>JALMGF010000004.1:7995000-8672500 GCA_023333645.1 Sceloporus occidentalis | reverse complement strand
CTTGGGGTTGTCGTTGGACTTCCGTGGGGCTGTGCATGTCAATTTCCACTGCAGCCAAGTGGTCCTTTTAAATCACATTGTGGGTCCCGATCAAACTGTGCTGCTGTTTTGCAGTTGTATCAGAAATTTATCAAGAGGTAGGGCAAATGGGAGGGCGGTGTTCCTTGGGGGCATGATGCAGCATGGGTTTTTTTTATGGACAGTTTCTGCAATCGGTCACATTTTGTGGGATCACAAGAGCAAGTAATGGATCCCATGGTGGAAATTCATCCCTGTTCTGGCATGCCCTGGGGAGGAAGGTGTGTTTGTGTTTTTCTGACTTCATCAGCTGTTGCACCCATAGAAATAAAAATCACCCTGCAGCCCATTTCCAGAACTGTGATGGATCAATCACATCTGAGACTGAGAATCCATTTTGTTCCGGTGCAGAAGTGAGTGTGAATGAGAACCATGTTAAATAAACATGGAGACATTTGGTAATGGAAAATATAGTGTGAACTTTGCATCGATTCAAATCGATTCTGCAATTCCACATCAGGATTTTTTGCAAGTGTGAATGAGCCCCAAGTCTTTTTGTATTAGAAAGCACTTAGCCTAGTTTCTGGCAACCTGTTACTACTTTTTATAGAGAATCTGGTTTAGTAATATTTTCCGTTCACACTATGAATTTGGAGTCTAAGCAGAAGGTCTAGCAGGACAAATTTCCTCAGATTTTATCAGACGTTAATGAGGAAGGAAATGGACCCAGGATCCTCACTGATTGATGTTTTCTTTCTTAAAGATTGCCTTCCATGTTGATTGGAACCAGAAGATAAAACAATATCAAATCCTTGCCATGAGCAAAACAAAAGACATCCCTTCTCCCATACAAACACAGCAGCTGCTATTATTTTACTACCAAAACTAATTCCAAATGGATCTAGGTAACCTATATAACACTGAACTCGGCATGCCCGCCTTTGCCAACGAGCCAACTCAAATCCCATCCCATGTAGGCAACAAAGATGTTAATCTGTCTCCTCACTAAAAGCATGTAGATTAAGTCAGCAAAAGATTAAGAAGCTGAGCTTTTTTTAGAGGATTAGTTCATGGAGTTGGGAACTTGTCACAAACATTATTTGAGGCCAGGTCACTGACTCTGAACAAATGGAAGGTTTTCCCCCTTTACTGATGTCGGTGCATTGATACAGCAAGATCTGGGAAGTTAGCATGGCAAGCTTGATTGGATTCAGGATTCATTGTAACCAAAAGTGAAGATTGTGGAAAGTCTTGTGTGAGCTGCAGTCTGATGTGTGCTTCCTTGGAAATAAATTCCATTGAAAAAATAATACTTACTTTGGGATAAACATGTACAGGATTGCACTCTACATCATGCTCTTTTATTAATCATAAAGGAGCTATTTGGAAACTACAGGATTTGGTAGGCTCAGGCTCCCCAAAGTTTTTGCAGACAGTTAGTGGTGACTGGTGCTTCCATATAAATCCACTCCAGGTTTTAGTTTGAACTTTAAGTGAGCTATCCAACTATGCTTAAACTGTTGGGGGATAGCATTCAGTCCCTTGGGTAATCTGAACTAAAGCTCATAGTGGATTCAGATTGCCCTACTAACATGGACGCCAGCAGTTCACCGTTACATATATGTGTGTATCTCTGTGTGTGTGTTTATATTGTTTTCTCAGTGTTTCTTTATTCATTGTTTTTCCTTGATATAGCCAATCAGAATATGCCTCTGGGATTTTTCTAATTCTTGAAGTTTTATCTGTTTGTTTTTTAACATAGGATACCAACTTAATGAGGGATGAGGTGGCTTAGTGGTTAAGATGCCAATTCTGATGATTGCAAGATCAGAAGGTTGGCAGTTCAAGGCCCAAATGCTGCATGATGGGGTGAACTCCCATCAATAGTCCCAGCTTCTGCCAACCTAGCAGTTCGAAAGCATGCAAATGCAAGTAGATAGATAGGTACCACTTTGGTGGGAAGGTAACAGCATTCTATGAAGTCATGCTGGCCACATAACCACTGGAGTCATCTTAGTAATGGAGATGAGCATTGCCCCCTACAGTTGGTTATGACTAGACATTCATGTCAAGGGACTTCCTTTATCTTTTTCCAACTTCATATCCCTGCTTTCTCCCTCTTTTTTCCATGATGTCCTGGCCAATAAGCAGCTAAGAGCCTGTACAGACAGGCCAAAATAAAGCTGCTTTGGGTCACTTTGGAGGTATGCTGTTTAAATGACCCTAAGGACTGGAGCGCAGCTTTGGTGCAGCTTCTGTTTGCTTAAAACATGTGTGTCATTTAAACAGCATACCTCCAAAGTGACCCGAAGCAGCTTTATTCTGGCCTGTCTGTACGGGCCTCTAGTATTTATTCCCAGCAAACTGGCTTTATGCTTCTTGCTTGTTAAACATTAAAAAATAGGGCTGATAGCATTATACCTCTCCCACAACTGTAGCCAAACTAGAAATTAGGTTGGAACACATCTAAATGCTCAGTTTCATTTCAAGACTTTTTGGAGCTTGGTGAGACATACCACCTTGAACAAAAGGGAATTGCTGGAAGTGAATAATAGTTATTGACATAGTTTATTTTGTTTTTCACAAGTCAGTTGCTTTCAAAGCACTTCTCAATGCTTCTCTTAAAACTGCCTTTCTTTCAGAAATGCAAAAATCAGTAGGTAAGGAATAGCATGATAAATTAATTATTTGTAAGCTAAAATATCTATTTCAATTGTTTTTATATCAAAAAATGCCATTGCAGCCATGTTAATTTTAAAATAGTGCTTAAAAAATACATTATATTCTTATACATAGAGCCTCAACAAAATAAAGATGGAAACCCTATCCACTGTTTGACTCCTCCCTGCCCAGCTTTATGCCATTCTGAACATTGGAGAGAGAAAAACAGCTGCATGGATTTTTGAAGACCCTATTTCTCACCTATTCAGTCAGAAATGCAACTCTTGCTTCACTTTCTCTGTCGTTTTTAATCTCATTTCTTTACTTTACCTTGCTGATTCCCATATAGATCCCACCAAAAATCTCAAGATTAGAACTTCAAAATCTGGTTTCCTGGGACAGGAATATACTCGTGTACAAGTTGACCCACCCAACCTCTTATAAAGAACTCAAGGAAAACCCCCACTTCTGATCGCAATTGTGCATTTTAAATGATGTTTTTACTGTCTTGAATTGAATTTTTAGGTGACTTACTGTTTTATTATATGTAAATTAGATGTTACTGTTGTTTTATGGTTATTTTACGGCTGTAATCCCACCTTGATCCATCGGGAGAGGCGGGAAAATACAAATAATTTTTATTATTATTATTATTATTATTGTTTATAAGTCAAAGGAAGGTGTCAAGATGAAAATCATGAATTTTGATATAACCTGTGGATAAGTCAAAGGTAAAATGTAGGGGACTATAACAAAGGATAGAAAGGGGAAAACATCATTTACGTACCTCTTTCTCCTTCTCTGGACCTCTCCTAACCAACCAACCACTTCCCAGGTGTTGGAGGAGAGGTTTGAAAATCAGATTGGAGATCAAAGGAAGTGGAGTTAAATGGGGTGTTTCTCTGATGGGAAGAGAAGGCTTTAAAATCAGATCGAGAAGGGAAAGAAGTGGAGTTAAATGGGGTGTTTTTTGATGGGAAGAGGCGGCTTTAAAATCGGATTGGGAAACTCTTTTTCTCACACACACACACACACACACACACACTCCTGCCTCGAGGCACAAAGAGTGGCAAAGAGTGGGACATCAAGGCAATGCTTGTTTCAGGACCTTTCTAAGCAGTATTAGTGTATTGACCCATATATAAGTCAACCCAGGATTTCAGGGTCAATTTTGGGGCATAAATTTCTTGACTTATAGTTGAGTATATACGGTATATAGATGCAAAGACCCTTCCCCGACAATTTCAAGTGGCTCTAACTACTTGTGACCAAAACCTTGAAATCCCTCAGTTCAGAAAGACAGTAGTAGTAATAGAGGAAGTTGTTGTTAAAGTAAATTTTTTTAAAAAAATCCAAGAGAGCTATCTTTGGGAAGTGTAAAATTGGTTAGCTCTTTACTAATTTATAATATTTAGCACTATATCTAATGGATTAAATTAACTAATTCAATAAATGATCAATAACTTAGTAGCTTAATTCTAGAGAAATGTTATAACAGTAACATGACTAAGAATTCTGTATGGATGTGGTATGGGAAAAGGTCAATGGGGGGATGACACCTTGAGTTACCACACTGGGCGACACTAATTCTAGTGACACCACGGTATGACAGAAAGTGGGGGGTATTATATCATCTCTCTGTAATTCATAGTAACCTTTGGAATGATCTACTGTCCTAGCTACCTGCCTGATGACTTTATATATGACAACTAGTTGTTCTGTTGTTGTTACTTTTTGATGTAGTGTTCACAATCAATCTTGTGGTATTTCTCGCTTGGTCTTTGAATTGTTTCTGTTCTTACCTTTTCATTATGTAATAATAAAGAATTTATATAGTAAAAGGGGATTTTTTTAAAGAGAAAGATTGAGAGAGACTGTACCAGTCTCAATTCTGGGAGACCGTTCCAGAATATTATTTTGCATTTTGAATTGGGGGATTTCAAGGTTTCGGACCATTCTTCAGTCTTAATTACTTTCTCTCTGTCTTTCTCTGCCCCTCCGTCTCCCTCTCTCTGTCTCCCTCACATATAATAGCTGATTATCCTAAATCAAAGCCCTTGTTACAAACAATCTACAAGTGTGTATTTTTCAGTCATTTTTACCCCAGAATAATAACTGTCTCTCTTGGTCCTTCTTCTCCTGTTTCCTTTTTTCTTCTGCCTGTGTTAAGGGGATATGGATCTACCCATTTATGTATTTTCATGTATTTGGTGAAGTGGGCACTAGTCTGTAAAGGCTTTTACCAGAACACATCTGGAACTTTTTAAAATGCTAGAAGACCTTCTGTTATTGTTGTTTCGTTAACAAACACAACTGTCCATCTGGACTGTAGAGCATATGTCCAGTCTTTCCAAAAAACCACCAGAGACAATCAGTCATGTGAACCTTGTCTCTTTTGGAAGAATGACAACTAGGTTTACTTGTAGAAGAATCAGTTTATTCAATAGACTTCTAAACTACCATTCCATCTCCCTGTTTTATGCCAGTAGACTTGTCTAACGCTTTCAAGAAAAAAATTAAATGAAGATGTAGCTGTGTTTTGTAACCCTTTCTTCATCTTCCTGCTCCAAGAGTTCAAAAGAAAGATTAGATTGTGGGGAGGGGTGATGGTTGGGCAAAAGCTGGAATTAAGCAGGCATGTAACTAAGACTATTTCAGAACTAAAAGAGAGGTCATACAAGTTCTTATCTCAACAGGGTGCTTGGCTTGGACTGAGAATCTGACCTTAGCTTTTAAGTCTCTGACACTGAAAGTAAAAGTGCCATCCATTCTGAAGAGCTTGTGGAACAGGGGAACTGGATTAGACTAAATCCTGTGAGGAAGGGAAATAATTCTGATTAGTGACTCAAAGAATACTGCTATTTTAAAATATTTTTACACTTATGTGATTTTTTTACACTTATGGGATGCAGTGGCTTAGTGCTTAAGATGCCAGTTCTGATGACTGGAAGATCAGCAAGTTAGCTATTCAAGGCCTGGGTGCTGCATGATGGGGTGAGCTCCTATTACTAGTCCCAGCTTCTGCCAACCTAACAGTTTGAAAGCATCCAAATGCAAGTAGATAAATAGGTACCACTTCTCAGTGGGAAGGTAACAGCGTTCGGTGGAGTCATGCTGGCCATATGACCACCAGAGCAGTCCTCGGACAACGCGGGCTCTTTGGCTTAGAAACAGAGATGAGCACTGCCCCTTACGACTAGACATTCATGTCAAAGGACTACCTTTACACTTATTTTTACACTTATATCATACTAGTCCTTTGCATCTTTATCCCATGATACCTTCCACTTGCTAACTCCTGTAAATAAATTTTCCATTAAAATTTCATCCTGGTATAATGTAGTTATATGTTCATTACTAAGGAAAGAATTTAATTACAAGTATCTCAAGTTATATAACTAGTTACTTCCAAGTTCTGCAGTAGTCACCCAGAAGATAGGATAGTTGATCATATTCAGCAGTGAATTATGCCCCCCTCCCATAGACATATCTATGGATAGTGCTCTGAAATTGCAATTCAAGGAACAGTCCCTTCGAAATTTCTGGGCTCACATACAAGCAGATTTTCTGAAACTATTGAAAAGGTCTATGAAAGTATTGATGCCTTTTGTAGCAACACACTTGTGTGAAAAAATCATTCTCTGCTCTTATTTATCTTGTAAATAAATATAGAAACCATTTGAAAAACCCAACATTCTCCGCCTGTCAGTCAGTCTTCATACAGACACCTCGGTATCATATATTACATTATTACAAAAAGACAGCCTTTTCTTTTCTTTTTACAGTTTACGTAACATCACAAACGATCATTCCTTCAGGTTAACTTCAGGTTGAAAGCCATGGCTAAATGGAGACTTTTTACATTCAAATTGAAAAATAACAACAACAACAACAACAAGATTTTTTTTTTAAAGAAGAAGAAAAGAAGAAGAAATATAATAGGTCCTTGCAGTATAGGAACCTCCTAGCAACTGGCTGAACTTTAGGAATGATTCCAGCTGTGCCTATGACATAGGTCAGTGCGAGATATTTGAAGCTGACAATAATAATGGCACATGTCCACAGTCTAAAAGCCAAGCATTTGATCTTGCCAAAAGATTAAATGACAGGAAACCACAGCCAAGGCCCAGGATCAGGAATGAAGGCCAAAGAAGTAGAATGAAAGACTCAGATTAGGCTGTTTATCCCCTGAGAACAGAAGGAAGGCCTGTGCGGAGACAGGATGGAGCTTAAAGAAAGATCATGAGTGTAAAGCAGATTGTATATGTTGAAGAATGGAGTCATACAATATAGTTACAGCTTCCACTCTGTGCAGGACAGTAGGGTGACTCTCACTTCCCTGGAAAGATAAACCATTCACCAAAAGCACCTCTGTTTTATCTTTACTGAGTTTCACTTGGTTAGCTGTCATGCAGCCCATAATGCAGGGATGTAGTGAGACAATTTGCACTGAGTGGTACAGAGACATAAATTGCAGGAGCCAGAATGATTGAGACTTTAGTCACTATAAAAGTGGTTTCTCTGGGGACAAAAAAAGTTTTTAAAGGTAATAAACAAAATAACCCAATTAATGCATTTTAATCAGAGGGAGAGAAGAAAAAGAAGCAGTATCTGCTGGACTTAATACACTCTCCCACCCACTGCCATCCCCTTTCCTTGTTTGTCCTTTTAGATTGCAAGCCTGATGGCAAGGAACTGTTTTTTTCTTGTAACACACCGTGTACAGTTAACATGTTAATATGTAAATCACTTCCTCTCAACCAAGGGTCACACTTCCATGTCAGCATTCTCTGAAGATGCCAGCCACAGATGCCAGCAAAACGTCAGGTATAAACTCTTCCAGAACATGGCCACATAGCTCAAAAAAACCCATAAAAAACTATGGATGCCGGCTTTGACATCACAATTATCTGATTTGTTAATAAAGTCTAATGCATCGTGATTTCTCTGTAAATGTGCAGAGAAACTATTTACTTGAAATTCCCTTAAATATAACAATTATTATTATTATCATTATTATCATCATTATTATTATTTATACCCCACTCTTCAGCCAAAAGGCTATCAGAGTGGCATACAAATTGTTAATTAGACATTTCCCTGCCCTCAGGCTTACAATCTAAAGAGACAAGATACAAAATGAGAAGGGAATGGCAGTAGGGAAGGGGGGAAATCTAGCAGATCTTCTCTCCCTCTGATGCCTGGACCACAGCAGATGGACTGGAGGGAGGGCCCTTCTTCTTACTCTGATGGAGCTGGCCTGCCCTTCTCTCCCTCTGGAGGATGGTAGGTGGAGGGAGGGCCTTCTTCTTTCAGGCAAGGCCTGATGGAGCTGGCTTGCCTTTCCCTCTGGATGCTGGAGGGAGGCAGGGAGGGAGGGAGGGTAATATATTACACTCATCCCTCCACATTTGCAACTTTTACTTTTGCTGATTTGATTATTCATGGATTTTATTAATATGTTCTCTTTAGGAATATCCAAGTCCTCCAGTGCAATTCTATGGTCACCTTTAACCAAAAGTTGCATTGAAGGACTGAGAGATTCCTAGAAAGAACACTCCACTAGGCATTTTCAGCTCCTCCAGTGCAGTTCTGTGGTTAATGTCTGGCAGATGCTGACTACAGAGTAGCACTGGAGGACCTAGAGATTCCTAGACAGGTGATCTCTCGGGTAAAAATAAGTGTTTTTGTTATTTGCGGTTCTCCCACATTCATGGAGGTCTTGTGACCCTAACTTCATTGAATGTGGAGGGCCGAATGTATTGTCAAAATTCAAAAGTCAGGATTATTACATTTTCCTTTCTCAGATGAGCACCTGTATGATGGAAGCACATGTTTCACAGGTGAGAAGTCTGGTTTTACCTGGCACAATGTCTAAAATTATATCCAGGATTAACAGTGCAGATGTTTCTTAAGAGACAAACTGTATACTGCCTAGGAAAGGCAATTTGACATTAAAGAGACAGAGATACAAACATAACTTGAAAGAAGTGACTCTTTTAACTACCAATGAGGGGGAAAAGTGTAATTCTCTTCTTTTTGTATAGAGTCCCTTTGAAAGAAAATGTGGGATTGCTTCTATTCCCATCATTTCTTCCTTAAGAACATCTTGAACTACAGTTTAATCTACATCTCAAGCAAGATGCAGCTCTGAATACAAACATCTTCTCACCCCCAACCTTACATGATTTTGTCTCTGCTTGATGGAAACATTTGTGAAGCTTTGAATGCCTGCACGATGTGTTTTACACCTTTAGCTGCCCAAATAAAGTTAGCAGAATGATATTTTTTTGGAATTTTTAACATGGCCAACATAGCTACTCTCCTACATCTTGTTGAATAATAATTGCATAACGCTTTGTATGAAAGGTGCTTTACATGTTGTTTACACGTGTTAAAGTGCAAAATGAAGATGCACTGATAAGAAGAAAAATGCACACATACACACAATAGAAAAAAAACATAATACATGCAAAATCAATAATGGGAAGTTAATGAAAAAAATACTGCTTGTAGTTAAAAGTTGGCCAATTCTTTATTTCTATGTTTCAAAACTAATATCTTTAAGCATCACTTTATATGAGGAAATGTTTGATAGCATATAACAGAGTTAGCTATGATGCAGCTAGAGTTAGCTCTGTCTAGAGTTAGCCATGTCTGTGATGGTGGGACTGCGCGTGCCTGTGAGACAAGGGACTATAATGAAGCTGCTAAATGAAGCTGCTGTTGCTGTACTGATAGTACCACTGCTGTGGTAGCAACTCCCATGTCCAACCAGCTTTTGCTGTGGAGCCTGACAGTGGCCTGGTACAGACCGGCAGGGAGCGGCGTGTCCGTGCCGATTCTAGGGTTCCAACTGCATGCTCCATAACCCTAGTCCTTATGGACTCCATCATCATGGCTGCCTCCTGTCCACACAGCAGCCGCCATGATGATATCACCACCGCGCAGCTTCCAGATGTCACCTCCAGGAAGTGACGTCATGGCAGCGCCTTTTCCCCTTTATGGCGCTGCAAAAAAGAAGCCACTTAGTGCAGCTTCTTTTTGGCAGTGCATCAATGCCACACAGTGAGGCTACTGAGGCACCGACAAGGGGGAAAGATGGGCAGCATGGAGCATCAGTACCACGCCTAAATGTGCCAAACAGCTCTACTGGGCAGCATTATTACTGGGAGATGACAGTGGTGGAAGATCTCTCAATGGCACTACAGCTAGCACTTGTTAGTACTGTTCAGAATGAAGCAGCAATAAACCACTTCTGAATGTCTTTTTATCATGAAAATCCTAGGATGAGACAATCCAATGTGAAACAAGAGAGTGCCAGAAAATGAAACTGTCAGATCAGAAGGTCCTCAAAAAGCTACTGGGGAACAGCAGAGGGCAAGTACAAGTAGAACTGTATCTGATAATGCAACTCTGACATTGTGCTCAGAGGTGAAAGGTAAGTCCAAAGCTGTACAGTAACAGGGAATGAGAGAAGCATGAACCAGGGGAAGCTAGACAATGGAAATGGAATGTATAAACTTTGCCATAGTTGTGGTGAGTAAGCTAAAGCGGAGGGGAACCGAACATTTTGAGTCAGATAATTGCACAATGTTTTATTTTATAAGGTGGAAGGTTGTAGGAAAAGAGGAAGACTCCAGTACAAGTGGATAAAGAAGCCACAGCCCCAAATTTGCAAAGTTTGAGCAGTGGTGTTGATAACAGGGTGATTGGAGGTCTCTCACGCATAGGGTCACTGTAAGTCTAAGTCAGTTTGACAGCATGGACATAGTGGTATCATGGTTATTGTCTCTGAGAGATACACACACATTCTCTTTCTTGTGTATTTACTGCTATTGCCAGTAGTGATGCTATTGCCAAGTAACCTTTTTGGCACATTTAGACCGGCTTCTCAGAAAAAGCCTATTTTATGGGACAAACCCCAGCAGCAGCAGGGTTACCAGCAACACTGCCTCTTGCCTCACAAAAACATGAAGTCCTATCCCCATGGAAAGATAGTGCCAAGGTGGGACAAGGTGGCGTGGGCATGTGGGCATTCAAAATATCTAATCAATTTAACAGTTGCTGCATGTAGTGTCCTTTCCTTGCAGAGCTCAGCATAGTAGGATTTCCACCTTTTCAGGACTGCCCCTGCTGAACCCCAAGATAATTTGCAAAAAAACAAACAGATGCAGGGCAGGGA
The DNA here is from genome assembly GCA_023333645.1 of Sceloporus occidentalis. NCBI lineage: Eukaryota > Metazoa > Chordata > Lepidosauria > Squamata > Phrynosomatidae > Sceloporus > Sceloporus occidentalis. The sequence continues at coordinate 8,661,636 of JALMGF010000004.1, read as the reverse complement.
GCTTCAATTTGACCCTACCTTCAATTGACTTGACTTTGTAAACTACAAGTGCTTCCTTTTATGCCTTGTATGTTCAGGAGAATGGGCATAAATTAGAATGTTCTGTGTTAACATTTCCTTGGTAACAATGCCTGTTCCTTTTCTATGGATGCCTAAAGGATATTTCTAAATAGGCAAATGAAGTTTTGAGATACATGCAATGCTAGAAATTTGATGACAGAAGGAAATTTCACTGAGGGGCAAAGTCCTCATTTCCACCCTGCTGTTAGATCCCTGCCATAATTACTCCAGACAGCTTGCTCAGATTACCCTGTGTATAACATAATAGTTTAATAGTTAAATCACTAAAACTGATATGACAATATTCCAAACATGTAATGCAGCCTTCCCCAATCTTAATTCTCTTCAGACATGCTGGAGCAGAAGTCCCATAATCACACTCAGGCAGCATCACTGGGGAGATGGGAATAGTTGATCACATCTTTTTAAAAAGATTTCCCTGATTTGTCCAAACTGTAGCTGTAGTTTATATGACCAAGCAGTGACATGGTGCTATCTTAACCAAACTGTTTGTAGGATGGTGTTCCTCTGTGGGGTGCAGATCTGGATAAAGACATATTGCTGCCTGAGGTGAAGGAGAAGAAGGTGCTCCCTCTCCTATTCCATATTCAGAATCTAACCAACTGTGAGTCAAGCACTGACAGTGGAATAACACCTTCCACCACGCCTGAGGACAACAGGAAATCAAGGGATCAGGCCAGGTGTGGTGCACACAACTCTGGCCTCCAGCAAATGGTAATGGACAGAGGGTTCAAAAGCCAAGGGACTACCATTATTGTTTCCCTTCCCCTTCCCTACAGTAAGAAGCGCTCTTTCTAATGACAGAGTTGGAGATCTATTTGCATAGCAGGTGTTTATCACATGGAGATTTTTGCAGCTCAGATACAGAGTGACTCCTTTTTCAGCTATGCAAATTCACATTATAACGTGAATGTTTTATCACGCCTGGTTGCCCTTCCGTTGCCCTTCTGAATCGAGGGGGAATCAAATCCAAGGCAAGTAACGTGATGCGGATTCAAGCAAAGCGGAGTGAGTGCAAATTGTATTACCACATTGGTGGGATTCAACTATTCGAATCGGCACCCTTGTGCATGCTCAGTGGGGGTCTGAACGCATTGTGACCTTGTATGTTTCTGGGGTGAAAGGGGGCGCAAGTTCGTGTACCCTGTTTCCCGTAATTGCGTGATTGTGTGAATATTTGCCTCATGAATCTTTCTGTGTGTTCTTCATCCCCCTTTTTTATTTTCCCTTCCATTTCAACAATTTCAACACACACATAGATAGATAGATAGATAGATGATAGATAGATAGATAGATAGATAGATAGACAGGCAGACAGACAGACAGACAGACATATCTGTATATTCACATTCACGCACATACACACATGTATATATTCCAAAAAAATGAGTTGCCCTACAATCACACCACCTCCTCCAACATAGTGGCCAGGAGGTGCGCCTGAGGCAGGGGGATAAGAAATGGAAGAAAACCATAACCCCCCTCCCCAACTGCAGATGGGAGGTATGCAAAGCCCAAGGTGAAAAACAAGGTCCTGCCCAGTTCATGTTATAAGGTGAAAATGTTCAACAAGCACATAACCTCCAGGAAAGGTTTCAGCCTCATCCCAGCAACAACGGAGCAAACAACACCCCCCCCCCTCGGTTGCCCTGAAAGTGAAAGGACCACCGAAAGGAAATGGGGGGAAATTGCAGTGCCACATCATGGGAAATTTGCAACCTGGAGGCGGGGGTTGCAGTGGTGTACCAGAGCAGAAGCAAAGTTGCATTCCACACCAGACCAATTCGGAGTGAAATCGAAGGGAGCTTGGAAACGAATTCTGTGAATTCACTTTTTTCCCAAATTCATCAAAACGAGGAGTCACTTTGGAATCACTGCAGAAGCACCACGGAAGGAGAGCCCATAGAAAGGAATCACGTCTGATAACACATTCACGTTATGATGTGAATTTGCATTGTTGGACCCGCAGTCACATCGGATCTGAGCCGCAAAAATGTCCCAAAACCTCCGTGTGATATATAGAAGTATAGAGTTGGAAGAGACCACAAGGGCCATCCAGTCCTACCCCCTGCCATGCAGGAAATCACAATCAATGGATCCTTATAATGTTGCAGTGAAAAACAGAGATTTACCATGTTGAGTTACTCTTCACTGGGTGCACACACTCATTTCCATGCAACTAGTATTTCACTACAAGATCAGTCATATGAATCAACAACAAGGAACACTGTATGCAAGAATGTATAGATTAAGGCATGCAACTTGCTTCCATGGACCATTAAGTCTATGATTCTATAATAGTACTGGAAAAGCTATTGGAAAATAGGATTGCATTGTTTTCTATGTGTTCTAGTAAGCTATAAAAGTCACATTCCACTCTGGTAGAAAAGGAGTGGGTTTTGGCAAGCCATACCTCCAGCAAGAACAGAGTGTTCCTTCCAAAAAATAAAAATGTAACAGAGGAAACATGATAGGCCCTTGAGAAAATGAGACATAGGAAGTTCAAAAACTAATGATTAGTATTACATAGGCTTATAGAAGACTGACTTTTTGTACCCTTCCATGTAAACATTGGCTGGTAGCAACTAAGAGGACCATATTTTCCTTCTCAATAGCAATTAATTATATTTACATAAGAAAAATATAATGAAAGAGGCAGTTTTTAAAATGTGTATGATGCATCAGGATTTCAGAAACAGGCGTTAAGTAACCACAATTCCATTGCATAAGCTCTTCTGTTGCTTCCCAGATGCTCCAGCCAATCAGAGGTTCCAATAAATGCCATGTGCTACAACAAGCATGCTTTGTCACAGATAGTTTAAGGAAGAAATGCCAGTGGTCTTTCCAGCGTTGCACCCATTGATCAATTTTTCCAAGTGGGACAATTCTGAGAGATTAACTCAATCAACACAGAGAGATAACTGTGAAAGAAATTAGCAGTTTTTAAAAAATGTGAGTAACATTTAAATCTCTTTTTCTGCATTGAAATGTGATTTTCAAAAACATTGGAAAATAACTTTATTACAATAGTGAAGGGGGAGGAAAGGGGGATGCTCTTGTTTCCTTTGTGGCCAGAAATCACATTTCCTCCCTAAATTTCCGCATATATTTTCTGAGTTCCTAAAAGGGTTTGTTGTTGGTCAGAAAATGCTTCTAAATATACAGCAGCAAAAGTTGTAGATGGAGAATGATTCTGCTAAAGTCAGATGAAAGACAGCAGATTTGAATGAGAATTAGGTAACTGACCAGAATACATATCCCTTTGGCTGTTGTGATCTCTGAAAAAAGCATTTTGGATCTGAACTGAAACAGAGTGAGCATAAACGTTCTTTTCATACAAAGGCATAATGTAACAAAACCTCACTGTTGTTGCACTGGGGCAGAAATTGGGTTCCTCCTCTCCGCATCCCTATGTTGTGTTTGGCTATAGTTTAATCTAGGAACAAAGCACAAAATGACCATTCATTGATGTGTGAGCAGCAGCATTCATTCCATCAGGCCACATCAGTTCACAATTAGGAATTCAATAGCATCATAAAGTTAAACTGAATTCTATATTCATTTAACTTCCTAAAATAAAGTTTGTTATTTATTTTAAAATTGGGGAGGTACTTAAAATCAATATTCCCACAGAAGACTCTACAACACGCTCAGGGGTTTTTCCGCCTACAACCCACTATCAAGATCCCCAAACATAGCCAATGGCAGAGGATTGTGGAATTTGTAGGCCAAAATCTCTGGAGAATAGAATTCCTGTTTTTGTTCTCCTAAATGTATAATACACACATCTATACAGCACACACATCAATATGTACACACACGGAGAGAGAGAGAGAGCCATGAAAGGACACCAATACATGGCCTGTGGGCCATATGCAGCTCCCAATGTTATTTTTTGACCCTCAGCTCCCTTCTCATACACACCTGAATTTTGATGGCAGATGAGTAAAACCTTTCAAAAACATGTGCATACTTTTGTATTTCACCAATACAAATTGGTGGGGCAACTTCAACAGAGAAAAAAAATCAAGTGGGTTAATGTTTGCAAAGGTGGTCCATGATTAAGGCTGGGGGTGCTTCAACCTGAAAGGCTTCCCTCTTGGATTATGAACTACCAGTGCATATACCGGTGATGACGAACCTATGGCATGCATGCCAGAGATGGCACACAACACAATTTTCCTCTGCATGCATTGGGGAGAGAAGGAGAAAGAGGTGTGTGCCTCCAGAGGCAGCTTGAGTCTTCTTCCCAGGCCTTCAGCTGTCTCTGGAGAGGCAGCTGAAGACCTGGGAGGGGAGAAGAGGTCCCACCCCAGAAGTCTGCCCCCAGAGGGCAGAGGTTCTGCCCCCGTCACTGGGTAACACCTGGTGCTGGATGACCTTTTAGTTTGGGCACTCAGCCTCTACAAGATTCACCATCACTGGCATATACACTCTTTAATTTCAACTGACTCTGATTTTTGAACACATTCCAGAGGTGAACCTGATGAAGTGAGATGAAGGAGAGTCAACAATAGCATAAAAATGAAAGAATTGCCCTCTGTTTCATCCTAAGTGATCTTTTAAACAATACTGACGGCTATAGAAGGTGAAGCTCACAGTTCCATAGACAACTGCAGTGAACTATAAATGATCAAAAAAGAGTCATCAAGGGTGTGTGCTGGGAACACCCCATAATTATATTTTCTGGAGGGATTAAAATATGAAATGGGCCTTCTTTCAATCTTGTTTGTGTAAACAAACTGGCGGGTAAATACAAGTGAGTTCAGCCACAGTGCCCTGAAGCATGACTTTCCTAACAAGGTGGGATATACAGTGATATGAGTTCCCTCTGCTTCTTGCATGCAACTTTGCAAGCTGGTCCTTTAAAAACACTGTAGGTATGCACCAGAGTTCAAATCTCTGCTCAGCCATAAAAAGCCACTGGGTAAAATTAAGCAAGTCATGCTTTCTCAGCTGAGAGGAAGGCCATGGCAAGTCTCTGAAGAAATTTTGCCAAGAGACTCCTATGATAAATTAAAGTTAGGGACACCATAAGTCAGATATGAAGACACACCACCACCACCACAAGTGTGCACAAAATTGCTATTAATAGTATGTTATTTTACATGAATATATTGACATATTAGTACACAAAGGGATCTTGTAGCACCTTTGCAAAAGAAGTTGTAGCATAAGCTTTCGTAGACTTGGTTAGTTGTTGTATATGAGGAGGCAGAGCAAAGGCTGGAGCAGATGGAATGGGGAAAATGGTTTGATCCTGGGTTTTCTGAAAGCAAGTAGAAACCCTGCTGTCCGCATGGCCTTCTCCCAAGATGGGCCAAACACCCACAGGTTGTTCACATCACATGGCATCAAGGTGTGCTGCCTGGTTGTTGTTGTTTGTTTTTGTTTTTGTCGCTTCCCCACTATGCACACACACCATGTCACAAACACACTGCCTGCAACCTCCACTTACCTCTTTCTTCCTGCCCACATGCCATTCCATTGGACGCTCACCCATATGATTGGTCGCACATGCAATGTACAGTGTATTGGTCTGCCCAGTGATACATTGACAAAGAAAATCATAGAGGCCCCCCATACATGTGACCTTCACCCCATGCCTCCCTGTTGGACTATCTGGTTTGTATATGTTGTAATTACATCCATTGCATTATTGGCGACCTGTCCTGTTTGACCTACTTTCGTGTTTTTGCTTTGTTGCATTTCCCGTACTGACATGGGCTGTTTATATGCTGGTGTGATGATGTGCATCTTCCATGTTAAGTCAGGGCGGTTACATACCGACACTTTAGTGCGTGACGAGCACGCACTAGGGTTATAAAAGGGCGGTGCTTCCGCACCGCCCTAACCCTAGTGCGTGCCCGTCACGCACTAAACGGCGGCAGCCCTTCCATATGGCCGCCGCCATGAGGACGTCACGGCCGCGCTGCCTCTAGACGGAGCGGCGCGGACGTGATGTCCTCAATCCGCGGCAGGGCGCCTAGGGCGCCCTTTCCGCGGACCAGGAAGGAGCTCCGTTTCGGAGCTCCTTCCTGGTCCGCGGCGCCGCTTTGCTTCGCTAGGCGCAGCCTTCAGACGGCTGCGCCCAGCGAAGCAAGGGAGGAAGGGGCCAAGCGGCCCCTTTCTCCCCCTCCCCGCCGCCGCGGGGTGTCCTTGGGGCTTGAAGCCCCAAGGACACCCCTTTTCTGGCTGCGGGGAAGCGGCGTTTTGCTGCTTCCCCACAGCCCGAAAAGCAGCGGATCGGGGCCTCAGCAGCTGCCGGTGTAACCACTGAAGCCCCGATACTCCGGGGAAAGGGGTGGGTCCAGACCGCCCCAAATGGGCGGTTTATAACCCGCCTCAGATTATCAGAGCTTCTTTTTGTTCTGGGTTTTAGCCCCAGAGCACAGCTTCACTTTGCTTTCCATCTGGTTTCACCTCATATGGGATCTAAACAGCTAGGCTTCAAAGCTGTTTGAAGCTGCTTTATTTGGTCAGTGCAGACGATCCCCAAGTCTATGAAAGTTTATGCTACAACTTCTTTTGCACAGTTAGTCTCAAAGGTGCTGCACAATCCTTTTACATACTGATATTCCAAAATAACATGGCTATGTCTCTGAGTTCCATGTTGATATATTAGTATATCATAAAACAATGCATACTAAAGGTGGAGATAGAACTAATTTAGAGATTTTATATCCTTACCATAATACTCTCATAAAGTACTAAATGTTTTTATATACTTACTAATAATATAATTAATTCAATAATATAATTAATTCAATAGGAACTGGCTGGTAATACAGATCTAAACCTCATGCCACCATCACCAGTTTTCCCCCAACTTCCCTGCAGGTTTCCTAGACTTTCCCAGCCATTCCCACCCCTGCTGCATTCTACTCTTCCACAAGTCAAAGCTTGTCTGAGTATTGGACTATTGACCCTGGAGACCATGGTTCAAATCCCTTTCAGACATGAAAACCCACTGGCTGACCTTGGGCAAGTCACCATCTCTCAGCCTCAGAAGATGGCAATGGTGAAGCCCCTCTGAAGAAACTTGCCAAGAAACCCCTGTGATAAATTCATTTTAGAATTGCCCTAAATCAGAAACTACTTGAAAGCAATACAACACAACACACAAGAGTGTAACTACTACATTTCTTTTCAAGCAGTGTAACAGCTAATAATGCCCTCATTTTCTGTATTGTAACAATGAATGTTTATTCACCACTTATTTGGATTACCTTGTGAGGGCTAAAATGAGAGTAATCGTAATGACAGATACATGTATATATGCATGATATGTGTAAGGAATTTTCATCTCAAGTGTTTTTTTCAAGTGGCTTCATTGGCAAGTCCATCAGTTTGGTTACAGACACATGGACAATGGTGAGGATGTTAGTGGGGCTTGTACACCATCTGGTAATGCTGCTCCTATGATATCACGTGCGCACATTATTCACACAAATTGCATCATTGTCTAAGAACTAACTTTCCTGTGTGTGATTATCTTGCGGGCTACCCAGCAGTGAAAATAATCCAGAATGAATCTGGGTTGAATCTCCATTGTTCACATGCATCCCAAATGCACCCAATTAAATTGGGGGAGCTGCCCCAAACCCCACTTAACCCAGAATAATCGGTACCACGTTTTTAAAAAAAGATTTACATCATCGGCAGTATGAATAACCGATTAGGATAGACCCGGGATTAAACTCTGCATGCCTTGAATGAGTTTGAATACATTCGCATTGTTGACTCGGAGGTTGTTCCCATTAGGTGAAACCCCGCGTTCTGAATCGAATCCAAGGAGTGGCGTTTCTATTAGGATCCGATTTAAACCTAGAACGGTTCTAGAGCATTCTGCAATCGTCCCCATTAGAAATCGAATCGTAGAGCGGGATAAAAATCTAAATCGATTCTTCCTCATTTAACGCGTGTTAAAAAAACACTAGGGTCCGACCTACATTTTTCCATTGATTCGAGTTAGGAACCGGAGTATTGCTGGCACGTGGGAGCAACCCAACTCGCAGAGATGCACAGAGATGCTATTCCATAGTGTGAATAACAAACTCAGAATGCGTGAATGAGGTTATTCGCATCATTCAGCTAAAAAAAAAGATGTCCGAATGACTCTTTGCTTTCTTTTTTCTAGCTGTAAGAATGCCTGCCCACAACAAGCTGAAGATTTTCTTTATGTTACTGGCAGTGGTTACCTACACAGTCATGATAGTGATGAATGCAGGGGCAGGTTCAGGAGCATTCAGAGGTGACGTTTAGAGATACTTTTTTAAAAAAATGGCTGCTTATGCAGCTCTGATTGTGTTGTTCTTGTTTTTGTATTGGTTGTAGAACCATTTTAAGTATTTGTTGCTTTTAATGCGTTTTAAATTGCTTTATATTATATACATGAAAATACATACATTTTAAAGTAAACTGCATTGATATAATAGATAAATAATCACAAAGAAACTCTGTGATTCACATTTTTGGAATTTAATTGTTCTCACTACTACTTAGAGCGAACACTTCACTGAGAATATGAATTTTGTTTACAGACACAGTGCAGAACCAAACATGCTGTTAGGAATAGGACAGGAGGTGTAAATAGTTTGCTACTTCTGTCACAGACATTTGTATAATTTTGTCAAGTTGCTTCCTTTGGAAAATGATTTATAATTCTGGTCACAGTGAGTCACCCTCTGCTCACAGTTTTGTAAAAAGATCAAAAAATAACAATGGACAGTGCAGTCTTGTCCATAAACATGAATAGAAGAGGGATCCAGATTGGTTCCATACTCGTAAGTTTCACATTAGCCAATGGCCAATGGCTGCCACCAACTACAAAAGAAACATTCAATATGCCTTTGAGAAACAAGCATTTTGAATATCCATATATTATGATATAATTAGTGAGCATTTGCTGTTTATTATACAAAAACCAATGGGCTCATGTGGACCTCAAAGCAAGTCAGCATTCTAAAGTCTGGATTGTGAATGAGTCACCCCCACTCCATATGACTGAACATGTTAGGCAATAGCAGCATGATCGTATCTGGACCTCTGACTTGTTTCTCCCCCAACAAGCCAGAGAAATATCTCATGAATTGTTCTTCCACTGGCTTGTCAGAAGAGCAACAAGCCAGAGTTCCAGCTCCCACTGCCTTCAGATGTCCTGCTACATTCACATATTGCATCAGGTTCAGGTTTGTTTAGCGGCTTCCACTTGAAGTTGGAGTGACCCTGAATGAAGAGCTGAGATCTTGTGATGAACCATGGTTCAGGAGTCAGTGTTAATGTCTACTAATATGAATCGTTCCAGGTGTATTTCATACTACTGTTGGAAATATCTCACGCCACTATGACACAGACTTCACACCAGCATCCTGGACCTTCTTCATTTGGAACCTCATCTTTCTCTGGCAGTATGCTTGGCTGGGTTATGCGCTGTCTGGCCTCTGCAGAAGGTACTCATTGTTAACAACCAGTACCCATTGCAGGATTGTTGCACCATAATCCAATACTCTGTGCAGATCTTCAAGAATTGTATTGTTCCTTTTTATTGTCAGGAATGAACTTGGCTGGGTCTACATGTGGCCAGATGTACTGCCACTCCCATTTTACCTAGTATGGATGTTGAACAATGCTTTAAATGTTGGATGGCTATTTCTGTGGGATAATCTGTAAGTAAACACCCAAGGTTGAAATGTGTATAGTTTCATATTGCCCTACCATCCTCCCAGAGAAATTGCTGGTTGACTCTAATGTTTTATTACCCCTCACCCTACTCAGCCAGCTAAGGTATTTTACAGTCTATTTAATATAGTATTCCATGGCCTGGTGCCTACTGTATAATCCCAGTCAGATAGTCATGGGTGGTGGGAGTTATAGTCCAACACATCTGGAGGGCTGATGGCATGACTCTCTCCAATTTCTATGGCAGACACAAAAGTGAACAACGTTAGTAAAATGACATCTTGTCACTGTAGTTTGAATCCCTGTTAGTTCCAATCAGAGAGTAGCCCCATTGAATCAATGGGAATTACCTATATGTTGACTCAGTATTCAACTGGTACAATGGGTTTACTTAACTGAGACTAACCAAGGGGATTCTGCTCTGCACTTTCTTAAAACAACTTTATGGAGCATTCATGCAAAATAACCTCCTCTGTGAGTAAAACTGAGGAATAGCAATAGCAAGTACATTTCTATATCGCTTAAGCATTCTCTAAGTGGTTTACAATGTGTAAGCCAATTGCCCCCAACAAGCTGGGTACTCATTTTAGCGACCTACAGAAGGATGCCAGGCTGAGTCGACCCTGAGCCCCTGGCTGCTTTTGAACTCACAACCTTGTGGTTTGTGAGTGAGTGGCTGCAGTACAGGCGTTTAACCACCGCACCACCAGGGCTCTTAAGGAAGTGTCACTGTTCTATGTTTTTAACCTAGGATTGTACCACACTGGCTTTCTGTTGTGAATACTATCTGTGCGGCATTTATTCTGAGCTTTGACCCACACCAAAGAGCCAACTCAAGACATTTTCTTGCTTGAGGCAAAGAACAAGATGGTGGCCTCTATCATTTCATATGCAAAACCAAACTGGATTGGTATTTTAATCTTTTGTTACTGGGACAATTACTTCATAACTCACTGGAACAATGTCTTGTACAGTTCCTGAAGGCAGCAAGCTAGCTGGTGGAAGGGCTGGGTAGACCAGGCCATGTGGCACTCACCTCTATCCTCCAATGCTGTGCTGCTACCTCTCAGTATGTGCTGCCTGCCCTGACAGCCTTACTCTGCCAAATGGCAAGGCCAGTCCTGCACCATGCTAAAAATCATGATTTACTATGTTGAGGTGTCTGTGCTGGTAAGTTAAGGCACAAGAATAAAATTCCTCACACTGTCTTATATCCACTGTCTTTCCAGACATTTCACTCCCGCGCTATTTGTCCTGGGACTCCTCACTCTCACTAATTATGCTGCTCTCTTCATTTCACACTGGGCTTTATACCGACATAGAGCTTGGTTCCAAAAGCACAACAAAGCAGACCTCTGGCTTGTCCGGATTTTGGTACAGTAATTTGTGATTCATTTTCTTCATGGTGATATTCAGATATGGTATGGCAGTGGCTTAATACTGAAATAAAAGTTTTTCGGTTACTATCTATTCGGCTATTGCGGGGACTTTTTAATTATTTATTTTATTTTATTGAAATGTTTACATCCTACGAATCGTTAAACAATGTTAAACAGTAAGAACAATTTAAAGGCTAAAAACACAGCAAACTATTTAACAGTTAGGACTGTTTAAAAACAGTTATAACAATTTAAAAACACTTCTGCAAACTGTAGGTAGGTGGGTGGCAAATCAGCCGAAAACATTTAGCACCCATGTTTTTGCTTGATGTCAGAATGACAGCAGTTTTGATTTGCCATGATATCTAAACTGATTTGGCCAACTCATAGTAACAGCCTCCAGACGTTACTGAGGATTGGGATGTATTTGTTGAAGCTGAGTGTTGAGACAATCAAACATGATAACAAATGTGTCTTCAGTAAAGGTTTGCCTGTTTGTACCTTTTAAGTTTGGGTTCTGAACTACAGTTAGTGCAAACTATGTTTCATGTAATTGCTGTACTGAGCAAGAAAATAGTTCAGGTTTTTTTTTAAAGGGAGACAAATGGATCCTTTTGTTCCTCCACTTCTGTTCTAGTTGTGAAGGGCATTCACTAATAAAAAAGAAAGGGAACCAGATTACACCACTGGATTATTTCCAGTACATTTAAAGCAAATAATGCCATCTTCTTTCACTGTATTAATGCAAAAAGTATGGAGTTTAAAAAGAATACAGTTTTACAGGTATTTATGGCACCATTTTTTTTTACTGGCTTTACCTAAAGTCAGTAAAAAGATGAAGGAATACCACAGGATGCACAATGTGGCTACTGATGAAGGTCAAAACAGGGCATAGGTGGTTTTGCTCAAATTTACACTTTGTTTTGCAATAGTGTGGAGATTCTGTAAGACATATTATGTGGTGCAACATTTCAAGCAGACCTTTTGTCCCATCAACAACTTCCTATCAAACTGCAGCAATGCAACATTTCAAGCAGACCTTTTGTCCCATCAACAACTTGCTATCAAACCTCAGCAAGCCTACAAGGGTTAGCTAATAGCTGTGCTATTGTGGTTATCTCCTCTTTTTCATTTGATCTTATTATTTAATTTTTGTTTATTGTAGGTGCAAAATGGAATTGCCGTGTATGCCACATGGACAACAATAGCCACAATACTGAACTTCACAGTTGTCTTGATCTATAATGGGTATGCTTCCAATGAGACTGCAACCATAGTTTCACTTTGCATCCTTTTCTTTGAGCTGATTGTATGGTAAGTGATGCTGTACAGAAATTGAGCTACACAGACCATACTTTGTTTGCTTATTTATTAAATGGGCACATTACCATCCTTCCTGAAAAGAAATCATTATAGTCTCTTTTTCATAAACTGCTGTACCATAATTTCCTGGACAATTAATTAACCCTATCCTGCTCTTTGTATTGGATTACTACTCTGCAAAAAACAAAAACAAAAACAGTGACCCTGTTCAGAGGACAGAGGTGTGGCAGCTACCATCTCCCCAAAATAGTAATAAAATTCATAGCACTGTTGATTGCAAACAGCACAGCAGCTGTCGGGTTCTATAAAGCTGTTCTGCACCGCAGAATGAATGCAGTTTGACACTGCTTTAACTGCCATAGCTCAATGCTATGAAATTCTGGGCCATGTCTATTAAAGCAGTGTCAAACTGCATTCATTCTGCAATGTAGATGCAGCCTAGGTGTGAACCAGGAACATGAGATTAGATGGAGAGGGCCAATATTTTATCGAAAAATGGCATAATGGAAATGTAGCCCTTTGGGGCCTTGTTATCAAATGGAAAAGGTCAGAAGGAAATTTCCAGACAGCAATCCTGGCTTCCTATATTGCCTTAAATAACTAGTGAAGTTAGCAAAATTGAATCACAGTCAGACAATTCCACCACCAATATTTCGGTGGCATCATCTTTACAATGGAAAAAGGGATATATACTGACATAGTCCTTCAACCATCAAAACTTTGAAAGTAACAAATCAAAGAGAGAGAGCTAAGGAATAATACTCCTTTAAAAGAGCCAGGAATAGCACTCAGAGAATATTGAACATATATACCATAATCGGGTCTAGACAGCTAGCCATGTTAATCTATTTGTATTGAAATAACCAAGTCTTTTAGCACAATATACTTGTTATGATATGGGCTTTATTAGAGTTCTTGTACAAATGCATCTGATGAAGTGGACTCTAGCCCAGGAAAGCTTATTTTGCCTTTTTAAAATATATTAATCTTTGAAAAGCTTCAGGGCTGCTAATTGGTACTGCCTTAAGCAAAAGTGACATAGAAAGCACAGTGACACAGAAAACAGGCCCGGGATTAGGCAACATGTTTGCTCCCTTTCGCTAAATGGCTGTGACTGAGAACCCAATCATGGTTCTAAATCCCAGCTGTATAAAAACTATGGACAATGTATGGAGGAGGAGAAGATTTTTCTTGAGGGGGATCGGGTGGAGGATGCCTTGCTCTCTTCCCATATGTGACCGTAGTTGTCAGAGAAAAGAACACATGAGTAAAGTTCATCTGCAATTTTCATTCTGATCCTTAAAGATTCAGAATCTAGAGATAACGAGATGGACACTTTATTTCATTGTCAATATTTTTATATCACCAGGTTTTATCTGGAGAATTTCGTATTTGAAAAGTATGTGTGCTATAATCTCATTGTCTACCCAGTGGTCATTTTAGCATTGTGTGGCATTGTGCAGAAGAACAGCATTGATTTCTCTCCAAACACAAGCAACATAATTACAGGTGAGTCCTCCAACGCCTTGAAGTTTTCGTGAACACTGTGTTGTATGTTCTTGCATTGGATAATGTTAAGTACAAAACAGGTTAAAACACTTTCATAAAAGAGTGACAGTACAAAACCAGAATGACAAAAAGAAGAAAATTATCATAGATTTTTTTTTTTTGTAAATAATAGTTTCATTTTACAATTATATCTAAAAGGCCATGTTCTGAAGACTTTTTCCTTGGTCAGATAAACTATGGGTATGCAAAGCAGGCCTTCTGTGTTATACTTTTCCAAAATTCATCTCCAATTTCTAGTCTTGGAAGAAATCATAACTTTCATCATTATCATCATCCCATTTTGGGAGGAAGGCAGGATATAAGTGCAACAAATAAATAAATATAAAAATATATAAATCATAATCATATTTATTTCTTATCCACCTCTTCCTATAGATCAAAGCAGGGAATGAATAACACAACACGTAAAATAAGTTAAAAGAGCATATACCACCAATACATATTAAAATCCATCAATAAATACATTTAAAACCATAATTTAAAAATAGGATAGACCTACTAGACAGGCCTGCCAGAACAGGCCTGTCTGGTGTTTCTTTACTGCTTTACTAGGGGGTTGTTCCCACTAGGTGAAACCCCGCGTTCTGAATCGAATCCAAGGAGTGGCGTTCCTATTAGGATCCGATTTAAACCTAGAACGGTTCTAGAGCAACCCGCAATCGTCCCCACTACAAATCAAATCGTAGAGCGGGATAAAAATTTAAATCGAATTTTCCTCATTTAACGCGTGTTAAAAAAACACTAGGGTCCAACCTACGTTTTTCCCTTGATTTGAATTAGGAACCGGAGTATTTAAATAGGAACGACAGCCTTTGAATCGTGTTAGATGGATGGGAGGAGTGGACTGCGATGGGGCTGGCCTTGGGGGAGTTGCCCTTTCTGTCCCCATCCGTCGTGGCTGTGGCCATTTTTGCTTCCCTCACCCCTTTGTCCGCTGTGGTCTTTCAATAAGAGGTGGATTGCAACCTCCCCTCTGTGTGGGGAGAGCCCATTTCTAACGGAGGAGAGGCAGGAAGGGAAGGCTCCTCTCGAAGAGGCATTCCCTGCCCGCTTGGGCTCTGATCTCGCCCAGACAGGGAAGGGAAGGCTCCTCACGAGGAGGCATCTGATCTCGCCCAGGCAAGGAAGGGCTCTGATCAATGGGGGGGGGGGGAATAGAGCCTTTCTCCCTCCATTTCTCAAATGGAATCTGCCTTCTCCTCCAACCCTGGAAAGAGAATCTTTGGGAAGAGTGCTCCCTCCCTGCTTTTCCAGAAGCCTCCCCCATTGATCTCTGGGCTCTCTGAAGGGATTCTCCCTGGCTGTCTTTTGGGAGACATGAAGAGGGGATGCTGTCATGCAAAACCTATCCCATAGTTCCTCTGGAAAGAGCTTGGGTTTCTTAAATTCGCTTTGCCAGAAGCCTCCCCCATTGATCTCTGTGCTCTCTGAAGGGATTCTCCCTGGCTGTCTTTTGGGAGACATGAAGAGGGGATGCTGTCATGCAAAACCTATCCCATAGTTCCTCTGGAAAGAGCTTGGGTTTCTTAAATTCGCTTTGCCAGAAGCCTCCCCCATTGATCTCTGTGCTCTCTGAAGGGATTCTCCCTGGCTGTCTTTTGGGAGACATGAAGAGGGGATGCTGTCATGCAAAACCTATCCCATAGTTCCTCTGGAAAGAGCTTGGGTTTCTTAAATTCGCTTTGCCAGAAGCCTCCCCCATTGATCTCTGGGCTCTCTGAAGGGATTCTCCCTGGCTGTCTTTTGGGAGACATGAAGAGGGGATGCTGTCATGCAAAACCTATCCCATAGTTCCTCTGGAAAGAGCTTGGGTTTCCTAAATTCGCTTTCCTAAATTCGCTAAATTCACAAACAGTCAATGAAATGGAAACGATGCCAAAAGATAAATCGCTTCCAAATATTCCGGATTAACGTTACGTCATTCTGACGTACTATTGATTGACAGCTCCAAATAAGGTATGGAGGAGAAGAATCGCTTTATTTAAACACCGATTTCATGCCAAGTAGGAACGCTTGCAGGTAAAAACTTTGATTTAAATAACCAGATGGGAACGATGAACAAAGCGATTCGGATAGCGGGATAAGAACAGTGTTATTTTGAATCGATTTTATTAAAAACGTTGTATTTTAAATCGTTTCAAATCTTAAGTGGGAACAACCCCTTCAGTTGACAAATCTCTTCTGGCAGGTCATTCCATGGTCTGGGGATAGCCAAAGAAAATATCCGCTGGGTAACAGAGTAGTTTTGGCTGACTGAAATAGTTGTCTCCAAGAGGACCTGAGTGTGCAGGGCTGATTATATGGGAGAAGGTGATCCTGTGGATAATCTGGATTCAAACCATGTAGATCGTGCAAATCACTTTCACTTGGAAGTGTAATGAATCCGTCATTCAGCCACCCGGGAAGAATGAGTGAAAGTGATAGTGCAAATCACTTTCACATGAAATCAGGCTGGAAAGCAATTTCAGCCATAAGCTGTAAGCGCTTTCTCCTGTCATTTGGAGTCTTTTGTATTAATGGAAGAACCCGTTAATATCATGACGGATGGAAGCACTTTCAGATCATGGATGAAAGCAGTTTTCAGCCCACTTTCATGTGAAAGTGATTTGTGGTATCATTTTTACTAAGGTCACAGAAGGGATAAGAAGGGGGGGGGCAATCTGCCTCCTATCCCTTCCCCTATTTGATAATCTCCTTGGACTGTTCTTTCCACAGAAGGCACTGATATAGGAGAAGCATAATAAAGGGGGGCACTTGGCCAGTAGCCCATTCAGACCTGATGCCAGCACTGAATTTTTAGATAACACTGATTTTCTAGATCAGTTTCTCTTAGGATTATTACAAGCAATTTTAGAAGTAATTTATTTTATGTCTATCTTTCAGTAAAACCTTGGCAACATCTCAGCCACATTGAGAACTGCACTACTCCTTCCCTTCCTCCCTCCCTCCCTTTCTTTGTTGTTTTCTCCATAACTAAACAAAGACCATTTTCTTTTCTTTCTTTTCCCCCTTTAGCTGTGCTGCTAGTAGTGACATGTATCATATTTAGCATTCGGATAGCCCTTGTCACTTGGAGACATAAAAAGGAGAATTTGGATGAACCTTGGTCAGACATCAACACTGTGCATTTACCTGTTTCCTGAATGGAGTCCTTAAAGGGAAAGTAACTCTCAAAGACTTTCATTATTATGGGTCAGGTGTACAACTATAACTGTGCTTTGTAATGCTGTCTCAACCAACAGATAAACAGAATATTTTTCTCATGGATCCATATACAGGTAGAAGCTGTGAAGTGTTGCCTCTTTATCACACACGTTGCAATCTTTTGTATTCTAGAACAGAGACTGGAGAGGGAAACCTTTGCAGAATCACTTTACAGCAAGACTCATGGACCATATGTACTTTTCAATTGGCTATTCCCACAGCCACCTCCAAAATTACTATTGTCATATACATTGACTGCAGTATACATTCTTTAAAACAGGATTCCCAGAGTGAATCACACTCTTGGAAAATTCCTAGAAATGTGGTTCTCCATTAAACAAAGTATAAGGTCTCCATGGGTCGGGTTTTAGAGAAAACAGCAGCAGCTGGGTGTAGCTCCCAGTGGTTCCAAGGGGGGAAGGGTTTGCTGGAAATATGGGCATTGCACACCTTCCTTTACATAAGGATAAAAAAATCATATTAAATTAAATATGAGGGCTTTAAAGGGCTCTGTGCAATAATCTGAGTTCTCGGTGTTTCCTTAGTGTACTCTCATAGTAAACTACCACTAACACTGTCAGCTAGTTATACTTTTTAAAAATCCATGCTGAAGTGCTTAATTAGCAAGTGTGCAGCTCCTTTCCCTGAAAGCTCTGCCTCTTTTGATTTGTGGCAGAAGAAAAGTGCTCTGTTGATTTGAGTGGAATGAAGCCAAAACTCAAAGCTCTTTCTGATGCTGCATTTGCTGAAATGCAAAGCTGAGACACATAAGTAGTTCAGAAGCTCCTGGGACCTATGCCAGACTCGTGTCTCACACAAAATCACTACGAAGACTTCCCTCCTCCAGCATAGCCATTTTCTGTTTCATTCCGTACACATGGTTTCCAGGAAGCAAGATAAGAAAAGATGATTTCAGAAGCAGCTCTTATGCCTTACAGGCCCAGCATGTGATCTTGTACAAGGACTTGCTTCCATTCTAAATTTTTCCTCCGACTTTTCCTTCTGTACTCACATATGTGATTAATATGCTCTCTCTGGCAGTGGCATCCCTAAGGGTGGTGTCACCTGATGTGGTAATTCATGGTATCCCCCCCCCCCATTGACCTCTTCCCATTTCACACCATGCCAAATCCTTAGTAATGCTTTTTTGCATTAATATTACTCATAAATCGTAATTCCCATATATCATTGAATGTACTGCTAATAGTTGTGACATAAACAACTAGCAAAATTAAAATTATATCTTCAAATTACATCATATGCACAACCTAAATGTGATATTTTAAATAAAATTTTAAAAGAATGTTGAAATTTCAATTTTTATAAACAATTAAAATTTAAAATTTTGAAAAAATTGTCAAATATTTAATTAAAAGATTATATAAAAATAACAATAAAGGATGGCTAAAACTCTACAAAAATTTACAATTATAAAATAAAATTTCAAAAGTTTTAAAAGCATCACATATATATATAGTCCTATAAAGTTTAAGTTGTTTGAAATAGATCGGACCACAGTGACCACTGGCAAGTTGGAGGGGAGACAATGATAAAATTTGTATTAACAAAATCAATAAAAGGAAGCCATTTTTCATAGAAGGGTTCTTGGTTTGGTTGTTTTAAATTACATTTCATTTTATCTAATAGCTTCTCCATTAGCCATTGACTCTTTTCCACCAGTTATCTAGGGACACAAGTCCTGTCTTCCAAGATTTGGCCATTTCAAGTTGAGCTGCCATCAAAAGAAAAGTAATCAGTGTTCTGTGTCTTAAGACTTTATTGCCCTTGGTGTAAATTGAAAGTAACAAAAGAGCTGGCCAGAAGTTGATTTTTTGTTTTGTAATTAAATCAATCTGATTCAGCACTTCATGCCAAAAGAAATTAATTTTGGGGCAGTCGATCAACATATGGTTATATGTCCCTTTAAAAATTGAAAATTTAATTTTAAAAATTCTAGAGCCTCTCCTTTCTTCTCCCACTGAGCTTCACCCAACTCCCATCATATCTTAAAGCATTTTAAAGAGAAGCGAATGAAGCAGATGTTTCTGCCAAAATGTAGGTGTTTGAAGAGCAATGGTGTCACCCCCCCTTAGGGTGTCACCTGGTGCAGTCCACACACCTCGCACCCCACTAGTGGTGCTACTGCTCCCAAGGAATTGCTAGGTCCTCCAAAGAATTTCTGCTAGATGTTATCTACAGAGTTGCACTGGAGGACCTAAAGATTCCCAGCGAAAACACTTCTCTAGGCATTTGTAGGTCCCACAACATGATTCTATGGTCAGATTCTATCAGATGTTGACCACAGAGTTCTGCTGGAGGATCTAGAAATTCCTAGACGGGTGGTCTCTCAGGTTAAAAAAAAGTACTGTTTATTTATTTGCAGTTTTTTCACTTTCACAGGGGTCCTGTATCCCTAACCCCAGTGAATGTTGTGGGACAAGTGTACTTATTTCTGAAGTGGCTTCTGAAAATCCAAGTGTAATTTCCCTTCATCTTCTGGTCATCTAATCAGCAATACAGCTGAACTAAAACAGGAGCAGAATATCTACCAGGCAAAAGCAAGCTGATATGCTAGTTTTCTTCCACTGGCTTGGATTAAAAAATGGGCCGGTTCCTTAGTCAGCATTTCTTGGTCAATCATGCGCAGAAGTACAGCTAATTCCTTTTATTTGGCTCTTTAACCCACATGCCAGATGCAAGGGGCGATTGCATAAATGAACTGAACAATGTTGCCTGAGCAACATGTATCAGTCCTGCAAGAAAAAGCCATTTAAATTGTGTTTACGATTTGGGCAGTAGAAGTGCCAATCACTGACTGGAAGTGTCTCAGTGAGTGTGCTTCTCCAGCATTGTCAAAAAGGTTAGTTTGTTGAATTCACTGCTTCTGAGGGCTCAAGAAATATGCAGTTTCCATGAAATTGAAGGGATCTGAAATAGTCCTGCAAATGTGAAAGACCTGTGCAAAAGGAAGACATGCATAGCAAAGCACAACCTAGTCAGGCACAGTGGCATCGCTGAGTTTGGTGTCACACAGTGTGAGGGGGGGCTGCCTTGCCCTCCTGACTGCCCTCCAGCCCAATCACTGTTGATGAGGTGAGATTGCGGTGTCCAAAGCACTGAGGAGCCCCACTGGACCCTGAAGGCATGCCTCCCCTGGAAATGCCTCCAGAGTCCAGCCCACCTGTTTTCCAAATAGCCTTGCCAGACCCAGAAGGCACTGCTGCCACCACCCACCACCAGCTGCCCATTTAGAGTCTGATGCAGCTTCTGGACAAGCAGGAAAGGGAGGCATCACCCTTTCTCACTTACCTAGTAGCTGGACCAGTGCCTTCTAACCAGGTAACACCTGCCTCTGGGATGTCACCTGGTGTGGTCCAACATCCCTACTGATGCCTTTGGCTTGCTTGATCCTGATTTGTGGGGGTTTGCTGCAGACTAGTTAAAGAAGATAATCCATACAGCAAAAGGTGATCTTACTGTACTGGGCCCTTCTTTAAATATATGCTTACAGATAACAGTAACCAAATGGCTTTGCCAAGTCAAATGTTCTCCTTTGAGACATATGGGACAGCTTTTCTCAATGTAACTTGTAATCATAATTCTTTTTGTCCCTGAAGAAGAACAAGAAATATATGTACTGTCCTCCCTGCCTGCCATGAAGATCTGGGTTTCCATCTCTGATCAAACTAAATTTTATACTGCTCTATGGCAGCCAGTGTCAGAGTTTAAGGCCTAGCTGACAAGATTCTTATTTGCATAATATGTGGGCATTTTTGGACCTGTCCCAAGCCCATGTATTCCTTCCTGAACTCAATGTAGGATACAAATGTCCCATTCAATTTCTTTTTTAAGACAAATGGGACTCATTTTAAGCAACTTTTGGATCACTGAGTTACTTTATCATAACATATGGCCTTCCAGCTATTGTTGGACTTCAAGTCACATCATTTTGTGGTGACCCAAACCCATGAAATTATTTTCATTGCTACTTCATAACTATAATTAAATAGGTGTTTTCCAATGGCCTTAGGCGACCCACATGAGTCATTCGACCTCCAAAGGGGTCCCGACCCACAGGTTGGGAACCACTGTCCTAAGTGAATTTTCTTTGGTGGCAAACCAAAGATTATTGCAATAGAAAATATCAAACAAGTCTAGAGGAGAAATTTCTCACAGCAATGGTTCTGAAAAAATGATACTTGTGAAAGCCAAGGATTATTGTTTATTAAGCAATGCAGTAAAGGAAAGCACTGTGATTGAGGCCATTGCACATCACTGTCCTTTTTATCTCTATCTCCCTCTGTTGTTTCCCATGTCTTCAATGTTAGAAAGGACATTCGTCCAAAGCAAGGGCTTATCAATGAACTGTCATTTAAAATCATACCAAAATAAACATATATAATAAGTATAAATACATATAATAATAATATAATTTTAAAAATTTAAAAATGTATCTAATCAACTACACATCACATTCTGATACCATTTTTGCTTTTGTGGCCACTTACTGGAATTGCAGTGCTGAATTAGATTGGGTTTTGTGCCAGGAAGGAAGTTCTTACATTCTTAAGGTGCATTTGTATAATATTTTCATAAGATCTTCAGTTGTTCTACACATTTTGGTTTCTAGAAAATGGGACCTCTCTCCTCATGTTCTGTATTCAGAAGCTTAAATGGACTAGAAAATTGTTTCTTTTGTGAGATCCACCCTGTTTTCAATTTCAGATGTTGTAGTAGGAGCTTAATCACTCTTGCAGTTACCGTGATGGCAGGAGCACTTTGTTTGGACCCATTTTCTTGGCAAAGACGTTAAGTAGCTGCACATGTCAGAGCCCTGCACTAGGACTGAGGGATGCTTGCTTTCACTGTGACGGGCTTCTCCTTTACTCTCACTTTCCCTCAGTGCCAAACTGCAATTCAACAGAATGAGAAAAATCCTCTCTCTAACAGGAGACTGGAGTTGTGCCAAGGGCTGAAAAAAAATCTGATGTCAGGATTTATAAAAATAGGATCATGTGTGGCAGAAGTCCCAGATTTTAATGGAGGAGCAATTGGTAGTGTGGAGAAGGAAAGGGACCTAACCCAGCACTTTTTTCTGTTTGAAAAGGTGTATCTAAGAAACCAGTCCTATCAATGACACGACAGAAGAAGTTTACCACACAGTGTATATGGAACAGTCCTGGATATTCCATAAGTAGACCTGTGTAATGCTCATGTTTCCAATGGCATCTCATCTCAACACTCAAAACCCACAAAAAACTATTTTTTTAAATTGTATATTTGAAAAGCATGCTGTGAAATGGCCTTTGTAGATAACCCAGTTTGGGGTTGTGGTGCTTCTTGGAAGAGGCCCCACTTACAGTTCACCAGAGCACTATGAGACATGTTTTCAGAGAACCTCCATTGCTCTGGTTACTTGTGTGCCTGAATGACATTGACATAAATGTATGCACACAGTGAAGAATTGTAGGAAAGCCCTCAGGCTCAGTCAGGTGTGTTATCATGAAGGGAAAGTCCATTGCTATCCTCATTTCATTTGTCAGGCCTGTGAGTGTATTTGGTGCTTAGATCTCTGTGTTGACTGACTGAAGTCACATTTTGAAAACAGTTATAATAAATGTTGGACAAAGCTATACACATTGCTTTTAATACTTACTATACTTTTTGTATAGAGTTGTTGTATTGTTTAAAGTACCTTAAAACTGTCCTCCTCCTTCTCCTCTTCTTCCTATAATTGTTGTTGTTGTTGCTCCTACTCATGCTGTAGAAGCCAAAGATCATAGTATTCATGGCTGAAGCAATGAAATTTCCCAGCTTTTACCATTAGCTACCACACTGTATATATTGTGATCTACCACTAGCAATGGCAACCATACCAGCATACTGTCAGAATTCTGTTTGATTAGTAAACTTCAGTTTGGCAAACACAAGATTCAGATTATTGTGACTGGTGTTTGAAAACCAGAAGGATTGTGTTGTGGATCATAGAATCATAGAATCATAGAGTTGGAAGAGACCACTAGGGCCATCCAGTCCAACCCCCTGCCATGCAGGAAATCCAAATCAAAGCATCCCTGACAGATGGCCATCCAGCCTCTGTTTAAAGACCTCCAAGGAAGGAGACTCTATCACCCTCCGAGGAAGTGCATTCCACTGCCGAACAGCCCTTACTGTCAGGAAGTTCCTCCTAATGTTCAGGTGGAACTGTGTAAAGTTTCTTTCAGATTCTTAGGATACATAAACTGTCTTGCATATCACTTGCATCAAATATTCCCATCCACTCCCTTCCATCAACCATTTGGCATGTTAGCCATGTTTAGATATTTGAAGAGGCATCATATTGAAAATTGAACAAGCTTGTTTTCTGCTGCTCCAGAGACTAGGACACAGAAGAACCGATTGAAAGTACAGAAAAAGAGATTCCACCTAAACATTAGGAAGAACTTCCTGACAGTAAGAGCTGTTTAACAGTGGAATACATTGCCTTGGAGTATGGTGGAGTCTCTTTTGGAAGTTTTTAAACAGATGCCATCTGTCAGGAGTTCTTTGAATGTGTGCTTCTGCATGACAGGAGGTGGGACGGATGGCCCTTGTTGTCCCTACCAGCTCTATAGATCTATTATTCTATATGTTTATGGAGACAGGTTCATTGTTTTAGGGGGCAGAATAGAGTCTCCACACCCCAAATCTTGTCCATCCTTTAAAAATCTTGTCTGTACACAGCAATGGTGTCTAGTGGCCCCAGTGTCACACAGAACCTATTTTTATGACAAGGCTCAGCAATTGGATGGGCCCCTTAAGGTGTAAGCCAAGCCCCAAGTAGATTCATTGCACCATGGAAATCATCAGGCACCAGGCTGGTACACAGCCTGTGTGAGACAAAGAATGATGTTATTCAGTCCCAAGATTAGATAAATATTTTAGCTTGTTTGCTTTTTAGACTTAATATATTTTTAAAATATTTTCAAGCTGTGGATGCTGATATTTGTGGATAAACAAATATGTGGATATGGAGTGCTGACTGTAAGTTTATTTTCCAAATACAGAGGCAGAAGAAAAGGAAATTGAAAGATTCTGTCTTGGAGTCCAGGAAGAAATTGATT
Organism: Sceloporus occidentalis; assembly: GCA_023333645.1. Lineage (NCBI taxonomy): Eukaryota > Metazoa > Chordata > Lepidosauria > Squamata > Phrynosomatidae > Sceloporus > Sceloporus occidentalis. The sequence continues at coordinate 8,637,296 of JALMGF010000004.1, read as the reverse complement.
ACACACCAAAGCAGAACTTCTTATTAATCATAGGTGACTGGAATGCAAAAATAAGAAATAGAGCAGAATCAAAGACTGGAGGAAAATTTGGCCTAGGATCAGGAAATGAAGTGAGAGACAGACTGAATAAATTTTGCAAGGTCAAGGTTTGTTAATCACAAATACATTCTTCAACCTACCCAAGAAGCCACTGTATACATGGACATAACCTGATGGCCAATACAGAAAGCAAATAGACTACATAGTTGGAAGCAGAAGATGGACCAAGAGCAGACTGTGTAACAGACCATTTTGGGTGGCTGGAACTGATGGCATAAACAGCTGTAGGGAGGTATCCACATAGCAATAGCAATAGCAAGTACATTTTTACGCTGCTTATTAGTGAACTAGCACCCCCTAAGCAGTTTTCAGTGTGTAAGCCAATTGCCTCCAACAAGCTGGGTACTCGTTTTACCAACTTACGATAGGATGGAAGGCTGAGTAGACCTTGGAGCCCTCCTCTAGGACTGAACTTACAACGTTGTGGCTGCAGTAACAGCATTTAATCACTGTGCCACCAGAACTTCCTATGACATATTTTGGCTGGCATGTTCCTATGAATAGCTGCCAGATTCTTCGTATTGGGGTATGTATGTGCACAGTGTAGCTGGAATAGATGGCTGAGAAGTTTCCTCACAAGCATGTTGTGGCCTTCTGAAAGTTGGGAGCCCACTCATGAGAAACTGCATTCAGGTTTCTTCTGTCATAGATTGGCTTTGCAGCTAATTTAACTCTGACCTGAAATAGTGAGGACCAAAGGGTTCTCCTGTTTATAAGGATGTTCTGTCATGGATTGACTATGTCATGTTGTACCTTACGTTTTTCCCAGCTGAGGAATGGAATAATGACCTCCTAGAATGGGTTCATTACATAAATGTTGCTTGTATGATCTGGAGCCTTGAATTTACTTTATTGGTTTCTGCTTTCTACTTTTATTACAAATGTGGTCTGATTTGTACTCATTAACAGCTTAGCAAATGCTGCTAACATTAATTAAGCCCATAGGTAGTGAAATAGGTATATAGCCATCTTTACAAATTGTTGTGCACATTTCTGAGCAGAGGCCTTTTAACTTAAAATGCAGTTGCAGATCAAAATGTCAGAGAATTTAGATATTTACAGGGCACTGGCAAGAAATAATCACTGTCAGTAAGTTTCAGTTTCATGAGATCAAACATTCAAGAGCATGGCACACAAACTGGCCATATCTAATTTAGGACAATTATATTAATCTAGTTCTTAACATATCTGCATACAATAACATAGCCTGCTCCGACTTAAACATTGAACTGGAGTGGTGGGGAATCTTGCAAATGAGTGAAAACAATCACACCCACTTTACCTCATTGGTATGATTAATGAAGCTTACACATGATAGTATCTAGCTTCCAAAACTAGAATGTCTAGTTTTACAGCATCTAAAACAAATTCCCAAGCCAACTCTAGGAAAGATAAAACAGTGTAGTTAGCAACGATGAAAACATATCTGGGAAAGACAGAAGAAGAACATTTAATTGCCAGATTTATACACTAAATGATTGCCAGCATCATAAAAATCTATAATGGATCTCATTACTTTGGCTTCTGTTTGTGCAATAGTCACACAGTGGTCAGGATTTTATTTGTGACTTTGGCTGCTGCCACTCTGCAAAATTAATGCAGTACATCCTTTGCTCTTGAGGTGGCTGAAAGGGGTGAGGATGGGTTGGGTAGTTTCTCTCTCTCTCTCTCTCTCTCTCTCTCTCTCTCTCTCTCTTGTCTCATTTGTTCACTGTACCAACTGTTGTGTAGGAGGAGACATCTAAGATTTCTACAAGGATCCTCCCTGGAAACCTAGACACATTTCATAAGAGTCAGACAAGGACATACGTGAAAGACAGAAGTACAGTTTCACATGCCCTTGTACCAGGTTTTAATTGTGTTAAATGTACATGCACTTACAATCACATTTCAATCTTCCTTCATTCAATTATTCCTTTCGGCCCAGGATCTAGGAATCAAGGAAGCTCACAACTTAAAACAAATATAACATACTGTATATACTCATGTATAAGTCTAGAAATTTAGGTCAAAAAATTGACCCAAAAAACCTGAATTGGCTTATCCATGGGTCACTGTAAGTACTGTATCTCAACTCTTATTTAAAAGAAGGAACCATTCCCTGGTGAAAGGCAAGAGTATAATCTGTCCTGGAATCACCAGTCCCCTTTACTCTCTCATCCAGCCAGCCTTAAGAGTGAACACTAAGAGTTAGGTCTGCTGGAATTTTGTAAATTCTTTGACATTGCGTTGCTTTGCTTCATCCTTTAGATCCTTTGCTATATGCCCCTAAGTCCTACCCTCGACTTATCCACAGGTCATATCAAAATCCATAATTTTGCCCCCAAAACTTACCCTCAACTTATACATGAGGTCAACTTATAGTCGAGTATATACAGTAAATAAAACATACCAAGATAATCATTAGGATGTAACTAAACTATCAGTAATACCAAAATAATAATAATAATAATAATAATAATAATCAGCTTTTGACAGCCTGTCAGCATAAAATTTCTTTGCCTGATGATGAAAAGAGGAAACCATTCTGGCATCCAGAGGCAAGTTCCCAGAGCCTGCTAGCAGCTCAGCTCTCAGATGTCACCAGTAGATTTGACTGTGAGAGTGAGAGCACTGGGGAAAGGATTGTGTTTTAGCCCACCTATGATGAACAGATGCATCCTGTCTGAAGTTTTTGGACTTCACACAAGGCTTGAAAAGTGAAATTAGAGCAGGACTAGCATCTGTGGCAGTACCTTATAACACTGTGTCTATCCAGTATCTAGTCTGTAATACATTCCTTGCTGGAATGCTCCTTCTGATTGATGGGCAAAACTCGTCACTGCCCCCAATAGTGTTGCTTTTCCACTACTGAGTGAGTGCAATAAGTTCTCCTGAAGTAATTCTGATATATGGGCAGTCCCATGCTGCAAGTGGACATGCTCCTTTCCTCCTCTCCCTCGCTATTCCCAAGCAGGCTGTTTATCTTTTCTTCAATTTCTTTTCTTGTCTTTATTTTTGTTTTCCCTAATAGATTGCCATGATTGTGCAATTGTGCTAAAAATAAAAATAAATACAGACTGAAAGGCATGCTGGAAAGGGCATAGGGCAGGGTTATGCTGACATGCGGAATACAGAAACCAGGACAGAAGCACAAACATGGTGATTTGGAGGAGCTATGCGATAATGAGTGACCCCAAACCGGTATGTTTACATTTCCTAGACTAATGTGATTGTGGCACCTTATGAGCCCAGTGTGATAAAGTCCTTGGTCCTACATCCCTTTTCCCTTCTCCTTGTAACTTCACATTATGGATGACTAGCTTTAAAGTACTTAGCAAAACATGATGACAATGAAAATTACAGATTATTGAAGAGTGGGAAAACAGACAGTATGTACTCTGAAGACAGTTGGAGAGCCTTCCTGATACTGTATATTGGAAAAGGAAAAGAGGGAAGGGAAACACAGGTGCACCAGTTCTTCAAGTTATGTACTTAGATTGGAGAAAGAAAGAGTCAAAAGGAAATCTAAACAGTTTTGGCCATATGGAATAGCTGTTGTCAGAGGCCTATACTAATAAGTATATACAGTATAGAAGAGGACTGGTAATGTGGTTTTGTGGGTGGCATAGATTATAAGCAGGGATCAAGTTTTGAAAGGTTTGGAGGGCTGCTAAACTCATCTGTCTACCAAATCTCAGTTCCCACAAAGTTTCAAGAAGATTATGTAGTATAGTCCAACCATGTATTATTGTTTGCTAAAGGTTTCTATTTATATGTCTGTGGCTGCCTCTGCACTACCAAAATAATCCAGTTTTGAAACCGCTTTAACTGCCATGACTCAGTGGCATGGAATTCTGAGAACTGTAGATTGTTGTGGCACCAGAGATCTCTAACAGAATAAGTTCCAGAATTCCACAGCATGGAGCCATGGCAGTGATGTCAAACTGGATTATTTCTACAGTGCAGATGCAGCCTGTGTGAAATATTAGTTCTTATTTGTCTCATTCCCATATGAGATGGTGAGTTATTTTCTGCTAGTATCACTAACAAGTCTCACATTAGCAAAAACAATTTGTGTTTAATTGCAGAAATTGCACAAAACAAGCATGACTGCCACCTTGTTCCATTGACTTCTTAACCATAAGTAGGGCTTTTGGTGTGTTCGCCAAAACATTCATTTTGTACAGAAACGTGTGTATGAAACTCTTGCAGGAGGCAGTGCTTCTTGTTTCATTTTTGTGCCAAAGGAAGGAAACTTCACCTCCCACAATTCCTGATTATTTGCTGGGAAGTCTGAGATCTTCAGTCCAAAACACCTGGAGGATCAAATCTACAGTTTAGTGTGATTGCTAATGAGGGGTAGGGATAGAAAGAATATTCAAACACTTGAGGCAAAAACCAAGAAATGGGGACATTTTTCAAGTGTCCAAAAAAACTCAGTGAGAAGAATCCTGCCAAGCCCCTTTCTTCATTCCCCTCTCACCTCAGTCCTGAAATAGATGTGGGTCATGGAGGAGGGAAGAAAGGATCCTGAAAGGCTACAGTACCCAGATCCTTGGCTGCCCTCTTTGCTCCCTTGTTGTGCAGGAGTGGGCCAACAATATTCCTGCACAGGTAATACTTTTTCAAAAGTCCTATAATTTTGAAGCAACTCCCTTGGGGGACTTTATTCATTTATTTATTTTAAGGATTTATATCCCGCCTTTCTCCGACAATGGGATTCAAGGCGGGTATATATTCAAGAACTCCACAGCACATCCCTGCTGAGATAATCCATTGGAACTGCCTCTGAAGATTAGGATACAGAAGGAAGAGGGGGAAATGTCTTGTTATCCTGGCTAGTTCACTTTGATAGAAAGAGGTTTCCCTGGTAAAGACGCCCTTTGTCAAGGGAAGCTCTGCTTGGTACTCTGTTGAGAATGAAAGAGGCATCTCTACAACCCCCTTTGGCCCATTATGAAAATACCTCTTCCCACCCATAGAGATGAATTGAACTGTGGTTTTGAATTGGAAGAGCCTGAAATCGCAGTACAGAGCAGAGCCTGGGCTGGAGAACAGCAACCAGCATGACTAATAGAGGTACCTAAAAATATGCACAGCTCCTAAAGGGCTTCCATGCATGTGTAGATAAATAATTTATAGCAGGATTTTTTGAAAAGGTTAAAACCACAAAGTTATTAAAAGCCATTGCAATTCAACCCCTGTAGACCCAAATAAGCAGGCCTGAATGGATGCATCTTCCATACACCCTTTTGAACATGACTGAGTCAAGGCTGATTAGAGCAAGCACATTTCCCAAGATGTTGAGTCTTACATGGAGAATATTCTGCCTCCGGCATCCCAGTGATGTCATTTCAGAATCATTGGCACAGCATCAGAGCTCATCTTAATTCCTATGAAGGTGGAGGGGAGGGGGATCTCTGGCACAATCAATTCCTTGAACTCCACCTGGAAACAAGAAAGATATCAAGGAATACTGGGGAATAAAGGGCTGGAGGGGAATGTCCCATTTGATGCTACAAACCTGCCTTGTTAACATTTGGGCTTTAATGCTGAAGCAATTTAGATCAGGGTTATAAAATGTCTGGCCCATTGCTTGTTGTTGGACTGCAACTCTCACTTTCCCTAGCCACCATGGCCAATGAGTGATGGAAGTTATAGTTCAACTACATCTGTAGTCCAGTGACATAATCCACAACCCTGCTTTAGATTATGCGTTTGTATTTTGCATCTCAGCTTTCCAAATCTTTTATCATCCTCAGCTTCACCTTGCTCAGCCATGGGTCTGGGAACATTCACACACGCACACACACGCACACATTCTCTTCCCCCTGCTTCATGTTTTTGCATAAAGCGGCACATTTGTAATTCATTTGAGACAATTTAGCACAATGGATAGACTCATTTCCTGCTATATGAATTAAGCTCATCTGATTTGGTGCCAGACTAGGACCAGCTCCCAGAGCATCTGCAGGATTTTTCCCCAAGATAGTTGGTGAAGGGAGATAGCAATGTACCTGCAGGTACAACTATTATCAGAGAACAAGCCTGGTAGATTATCTGACTGAATGATGGTGAGACCTAGGTATCAGATGAACCTCTAGCCTATAAGAAATGTTCATACTAGATTTATCCCGCCATTGTTTCTCATTGGGGGGAACTGGTAGCCTTCAACAGGGAGACTTGTATACAGATTACCAAAATATAAACCTGGTGTCCAGAATGTATATTTCCACTTCCAACTAAAATCTTTTTTTTTTTCTGGCTTCATCTACTCCTTCAACCCTTCACATACTCACACTGCTTTTATAGTCAACTGCACAGACACACACACACACACACACACACACTGCCCAACGTTTTCCTTAAAATACAACAGGAAACTAAATAACCTTAGTAAACTGCATTGTCATCATACACTACTTCAGTTCTCTCCTTCAGCTTCAAAAATGGGTATAACCACACTGGACTACTTTGAAGGGCTGGCATAACACATTTCTGAGCTATAATCCCAGTCATTAAAAAGAAGTTTATAATAAATGATGGCTTTCATCTCCACTGACAATGGCAGATAACTGTTTTTTTATAAAAAAATATTACAGACATGTGTGCATGCAACACTTCTTTGTGTCTTCAGTAAGACTTTGAATGCATAGATCAAAAACTGCTGTCTTTGCTCTCGCCCCCATCTTTGTATAGTCAGCTAAATCGCCACTACACTGATATCCTCAGTTTTGAACTGTTTTCTATAGGACAAGAAACATTCCTCCCTAGAAAGTGGAAATGCTTCCCTTAATCCACACGAAGGGCTCACACTTCCACCTCATCTTTTCCTCCAATTGTGGGTATGTCCAACCTTTAACCAATAAATACCATTGCACCAGTTTCCTCTTCAGCTTTGCACTCTGTTTCAGTTTCCTAGACACACAGAGATGTCACCAGAAATTGTTTCTATTCCCACCCCTCCCAGTGGCGTCACTAGGGGATATGGGGAGTGCAGACCACATCAGGTGAGGGGAGGTGACACCACTGTTCCTCAAATACTTACCTTTTGGTAGAAATGAGCTCTGGCATTCACCTGCTTCCCTTTAAAATGTTTTAAGAGATGGTGGGAATGGGGTCAAGTTCAGTGGGAGAAAAAAGGAGAGGCCTCAGAATTTTTTTAAAACTAAAATTTAATAATTCAAAATTGTAATTTTTTTAAAAAAAATAAATGATTTTTAAAAAATATATATTCTTTTTAAATTTTATTTAAAAACATCATATTTTAACCACATCTTCACTATGTGTATGTATACACATTTAGGTTGTGCATATGATGTAATTTGAAGGTATAATTTTAATTTTGCTAGTTTCTTATGTCACAACTATTAGCATTACATTCAATGGCATATGTTATGAGTAACATGAGTGCAGAAAAGCGTTACTAAGGATTTTGTATGGTACAAAATGGGAGGAGATCAGTGGGGTGACACCATGAGTTATAGCACCGGGTGACACCAATCCTAGGGATGCCACTGACCCCTCCCAGTATTTTACAGTTTCTAAGAGAGATACATAAGAGAAGTAATCCTCCATTTTTAAAAAATTAATACCTTGAAGCTGGAAAGAATAGCTACAGCCACACATGGATTCTTCAGTTCCAGGTCTTAATCTTGCTCTTCAATTTTTAAACTGTTCTTTAAATTCTACCTGACAGGTCTGTTTATGCTTCATTGCAATATAGCCCTACTATAACCCACTTTCCCACATTCTATTGCTAAGCTGCCTCTTGCTTTTGTCTTGCCATTACAACAGACCCATTTAGTGCTTTTAAGAAAATCTTTAATAAAGTATCTGGTGATTGACCAATTTGACTTACTGTACGGATGATGATTAATTATTTAAAATCAAATCCACCAGCTGTTTTCCAGACGTCTGTTTTTAAGCTGCTTGAGAAAAGCCAAATGAGATGTGATCCTGGTGATGGGAAGAAAGCAGCAAATCTTGTGTTAATTGTTTCAGGTCAGTGAGGATCCAAGAAACTGCCTTCACTTCCACCTCTGATGGCTAAACTGACAAGCCTAGTTCATTCAGAGAAATGCCTTTCCAGTGCAGTGTTTAATATTCAGAATTCCATTTTACACAGGAGGGACCAAATTAGCAGATAACTGTGTTACTTAATACTAAAGGACTGATTAGATTCCCTTCACACTCTTCACCAAGACTAATGTGTCTGATTGCACTGCATGTATGGGTACCCTGGAGAAAGGCCAACCCGATTATTATGAACACTGCAAGGAGCTCCCTGATAAACCCAAAGGAATGACTCTGCAGTACTTGGATGGCCTATTTTACTAAGGTTTTACAGTCATTAACTCATGCTATCTTTAATTGAGTAGACACTTAAATATTCTAATTTGCATATAGTGAACATACCCAAGTTAAAACAAGTGCTCCCCCCCCCAATATATATATATATATATATATATATATATATATATATATATAGCGCTAGAGCTCCAAACCTCTACTTTGGGGTAAGTAACATCAAGCCAAGTGGGACTTACTTGGAACTTCGCAAGCTTAGGGTGACACTAACATCTGGAGCTGCCAAATTACATGATATAACCTGTGAGGATAGCACTATAATTGGCATCTCAATGCACTATATACCAGATCCTCTTTATCTGAAAATATGCAATGCCAATTAGCAACATGAGTGCTCTGCCACACAGGGCAAAGGGATTATGAGGGGGAAGCAAATAATGTTTTACCAATCACGTATTTCCTGTTACTGTTGTTGTGTGTCCTCAAGTCGTTTCCAGGTCTTAGACTTTGTGACTTGCTCAAAGTCACTCAGAGCTTTATCACACTAGTGAGATCCCGCGGGAAAACGGGAGTTAAACACGATTTAAACTACATTTGAATTTAAACAGAACTTGCATATTTGGTTAGTTTATCATACCAAATTGCTTCCAAAACGAAATAGTGCAAAATTAAACCGAAGTTAAAGCGGAGAAAACCAGCAGCTTTTTACTTTCGGGTTGTTCTGAATTTTAAAAGCTGCTGGTTTTCTCCGGTTTAACTGCGGTTTAATTTTGCATTATTTCACATTAACTGTCGCGTCATGTGATAAAGTTTGGGCATTTCTGGGTTTTCTTCATGTTAACTTGTGTTTAACTTCCATTTTCCCATGGTATCTTGCTAGTGCGATAAACTCCTCAGTCTCAGCCTGGAAACAACTTGAGGACATACTTGACGACACTTCTCAAAGTCACTCAGTGGGTTTCCTGGCTGAGTGAAGGAACTGAACCCTGATCTCCAGAGTCATAGCCCAATGGTCAGACCACTACACCACATTGACTCTTCTACTTCTACTTTTCCTTAATATTCCAAAGTGTTTCATTCCCATGGGATAGTGTGTATCATGATGACTGCAACAACTTTGTCCAGTACCTTGCACTCTCCCTATTTTCAGGATGATCCCGCCGTCTGCTCTATTTCCTTTTTCCCTCTACCCTTAAAGTGTCTCCTTTTCACATTTTTATTTTTCATAAAACTGTCCCTAACAGCATAGCAATAAAGCAGTAGGCTCCTGTACTCACAAACCCTCCCTCTCCTATACACTAGTCAGTTTCAACTAGGATTGAAGTTGCCAGGTGGGAAAAAGAGGAAGGGGCATCCTCTACGTACATTGTCAAGTTAAGTAGTGGGGATATGAGCAGGGATGGCCTTTCTCAGCACATGAACTCTAGCCTATGATGCAGTTCTAAAGTGGTAAATGGTAATAGTGCTATTCCTATGTTTGTTTCCTTGGAGCAAGATCACTGACACAGAAGGACAGAGAGACACTCCTTCTGTGAATTTAGGCCCTGGATGAGATCGTCTGCGGAGGAAGCCTGTATGCAGGCACATATTGCTCTGAGGTAACAAACACAGTAATGCATTGTGGTGTATCAATTTAGCACTGTATATCTAAAGATATCTTTTTTAAAAAGTTAAAGTAGCACTAGGTATGAAACAAAACAAGACTGTAAATACAGCAACACATCTGATATGGATATGAGAGGGCTGGTCACACCCACATCTAATGCCACAACCTACAACATCAGAAAAATGCCAACAAGTAAAATAGAATGTGTTATCTTTCATTTGAAGTTTAAAAAGAAAGTAAGAAAAACATTTTGATGGAGAATAACAAGAAGTACTGAGAAACAACAGTAAATGGTGTGATATAAATTGACACAGATCTCTGATAGGGACAAGTCCTAAGATGATGAAATAGCTTTAGTTACATTTCATACAGGAGTTCAAAAAGTGCAGGAGCTTTTTATTTTAAGATTTTGTAATTTGTTTGATATACGTCTTCTGTATTGCTCATGTTTCCATAACATAACGAATGTATCACAGGTATAGGAAGGGCTGCATATATTTGAGAAGTCTGAAAAATGGCTGGGCCATTAAGTAGAAAATATGCTGTTAAACAAGACAGCTGGCAGGTTAGCAACAATGTGACTAAGGTCAGTCGAGTTTCTGAAGTGCTTGAGAAGAGGCAAAAAACATTTTCTCATATTATGGGTGGGGAAACAAAATTAAGTTTAGTCATGCAGTAGTTCTCAATTACTCCTACTTTGTAGATATTTTCTTTTCTAGCCTACCTGCAGAACAGATACAAAAGATTTACCTCTACTGTGATCCAGTGGACTGGGGAAGATACTAGAGAGGTCCCATCTCTGTTGAAATGGCAGACGTTGTGAAATATTCTTTGACAAGCCATTTTATACACCTGTTCAATGATTTTAATGGAGTACCAGTCTCTACTGCAAGATAGTCTAGTGCATGTCTATGAAAAGTGTTATTCTCCATGCAAGGATGGGCATTAGGTAAAATACATTTAAATTCTCTGAGACTTTATGTGGAAACCTGAGACTAGGTAACCCTATGGCTGTAGTGGGCATAATCCAGACCAAGGGCCTGCATGCTTACTTTCAAGTTTATCAGACAAAGAGAGTTGGCTGCATACTATGCAATTTATTTAAGCCACATGCCTGGCCTTTAGGACAAAGTTTATTCAGTTAAGGAATTGTTCTGCTTTTAGACTCAATTTAAAAGGCATAAGTGCGGCTTCATGAAACTCTCTTCAGTTCATCTTTCCAACCTAGACATGGCTATACATTTAAGACATAGCAGCAAACACAATTGTTACTGTCTGTGCAGTCATAATGGAATGAAGACTATGCACACACATCGGGGTTCTCCATTCTCTGTCATGCGGGCAATGTGTCAGGACGTCTTTAGCTCTGCTGACAGCTTTTCAGTGCAGATAATTTATATGCCTCTATATTTGAATCTTGAAAGCCTCATACAGGCTAGGAAATTGTCCGGGAAAGCTGCCAGCAACACTGACCGTAGCTGATAACAGAGCCTTTAGTTAGTGGAAGTAAAGCAGACCCTGCAAAGAAGCAGTCCGAGGGCAGGTCAAGAATACGAGCCGAAGTCAGGATTCCAGAGATTCCAACGTTCCGAAAGTAAAGCCGAAGTCAGGATACCGGGAAACAGTGTAGTCAAACAGTCCAGGATCAAAACAGCCAAGAGATAACGAAGTCCGGTCCGAGGTCAAGGTAACAAAGAATCTAGATACTAGGAGCTAGTGCTAGCAGCAATCACGCTGAGGGATCATGCAATAAACTCTAGCAACCAGCATTAGTCTCTCTCCCACTTAAGTAAGGGAAACTCTTCCTCGTGCCACCTGAGGCTGGTTGGCTAATTGCCTCTCGGCAATTCTCTGTGATCTGCGCCTGCAAGCACTCTCGGCTCTTCTCTCTTTGAAAGAAGGCACCTGCATGCAAGCTTCGTCTCCAGAGTCCCCACTAGGCAGTGGTACCATAGAAGGCCTCTCTTCGGCACTAGGACCTGGTTGAATCTCCTCCTCTGGGGCTGGAGGATCACAGCTGGGACCTGGCAGGGCAGGAACAGCACCTGGCGTTGCCTCAATCAGCCCTTGCTCTGAAGGAGGGTCATCCTCTTCCTCATCCTCCGAGAGCTGATCTTGGCTGGCCATGACAGAAATGTACAAATGGCAATCCCATGATGTACACCTGTACAGAATCACTGGTTTCACAGTACAGTGCTTCTGAGCTATAAGAAGTATGCAAAAGACATTAGGTCCATGAATCTAGCAGGATTTTCTTCAAGCAACCTTCCAGATTGAGTTTCTGCTTTGAGCAGAGATTCCACTATTTATCAGCCCCAAATTCCAAGATTTAGCAGTTAAAATATAGTGGACCACCATAAATGGCCACCAGAGCACATCCCCTTGCTGCTCTATGAAATAGTTATCACTTTCAAGCCAGCCGTAAGTCATCAAAATGCTTTTGCCTCTCAATCCCAAATCTAAAATAAAATGAGCAGGTTTATGAACACATCAGCACAGAAGAAAGAAACAGAAACAGGTACACTGAAACAATCCCTATGTCATCCCCCATGACATCCTGTTTACATATTCAAATTAAGCTTCAGCGCAAAGATGTGGCACACAAACAAAAACAGCCAACCTGAGCAAATAAATGATGTAGAATAAAAACATAAAGGTGTTTTAAGACTGATAGTTACATATTTGTGGGAGTGGGATTGTAATAGGATATAGAAAGATACAAATTATGACCCTAGCCATAAATCATGAAAGATTTGTGGAAGATGATGTGGATCTTGCAAATAGCTGGTGTGTTATAATTAGAGTGTGAAAGCACTACTAAAAGTCAGAGTCACTGAAGTCAGAACCTTCTGTGGGATTTCTTTTGTCATTGCGGCATTTGTGAGACGTTGTGTTAATATATATGATGTGCAGAAAATGATTATTTCTGTACCTGTGGCCAGAGGAGTCACTAAGGGGGTACAAGGGATGGCGAACCTCACCAGTTATACTTCAGAGGAAGAGTGACACCTGGCCGAGCCCTCTTCCCACTGCAGTGTGCAGTGTTGCTGCTGGTGCCTGCCTTTCTTCTCTGCTGCCATGACTCTCAGCTGAGGGAGCCAAGACAGTGCAGGAGGAGGAGTGAGCACACATCCCTCCTGGCTTCTCCACTGCCCTGGCTCTCTTCACTGCCATGGATCTCTCAATGAAGGCAGAAGACAAGGAGGGCCAGCACGCACCTCCTCCCAGCTTTTTCCACTGCCTTGATTCTCTTGGCCAAGGAAGAGTGTAAACCCTTCTGTCCCCTCCTGCTGCCTCGCTTGCTTGCTTGCCTGCCTGCCTGCCCCTCCCCGGCAGCCTTTTCCAGGCAGTGGCCAGGCAAGTGAGTGAGACAGTGGAAGTGGAGAGCAGGGAGGGCAGGTTAGGCCACTGACGTTGCTATCCTGCAGCCCTTTCTGGATCTGGTTGGCTGGCAGGCAACCAGGCAACCAGGCAGCCGTGTGTGCAAATGAGCAAGGCACAGGGAGGGAGAGGCACACCCCCTCCAGTAGCCCTTTCTGTCCAGCACTAGCACAGGGAGACACCAACCCTAGTGATGCCACTGCCTGTGGCATTAATATTGCACTCCATCAGTGCATTTGAAGAAGTGGAATGAGAAGGTCACAAAGGTGCTACTTGATTCCTCCTTTCCCCATCCCACACACATTTTCTTTTTATTCCACAATTTGAAAAGATTTCATTTTTAGAAAACCATTCCCATCTTTCAAGCCTATTGAAATCAATGGGATATGAGTTGTCCCATTGATCCCAGTGAACCTATTGCATAGATAACATAATGTGGATCAAACATACAGCTTAAGCCACAGCAGTAGAAGTTCCCAACATGTATTTTCACTATAATGAGATCAAGAAGCAGAACCCAAGACTGGGCTATAAAAAAAGAGCAGGTGATTCCCAGTGGATTGGACCAGAAGAAGCGGAAAGAGGTTTAACGTCTCCTTGAGAGTGTCCCTAAGTGTACCACCTTTCCTTTCTCCCCAAAAAGTGAATGGTTGGTACTTAATTAAATAGGAAAACAAAATTAAGTGTTGGACATGCATGGCACCATTATGGGGAGGGGAAATCTCCACCACCCCCCCATCAGTTGTGACACTGCGGAGCCCCACCCTCAACAGCAGGGCTCCTGAAAACAGGTTAATTTTGTCTCTGCAGATAACACAGGGAACCTTCTTTGCACTGTGGAGGTTCTCATCCACCCATTGCCCACCCACTATGAAGATGTGATCAGTAATGATATCATAAATTGCATCCAAAGGCACATTTACATAGATTGGCTAACATACTGATAGTGGCACATACTGGCATAAATCAACCTTAGGCTTGCATATGTGTTTTTTTTATTATTGCAGAGTTGTTGCTGGTATTTCCTTCCTCCATCCACAACAACCAAAGCTCTGTCCCAGGCTTGCCAAAGAGCTTCTGCAGGTCCCCTTACAGCCATTCTGTTTCTAAGGGAATAGAGGCAAAGGGATTTGGAGAAATATCTGGCTGTATCCCTGTAGCCAGGTGTGAAACGATTATATTATCCAGTGAGATAGCGGCTCTATGGTAAATGTGGGGGTTGGGGGGAGTGTGAATGGCCATGTAAAGTGTAGTTCCACAAGTTAAACAACTGCACTACGCTGAGCCATATAGGATTTAACCATAATCTTCCTCTTCTCCTAAGCCTAAAAGTAAGCCAACTCCACAATTACAAGATGCTGTATAAGCTGTTGAAATTTTCAGAATTCATCATCAATCTAAATCTTTTTACAGTCTCAAGATGCATAAAACACAAATCTTCAGATTAAACGACACTAGTTATTGAGGTTTCAGACTGGTCCTGGGACTCTCTTCTTTTGGAAGTAACCATGTTAATCTCTTGCAGTGTAAAAAAGAAGGACCAAAGGTGCTGCCACATTTCTTTTTTTCCCTCCTCCTCCCTTCCTCCTTTTTGTCCCTACTGTTGGAAAAAGTTCTCATGCCACCGTTTATTGTTTATTAACATCTTTAAACAGGATTCATTGCTGATTAATTTGTTTCTGAGAAGAAAGGTAAAGGTAAAGGTAGTCCCTTGACATGAATGTCTAGTCGTAACCAACTGTAGAGGGACAGTGCTCATCTCCATTTCTAAGCGGAAGAGCCAGCGTTGTCCGAGAACTGCTCTGGTAGTCATGTGGCCAGCATGACTACACCAAACACTGTTAGCTTCCCACTGAGAAGTGGTGTCTATCTATCTACTTGCATTTGTATGCTTTCAAACTGCTAGGTTGGCAGAAGCTGGGACTAGTGACAGGAGCTCACCCCATCATGCAGCACCTGGGCCTCAAACTGCCAACCTTCTGATCTTCCAGTCATCAGAATTGGTGTTTTAACTACTAAGCAACCACATTCTAAGAAGTAGTTCTTTAATTTCCACGCCACTGGCAATGCATGAAGTTCCAAAAACAGGCCTACATGATTTTGTAGGAAATGAAGTCTTCTTGTTTGTGTGTGTCTTCAGCACCACCCAGTGGACACTAAGATGTCTCTTTTTTGATGTTCCTCATGCAGAATGTTTGTATTTTCCCTGGCATGTTCACTCATGTTTCCTCAACATGTGGTTATATGCATTCTTTTTAAAAGTGACCTTTCATACATATTTTACATATATTTTACATACATATGTAAAATATGTATTGTACTGTATTGCATTAGATTAAAAACAATATTAGAAAAACATAAAATTTGGATACTGTAATAACATAAATCAGGGTGTATATCATAAACCCATTGCATGTGTGCCGTCTCTATCACCCATTTTGCTAACTCCAAAATGCAACTGAGAGAATTGTCCCTGCTATGGATGCTGGCCGTGAAAGCATACAACTTCACATTGCTTAGGGAGTGTTTGTACTTGCCATTGCTATTGCCAAGGCCTATTGTATTTTTATTTTCTTTATATTCAGCTCTAAACTTGCCTTTGCACTTTGTTTCTTCTTCTGATTTTTATTAATTATCTTTAAAAGCAATCCATTGTTTTTTTTCATGACCTATGCAATCAAAGGCTTTATTTTAATCTGTTATTATAATCTATAATCTATGACCTCAGGCTTGTTTAAGAGATTAAAAATACAGGCATACGTCAGTTAACAAAGCCTATGAGGAAGAAGCTCCTTCAACACATTGTTTTAATCAAGTGTTAACTAAATTGTGCCCCACAGTTCAAAAGAAGACTGAAATCCACTGCAAAACCGATCCTATCAATGAAAATCGGATTGCAAACACTGCAATGCATTCTGGATATCCCAAGTTGCTTCTTCAATACCAGTAATGCAGCATGATTGACTTCCACATTCTCTCAATGACACTTGATTCCCTCTATCGTGCTCATCCATGTAGGTGAACTAGGCAGCCACCTAGGGAAGCAAAATTCAGGGGTGGCTTGGCAGCTTTTTTGTATAATTTTTTGCATAATTAAACAGTATTAAAGTGAAAATTCATTACAGCAAGTGATGTAAAACTAAACTACCGTGTGACAGTTTCTTTGTACAATGGCCAAAACATAAAGGTGTGCCCCCTTGTATCCGTGGTACAGTCATATGGTACATCATCTGCCTTCTGCATGCGCCTTGAATGTAACCTCAAGCTCAACAGACCCCTCTCCTCTCGCCGCCCACCCGCCTTACCCTTGGTGTCACAATATAGAACTCCAGTTGTTTTGAGTTTACTGTTTACAATAAACTAGTCTGTTTTTGTGTTTTGCATTTTTGGTAGTGATCATACAATAATTTTTCAGTGTTTGTGTTTGATTTTGACTGTTTGCCTAGTACGTTTAATATTGTGTTGCATTCTTACGACAAGTTTTAAACTAAGTAAAGAGGAAATTTTAGTTGCTTAGGTGAATACTCTATTTATTATTACATTATCTTAGGGGATGGGGGGCACACAGCTGCCCTGTATCCTTTGTCTTTTATCATTACGTAATCAGAAAACTAATTGGCTTTTTGACTAATTCTCAATACTATGATGAGAGATTGGAACCTAAGTTTTATGTCATGTTTAGCTTTAACAAACAAAACAGCAGAAATCAAGGGGTGAAAATAATTATGAGGGCCGACAGAGGGTGCCAAAATATTTCTTGCCTAGGGTGGCGAAATATCTAGAGCTGGCCCTGCATGGCACAATTATGTAACTGTACTCCTCAAACTGCTTCTTTTCCCCCATGTGATACTCTCCAAAGACACTTCTTTTGCAATCCAGTATGTTCTTATGAGGCTGTAGGCCCCTTTGTTATGGCCAAGCCTGCCTTGGCTAGGGCGGCGCAGCAAAAGAGAGGGCTGAGCATGCCCTTTTGGCCACCTCCCCAACAGTGCCCTCTCCTCAGCAGCCCTCCTGCACTGGGTGATAGGGTGGGGACTCCACTGCCTATGAGGAACAACTTATGGAAATAGGTAGGTTCAACTTGGAGAAGATTGAGAGATTATATGATAGCTATCTTTAAATACCTGAAGGGATGCCATGATGGAGAAAGCTTGTTTTCTGCTGCTCCAGAGACTAGAACATAAAATAATGGATTCAAATTACAAGAGATCCCACCTAAAAACTGAGACTTATTTACTATAAGAACTGTTTGACAGTGGGACAGACTGCCTCAGAGGATGAACAGAGACAGGGTGGCCAACTGCCTGGAGTGCTTCATTGTGTTGCTGCATGGCATGGGGTTGGATTAAATGTCCCTTGCAGTGCTTTCCGACCCTATGATTCTATGGAGTTTATCACATGGGACGGATCCAGTGCAGAAATTGAATTTCCCACTCATTGATCGTGGTTAAGTCTTTCCAGCCAATGGGATGTGCCCAACCCCAAGGCATGTGGAGGTCAGTCTTGTCTTCTGTATCAGAGCTTACAAACTCTTTGCAGTCAAAATTCAAGTTGGGAACCTGTATTGCTGTACATTCTTCCTATATGCATAAGGATCAGTGATGAACTTGAAAGTTTATCACGATTGTGAGTAAATATTACAAAGACACACTCCTAAAGAACACCACCACATAATGCTCAGTTTATTAGGATTACAATCCTATGCACAGTTACCCAGGAGTAACCTCTAGTGAATTGAGTGATATTTTGAATTCATGGCTTCATCTTGCATGACACACATTGAGTTTTAGTCAAAGAATTTGAAGCAGCTGAATGGATTAATGAGTTTTTAATTAGAAATGCAAATTTGACTATTTTAATCACTAGCATATAGGAATAAACTCATCAAATCAAAGTAACCAAAGTCTTCAATTTCCTTATGCTAGTGTATCACAAGGAGCAGTAAAATTTGAAAGCCTCTTTATGGCCTCATTTGGTTGTCTGAGCAAGGAAGGTCCTTGGATTAACTGGTCCTATAACAAGAGTCCAACTTTCCAGGTCAAAAAATCAGTGGCCATGCTGGTTGGACAATTTTAGGAATCAAAATTCAGAAAGAAAATATTCCAGCCCTCCATCCCTGAGCTCTCATGTGGAAATATCAGTCAAATCCACTGTCGAGGACTCAGGCCTGGAGAACAGCACCTTAACCAGTGACTAAAACTCAACCATGCCTATATCATGCCTGAAGGCTCACACAGACAAGCCAAAAGCCTTGGGATTTGACAGAAGCTATACCTATACTTATCAGGGTTTGTATGTGTATGTGGGAGGTTTTTTTTAAAAAAAAACCTGTCCACATGATGTACCTCCTGTCTCCAGTGGCATCACTAGAGGGGTCCGGGGAGTGCGGATCTCACCAAGTTACACTCTAAGTAGGGTAACACTGCTGCTCACCAAAAGTGCTTGGCAGGCAGCGGAAAATTCTTCTGCTCGCTGATGGTGCTGCAAGCAAGGAGGGCATTTCTCTCCCAACTGAGCCTGGCTGGAAGGCATGTATGGAATTTGGTGGGATATGACTCAAGGGGCAGAGATACACCCTTCTTACCTGCAGTCATTCTTAGCAAGCAGAAGAACTTCTTTCTGCCCCCTGAACCAAGCTGGAAGTGTTGTGGGGAGGCATTTGACTCATTGGGGGAAAGACTCTTTCACTTTCAAGCAAGGAGAGCATTTCTCTGGCTCCTGAGCCTAGCTGCAAGGATGTCTGTGTCAATGGAGTTTATTGCACCCAAAATAAAAGCAACTGACCTCTCTCAGGTTAGAGTCGATTACGGGATGCAGTCAGATATTATTGCAGGGGAAATGCCATTGTTGCCGCTGCCCAACTGCATTCTGCCTAAAACCCGGCTACAAGCCACACTCAGATGGCCAATTTGCAAAGTCAGGAGCGCAGCTTGTAGCCAGATTTTAGGCAGGATGCTGTTCAGCGGCAGCAACAGCAGCATTTTCCCTGTGATAATACCCAACTGTATCCTGTAAATGACTCTAATCCAGGAGAGGTAAGTCGCTTTTATTTTGAGTGCAGTTAACTCCTGTGTATCTGTGTGTGCAGCTCAGGGAGCAGAAAGATGTCCTCATCCTTTGTAGTCACTGGCAGCAAGTGAGGAGGGTGTCTCTCCACCCACTTAGGCTGGCTGGAATATATAGGATGTGTGTGTGTGTGTGTGTGTGTGTGTGTGCCGGTGTTTGTGTGTTTTTGTGTGGATGTGTCTCAGGCAGCAGCAGAGAGACATCCTCCCATTTGCTGATGGTGCTTGCAAGTGAGAAGAGCATCTCTCTGCCCCATGAGGCTGGCTGGAAGGTTTGTAGATGTGTGTGTGTGTTTGTGGCACAAATACTTTCTTCCAGGTACAAAGAGGCACCTAGCAAGGACTTTTACTAGCTCATTGTTGCCAGGAAGGTAGGGAATGGATTGTCTCTTTCTTGCTCCCTCCCCCACAACTCTCTGTGAGAGTTTCCTTTCTTGTTTGGTGGTGGTGGGGTTCCAAGTGAAGGATAAAAAAGAGAAATCAATTGTGTCTTATTATAAGAAAGGAAAAAAATATTATTTCTCTTTGAGCTGTGTTAAGTACATATGGGAAGAAAAAGAAGGGGGGGACCAAAAAGCCTATTCGCTTTGCTGGGGTACTTCCTGGCCTATGAAAAGAGTTGGGGAGAATCTGTAATTCAATAGGAGTTCATCACATGGGACAAATCCCATGCAGAAATGGGATTCAAAAATCCGGAAAAACATCCGCAAAAGCGGGTTGATTTTCCGACATACCGGGGTTAATAAGCAATAATGTGACATTAACCCAAACAGAAAGTCGGCAAAGCCCACTCCTTTTTACTTTTGGGATTTTCCAAAAGTAAAAGGAGTGGGTTTTGTCTACTTTCCATTTGGCTTAATGTTGCATTAATACTTATTAACCCTTACATCGTGTGAAAATCAACCCACTTTTGCAGGGTTTGTCCACTTTCTGTTCGGGTTAACCCAACGTCATCTGAAAATCTACTCGCTTTTGTGGGTTCTTTCCGTTTTTATTCAGTTTCTTCACAGGATCCATTCCATGTGATAAATGTGGGATAAATGTGTGAAAAACTCCTGAGAGTAGATTATAATGCTGAACCTCCCTCCTAAAAAGTGAAAAAGAAAGCGGGGAGAAATCTAGAATAACACTTAAGACTCTCTCTCTCTCTCTCTCTCTCTCTCTCTGTTGTGTGCCTTCAGGTTGTTTCCAACTTATGGCGACCCTATCATTTTATTTTATTTTTTGCAAGAGTTGTTCAGAGGAGATTTGCCATTGCCATCCTCTGAGGCTGAGAACATGTGACTTGTCTCTTTCCTGGCTAAGCTGGGAACCAAACCTTGGTCTCCAGAGGCATAGACCAACACTCAACCCACTAGCCAAGCTGGCTCTCCACACCTTTAAGACTACCTTGATTATATTTTAGCATTAGTTTTTGTGGATACCAGTCCACTTCTTCAGATGCAACACAGAGTGATATTAAAGCCTCAGGTTATTCAGTATATTTATACAGTTGCGGGAGTGTAATAGAATGTATTAGGATTCAAAAAGATGGAAATCATCATCCTCACCTAAATCTGCAAAAGTCTTTGTGAGGTGATAAAATCAAGTCTTTATAGTAGTTAGTTAATATTGACGTATGAAAGCAATATGACTCTCACAACTTAATAAATATATTTAATAACCAGAGGGTTTTATATCAATCTCTATTGCTTCTGAAAAAGTGGACTGATATCAGGAAAAGCCCATGCTCAGATATAAATTTGTCCTAAAGATGGTGCTAGATTTCTTTTTTCCCCTTTTGCTACCTACTTACACTACAACTGAGCACTAATGTTAGAATCACCCAAGCCATGATATTACCCATCACTATGTATGGATGTGAGAGCTGGACAGTGGAAAAAGCGGACAGGAAGAAAATCAACTCATTGAGATGTGGTGCTGGAGAAGAGTGTTGAGGATACCGTGGACAGCCAAAAAGACAAAGAAATGGGTCCTTGAACAGATCAAGTCTGAAATACCCATAGAAGCCAAGATGATAAAACTGAGGCTGTCATACTTTGGCTACATCATGAGAAGGCACAACACATTAGAAAAGCTGATAATGCTAGGAAAGGTTGAGGGCAGCAGAAAGACATGCCAGATGGCTAGGCTCAGTTAGAGAGATCACAGGCATGAGCCTGCAAAACCTCATCAGAGCAGTGGAAGAAAGGGAGTCTTTGAGATATCGCATCTACAGGGTTGCCATGAGTTGACTAAAGGGCAGTTAACAACAACATGAGGTAGCAACAGAGATAATGCGAGACAATTCCTGAATGAGGCTAACCAGCTGGGGAGAAGTGTGAAAGCTTGGAGATGCTTCCAAGTGAGAGGTTGTAAAAACCTGGAGTGCCACGAGGCATGGAGAAAGACTAGCTAGATTACTGCACTACACTCTTATAGAGCTATTCTTCCATTTTAACTGCTCTGGCTGGCTCCTGTTGCATTCTGGGATTTGCAGTTTAAGGAGGAGCATTTAAAATTCTCAGCCAGATAGCTCTTGGGCTTCACTGGACTACAAACCTCAGAATGCAATAGGAGGCAGCCAGGGCAGTAAAAGTAAATAGCAGTACTATAAAAGTGTAGCACAGTAATGTGGAAAGACAATGAGCCTTTGGGACTGATGGAGAGATGTGGGGATCCTGCCTGCCTCCCCTCCCCTAGGGAAGCTTGGCTGTAGGCTGGGCAAAGGGGTCCAGACTCTTAGCTTCCCAGGACCATTCAAGACCCAGAGCATCATCTATATCATGAATAAAATATGAATGTTTAGCTAGTCATGTTAAGGTTTATGTTTCTTTTAACCTTGGCTGAATATAACCTTTGAAACTACTTCTAAGTAACACCTGAAGCAAGGTGGCTTTCTGTATAAGATACCCCTTTGCTAACTAGATTGTTGTTGTTGTGTGCCTTCAAGTCATTTCCAACTTATAGCGACCCTATCGGGGAGTTTCTTGACAAGTTTCTTTGGAAGGAGTTTGTCATTGCCTTCCCCTAAGGCAGAGAGTGTGACTTGCCCAGGGTAACCCAGTGAGTTTCATGGCAGAGCAGTGATTCAAACCCTGGTCTCCAGAGTCATTATCCAACCCTCAAACAACTACACCATGCTGACTCTCGCTCACTAGATTACTGACATAGAATAAAAGCTTTCCTTTAAAGACTTCGTCTTTCCACACTCTCTTCATATGCCTTTACATAGTGTGTGCATGCATGCATATGCGTGTAAGGTGCTCATCCCTCATAGGAGAGGAGGAAACATCTTTGCAATGACAGAAGTGGAGAAAGGCAAGGTAGGTCCCTCAGTAACTTCCCACTTAGACCCTGTTCACACTACAAAATAACCCGGTTTGGAAAGTAGTTCAGATTTCCATCTATTCTACTCAATGCAGCTTGCGGGAAGGGGGGCATCCAAAAAGCCCATTTAAACTGGCGCATTTGGCACCGGATCCCTTAGCGGTTCCTTTTTTTAAAGAACTGCAGCAATCTACATCTCCAATAGTGTGAGGAAGCTATTGGATTGATTCGGATCACACAGCCACCGTTCAGGAAGTGGAGGCTCCTCCATTTTGATCTGGAACGGTGGCAAATGAGAACTTCAAACCAGATTTAAATGCCATGGAGAGATTTGCTGCCTTAAAACATAATGGGAACAGTGAGTCAATTTTGAACCGATTCCCAGATGCCAATCTCCCCATGCAAAAAACGTAAGTGTGACTAGCCCCTAAATTTCTGAGTCACATAGGGTAATTTAGTGGGTGATAGCAGTAGAGTCTTTGAGGATCCCGTCTCCTACTCAAGAGCAGGAGACAGGGTCAGGGAGTCTGTTACAAGGAGATGTTGACAAACTGTTACAAGAAAGGATGATAGGGTGGAAAGGAAACCCCACCCACACCCTATGAAAACCCCACATACATGCATGGAAAAAAGAGTAGATGAAACCCTGGTTTACTTAGAGCAGAGGTGGACAAAATGTGAGCCTGGGCCACACGCAGTCCCCAGGACCATTTTGTGACACACACACCCCGTCAAAAAATACCATACTTTTTTGCTCCAAAATGTCTTCCAAACCCCTGTGATGGGCATTTCCACCACGTTTTTGGCCCACCTTGGGCCGATTTATGCCCAAGAGAAGGCATTTTTGAAACATGAAGTAAACAAGAAGTGACTTCCACTCATTTCTTGATGTTTAAAAATGCCTTTCCTGGAAAACACAGCAAACATCTGGGAAAAAGTTCTCTGGACAGATGGGACTTTTTGAACTTGCCACAGAAATGTGATTTTTGGCACAAAGTGGCTTCAGGGAATGCCACTGCTTATCTTACTGTTTCTGCCAGCCAAGGAAGTTATCTCATTCTGCCTAATAGTAGGGCTACATTTGGCCCCAGAGGTCCTGAATTTAGAAAGATATTTCCCACTTGAATGGACTTTGTCGGACTGACACAGCATAATTATAGTGATTGCTATGAGACACCATTCCTCCTTTGCTTCCCAAAGTTTCTATTGCCAGCAGTATCCAAGTTGTTGCTGGGCTGTTCATCTCAGAGATATTGACTGGAATGTGTGTTTATTTATTTTAGGGATTTGTATATCTCACCCTCCAATACAAATATTTTCTGTATCAAAACAATAAACACAGTCTAATGAAACATGGGGTTGGGGTGGGAAACAACAGAGAAGTTTAAAAGCAGGAACACAGACTCATGAAAAGTTTTGCTTTTGTTTTTCTTGAAGTCTTTGCCTGTTCTTTTCTAAAGAGACCAGTAGGTGGCTTCTTCTTGGGCTTTTAAAAATTCTGGCTAGATTCAATTAAAGATGAGGAAGAACGAGAAAACACATGCTTTTCTACTGCCATCACTTATTAAATTTACTTTGTCAGCTTCTAAATTTTGCTGAATTTGCAAGGAGGAGGAGGCATCTGTAAAAAGGAGAAACAGAATATTAAAACATATTTTAATAGTCTGGATCCTTATTGTTAGAACAGACCAGTTAGAGTAGACCAATTAAATAATCTGTTGAATGGTGAGTCACTGAGTCTACATTGTTTAGCATTCAGCCACTGTGGACTTATTTCATTGGGATATGGATTATACTCACATACTTTGTTGCCCACCTCCCCAAAACTTTAGCAATACAAGACCAGTTAGAGTAGACTTACTGCTTAATCACACTAGCGGGCAAACAGGATTTAAATGAGAGTTAAACTAGAGAAAACCAGGAAATGCCTGAAGTTTATCACATGACGTTTCCTGGTTTTCTCTGGTTTAATTCTCGTTTGAATCCTGTTTGCCCACTAGTGTGATAAAGCAGTTAGGGGCAAAGCAGATAGGCAGAAAGGAGCGGCTAGTAGCCACCCTGAGCCTAATCGCCTCGGGGTCACAGGGAAGACATGCCATGGCCCCAAGGGCACCTCCTCCTATGGCCCCAAATAGGAGCAGAAAATATCCACTCATTTTGGGGTCAGTTTTGGCCGCTTTAGGTGGCCCCAGCAGAAACCCAGGGCAACATCTGGGTGCTCAGGGGGGTTATCATGTAAATGACACACATCCCCTGGAGCAGCCGGAAGCTGCCCCGATCTGCCCATCTTTGGGCCTTAATCACTTTCTAATCTGTCTTCTTATGACTTCATAATCAATTACAGGCTTTGTGATCAATTTCATCCACACTTCTTTCCTGAAAGTGTATCACCCAAATGCCAGCAGGCAGTAGCATCACTTGGGGGGGGGGGGGGGCTGTGCACAGACCGCACCATATGACACTCTAAGTACTCCTCAGACGTGTTGTCAAAAATGGGCTGTGGTATTCATCTGCATCTCTTTAAAATGCTGAAGAGATACAGCATGAGTGGGGTGAGGCTCAGTGGGAAGAGAAAGGAAAAGGCCCTATGTTTTTTTATATAAAAAAATAAAATTTCAATTTTATTTTTTTATTTTAATTTTATTTTTTAAAGAATGAAATTTTCTTTAAAAACATCACATTTTACCAGATTTTCACTTTAGCCACATGCAGCTATGTATATGTAAACACGTTTATTCTGTGTGTATAATATTGTAATTTAAGGTATACATTTAATTTTGCTAGTTGTTCATGTCACAATTATTACCATTACATTCAGTGATATATGGGAATTACGATTTATAAGTAAATTAGCACAAAAAACATTATTAAGGATTCTGTATGGTGTGGTATGGGAGGAGGTCAATGCGGGAGGTGACACCATGAGTGTCACCAACCCTAGTGGCACCACTGCCAGCAGGTCCATACTAAGTATGAGGAAGGGTTCCTGTTGCCTGTCGGCTGCTTGGAAGACATGGATCCCCCTGTTTTCCAAAGCACCCTTCTTTCAGTAACAAAAGTATAACAACCAAATTAATAATGAGTGTGAGGCATGGGTTCTTTCTGCAAGCAGAGCCCTCACAGTGACTTGAAGCTTTGCTTTTCTATCATCAGCCAGAAGTAGAGTTGAAACACTAGTTCCGTGCATTTAGTAATACTGTTTATTTATAACACTCTTTATACCAAAGGGCAGAACATCAAATATATGCAACCAAAGACAAAGGTAATAAAATAGAACATTATAAATCTACATAAATCCCAACTTCCTACCAGCCACCCCAGGAACCTCAGGTACAACGCAGCAGCTTAATCCAATGAATCAAAAAGGAAAATCTTCAACCCCTTATGAAAATGGGTGAGATCCTCCTCCAGCCAGAGGTCAAAAGGAAAACTGTTCCACAGATGTGGAGCTAGCTCTTGAATTGCTTGCAGCCTTGACAGAGCTGTGCATGTTGGGGTAACGGACAACAATCATTGGCATGTGGTTCTTAAATTCTTAGATGTTGCATACCATGATAGCCAAGCTGCCAGGTACTGAGGAACATTAGAGCACTGAGCCCTAAATACAAAAACAAAGTTTGAAACAGGCCCTGGCCCAAACTGGCAGCCAGTGAGGGGATATACAGGGGTGGGTGGGATGGGAATTGAATATTTAGGAAGATTTAAAACAATCTTCTTGGCTAGTCTTGTCCATCCCTATAATAAAGATCTTGCTACAGTTTTGGAGAAAATTGTTTCAGTGTAAAGAGGAAAATGGGTTGAAATCCACCAAAGCTCATGCTAAAATAAATCAGTTAGTCTCAAAGATGCTGCTAGATTCCTCTGTCCCCCCCCCCCACACACACACACACACACACTTTCTTTTTTCATTTTCTACAATGTTTACTGCAAATCCAGATGGGAAAGTACAGGACAATTCATCATTAATCACCCAGGTGGGTTGAACAGGTAGTAATATGAAGAGTGAAAGCTCTTACACAGTGAGTTCCAATGAATAATTGAAGCTGAGAAGGCACACACAAGGGACAACTGACATTATCCTTTTATGCTGGGGTGGCCCAAATTCCGTATAAGGTTATCAACGACCACAATCCATAATGTATATACATAACCTGCAGGATCAGATGCAGCGTGACTCTGAATACCAACTGGTGGAGGATGTGAGTGAGAGGGTGCATCTATGCACAAACCCTGCCTTGTTGACTTCCCTTGCAACATTTGCTTGGTGACTAGGTAAGCTAAATGCTGAACTAGATTGAGTTTCTTCTGATTCATAATGGTACTCATGCCTCTCTTTAATTTAGGACACATGGTACAGCAGGCAGGTAATGCTGCAGTTGTGTAAGGACACAACCGCTTTTGGAATTTCACACTGAATTCAGCATCATATTGGGCAAGGGGTATGCATGTGTTGGGTGCTCCTTTTTTGCTTTTTTTTTTTTACAATTGCCATTTGATGCCCTAATTGGTTCCATGAAACAGAGTATTGTCTTTGAGTTTTCCTTTATGAACTGTCACAGGAATTCAGCGTCTCTGTTGCAAAGACACTGTACAACACACCATGCAGAGAAGGATAAATGCAAGGCTGTCTCTCTGCTCTCCTTTGAAGATTATTTTCTAGAAGCATATCAGAGCTAAAGAGCAGACAGAATCAGTCCAGTGTAGCTTTGATTTGCAATGCAGTGTGCTGCTGATGCAGCTTCGCTTTGCCGCCTCCCAACCAAAGTCTCTGTTTCTTACAAGCAACTTTGAAAGTTTCCCACCATCCTCCCATGTGTCAGCCATGTGCTGGGGTGTTCAGAGTGCCTCCTTCGCTGCCTCACCAAGCTAGCAACAACTCAATCCAATCAGCTGCCAAATCTAGTGAGAACCCCCCCACCCTCGCTCTTACGTCTCTCCAGTGAACGGTAAGACAAACCATATGAGCTTAGCAAGCAATGCTTGCCAGCCTACATACTGGGGGAGGAAGGAAGGAAGGAGGAGGGAGTGGGGAAGAGAGAAAGAGCATATAACACAAATACACAGCTCTAAAGTCTCCTGTTTGTTTTGAGGAGAGTCACACAAGATCCTCTCCAGTCTAACTTGCCTTATAACTCTAATCAAGAATGGCTTGAGCAAAAGAGCAGAGATTCCTCAATAGTGCCCCCTCCAAATAGCGTTCTCACTCCACTAACTCAGGTGTAGGTAAATTTTGGCCCTCTAGATGCGTTGGATTGTAACCCCACGAGTCACTTAGCATTGACCATCCTGAGTAAGTCTTCTGGGACTTGATAATACAAACAACTGAAGGATCAATGTTTCAGTATTTCTGTTGTATCCTATTGTGTATAGTTGTTGGTTGAAACTTTCCTTCTTTTTAATGTACTACAATAACCACACTAGCAATGGCAGCTAGCAACAGCAGCTTCATTTATATACTGCTTCATACTGAACTAAGCAGTCTCTAAGTGGTTTACAACTGTGAGCTAATTGCCCCCAACAAGCTGGGTACTCATTTTAGCAATCTCAGAAGGATGCCAGGCTGAGTCGAGCTTGAGCCGTGGTTAGTACTGAATTCGTAACCTTATGGTTTGTGAGTGACTAGCTGTAGTACAGGCATTTAACCACTATGTCACCAGGGCTCCTGCCTGCTTGTCTCCTTCTCTCTTTACACACATCACCACACAGCTCAAAGTGTGAAGGCAGTGCAGCTTCCTTTGGACTGCTAAATTCCTTTGTTCTTCTGACTTCAAGCCCTGTTGAGTGTGCATCTGATTCGAGCTAGATAGCCAATCTCCTACTACTTTAGTTATTTTCCAGGTGGAGGCTTATGTCAATGCCAGTGTTTTCTTAAGTTGTGTACAGCAGCGGAACAGATATAAGTTAAGAATGGTTCCAAATTTGAACACTGCACAAACAAGAAATGTATTTGTCCAACAGGTTTCCCTGAAAGTGCCCCCAAACTATGTGTACAATAGTTGCTACTTTGCAAGCATGACATCACGGATGGGTATTCAGATTATCTCTTGATGCTTCAAAAGACAAGGTACCTTCAGTTCCTCTCTTCTACGTCCTCCTTTTCCTCATTCATCTTCTTCCCACACTTTCAATGCAGCACACTTGGATTGCTATTCACTATTGCAAACCACCATTCAGTATTTCCTGCCTAAGAAAACTATGAAATTCATGGGGTGACCATAAATCAACAGGCAACTTGAACACACACACACACACACACACACACACACACACACACAGAGGACATGAGAGAGAGGCCAGATGTAGGAATGGAGCATGACGAAGAGGGGAGACTAACTATAGTGTCACCTTTGGTTGTGCTGGGAGGTTGAATGATCTGTAACTGACGGGTATCCTGGTTGCATAATGACAACTTTAACTTATACTACCATATTGATCTTCTAGAGACACTCACTAAAAGGAAAATAGCATTGAATAAGAAAGCATTGGGCAAAAAATACCTGAATGTACTTGGACTCTTTGCTGTGCACCACAGTGGTGAGTCATTGTTTATTTTAAAGGATCGTATATAAACTATTTATCCCACCATCCAAATATGGTTTAGAATCTATCAGTGAGCATAGTTTATGCATCAAGGGTTATAGAATACTCTACCCTTATAAAGTCCTGGTTCACATCAATGTTGGTGTCACTCTAGCACAAAGTCAAAACATGGCTTTTTATGAAAGCCTTTGGGCTTACAGTAATTGATTTTATCCCAATTGTATATGCCTTAGGTCTTTTTCTTTTTTTCTTTTTACTTTAAAAAATCATTTTAGTTTGCCTTGGTTTAATTTATCAAATTGTTTAATATGTTTTCAGCCATAAGTTATTAAACTATTTTTAATGTTTTCTATTATTGGTTAAACTGAACTTATTGAATACTGCCCTGAGATTGTATGGCACAATACTTTTACATTTTAGTATTTTGG
This sequence comes from Sceloporus occidentalis, assembly GCA_023333645.1. Classification (NCBI taxonomy): domain Eukaryota; kingdom Metazoa; phylum Chordata; class Lepidosauria; order Squamata; family Phrynosomatidae; genus Sceloporus; species Sceloporus occidentalis. The sequence goes on along the minus strand of JALMGF010000004.1, from coordinate 8,607,576 downwards.
ACAATAACACATGCTTCTGATTTGCCTCTCACCCATGCGCGCATGCATAACTCTTATCACTATGGCCTTGATTTCCAAACTTTTGTGAATTTACTCATTGTATACTTCATTGTATTTGTGAGCAATGTTCAGGGGCAAGGCATTTTTGACCCTATGAGATGTTTTTCACTTGGATATCCAATTGCAGATGTCAACGCACAAAATATTTGTTAGGCCAGTAATTATATGGGCATGGCCTTTGACAAAGATGTTTACAAAGTACTACTTTAATCCCAGTCTTATGCTCTAGTATGATCACCTGGTTTTAATTTAAACTGAAAAACTATAAGAGCTGAAAATGGGAATGTGGAAGTAGTCTCTTGTGCTCAATTATTAATTTTCTAACTAGCATTTTTCTGTCTATAAGTGAAGAACTGAACAAGGTGTCTGGACAAGCAGTATTTCAATTAACTCCATCACCTTAAGGATGGTGAAAGAGGAAAAAGTAATAATGGAGTAGCATCCTTTGGTTCCTTATCTATAGTAGCATCAATGTTGTGGTGGACAGCTCCATAAGTACCATCCTCTCGCTTCATCAAAATGTATTTCATCAAAGCACATGCAGGCAGCCATTATTTTATTAGTTATTAGCTATTAGTTTTCCTTTCTCCTGCATGCTCATTTTTTAAAGCCTCTCTCTCCAAATATGAAGAAATTTGCAAACTTTGAGAAATTCTTCAAATCTGAACTGAACTACCCATCTGGATCAGTCAAATTCAGTGGGTATACTTATTTCCAGAATGGAAGAGAGTGTGTTGTACCTATGTCTCATATAGGTGTTAAGAAAGAGAAGCTCTTAGGAGAAAAAAGTGATAGCAACCCTAATTTAGCACCAAGATGGTTGAATAACAGGGATTCAACCTATAACAAGACACAGATCCAGAAGGGGCTTGAGTATGAGATGTTCCCAAGCTAATGACAAAGCCTTACTAAGTAATTAATAACATCTTCTTATGGGTTTTCTGCATCCTATTTATAATGCTAGACCCATAAACAAGACCTCAAATATTTTCATCTGCCTGCATATGTGTTCTCTCTCTCCATGTATTATCTCCTCACAGTTTACTCATCATGCAACATCTGATTTCTATCTGGTATGATGGCAGGCTGATACTCTTCTCACGGTCTCAGTGACCTTCTCTTTGGTTTTCTGCCAAGCCCTTCCATTTCTTTTGCAGAAATTCTACTAAAACATTATCATACAGTAAGGCTCTGTTCCTCCAAGCAACCAAAACACATTCATAGATGCTTTAATCAGAAGTTAAAAACTACCTACATTTTGAGACTTGTATTTCCTTAGCAGGCCATGTCACTTTTAAGACACACAAGGCAAATGGTAATGCAGATTAGTACATGGCTAACCATAGTAGCCATTACAGTGATGCGATCTTAAAAGAGCTTTACTCAATTTGTTGTTGTTATGTGTCAGATGCTACTTGCTTCCTTCAGCTCAGTAAACCAGTCTTCTGTGAGATAATAGCAAAACTTTTATTCAGTGACCAAAATGAAGTTAAAAACATGATTTCTATGGACAAAGCTAACATCACCTGTTACAAGCATACAGAAAACAATACACCCTTCAGGGTTTTCATGGCTTTTCCCCTATTTGATCATTCCTCAAAACTTTCACACATTTGTTCTTGCCTGCTTATATATAGGGATGTGACAATCATTTGTTGTAGTTTGGTGAACATAAACATATTTATTTTCTCACCCCCTTTAAATTGTCATTTATGTGCTGAGAAATTTGCCACCTTCTTAGGCTAGGTGTGAGGATCTTCAGTTGACTCATTTGCAAATGAACTAACAGGCAAGAATGTACATTTGAAATTCAATGTACTGGATGGTTTTATGATTTTATTGCCTCAGTATTAAGTCTAGCAGTTAAACAGCAGGGGTACAACTCAGTCTGTCTCTTGCATGGGTCTAGCAATGTTGTTGTTCTGTGCCTTCAAGTCATGTCTGACTTATGGCAAACCTATCACAGGGTTTTCTTGGCAACATTTGTTCAAAGCGGGTTTGCCTTTGCCTTCCCCTGTAGCTAAGGGAGTGTGACTGCCCAAGGTTACCCAACTGGTTTCTGTAGTCTAGCATGCCTAGTGCTTTTGGGAGTTATTTTAGATCATAAACTCCAGGGGCAGCAGAGAGTGCAAAGTGTATGTGTGCCTTCAAGTAGTCCCATTTGTCTTTAAAAAGGAATAGCTGCATAATTGAATGGGACATCTGTATCCTCCATTGAGTTCAGAGAGAAATACATGAGCTTGGCTTAAGTCCAATACACCCGCATATTATGCTAATAATAATCTTGTAAGGTAGGCTTTATACTCTGACATTGACCGCCATAAAGTCACAATGTAAAATTAAGTTGTATCAAGGATGAGAACCCTGATCTTTCTACCTAAAGTCCAATATGCTAACCACTACACTAGACTGTATTTTTATGTATGTTAGCTGACCCAAAGTAGGGGAATACAGTATGCACTGGAGAGATGGGAAAGAGAGAGAGGGAGAATTACAGTCGCCCCTCTGCTTTCGTGAGGAATCCATTCTAGATAATAATAATAATAATAATAATAATAATAATAATAATTTGTTTTATTTATATACCGCTATTCCAAAGATCATAGCGGTGAACAGCAAGTAAGCTAATTAGCAAGTAAGCTAATTTGCCCCCAACAGTCTGGGTACTCATTTTAGCTCCCTCCTCGGAAGGATGCAAGCCTGAGTCGAGCTTGGGCCCTTTTGCTGGTCTTGAACTCGCAACCTTGTGGTTTCGAGTGAATGGCTGCAGTATAGGCATTTAACCACTGCGCCACCAGGGCTCCCCCTGCAAAAATGGAAATGTGCGTATATTCAAGCCCCATTGGCTTGAATGGGGGTGCACTCCGATGGGCAGCTGCAGGTGTACGCCATGGACATACCTCATTGTTTCCCCCTCCGTTTCCCAGTTACATATATGCGAGGGACACGGATCTCAAATCTGGAGAAACGAAGGGGTGACTGTAGTTTGGAAAAGTTTTAGACTACAACTCCTATCATCCCCCACCCAACTATGGGAGCTGTAGTTCAAAAAATGCAATGTTTCAAGTTCTGACAGATAAGGGTCAATACAACTGAATGAATATTTGAAGTTTCTTCAGGGAGCTGGCCCTGAGGACTAGTATTTGTGTCTGTTTCCTGAGCTACACAGCCACCTCTTCCACAGATCATTTTGGTTGCAGCGTAACACATTAGGAGCTGAAATGGAAAACTGGTGCCAGCTTGTCTTCACTATATTATCATAACCTATACCTCATGCATCTGAGGACGTCAACTCAAATCTATGAAAGCTCATGCTACCAGATTCTTTCTTTCTTTCAGTTAGTCTCAAAGGTGCTATAAGATCCCTTTGCAAACTATACCAAAAGATACCTTTTCCTTCTCTTGTGTGACATTTTCTGTTTTAGGGCGGACAAATTTGAATGCAGTCATTTGCAAAAACAACACATAGAATTTCAACACCTCATTGTCACTATGTAGGTACTAATCTGCTTTTATTTATTATGATCTAAGATGACCCCAAAAAGCACCAGATAAGCTAGAGCACAGGAATCCACTTGGAAATCTTGGGTAAATCACACTCTCCCAGCCTCAGAGGAAGGCACTGGCAAACCCCATCTGAACAAATTTTACCAAGAAAACCCTGTGATAGGTTTGCCTTAGGGTCATCATAAGTCAGAAATGACTTGAAGACACACAACAATGAGAAAGCTAGGCTGAAAAAGAGTAACTTACCCAAGGGCATGCAGTGGGTTTGCTTGGCCAAGCAGGGATTCAAACCCTGGTCTCCAAAGTCCTAGTCCAACTGTCAAAGCGCTACTATACTAGGCAGTCTCTCATTTACTCAATAGTGAGATTCATTTTGTTCAACAGGTTTTACTCTTTGGTATTTTAGGATTTCAGCCTTTCAAATAGCAAATTCAATATAAGCAATTAAATATTCACATTAAATTGTTAATGTGATTTCATTTCTAGTGTAAAATTATCAACCAATAACACAATTTGAATAGCCTTCATCTGTAACACTGTAAAAGCACTTCATCTCCCTGGTAATAAAACAATAATTTGCTGTCTGTAATATTAGGGCTGACCTTTCCACGGACCACTTTCCAAAAAATGCAGTTCTCCACAACAGTACAGAATCCCTGCTCTGATTGTAACTGGACAGGATTAATGACAAACTTGTTTTATGCTCATTTATGGACTCCTGAAGGACAGTATAAACAAGCACTCTTAATGATGTAGCAGCCATAAACCCCACTCTGTTACTGTTTGCCACAGGGTTATTTCAAGGTCTAACCAGGACAAGCATCTGCCTGGGTCTGAAGAAGAAAGGTAAAAGACATAATTCTATTCTTGGATCAGATTTGATCAGGGAGGTGACCAGTGGTGATTGATTATTTCCATGTTACTAGAGGCAAAGAAACTACACTACATTTTAATCTGGTCTATAAAGCTATCCTATTCTGTTTGGGATATATAGTTCAGCACCTTTGATAGCCTCTTTGATGTTAAGATGAAGACCCAGAGTGGATTCATCACTCCACAGACATGGAATCCACCAGTTAACACTGTGGCAGTTGTTATTTTTTAAGGTATGAATCCTATTCTAAATTTACTTCCAAAACCTCCACGATTATGAAAATATCATTAGCTTCCACCATTCCAGATAATCAAGATACCTAGAGATGGCATATTAACGCCCTCGTATTAAGAAAGAAAGCCTAGATTTTTCTGAGAAGCAAAATCAGGGAATGTGTAACCTTATGTGACACACAAGAGAGAATGGAACACTCAAGGCACAAAACTGTAAATGAAAAATAAGTGTTTGCTTATTTAAGGAAACTATGCTTTAAATAGCAATTAAAAGAGGAATAAAACCTTCAAAAATGGCAACAACATAGACAATAGTGTTTTAAGCTAGAAAGTAGTTTTAAGTGTTTTTTTCTCTGGCTTTCTGTCTGGGCAGGAAGCTACAGTACACCCCAAACACTGACTTTCTTTTTAAACCGCCCTCTTTTAAAAACCTCGCCATTTCAAAAGAGAGTTAATTATATGTAAGAGATTATTGCACTGGACTTGGACCCAACTATGCCCAATGGGATAGACACGTGTTTATCCGTCAATGACAACTCTTACAGCACTCTCCCATGCTAGGGCCATAGGTAGCCCATAGGCAGCCTGTGCTTGTTCTGTAGCTTTTCAAGAATGGAATTTTCCCATTCTTGAAAAACTACAGGATAAACCCAGGTTGCATACAGGCTGCATACAGGCTATATACTGCCCAACTACAAGAGATTGTGGTAAGATATGTCATTGAGGGTTAAATGCATGTCTATCTTTCAAGCCAGAGAGAGAGATCTTTCTAAGAATAGGAAAATCCCATTCTCGGAAAGCTACGGGACAAGCACAGGCTTCCTATGGGCTACCTACAGCCATACCATGGCAGAATGCAGTAAGATCCATCATTGAGGGTTAAATGTGTGCCTATCCCATCTGGGATAGTCAGGTCCAAGTCCCATGCTATAATCTCCAATGAGTCAAGAAGGCATCAAAAGGCAAAATGTTCAATTTATTGTTCAGTGATCCCTGTGGAATATCTCCAGGCAACGACCCTTACTCTATATCTGCTCTGAAAATCTTTTCTAATTTTCCCAAGATATGAAAAAAAAAATCCATACATTGTTCAATCACGAGGTGGCTCAACATTTTTCACCCCCAAGAAAACAAAGAATGAATAACTCAGCCATCCTCAGGAAAGCATTCTACAGCTTGAAACAGACAAGCTGCAAGTGCCGTGTCGGTGCCGAAATTAGGGTTCCAGAGCATGCGGCATAAGTAATATGTATGGACGGTGCCATCTTTATGTGGCACCATCCATACGTGGTGCACGTGCATGGTGAAAGTGCAGTGCCACGTCCACATCCCTGGGCACCACACTTGCGTTGTGGACGCATCACAGTGCGCCAATGGCACACTGATGACGTCCTCCCCGCACGCCCAAAAGAATCCATTTTTAGCAGGTTCTTTTTGGAGTGGAGGGACCCCACACAGTTTGGTTGCTGTGGGCTCCCTCCAGAAGGAAAATGGGCAGCTCCAGACTACCCCTTTGGGGCGGTCTGTCAAGCCCCTAAACGTCATGCTAAGGTAGTAAAAGTGTGTGACCTTAGGGTTCTATATGGCAGTGTCCTTCTACCAAATCCTCCACATTAGTAGAAAATCTAATTCCCCTCAAATCCACTCTGGAGGACTTGATGGACTCACCAGAGCACATTGGAGCTGGGAGCTAAAGAGGGAAGATAATGCAAAGTAAAGTCTGCTTGTGCAAACTGGATGTAGCACTCATGTAGCTACACATCATGATATGTAATACACCAGAGTACCTTGATGAACGTAGAGTTCTTTCACAGGTAACTGAACAATAAATTGAACAATGAGGAAGCAGTTTCATTGGCACAGGGAAGTGGTGGCTGTCTGGTTAAATTGGCTAAATCTTAAAATCCAGCCAATTGCATGGATTGTCATTTTGAGTAAGAAACAATAAATAATAATAATAAAATCTTTATTTATATTTCCCGCCTCTCCCCATGGATCGAGGTGGGAGTACAACACATAAAATCAGCATTACAACAAGCACAAATTATCTAAAATTACATCAATTAATGAACAAGACAAATTTATAAAATTAATACAGTCCATACCTATATAAAATTAGTGGAAGATAGCGTATTACCGAGGTTCCATTATGGTGGATCAAATGGATAAGCCTGTTGGAAGCCTGGGCATGGAGGGAAATCTGACAGAGAGGACCCAGAAGCATGGAGGGAAATGCGACGCAGAGGACCCAGGACACATTCTTAGGAAGCAAGGGGGCATGGAGGGAAATCTGGAAGACCCAGGGGCATGGAGGGAAATCTGAATACAAAGCCCATAGAAACAGCTGCTGGTTAGGATGAAAAAACGGACTCCAAAGCCCATAGAAAGAGTGCTGGATGTTTCAGGGAGGAATGGAGGACTGTCAAGGGGGGCACGTTTGGATGATGCTGGGAGGGTTTGGGGGGCTGGCAAGGATGGCACGTTTGGATGTTTCAGGGGGAATAAAATAGAAGGGAAGAGGAAACGTGAAGCTGTCATTCATGTGAGGCTAGCATTCACGTGAAACTGGAACCAGGAAGCGGCCCCCTTCTTCAAGCCTTTGAGTGCAAAGGTTCTCAATGCATTCAGACCCCCACTGAGCATGTGCAAGGGTGCCAATTCGAATCGTTGAATCCACATGTTATGTAGCGGTGTGGTAATTCAATGTTCACTGGCTCCGCTTCAACTCAGGAATCACCACAATTTCGTTCTTCACGTGTGATAATTCATCACGTAAATTGCCTTGGATTTGAATTGACTTTGCTTCTCCTTCACTTCGGATTGGCTCTGGATTTGAGTTCCAGTCTCACATGTGATAAGGGCCTGAGGCAGTTGCTATATGTTACCTTATAGTAGGGCCAACCCAGAAAGTGTTGTTTTCCTTCTAGCTGATCATGTACCAATCCACGCCACATTTTGACTTCAGAGAACACAAACATGAACTTTTGAGGGTTTGTGTTAGTAAAAGCATGAAAGTTATTCTACTTGACCCTTTCACTGTACTAGACAGAGGACACAAACATAACAGGGTTCACTTACTGATTAAGTTTTAGAATGTGAGATACAAATGACAAACCATTAATCAAGAAGAAAAGGAGCCAGAGCAAGCATTTGCTGACCTTTAGCACTTCATTGTCATCTATTTTGATTGCTGCATCTAATCTTTTTTAAAGATAATGTAATTATTAAGTACTGCCAGCTCCTGCTAGAGGCCAGATTAATTTAGCTGGGGGAAAAACACCCAAGCTTTATTCGAAACCCTGCTGTTTTCTCTAGCATTTTAGCAGCATCCAAGGGTGAGTCATGCAAAATATAGGCCCCAGATTGCATATAAGAAGCTCTTAATGATTAAGCAATCTGGGGAACTAGCACTTTAGTATCTCAAGTGGGTATTGCTGAAGTGAGGGGACACCATAATGTAGGCTGCACAGAGTGAGAGAGAAATGTTCTAGTCTTAAACATTAGACACTCACAGATTTGTTCTCCTACAGTCACCCCTCCTAACTCACAGATCTGGATCTGCACCCTCAAATATTTGCAGAGAGGCAACATCCGCTATTTCCAATGGTGCGCGTGGATTGTGCACATGGGGGCGTGGCCCATTCAAGCCTTTGAGGCTTGAATATGCACAAGCCTCCATTTTCACAGGGAGTGTCCGAAACAGATCCCCCACGAAAACGGAGGGCCAACTGTACTTTGCCATACACAACTATACGGGGTTTTGTTTTGTTTTTTAAACAGAAAACTTCAGTCAGTAGGTGGTTCATACAATCACAGATCCCAAGGTCCTCTCATAGTTTAAGCCTGAACATCAAGGTAGAACCAAGAGCACATGCTTCACCTATATCTATACACCCACAAACTATTCCTTAGCATTACTGGGCAGGGAGGAAAACAGATATGTATTCATTGTGAAGGCAGGCCCCTTCTCTTTCTGGCCATGTGGCACTGGGAACAATTTACAGAAGATAAAATTTGAAATCCCATTGAAAATACAAAAAGGCACTTCTTTGCTAACAGAATTCAAATTTAATGGAATTCAAATTCTATTGCTAGTGGGTTTCAAATTTTATCTCCTGGAGTTTGGAATGTTTTGTTCCCAGTTTCATATGGCTAGAAGGATAAGGGGCCTGTCTACATAATATCCCTCCATGCTATGTCATCACAGAACAACACACCAACATCTTGACAAAATGATGGCCTGTGACTAACAAAGGCGCGCTACAGACCGTCCTTAAAGGATTTATGCCTAATTTCAGAACACAATAGAAAATAAAGGATGGTCTGGCGGCAGTGCCATTTGTGCCGCCGGCAAGCCGCAGCGGATATACCATGCGGCTTGGCGGTGGCAAGAAAAAGAAGCTGCAAAAAAGCCATTGGCGCACTCGCGACGTCACCTAGGCGCCGCGCCATGCGGACGCTAGGCGTCCGTTACGTCAAAATGGTGGCACCCATGTGAACAGGGCGCCGCCATTTTGTATGTACTCTGTACGTACTAGGGTTGCGGGCATCTAAAAGAGACGCCCCCAGGCAACCCTAATACGTACGGAATACGTACTTGGGTGCCTGTCTGTAGCGTGCCAACCTCCTTCAGATCCAAAGGATTTACTTCCAAGTAAACTTGCAGCTTCTACACTGATTATTTTGCAGTGAAAGAAATTTCTAATTAATATTATTATTATTATTATTACCAATATTATTATTATTAAGGAAATATTATTATTATTATTATCATTATTATTAATAATAAAAATTCATTACAAAATAATAATAATAATAATTATTATTATTATTATTATTATTATTTTGCCGATGACACATTCAGATGAAGCAGAGGGCATGTAGGGATAGGTGACATTTCCTATTATTCACGTGATGCTAGCATTCACGTGAAACTGGAAAGGGATAGGGGGAATGAAACAGAGTAGATTTACATCTAGATGACAGGGTTGAGGGAATGAAACAGAGAGTAGATTTAGATCTCGATGACAGGGATGGGGGAATGAAACAGAGGGTAGATTTAGATCTAGATGACAGGGCTGGGGGAATGAAACAGGAGGCTGCAGGAAGAGATGGGAGCAAAAGAGGGGGCCACCAGAGGCTGAAGGAGAGATGACAGGAACAATTTATGTGAGAGTTGCATTCATGTGAAAGTGGAACCAGGAAGTGGCCCCCTTCTTCAACCCGGAAGCGTAAAAAGTCTCGATGCGTTCAGACCCCCACTGAGCATGCGCAAGGGTGCCAATTTGAATCGTTGAATCCACATGGTACTGTATGTACTGGTGTGTTAATTCAAAGTGCACTCACTCTGCTTTGACTCAGGAATCACCACAATTAAGTTCTTCACGTGTGATAGTTCATCACGTGAATTACCTTGGATTTGAAGTGACCCTGCTTCACCCTTACTACAGAAGTGCTTCGATTCCAAATACCCCATACTTTTTTTTAACCAGAGTATCTTTAATATTCAGGATTCGGTAGTCCTACCCAGTGGCATCACTAGGCTTGGTGTCACCTAGTGGCATCACTAGGCTTGATGTCACCATGGTAAATCATAGTGTCACACACACACACACACACCCCATTGGATGACCTCCCATTTCACACCATACAGAATCCTTAGTCATGCTTTTTTGCACTAGTGTTACTTGTAAATCGTATTTCCCATATACCACTGGATGTAATCCTAACAGTTGTGACATAAAAAACTAGCAAAGTTGTAAAATTATACCTTCAAATTACAATATCATACAACCTAAATGTACATAGTGAAAATTTGGTTAAAATGTGATGTTTTTAAAGAAAATTTTTTAAATTTTTAAATTTTTTTAAAAATAACATTTAAAAATTTGAATTTGAAATTTTAATTTTAAAAAATGCTGGGTTTCTCCTTTCTCCTTTCACCTCACACCCCCACCATCTCTTAAATCAGTGGTTCTCAACCTGTGTCACAACCCCTTTGGGGCTCGAACAATCCTTTCACAGGGGTTGCCTAAGACCATCGGAAAACACATATTTCCAATGGTCTTAGGAAACAAGAAACTGAAATTTTATGGTTGGGGAGAACTGTATTAAAGGGTCATGGCATTAGGAAGGTTGAGTACCAATGTCTTAAAGCATTTTAAAGGGAAGCAGGTGAATGCGAATCTACAGCGCTATATAAATAAAGCATAATAATAATGCCACGGTCCATTTCTGCCAAAAGGTAGGTGTTTGAGGAGCAGTAGGTAAGGAAAAAAATAGTGCATGGATCTGTTTTCCACAGTCCTGATACTAGGCTGTTGGTGTTTGTGAGGATGGATACAAAGGCTGTAAAGGACATAAAGGAACTATCAAAAGCAGCATCCTTATATTTAACTCCTCCCCATTTCTTATAAGGTATCATGAAATTCAATGTAATTATGATTTTTTTTCTTTTACCAGTGGCAGGACTACAAAAACATGTGCTTGCCTAGAGACTTGTGATTGTACTTCTGGGGCTAGGGCCAGGGGACAGTGTTGTTGGGTATCTGCTGAAGCCTGTGCCACAGTAGGGAGCCCAGTCTTGAGTGGTAGAGCCCTCAGCTATGCTTTTTGTAATCCTCCTTCCCGTTGCTATCTGTCCACTTGCACTCGCTGGGAGACTGAGACACCCAAAATTAATCTGGATCTTCACTTTACAGTACAGGAACTTACAATTAGATCCTTTGGAATGTTTGGGAATTAGGTGTCTGAGGTTTTTTTAAATGCCAAAATATGGATTACATTATAATTTCTTGCTTCGTTTTTATGGTTTGATTAATTATACCATTTCACTTCCCCCAAGCATTAAGGTGACAATCTTGCTTTGTCCTTAATAGATGCAGAGAGAATTTTCCAATTCAGCAGCAGAAAAAGGAGCTCTTTGGAATATGCGTAGGAGGACTTGCCTTCAAAATGCAGATCTGAATGTGGCACAAAGCAAATGGAACAGAAGGTGAGGTGACAGGGAAAAATTTGGTCGCTCCATCTCTTGAACATATTTTAAGCAGGGATTATAATATTTTCTCACCAGTTTCCCCATTCAGATGAATGATACCTCCTCCACACACACCTTGAGGGGAATGTAGCCCACCTGCAGAATCATGAGGCAATTTGTTTTGTCTAGCAAGTTATTAATAAACTGACCTTTTCTAGAACTCAAGAGAAACAAAAAAGTACAGACTAAGAAATGTAACTTAGGCCATAAGTGTTGTTAGCTAGGACTTGTCTGAGGTGCTCACTTGTCATGAATTAAGTTTCATTTTGGTAGGAATTTAAAAAGCATGATCCCTGTGATATCTGCAAGAGGGAGAGCTGTGCAGCCATAATACTTTAAACAAATAGAATAGAATAATAGAATAATAAAATAATAGAATAATAGTGATGAGGAGTTTACAGAACAACAAAAATGTATGCAGACAGGAATTTCACATCAGGACTAGGACCAGCTCTGGGGCCAGCCATGTCATGAGACAGAGTGAGGCAACTGCTTCAGGTGGCAGATGCTGGGAGTTCTCTGAGCATCCTGTTGAGTCCTCACCCTCATCCTTATCCTCTGTTTGAGATCAAGGCTATGTGTATCACACAGTCTGTCCTGCACTGCCTAAACTGGCATATATCCCCAGTGTTGTGGAGATCTCTGCATCCACCAATTACACTGAATGAAAATTTATTTGACAGTTCCGTTCACTTCAGTACGTGGCATAGAAATTACCACCTTTGCCTTTCAGCCCAGAGGGCAAGGCATCCTGAGCTAGTATAGTATCCCTATAACTATGGGAATTGCTGCTGAATATATTCAGGATTCTCCAGTTGACATATTACTTTTGCTAAACAACTGTGAGCCTAAGGACAATCAGACATCTCTTCTTATTCCATCTGTTCAGTGATGAAGGTGCTTTGATGTTATATAAGCATGTCTATATATACCTTTAGGAACAACAGTCAACCAGCAAGTGAAGGAAGGCCCAGAAGGGGGCATGAAATGTCTGTAGCCAAAAGGGGACACTCAGATTGTCCAACATGTCTGAGGAAAGTTACTTTTGCTATGGTGACTGGGGGTAGGGTTGGGAACAGTGGTACAAAAAAAGTAACTTTTCCCAGGTCCGTTTTTTTGGAATTATAACAGTTTTAAAAATATATATATGTAGTATAATGTTCCACCTTTTATTGCATGGATTATTTTTAATGCATGTTTTAAGTTTTTAATATTACTGGCAATTTAATTATATTTTAAGGACAATTTTGTATGTTTTTATCCAAATTGTTTTTTTTAAATGTTTTAATATATTTATTTATTATTTTATTTTATTGCATTTCATTTATATTCTGCCTTTCTCCCCGGAAAGACCCAAGGCAGCTCACAGACAAAACATTTTAAATCTCAGTAAAATTCAATGCTACCTTGAGGCCCAGTCTAGGGAGTTTATCACACACACAACACAAATCTGGGTGTTGTTTGTCAGATGTGTTGGCGTGAAAAAGAAATAACATGAAAATGATCTGGGCAGAAATTGTACTTTCGGAATTAACAAAAGTAAAAAGGAGCTGGTTTTGACAACTTTGTGTTCGGGTTATTTTTGCATTATTTGTCTTTCATGCAAACATTGTCTGACAAACATCCCCCAAATGCGGGTTTGTTCAGAAGTTTATCATACTAGCCCTGTTCTTGCCTCAATAATTTTAGAGAAAGAAACTGGATACATATCGGTTTGGGACTTTCCTTATCACACTGTCCCTTAACACTATGGCGGCTATCAGTGGCATGGCCTTCTTTCTGACTCCTTCTTAATCCCACCTCCTTCCAAGCAAGTCTTATCCAGTATAGCTTTCAGATTTTTTTATTTCATTGTTTATTCCTGTTTTAACTGATTTAAGCCATTATGGCACTGCGATGGGGAGAGAGAAAAGAAAAGATGATTTAAAAAAACAGAAAACCAACCTGCTTGGGGTTTGGAAGGGGAAGGAGAAGAGGAAAGGAAGAAGACGCACTGAGACCATGTGATTACCAATGCCAGATCTGCAGCTACAGACACCATCACAGGCAGTGGATACATGTGCTATCAGCTCTATCAAGAGCTTATTCACAGGACTTCCCTGTGAATGAAGAAGGAAGCCCTACCCATGCTTCAAGCCAAATTTTGGAGCCAATATCATGTGATAAGTATCACCCAAGGTGGTTTAAAAGACATGTGTGATAAAGTCCTCAGCATGGAATCGAGTAACCTGCAAGAGGGCATTACCAGTTGACTAGAACTTTGACCTCATGTTAGGAGGTGAAGATGCACAGGAACATTTTGTTGCAAGACTTATTAGCAAGTATCTTAATGCAACTATAGAGCTTCGTGGAGCAGCTTCATTTAGAATATAAAAACAGCACTGTTTTGATTTCTTCCATCTTGATAATGATATTACAGAGAGGAAAAGCCCAATAAAAATGTAAAGAGGTTGAAGCACTGGCTTTCACAACATTTGGAGTTCTTTAGTCCATAGACAAGGGCCTAAACATCATAAAGGCACCAGATTCCATCTGATCTTGGAAACAACGCATGTTCAGCCCTAGCTAGTACTTTTATGGGATACCACCAATAAATGGGAAAGATAAATGTTTCCTTTCTCTCATAACATTTGAATTTGGGGACTCGGTGAAATTGGTATGTTGTGGCCTTTGGACAGAGAAAACATTGTGTGCACATTATAAATAGAGAGTTCACCATCATAATTTATAACGTTCTATATGGGCATCCAGTATAAATTTACCTGCTATGTGGTTTTTGCAAGCATGGCTTACTAGCCATTATCCTATAGGATTAAAAATTTTATTACCAAGTGTTTGAAATTCTCTTTTGGAGACTGGTATTTTTTTCCCTCCTTACTTGACTACCATTCACCTGGTAACCTCTTGCTGAGCTGCCACCAATCAAGCTAGAATTTTTATATGACTCACCCTAGTAACATTGCTATAAGTTAACAGCATAGGGATAGTGCATGCACACGCGTGCGCGCACACACACAAAAGACTTACTGAGCCAATTGTGTTTTTGACACTTTAAAAAAATCCCATAGCAACAGAAACACTGTCACAGCATCCTGCCACACTAAAGGGAAAAAATTAAAAGCTGATACATTGCATATTTCCCATTAATGTTTAAAAAGTCTCATCAAGTCATAAAATATCAAAAGCATAATAGAAATTGACAATAGCAATAGCAGGTACATTTCTGTACTGCTTATTAGTGCACTTAAGCACTCCCTAAACCAGTGGTTCTCAACCTTCCTAATGCTGTGACCCTTTAATACAGTTCCTCATGTTGTGGTGACCCCCAACCATAGAGGAGTGGTGTCTCAGTTCCTAAGACTATCAGTCCTAGGCAATCCCTGTGAAAGGGTCATTCGACCCCCAAAGGGGGTCGCAACCCACAGGTTGAGAACTGCTGCCCTAAGCGGTTTACAAAGTGTAAGCTAATTGACCCCAACCATCTGGGTACTCATTTTAGTGACCTCGGAAGGATGCAAGCCTGAATCACGCTTGAGCCCCTCATTGGTATTGAACATACAACCTTATGGTTTGTGAGTGAGTGGCTGCAAGATAGGCATTTAACCACTGCGCCACCAGGACTCTAATATGGCTCTAATTCTCTTGGTAGCCCCAATTAAAATAGGCCCACTTAATCAATGGTATTTATATGTGTTGACTCACCATGCAACAAGGGATTCACTGGGTTTACGTTGATTTGCATTAGCAACAGGATTGAAGCCTGTCTATCCACAGAGACTTGTGAAATGTTTATCAGTGGTTGCATCAGATTAAGGCTTTGAGGTTTCTACAGGACTTACTTTCAGCAAAATGAGCAGGATTGTCTTACTACAGTATGAAGTAAGTAATAAACATTATATGCCAAAGTGTGGGGTGAGAGTCTGATTATTACCTAGTTGATTACTAAATATCAGAGTCCATTTATTTTGAAATGGGAGAACTATTTTAGCACAGGATGTCAATGATAGGACATTTCAAATATACAAAATCTTTTTTGTCCTGTTATTAAATGGAAGCATCAAATGCCTTGAATGAGACAGGCTCCTTACACTGGCACTATTGACTAAAGGTAAAGGTAGTCCCTTGACATGAATGTCTAGTCGTAACCAAACGTAGCAGGCAGTGCTCATCTCCATTACTAAGCCAAAGAGCCATTGTAACCCTAGGACTACTCCAGTAGTCATGTGGCCAGCATGACTGCACCAAACACGGGCAGGTTACAGACCGCCATTAAAGTACGCGCGGAGCGCGTACTAGGGTTAGGAAGGGATGGTGCTTCCGCACCCCCTAACCCTAGTACACGCTCTGCGCGCACAAAATGGCGGTGGCCATTCTACACGGCCACCGCCATGATGGGGTCACGAACGCGCCGCCTCCAAACGAGGCAGCGCGGACATGACGCCATCGCTCCATGCGAGGGCGCTTAATGCACCCTTTCCACAGAACAGGAAGGAGCTCCGAAACGGAGCTCCTTCCTGGTTTGCGTCGCTTGTGCAGCCGTGTGAAGGCTGCACCAGCAACGCAAATCAGAAAGGTGCCGAGTGGCCCCTTTCTGGGAGTCCCCGCTGCCGTTGGGGTGTCCTTGGGGCTTGAAGCCCCAAGGCCACCCCTTTCCAGGCTGCGGGGAAGCAGCCTTTTGCCGCTTCCCCATGGCCCGGAAAGCAGTGGATCGGGGCCTCGGAGGCTGCCAGTCTGGCAGCTGAGGCCCTGATACACTGGGGAAAGGGGCGGGTGCAGGCCGCCGCCGCCGCTTTTCGGCAGTCTGTAACCCGCCCCGGTTACCTTTCCACCAAAGTGGTACCTCTTTATCTACTTGCATTTGCATGCTTTCAAACTGCTAGGTTGGCAGAAGCTGGGACTAATGGCAGGAGCTCACCCCATCATGCACCACTTGAGCCTCCAACTACCAACCTTCCAATCATCAGAATTGGCATCTTAACCACTAAACCTCTGCATCCCAACTAAACTAAAGGGCCTTAAACTAATCAGATAATCACTGGAGATTAACCTGGATTCATTCTCTTCTATGCTGGAATTTAGTACAGTTCCAGCCCTCCCTAAGAGAGAGAGAGAGAGAAAGTGTTTGGTTGGTGCTGAACACTGACAGATGTTACAGCAATAAGACAAACTTTATGAGTACTAAATGATGCAGCAGAGGCTATTCAGCAGAGAAGCATTCCAGCCCTTTTGCTGATGGGATCCAGCACTCCCTTCATAGTGGCTGCTAGAATTTAGCCCATAAACAGCTAATTCAAGCCATACACTCCAAAATGGTGATCAGATTCTCCAAGAAAAATCCTCTTGCATTACCCACCTCTTGCAGGCCTCCTCTGAGCTAATAATTTTTCCAAAGTACCAAGGAGATGCTGACACTGTTGGGGTAACAGAAGCTCTTTAGGATGTCATGAAGGTGGGCAGTTGGGGAGGGTTTTTTGTTTGTTTGGTTGGTTGGTTTTTAGTTCCCTTTCAGGCTTTCCTTACTGCTGCACAGTGAGCCCAGGTGCACACACTCACCATCACTCTCCACTCTGCTCACTTCACACCTGTTGTTCTGAATTACCCTAAAGCATGGATGTTAATGCTAGACTATAGTGACTTATGTTCCTTACTATTGGGCCCAAACAGACAGGCCAAAATAAAGCTGCTTCGGGTCACTTTGAAGGTATGCTGTTTAAATGCTGCATGCATCCTAAGAGGCTGGAAGCCACGTCAAAGCCATGCTCCACTCCTAAGGACTGGAGGGCAGCGCAGCTTTGGTGCAACTTCTGGCCTCTTAAGATGTGTGTGTCATTTAAATAGCATACCTCCAAAGTGACCCGAAGCAGCTTTATTTTGGCCTGTTTGTTTGGGCCCTATTGGCTACGGTGCTTAGCACTGCTGGGAGGTGCAATACATCAAGATAGCAGTTTGGATACCATTCTAACTGTTATGACTGTCTGTATCCTATAGACTCCTGGGATTGACAGTTTGATGAGATAACTAGAATTTCCTGCTAAAAAAACTCTAGTCCGTTCCGTTGAATTATAGCACTTAGAGCTTTCTAGCAGAGAGCTCCAAATGTTTATCACCAAATTATAAATCCCAGCATTTCAGATGATGGAATCGTGATATTTAAAAGTGGTATCAAACTAATTAAACAGTGTCGTGGAGGTACACGTGTGCTAGAAATGTAAGTT
This sequence comes from Sceloporus occidentalis, assembly GCA_023333645.1. NCBI lineage: Eukaryota > Metazoa > Chordata > Lepidosauria > Squamata > Phrynosomatidae > Sceloporus > Sceloporus occidentalis. Next base: position 8,589,651 of record JALMGF010000004.1, on the reverse strand, counting down.
GCAAAAAGTATGTAATGGAGATTTCTTCTATCATAAGTAAAAATATAAAGAAAACAAAAATACTTACAATACAGTTTCTCTATTTTTTCCCCTCTAGCCGAAATTTAACAAGAAGGATTTTGCCCAGTTTTCCTGTGTCCATTTGCCTCATGGAGTAGCTTTTTCAAAAGGGAGATATGTATCTGTCTTTGCCTCCTGCTTAAAGATCAGTTACCTTCTCCAATAAATAATGCAGCATCTGCCTGAGTAGTAGTTTGAAATATAATCGCTCATGATAGCATCAGAAGCATGGGAGTAAAACAAAACTACCTTTTCTGAACTGCTAAATTTTAAAAGTTAAAACATAGAAGATACCACTGGGGATTTATTTAACATGCAGAAAAAGAGATTATGTTGTTGTTTACAACACAAGCCACATTACCCCAAGCTAAAACCAGGAAGGGACCTCAGACACTAGTGGTGAGATCTAATCTGTAGATCAAACATCTTAGAATTTTTGACCTTGCAACTCATAGCTGTCCTTGCTCAGCAGACAACTCACTTGCCTAATAGAGAAGCAAGCACTCTCTAGAGTTGCCAAAACACATATAACTACAGAGACACCCCTGTTGCATCTTGTTCCTGCACCTTGTTTGCTTGGTTGAGAAGTAATTGATCTTGCTACTGTACAGGATGTTTGGTCTAAAACCCACATAACAGATGCATGGCTTTGAAGTTAGGCCCAGAAACAGGCAGATTTCCAAGCTACTGCCCCATGTGGTGAGTGCAGGGTAGCAGGTTCCTAGAACATAGATGTGCCTTTAGGTCCTGAAATTATTTCCTCCAAAGAGATGGCCCATTGCATAACAGACAAGCTCACAGTGCTCCTTGTATATTACGCTAGTTATCTGCCATGTTCATTATTCAGATGTGCATATTATGTGGCACATTGCAAGCACAGGTAATTTAAGTCTACTGGAGTAGCTGGAATGCTTCCTTTGATTACAATCCAAAGGGACGTTCTTTGAATGAGCCTCACCTTATATAGTTCCCAGTTCATTTTGATGGGTACCATGCAGAATTTCCTGGCAGATTGTGCCTTGTGTTTGCAACAACTGGCACAACCTGGTTTTGTTTCTGATCACATGATGGCCTTTCTACGCATACAGTTAACAATAAACCTCTCCACTCCAACAAAAAATGTATCATTGTTAAAAGGTTCATTCAAGATTGTTGGTTGCTCTTGTGATTCAATGCCCATTATAAAATTGTAACGTTCAGAAAAAATGATATGATTATTATTATAGAGAAATAAGGTAGAGTAATAGTGCTTATGGCTAATTCATGCTTACGGCACTGTTCATTTAAGAACAGCTTTTTAAAAAGACAGCAACACCAACAGAATTGATGAATACATACGTTTGTAGTAGATGCTTTGTAATAAAGCTCAGTGTTAAACTTGTTAGAGGCTTCTTGATCAAGGAAGCAGGGTTAAACTTAGATTTAGAATTAAAATGAGACATCAAGCTAGTTTGCTCTTGAAGGCATAGCTTTAGGCAAGTTGCATCCCCTTGTTAATTCCTGTTAACCTGTGTAAACGGTGAGGACCAAAACTGATGAGTACTAAAGGACAACATAATTGATTTAGTGGTGTGCTTACACGAAGTACAGTAAAGGCAGAAGCTAATTTGTGCCATTTCCATGACACTAGAGGTTGTTTTCAAGGACTACAGTCCTCTCTCCATTCTCGTGGACTTGGGATCCGCATGAGGGGAACTGAGGGGGTTAAAATGGGGAAGTCCAAGAATTATTGAGTACAGAGCTGAACATAGCTTAGGGTATTTGCATGCAAAATTGTGTTCCTAGTAACCCCAAGCTCTGTTCACTTAAACAATAACGTTTTGTGAGGTAATTTTGCTACTGTTAAGCAGTTAAATATCAAGAATCCTTAGTGACCTTGTGCAGATCACATGGAGATCTACCTGGAAATGCAGATCAGCCTACTGCCCACTACTGCAGTAAAGATTACTATAATTAATTTGGATCCAAAATTGCAGTCATCTATGCTGGTTGGCAGAATACCATTAGGAATTTTCTTATATGGAAATTGGAAATAATTGTGAATTCTGAAAGTCTCACATGGACAAAGAGGTGTGCATAATAAAGTGCTGCCATTTTGTAACATGTGAACATGAAATTATGTTGCATGACACGTGGAGGAATGTACAATGTGAGATTACTGTTTCAAAACTGCTGTGATGATACATTCAATTGGTCTCCATGGAATTGCCTTGCTTCAGGGACGTAGCTAGGATTTTAGGAAGGGGGGGTCCAGACTAAGTGCCACCATTATAATGGGGCTTGGGTGCAGTGGCGCAGCAGCACACACCATTCATTTTTCTAATGAAAGGGGGGGTCTGGACCCCAAGAAACCCCCCCCCCCCCTTGGCTATGTCCCTGCTTGCTTGTGCCTTGGGAATGAATAATTTGATCAGAAATAATTTAAAGAAAATTGAACCTGTGTTCTAACAGTGATTCCCAAACTTCGTTCCTCCAGGTATTTTGGAGTTCAACTCCCAGAAGCCCCAGTCAGCCTGGCCAACAGTAGGAATTCTGGGAGCTGAAGTCCAATAACCTGAAGGAACAAAATTTGGGAACCACTGTTCAAGAATAATTGAGATTTGTGTTTGTTCATACTGACTCACATTAGAAGATAAGACCTGCCATGTTGACCAGCTCAGTAGTCTATTTCCAGCATTAGACTACCAGAGAAGAGAAATGGAGCATGAAGGGAACAGCACCGTGTACCAACACTGACCGGGAGTGCCTTTGCACAGGTATGAGGGCAACCCACTCCTAAAGACTGCATCTGTTCCATAAGACATTGGAAATGGCCACAGTGGCACCTGCCTCAAGTTACCTTCCATTTGGAATAGTTTAACACACTTTACATGTGGATGCCTTTGATTAACGTCCGGAAAATTCAGCTGGTCCAAAGAGATGTGGCCCAATTGTTACCGGGCTACAGGGACTGTACAACTCTCTTTCTGCAGCAGCTCCAATGGTTACTGATCCAGGCAAAATTATAAGTGCTAGTTATGACCTATAAACCCCTAGGGATAGCGTGTACTATATATTCTGGCCTGGGATCTCATACCCACAGAACATAATCTGGCCAAGCTACAGATTCCACAACTGCTAATGGTAATTGATTGCTGCTTGTTTGTGCATAAACACCTATGCAAAACAATACAAGGCAGAAAGGATTAAGGAATCATATTAAATATAGGAAAATAAAAATGTGGAGAGCAAAATGTGTGTGTGTGTGTGTGTGTGTGTGTGTGTAGTTTAAGTCGCCTGTCCATTTATGGTGACCCCATGGATTTTTCAGTGTTTTCTTTGACAAGGAATACTCAAAGCTGGGTTTACTAGTTCCTTCCACTGCAATAAATACATACCGGTATATTATTTGAATGGGTAAGAAGATCAGAATCCCTTATTATTAGCAATGCTAAGTATTTTAAAGTAATTTTAATCGTTTTATTAACTGTGGTAAAATGCTCCCTAAGGGATACTTTTAATTATATTTCAGCCTTAATTTCCCCCCCTCTGTTGTTCAGCCTACGCCTGATTCATATTGATGTAATCTTCTGTTCCAACAATGTTTTGAATGTAATTTAAAATGCCCATACATATTCTGCCACTAACACATACACACACATACCCAACTCTCCTGGCTTTCTCATTTGACAACATTATCTCTGGACCACAATTGAAAGCAAGCTTTGATAGAGTCTAGAACAGCTGGGAGCCAAACACCTCAATCCTCAGCGTTTGAATCAAGGGCCATAGACATGTAACACAGGAATCATTCATAATTGTCTCTTACCCATCCCACAACTAATTCTACATTAGGGTTTCTGAGGCTTATAGGAAGAGAATCGTGTTTTGGTGTACTGAGGGAGAACAAAGGTAGTCCATCTACAATCAGTGTTTTGCAAAGACAATCAGTTGATTTGTTTAAACATGCTGTTCCCTGTTAGAAAGGCAGACAGAGGGTGAAGAAGGAAGAATTATCATCTTTGGTTTCATCATATGGGTTTGTATATATGAAATAAAACTGTGAAAGAATTGCAGAGAACCATTAACTCATGGTAGCATTTCCCAGTTGTTGCTTTTAGCCCATATAATAAATAATAATAATAATAAAAATTATTTCTATCCTGCTCTTTGCAAGGCAATGAAAGCAGCGTACAACAAGCTAAAATACATCCATATATACAGTCCCCCCTTAAAACAAGATTAAACAATATAAAAACCCAGTTAATCCAAATACTAACCATGGGCAGAGTTTGAGAAATGGGAAGTCTTATTCGTGGCTGAGTATTTTATTCTGGGAAGGCCTGCCGGAAGAGATCTGTCTTAATGGCTTTTTTTGAAGCTCTCTAGATTGGTAATTTGACGGATCTCATCCGGCAGGCCATTCCATAAATTGGGAGAGGCTGCAGAAAATGTCTTCTGGGAGGTCACCGTCAATCTGGTCTTTAAGGGCTGTAGTAGATTCCTCTGTAGTCTTTCAGATTTTGCATCATTTGTTTCTCTGGAGTTGCATCTGCACTGCAGAAATAATCCAGTTTGACACCACTTTAACTGTCATGGCTCAGTGCTATAGAATTCTGGGAACTGTAAGTTTTGTAGCAGCAGAGCTCTCTGAGAGAGAAGGCTAAAGACCTCACCAAACCTGAAAGACTGCGTTTTTTCCCCAGTAGAAATTGCTCCAAGGCATAAAATTACTATATGTATGCTTCCAGTTCATATTTATCCAGAAGTAAATGCTACTGGGTTCAATGGAGCTTACTAACTATTTCTTAGTATTGCATCCTAACAGTGCATGCCATTCTGTATCTATTCAGAAAAAAGTCTTACAGGTTTTGATGGAAGGCACTCTTGGGTAGATTTGTGTAGTGCTGCAGCCTAAGCATTTTTCAGTCTTTTGAGGAAATAATTTGATGAATTTCATCTTAAAGATTGCTGCTAAATAATTGTACTGTGTAGGTATTTGTTTGGTTTGCCCTGAACTTCAGTTTTGCTTTTTGTGTGAGGAGGATCTAATAAAGGCAGATGCAATACACCTCTGAGGATTAATGCCTGAGGACTGTTGATGCTTGTCAATATACAGTGGGTTAACTGAGGTTCTCACTGGAATAGCAACATTGGAGACACACAGTGTTCTCTTTTGCAGCCACACAGAGCAGCGGAGAGAAGTAGTTTGGTTGCTAAGAGGGACTGGGAAACTGACCCATCTTGTGCAGTTCAGGAGACATCTAAATATGGATGAAGAATAGATATCTAAATTTAGGCCTGGTGCCTGAAAATCAAGTTGGACTCCATACTGTTAAGCAATGCAAACTGTTCTGGAATGACGTGCTGGACAGAAGAAACAGTCACGGAGGGAAGCATTTGATGTTCCAGTAACTGTTCCCTTAGGTCTCAAGAATAGCATGCGGGCTTCTGTTGACTCTGTCAATTGCTAAACTGGCCCTTGTGGAGCTTTTTGGCAACCATTTTATTGTTAAATGACTTGCATATGGGGAGTTCAAAATTATTTCAGTTTTACAAACGTGTACTTTTAGAGCCCCAGACGCGCGCTTGGTTACCGAAGAGCAATCCCCACATACAAGTCCCCGAATGGCCAAAGTTACAAGACCGTATGAACTCGGACACATTTGTAAATTAACAAAACGTGTCATTAAAATTAAGAAGAATGATTTTAAAAGCAATGGAGCTGCTTGCCTTTGCCCTTGACAGTGTTTAAAACAATTGTAAACATGTCAATGTACATGGATACTGTCTCCATAGCAGCATGGTAACAGTTAAGGGCTTGTTCTAAACATATCCAAACGGAAACTAAAAATAGTTTGACAGTGCCTAAATATGTATATAATATTTGGATAACAGTACACAGAAAAGGGGAGTTTGTCTGCCTATCTCAGGCTTGCTAAAAAGAGATATGAAACAGATGTGGTGGAGGGGCGTTAGCGCCCTGAACTTAGCAATTAATAAGCATTGTTTTTTTATGGGACATAAATGGGACTTTAGAATAATTTCATATCTGTGCACTCACTTTATAGAAAAAGGGCGATTATTAATAAGTGGAGGAAAAAAAGAATGCCTCAAGTAGGTTAGATGCCAAAATGTTCTGACATTATAAATCTCAAAAGCTTATTGCTAATGAAAATGACACCCAGTGAAGTCATAACATGAACCATTGTATCTGAGAAAGTCTACACTTTTAAAATGATTTGACATAAACTGTCATAAATATACAAATTAGAAAGTGCTGGAAGCTGATATTTTACTATTTTTACCCCAATTTTATACATATCTCACGGATTTCTTTTCAATTTTATTTCCAAAACTACTGATGTACTTTGCTATAGTTTGCTATACTTTTCTAAAGTTTTGAGCAACTGGTTCAGGGGTTTTCCTTTCCCATTACATCCTATGGCAGCAATTGCTGGCAAAGTTTTTTTTTCAGACATGCTCATTTACATTCTGAAGATATAACAACATCAGGATTTCAATGTTTTCAATAAAAAATATTTTTACTGACACATATATTTTAATATATAAAACAACATATAGGGTAAAACTATAAAAAGACATACATCAAAACTACATCTACAGATTATACAAATTAATAAACTACACAAACTGGAAAAAATACCAAAAAACAAAAATAAAGGGGAGATCATTGATTTCCAATTTACAAGCTAATGGCCAAGTTACTAGCTCAAATAATGATCAAATTATTACTTCCACTTCTACATGTTATTCAGTTCTACTGTTCTTCAGAGTCCGCTAAAACTGCTATTTCTCTCCCCAATAATCTGTTTTCTAATTCCACTCAAATCTAAATAGTAAATTTGTCTATCTTACTAAAATCATACGCTAAACAATCTGCTTACAGCAAAATAACCATATCTGCACATAGAACAGAATGGCATTCATAATCATTTATCACATCATTCCACTTTCCTCATCATCATCCCACTCCCTTTTTCATAACTATTTACAAATCTTTCATCAAACCTCAACATCTCAAAAACTTTACTTATTATTCCAAAACCTTATAAATTCCAACCAATATGCTAACAATTACAATTACTTACATTCCACATAATGTTTCTTTGCAAATTTCAATGTTTGCATAAAATCTCAAAAACAATGCTTATTATTCCAAAATCATTCTGACAGTTACAGTTGGTTAGATTCATATAAAATCCAGCCAATATTCTGACAGTTACAATTGGTTAGATTCACATAAGGTTTCTTTCAAAATTTCAGCTGTTGCATAAAGTGAACATAGTTGCACTGTGACCTGAAGTTTTGAAGTAAATTTATGGATTTCCTGCATGGCAGGGGGTTGGACTGGATGGCCCTTGCGGTCTCTTCCAACTCTGATTCTATGATATGATTCTATTATCTCAAACATTTTAAATAGTGGATCTTTTCATTTAGATTCTCCCTGAGTAGATTGTTCCCTTCCATCAGACTGCTTCTCTTTTGCAATTTTTTGATTCTTAAGTCTCCACTATAGGAAGTGTTAAGTAGCACTTTTGTAAATCTTATTGATTCAATAGGTCTACCTTAGTTGAGCATAACAGTTGTATTTAGACCAATTTGGCCGCTGGGGCTTCTCGGCGCAGCTAATGACAGCGCAGGCAGAGCGCCGCTTTTTGGCGCTCTGTAACGTGCCATAGAGTTGGAAGAGACTGCAAGGGCCATCCAGTCCAACCCCATTCTGCCATGTAGGAACTCTCAGTCAAAGCATCCCCAACAGATGGCCATCCAGCATCTGTTTAAAGACCTCCAAGGAAAAAGACTTCACTGCACTCTGAGGGAGTGTGTTCCACTGTAGAACAGCCCTTACTGTCAGAAGGTTCCTCCTAATGTTGAGGTGGAATCTCTTTTCCTGCAGTTTGCATCCACTGACATGACTTGTTTTTGGGAACGCCATGTTGACTTTTAGTGATGATGGCATTCCTTTCTAAATGCTGATACACTCTATTTAATGAACTGCTCTAAAATCTTCCTTGTTATTGATATCAGTCTGACTGGGCGGTAATTGTTTGGATCCTCATTTGCCCCCCTTTTTGAAAATGAGGACATGTGCCCTCCTCCAGTATGCTAGAACATCTCCTGTTCTCCAGGAATTCTCAAAGAGTATTGCCAGTTGCTCTGAGATTACTTCATCTGGCTCTTTTAATAACCTTGGATGTAGTTCATCTAGCCCTGGAGACTTGAATTCACTTAGATTTACCAGGTATTCCTATACTACCTCTTTACCTATTCTATGCTGTATTTCCCTTACTGCATCATCTGCTCCATTTTCCTCAGGTTGAGGACCATTGAGGTGAGAAGACTGAAGCCAAGAATGTGATGAGTAGTTCTGCCCTTTCTCTGTCTTTTGTTAGCATTTTGGCACCTTCTCAATGCAATGGCCCTACTATTTAATTCTTCCTTTTGCTGCAGACATAACAAAAAGCCCTTAACTGCTGTTCTTAAACTCTTTAGCAAGCCTGAGTGCATTCTGCACTTTATCTTTTCTGACTTTTCTGCTACATGTGCTAGATATCTGTTTGAATTCCTCTTTGGAGACTCCCCCCCTTTCCATTTCTTATACATGCCCCTTATAAAATTTAGCTCAGTTGAAAGTTCTTTAGTCATCCATCCGGGTTTCTTGAGACACTTCCCATTTTTCCTCCTTGCTGGAACTGTTTGTAGTTGTTCCTTCAATACCTTTGTTTTAAGAAACTCCCGCCCTTCCTGAATTTCCTTCTCTTTTAGCATTACTATCAACAGTATCACAGCCAGTATTTGCCTAAATTTATTGAAATCAGCTTTCCTATTGTCTAGAATGTGTGTCTGAGTATGCTTGGCTTCCCAAGAACAAACTCCAGGAGAACATGATCACTCCCATTTAAGCATCCTGCTACTTCCACCTCTTTAACCAGGTCATCACTGTTGGATTTGAACCCTGGTCTCAAGAGTCATAGACCAATGCTCAAACCACTACACCACGCTGGGTCTGCTGACACTATCGAAGCAATAAACATTGGCTAGGAGAGGTTAAAAAAGCCTCCCTGTTAAATGAGCCTCATTTGTGGGCTACAAAAGTGGGTTCACCAATGGCAGCACCAGACGAAAATTTAATGGGGGGGGGGTAATATTTCAAGATGAGCAAACTGTGATTTCAGCAAGACCCAAGCTCCTAAAATGTGTCATTGCTTTTTTAAAATAATCATTGGAGGACTGCAGAAACAAGGGTTGGGGGATGCCTGCACTCCAGGAAGTGCACTTTGCCTGTTCCTGAGCTGCCCAGATGATAATATATGAATGCATTTGTATACATGAAAACCAAGTATCTTTTCTTCCAATAATAACCGGAGTCCAGAAATTGGGGGGAGAGGCAGGCAGGCAGGCACGTGGGAGGGAATGGGTTTCTCACCCCCGGAGTCACATTCTGCAGAGTCAGGATTGGTCTAGACACATTTTGCAACATATACTTTCCAATTTATTTATTTATTTTCCATCAAGCAGTGTTAGCAGAGTCAGGGGTTTGTCCTTTTAAAATGTGTCTTTTCTTTAAACAGTTCTTGCTATCATTTTTCCATGTTAGCACCAAACCTCCTGAATTTCGGAAGGCGAATAGGTAGGAGAATGTACATTTTTAGGAGCCAGAGACACTAATGCAGCCAGAGCCATCTCTTTCTTTTAAAGCATTTATTCTCTTGCTTGCAACAGTTTTGTCTTGCAGCATGGGGCCAATACTCCCTGTCAGAAAGTTTCCTGTCCCACAGTACATTTGAAGAAGACATCTTCACTCAGAACATCCGGGACAAATTTGTTGGAGGTCCCTAGGTTCAACCTTGCACGGACCTCACAGAGGGCTTTTGCCATCGCTGCCCCTTTACTTTGGAACAAGCTCCCCGTAGAGCTTTGCTCCGCCGCCTCATTAGTTTCTTTTAAGAAAAATTTGAAGACGTATTTATTTCGGTTAGCCTTCCCACCTTAGTTAAATTGTTTATTTTCCTGCCCCTCATTTTTCCCTTTTGACCCCGGACCGTTGTAATTTAATTTTTCCTTCTCTTTGCCCTTGACATGTGGATTTTATTGATTTCCTGTTCCTGTTTTTTCTAGTAATGTTTTAACTTTTATATTGAATTTTTATTCTGTATTGTAATGTTTCATATTTTGTAAGCCGCCTTGATCATTTCTTGGAAGGGCGGGGTAGAAATAAAGTTTATTATTATTTATTATTATCTTGCCACCACAGGCTAGCAGTGGCAAAAAAGGTGATTTTAAAAAGCAAGAATGAGAGCAGGGGGAGGAGGAGGAGGAGGAGACACCTGACAGTTACTGTCTCTGTTAAAAAATAAAAAGTGATGTGAAGTTGAAGGCTTTCATGGCCGGCATCCATAGTTTTTTGTGGGTTTTTCGAGCTATGTGGCCAGGTTCTAGAAGAGTTTCTTCCTGATGTTTCGCCAGCATCTGTGGCTGGCATCTTCAGAGAGATGCCAGCCACAGATGCTGGCGAAACATCAGGAAGAAACTCTTCTAGAACATGGCCACATAGCTCAAAAAACCCACAAAAAAACAATAGAATCATAGAATCATAGAATCCTAGAGTTGGAAGAAACCACTAGGGCCATCCAGTCCAACCCTCTGCCATGCAGGAAATCTAAATCAAAGCATCCCCGAGAGATGGCCATCCAGTCTCTGAAGACCTTTAAGGAAGGAGACTCCACCACACTCCGCGGGAGTTTGTTCCACTGTCGAACAGCCCTTACTGTCAAATAAAATAAAATAAAATGTAAGTCCCACATACTCAAAAGCACTTCCAAAAGTCATCATTGGATCTCTATGGAACGTCTGTCTTTTCCCTCTTTTTCAGTCCTTCCTGACTTAATATGTTGATGGTGAAGAAACTGGCTATAATATTTGCTAGAGAAATGATCTTAAACGAGATTATTATGGCCATGTGTTCTTTGAAAAAATGTAGCATTTATATTAATCTACCTCTAAACATTTTGCACTCAGTTCGAATGATGCTGGAAGGATGTCACATGTATCCAAGTGAACAGACCAATTACACTGTGTACTGACAAAAATGATGCCATCTGTGAGTGAGAGCACTGACTTCAAGTGATTTACAGCAACCATGCTCAGTATGCACTGCACTATAACCACTGGTCCTCAAACTACTATGGGAACATTAACTAAAAGAAAGAAAGAAAGAGCAAAACTTGGAGTGTGTGCACATATTGTTCTACAGATAAAGACGATGTCCTCAATCAACTAAGTATACCTACTTGACTGAGTGACAGACAGGTGTTCTTGGTGGCAGGATTTCACTTGAACTCTCTTTTAGCATGGTGTGTGTGTGGAAAACATAGTCCTCCAAATGTCACTGGAGTGCATTTCCATCATCACTAGCCAACATAGCCAATTGAAGAGATGATGGGAGTTGCTGTCCAATGACATCTAAGGAGAAACAGATTATCCAACCATAGACATATGTCAATGTTGTTACAGATGTGGTATAGCTGCGTCTTAACACAAACAGGAGCTTTTCTTTCAAGACAGATGGTGTGGAGGAATTCAGCTTAGGACCACAATGAGAAGACAGGATTAATGCCCATCTTTGTCTTCTGCTCCAGATCAAGTTGCAATATTATGTGGCTCAGCATAGTGTAGTAGTACAATTTACTGTAGTTACCTCCTTATTCATCCAGCCTTTAGGATGAGCACAAACAGTTATGCCTGCCAGAATTGTGTAAGTTCTTTGGCATCATTTTCCTTTGCTTCATCCTTTATCAAATGCATCTGAATTTCACTCTTGATTTATCCACAAGTCATATCAAAATCCATAATTTGGGGGCCCACAATCTGCCCTCAATTTATACATGAGGTTGACTTATAGTTGAGTAGATATGGTTTACAGAATGCTTAGGACTAATCTGCAGCCAAATTCAAATCGACATTAATCTTTTTTTGAGAATAGATATGTTTTGCATTTCAACCTTCTAAAAAAATTCTTGTTTAGGCTGACTTTTAACAGCTGGAGTGTTAGGGAGGTGTGAGATCTTTTTATTTATACAGTTTTATTAGATTATTTTCGTATTAAACTATAATAAATTGCCCTGAGCAGAAGTGGTGTGAGCAGGAAAATATATATATCAGAGGGGTTGGCAGAGAGTTTTCTCTTTTTTCACACAGTTTTTGTTTTATGGTTATTTATTCTCTTATGGTACCCAAACCTAAAATAGTAAATTGTAAAGTGAAGTCGAAGGCTTTCATGGCTGGCATCCATAGTGTGGGTTTTTCAGGCTATGTGGCCATGTTCTAGTAAATTGTAAAGTTTTACCTGCGAATCCTAATTGTGGCCTGTAGCATATACACAGTCCTAGATCTGTTTACTGTACTTGTTTCTTTCCCCAAAACTGTATGCCTGCCTCATCTGTAGTTGTCCAAAATGGGATTTTAAAAAGGGTTTTATTAACAAAAACCTCATACTGACTTTCCTGTGATATCATACTCTTTTAGTGAGATATTTCATGTTACTCATTTATCTCGATCAATTAGGAAGGAAAAAGGCCCAGAGTACAAAAGGTTGATTTTGCATGTGCAGTCACATCCATGTGTCCATATCCTCAGGCTGTACAACTCTCAGCCTTGAAAAAGGTGATCACCCATTGGAAAGAAAGGAATGCCTACAATTTGTTCTCACCACCTAAGAAAGATACTAGCACTGTCATAAATGCCAGTGCCACCCACGTATTTGGACATGAGTGTGCAGTGCAGCATAAGCACATCTCCAGGTTCTGCTGGGTGCAGATTTTCCCACATGTGACATGCATAGAACATCTTCCTGACTATTAATCCACACGTATGGGTCACACTTATTGAATCAGCATGAGTGTACAGAGTCACATAGAGAGGACATCTAATTCCACTGCACAGGAATGAACAATGACTACATAAAGCTATCACTTGAGAATATAGCTGCTCTTGAAAAACAGTATATTCTGTCCTGTTATCTAAATCAGTATTACTTCTCCCTTATAATAAGAATATAATTTAGGATGTTAGGTCATTATAGATCTTTTATGTGTATTAATTTGCACAAATTTACATCTTTAACAGGTCCAAAGAAAACTATGTAATCCCCATTCAGTTTTACTCAGAGACAGTACAAGTTAGAGGCAGTAACAACAGATATTATTCACCCATTTTGGTCATTGTGCGTAGAAAAGTTTAAGATTAAATTATCCAGCTGAACAGTCTTTTATAGGGTATGCAATGAACCAGCAGAAATAGGAAGCGCCAATTTATCTGATGATTAGTTTAATTGAAGGCTTTTCTTGGTCTCTGTTAATTAATGTTCGTTACAGCTTCTATCAGTCATCATTTGTGCATGAAGTATTGACCAGCATGACAACACTAGCAACATTTCCACTTAGGAATTTACCTTTAACTTGTGCACTCATACTGTAATGTGACTGGTCTCTATCTAATGGTATCAGTTGCAGGTCACATGTGCCATTACCCAGGCAAGCCTGTATAGACTGCTGTAAAAATTGCTATAAATCCAAGGACCTGGGAATTATATTTTCAGTTTCTTTATCAATTTTTGATGTGTTAGGATAAAGTGTAAGATGTAAGGTACCTTCTGGAACATTTACAGAAAGAGGCAGAAGATGGTCAAGTAAAACAAGGACTGTTTTTACTAAAAGAACTCTGGTAGAAACACAACTGCAAAGTGGGGATCTGGATAAATAGCTGATTTGTGACTGCAGCAGTATTCAGTGAATTGTTACACATTCCATTCCTCTTGGTCCAGTATTGTTCTTGTCATGCAGCCAGTTGAAGCAAAGGAGTAGTGCAATTTATGGTCACATGATGCATAACATCATTTAGATCAGCGGTTCTCAACCTTTGGGGGGGTCAAACGAACTTTTCACAGGTGTCGCCTAAGACCATCGGAAAACACATATTTCCGATGGTCTTAGGAACCGAGACACCACTCCTCTATTCAGGGGGTCACCACAACATGAGGAACTTTACTAAAAGTTTGCAGCATTAGGAAGAACTGATTTAGACATTCATGCATGTGCATTTTACACTGACACAGACACAGATCTCTTAAACAGCTAAACTTGTGTGTTGTGTTAGGAGCTGGGACTTGCTATGGCTCTATGGAATGCCAATTGCCTGTTTGTTGCTATGTAACATCTGAAGCATTCCATTAAAAAACCAAAAACCATAATATTTGGAACTCCCCACCCAGCACTTCCAGCTGTTCACCTTAATGGCTTCACCAGCATCAAAGACATACAGGGAAAGAAATGTGTGTTAGCTATAGAAAAAGACACAGACCTCCATGTGTTGTTTTATTTTTCATATATGATTTAGAAAGCCTTGTTAGATACAAATGCCAGAACAAAATGTGATGGTCACAAAACAGAAAATTACTTTTGAATAAATATCAAAGATAATTTCAGAACAATGTTCTTCCATTTTATCGGTTACTTAAGCTCCCTTTGATCGGGATAAAGATGGGGAGATAAAACAGTTCCTGTTTTTTTCCTATACAATTTCTTAATTATTTGGTCATTTAGCATCATCTCCCTTTAAATGGCTCTGAACAATGGTATGCATGTATGTTTATGCACATATCAAGACACATGACTTTTATATCTGTTTCTCTGCTGAAGGCCTTTTTTTAAAAACAGTTGCCAGCCGTAGTGATTGCTAAATCTCACCATTTTTATCTCTGTGTCTCACTTTTAATGCTATTACATATTCTGTAGATTTTGAGAATTCTATTCTCTTTTAAAAAACAGTTTTATTTTGATATATGGATTAATAAAATCAAGGCACCACAAATCAAGCAGCAAATTAAACAAGAAACAAACTTTGAAAGTTTCTTAAGTACCTGAAAAGTAGTGAAATATTCTTGTGACTTTTGTGATAGAGTACATACCTGCATTATAGGCAAATAAATACAAATTCAGAATGAATAAATTAATGCTGCTCTGAAGACAGATTGTAGTCAATTGAAATTCATAACTTGCTCTGTTAGGACTGATGCGGTTCAATGGGAATATGAATATACAGGAGCCATCTAGAAATGATGTTCAAAGAAGCAAGGGGAATTGTAAGAGCCCAAACAATAAGTGCTATTTCCCAGTGCACTATCAATAGATTTTAAAAACATTTCTCCCTGATTTTTATGTCAGCTAGCCAACTAAAGGCAGGAAAAGAATTTGAAAATTTCTAAATTTTAGTAAATCCCATGTCATTGCCTTTCCTTCAATTTCCAGTAATAATCTGGTTCCTCAGTAAGTGTAGATAATAATAGAAGACAATAAGAAATTTATTTCACAGATGTCTTGAGGGCAATGGATGAGGTAATGATGGTTTAAACATCTACATTATGTAAGTGTATTAGTAATTATCTGTTTCTTAGAATACAAGCACATGACAGATGGTAATACACCAAAAATATCAAGTATCTGATCAATGAATCACTCTTCCTGTATAAACGTGATGTATCTCCACAGCAAGTTAAAACAAATTTTAAAATTAAAACTATGATAACGGGCTTAATTTCTCTTGCCTGAATTTCACTCTGAGCTTGTTGCACCTTTTTGTGTCTAAAGAGCTCTGTGTGGCCTAAAAGTCTGTGCACAGTGGCCAACAGAAGTATGTCCAGAAAAGTATTATCACATCTAGGCTGACAATCGCTAGTCCTAACTAGAAGAGACCCACTGAATTAATGGGACAAGTGTTACCCATGGATCCAGCCCTCTTAAAGTATTTATATCAAATTACTGTAATATCATAAGGGATGTTGTAGGCAGGTAGCCCAAAAGAGCACTTGTGTTCCTAAACACGCAAGTTTAAGAAACCAGCCATATCATATTAGTAGATCCGGATGGCTCAATGCAGGGGGAAGCCACAGCACTTAGCCGAGATAAGGTTGTCCACTCTTTCCTGCATTTCTCATTCCGTTCTTCCTCCCTGGGAAAGTCCTGGAAAAACAATTTAACATCTGAAACATTGCCCCAGGACCCATTTCTTGCTATAAATATATGTGCTTGGACAATAGCAATTTAGTTTAGTTTGAAACGGAACAGAATCTCTGTTCAATTTTGGCTGGACACCCCAGTAGCTGGCCACCCCACAAACCGAAGGCAGCTACAGAGCTATCTTCATTTCAGTAACACTGCAATTGGAACTACGCTTCAGGATTGGTACAGTAGTGCCTCTCTACACCCTGCAACTTGCTGTCTCCTACTGCCTTTGCAACATTCGCTCTGTGTGTGAGAAAGTGTGTTTTGAGTGTGCGTTGATTCCCCTTTTTTAAAAAAACAAAAACCCAAACCCTAATTTGGAACCTGCTTCAGGAGTTCTTTGGGTTCGGAATCAGCATACAAAGGCTTACGTTCCTAGCTTTATGTTACCAAAACCTTCTCACTGCTTCCCATTGTGCCAAGTCAGTTTTCCCATTGAAGACAATTTGTGGGTGCCCTCTTGGGACCCCTTGCAATTCAAGACTTATTCTAGTCAGACTAGGAAATGGATTTAGGCCACAGTAGTTTTGCTCCTATGAAGCAAAGGTAATCCATGTACCCAAAAGCAGGCTTCAACCAGTCCTCTTTCTTTGATATAACATGTGGTGAGATGGGCAGTGAGATAGATTTTAATGCATTCCATCCTCTAATAAAGGTATGTGTTCACTTTAATGGCTCTGAACATGAAACCCTAAAAAGATCCATGCTGGATCAGACCAGAGGCCCATCTAGTCAAGCTTTATTTGGCACCCATTTTGTTACCCGTGAGAAGTGTATTAACAACTACATTCTGCTTCTCATGGTCATTAGCAAATGATATACAGAAACTTATATTCTGTAATACAATGTGCTCTATAGGCATTTCAATTAGCAGCCATTGATGGACCCTAACCTTCATCTGTTTATCTAACCTCCTTTTGAAGCTGTTTAAATTGGCAGCCATCACCACTTCTTGAGATAACACAAGATCTGATTGCCTCT
The DNA here is from genome assembly GCA_023333645.1 of Sceloporus occidentalis. Classification (NCBI taxonomy): domain Eukaryota; kingdom Metazoa; phylum Chordata; class Lepidosauria; order Squamata; family Phrynosomatidae; genus Sceloporus; species Sceloporus occidentalis. The sequence goes on along the minus strand of JALMGF010000004.1, from coordinate 8,572,549 downwards.
GGAGATCAGATGAAGTGGGCTATAATAAGGCCCGTTCCCCTTAGGCCAGTGATGTCCAAACTCTGGCCCTCCAGGTGTTTTGGACTTCAGCTCCCAGCATCCTAGACCATTGACCAAGGTGGCTGAGGCTTCTGGGAGCTGAAGTCCAAAAACACCTAGAAGAACAGAGTTTGGACATCACTGTCTTAGGCAAATGAGACTGTCAAGGCAACTATGCTGATCGCTTTGATTTGAGTGAGTATCTTAATTTATCTCAATTTAATATGATCCTAAACTTCAGAAATTATTTTTACTGGCTTCCTGAATATGTCTGGAATCAATCTGGCACTAAGTTCACTCATTAAAAAAGATAAAGAATACTGATGATTTTTGTATCAATGCTTTTCTCTTGCCTTCCCCATTCCACTCCCCTCTTTGTAGTTTTTCTCTCCTTCTACTTTTCATCCTGTAGTGCCTCTCTCACAATCAATGTACAGGGAAAGATCCTTGAAAGCAAAGCATTTCCTTTTTCTTTATGTTAACTATGTATGTAAAGCACCATTGTTACTGAATAACACACAACAAGGTCTGTCTCTTGGATCATTGTTAATTGAGTCCTTCAGATGGCAAGCCTGCATTCGTTCATAACTCAATAACATGATATTTACTGTAAGCCCACGTGTCTTTAGATTATTAATATGAGAAAGATAAATGCTTAGTAGGACGTCTGTCATGCAGTCACCTAAAGTTCAGGGCAGAATATACAGTCCAGAGGTAGTAGAAAAACAAATTGTTCAAATGGCTTTTATTTGTGTTTTTTAAATTTGACGCCAACACAAATATACGATCATAACAGGAATGGCTCTGCCTAGTGCATTAACCTATTCTCTCTTACAATACTTCCCTTTAGATTTAGTGGTATGAAGTGGTAGCCAAGAGTAAACATGGTGATTAAGAACCATCATGGATAATTTTCTGGCTATTCTGAACGATCACTTTTAACTGTTCAAGCCAAGATATCAAGGGCATGGAAATCAGCAGACATAGAATCACAGAATCATAGAGTTGGAAGAGATCACAAGGGCCATCCAATCCAACCCCCTGCCATGGAGGAAATTTCAATCAAAGCATCCCCATTGACAGATGGCCATCCAGCCTCTGTTTAAAGACTTTTAAGGAAAGAGACTCCACTACACTCTGAGGGAGTGTGTTCCAATGTCGAACAGCCCTTACTGTCAGGAAGTTCCTCCTAATGTTGAGGTGGGATCTCTTTTCCTGGAGCTTGCATCCATTGCTCCCGGTCAAAGTAGCAGAAAACAAGCTCGCTCCATCCTCAACATGACATCCCTTCAAATATTTAAACAGGGCTATCATATCACCTCTTAACCTTCTTTTCTCTAGGCTAAACATCTCCAGCTCCCTAAGGCATTCCTCATAGGGCATGATTTCCAGACCCTTCATCATTTTAGTCGCCCTACGCTCCAGTTTCTCAATGTCCTTTTTAAATTGTGGTGCCCAGAACTGGACACAATATTCCAGATGGGGCCTGACTAGAGCAGAAAACAGTGGCACTATTACTTTCCTTGATCTAGACACTATACTTCTATTGATGCAGCCTAAAATCGCATCTGTCAGCCAGATTAATTAACCATGCTCAGTGGGACAAATATCAAAGGACACCTTTATGGAACAGTTGTTGTTGTTGTTGTTATGTGTGCCCTCAAATTGTTCCTGATTTATGGCAACCCTAAGGCAAACCTATCATGGGAGTTTCTTGGAAAGACTTGTTCTGAGGGGGTTTGCCATTACCCTTCCTTGAAGCTGAAAACATGTGACTTGCCCAAGGCCACTCAGTGGGTTTCATAGCTGAGCTGGCAATTGAACCCTGGTCTCTGTTTGGCAAGAGATGAAAGTGTAAGCTGTTTGACTAGAGTTGAAAGAGTAATAACAATAACAACAACAAAAAGGGGATATGCTATATAGGAAGTGGTGTCACAGAGATAGAAAGGTTAGTGGGGGGGAAATGTGACTTCAGGACAGGATATGGAGTTGAGACTGCCATGGTCGCCTTAGTTGATGATCTCAGTCTGGACATCGACAGGGGAAGTCTGATCCTGTTGGTGCTTTTGGACCTCTCAGTGGCCTTTGATAACATCGACCATGGTATCCTTCTGGAACGCCTGAGAGAGTTGAGAATTGGGGGCATTGCATTGCAGTGGTCCTGGTCCTATCTCTCAGGCAGATTCCAGATGGTGATGCTTGGGGACAGTTGTTTGGCCAAGAGGGGGCTTAAATCGGGCATCCCACAAAGCACTATTCTGTCCCCAATGCTATTTAATATTTACATGAAGCCGCTGGGTGAGATCATCTGAAGACATGGGACGGGGTGTTATCAGTATGCTGATGACACCCAAATATGTTTCTCTGTGTCTTGGACTGCTTCAGTGACTAAGGAAGGCATCTCTCCTCTGAATGAATGTCTTAAGTTGATGAGGGATGAGGGAAAACAAACTCAAGTTGAATCCTAGTAAGATAAGACGGAGGTACTTGCCACAGGGAACCCGAATCCGGGCTTGGAGATATGTCAGCCAGTCCTGGACAGGGTCACACTTCCCCTAAAGGACTGTGTTTGCAGCTTGGGGGTGCTCCTGGACTCATCGTTTCAGTTATCATCTCAGATCGATGTGATGGTCAGGAGTGCGTGTTATCAGCTTTGGCTGATACGCCAACTGCGACCCTACCTAGAGCCACCTAGACCTAGTGACCTAGAAACGGTGGTACACGCACTGGTAACCTCTCATCTCCATTTCTGAAATGCACTCTACATGGAGCTATCAGCTAGTACAAAACATGGCAGCAGGTTGGTTGCTGGTAAATCCAGGTCGGACCATATAACACTTATCTTAAAAGCTCTCAGCTGGCTGCCAATTAGCTTTTGGGTGTGGTACAAGGTGTTGGTTATTACCTTTAAAGCCCTACATAGCTTGGGTCCAGCTTACTTGTGGGAGCATCTTTTTCCAAAAAATCCACCCCGCACTCTTAAGTCCTCCGGGTGTAGGGTTGCCATAACCCGGTTGCAACCGGGTTTTTCCCGGTTTTGGCTGCACCTGCCCGGTCACGGCACGGGTGCAGCCAAAAACTGGGAGAAGCCCAGTTGCAGCGGGGTTGCTGGGCAACCCTGGGGCCTCGCTGCCCTCCTCCTCCTCCACCGCGCATGGCTGCGCGGAGGAAAAGGAGGGCAGCGAGGCCTGGGGCGGAGGAGGCTACAGGGAGGCGGCGCCTCTTGGGCGCAGCCGCGCCAACCTCCCCGCCTCCCTGCAGCCTCCTCCCTCCTTCCTGGCCTCCGCAGGGGCCAGGAACGAGGCTAGGCCGCGGCGATCGCCGCCGGCCTCCTCCCCTCCTTCCTGGTCCCCGTGGGGGCCAGGAACGAGGCTAGGCCCCGATCCTGGCCTCCGATCGCGGTGAGGCCCGGGGCCCAGGCGGAGAGGGAAAGCCTCCTTAAGTGGAGGCTTTCCCTCACCGCTTGGCCTCCGCTCCCCGCCGCAATCGCCAGGGAAAATGTAGGACAGAATTTTCAAATGTAGGACACATTTTTGTGTCCTACATTTGAAAATTTTGTCCTACATTTTTCCCGGTTTGGAGGTCCGGCGCTATGGCAACCCTATCTGGGTGACACCAATCCTAGTGATGACATTACCCTCAAGAAGTCCCCAACCCCCTGCATGGCGGGACCACCCTCCTTCACAGAGTAAAAGATGTCAGCAAGTATGGTGGGTTGGTGGTGGTGTAGGGAAACAATGCGCCAAAGAAAAACATAATGGCCTGTTACAGACTGCCAAAATAAAGCTGCTTCAGGTCTCTTTGGAGGTATGCTGTTTAAATGATGCATGCATCCTAAGAATCCGAAAGCTGCACCAAAGCTGCACTCCAGTGCTTAGGAATGGAGCGTGGCTTTGGCGTGACCTCCAGACTCTTAGGACCCATGCATCATTTAAATAGCATACCTCCAAAGAGACCCGAAGCAGCATTATTTTGGCCGTCTGTAACAGGCCATTGTTTCCAAGAAGAAAATGTCCTTAAAATTACATTAAATTACATTGGGGAAGAGATACTTTTCACTCTAGTTTAGCTACAGTTGTCTCCCCACATTTGTGGCTTTCAACTCCATCACATGGGGGAAACCGGGGGTTTAACCAGTGATTAACCTGTGAAAATCATGCAATCACAATTAAAGATTTTCACACACATCACACTTAAAGAGCCATTATCCCAGGAAGCAACAAGGGAATAATCAGGCAATAAACAGCAACAAATCATTCACAGGATTTCCCCGTGGATGATTTGTTGCTGTTTATTGCCAGTTTATCCCTGGGATAATGGCACTTTAATGTTGACGTCGTGTGAAAATCTTAATCGTGATTGAGCAATTTTCACAGGTTAATCACTGGTAGCTTTAAATCCGAATTAAAGACTTTCTCGTTCTCTGAAGCATCTGGAACTTAATTTTAATATTGTTGTATAACCTAGATTTGATTATATGCATTACCTAGAAAACAGAATGCAGTCTTTCAGGTTTTACATTATTTCTTTCTCTGGGACTGCATCTGCACTGCAACAATAATCCCGTTTGACACTGGTTTAACTGCCAGGGCTCATTGCTATGGGATTCTGGGAACTGTCTTGTGAGAGATTTCATCTTCTCTGTCAAAGAGCTCTGGTGCCACAACAGACTAACAAACCCCAGAATCCCTTCGTATGGAGCCATGGCAGTTAAAGTGGTGTCAAACTGGATTATTTCTGCAGTGTGGATTCACTCTGAGTTCATAGTTTTGCCTCATGAGGTCTAATTTGGACTGCAGAATGCAGTTTGGGACTGCTTTGACTGCCAGGGCTCAATGGGATCCTGGGATTTGTTATTATATATATATATATATATATATATATATTATTTTAAGAAAGTACATTAAAAATAGACAGAAGTAATCCAGATCTACTTCTACATTATCAATTCCATGTTCATAATTGATCTTCTGTGCTGGGATCTGTGATTTTTGTGAGGTAAAACATATATATTTTTATTTATTTATTTAAAAATACATTAAGAATAGGCTCCAGGTCTACTTCTACATTATCAATATAATGTATTGTGCTGGGATCTGTAGTTTTTTTGTAACGCACAGCCTCTCTCTGTCAGAGCGCTCTTGGTGCTACGAACAAAAACTACAAATCCCAGAATGCCATCGCGCCGAGCCGCGGCCGTTGAAGCCGTCTTAAAAAAACTGCATCATTCCCTCAGGCTTCCCAATCACTTATTTGACCCCTCCCCCTGTCCTTGTTCCTCCTCTTTTGAGGCGCGTGGCCACGCCCCCCTCCCAGCCTCCGCGCGCGAGGCCCAGCGGCGGCGGCAGTTAACAAAGGTCACAGCAGCGGCGATTGGTCAGCAGCAGCGTCGTAGGAGGAGTCAAAGAACTCCATTTCCCATGCTCCTCCGGGGCCGTCGCCTTTGAATGAGGTCACCTGATTGCCCCCTCCCATTGGTGGGTGCCTGTGTGGCGGGGCTCCCGCTGACCCAGAGGGCTGAGAGGATTATATCGCAGAGACGGAGACAGACACAGACACAGGGGCTCCCTCCGACGGATTGTTTATCTTTCTCCAGCCCTTCCCTCCTCCTTCCCTTGCGCTCAGCCCGCCTCCCTCCCTCCCTCTTCGCGGGGCTGCTGCTGCTGCTGCTGTTTTTCGGAGCCCTCCACCTCCAAGGCAACAGGGGCAGCCAGCGGGGGACTCCTCTTCAGCCGTCCTTCCCTGGTCCTTCCCAGGCAGACAGACAGACGCCGGAGCCTTCGCCCGGTAAGCCCAGAGCAACAGCAGGGGAAGGAAGGGGGAGGAAGCAGGGACAAAGGGGGGGGGGGAGGAAAGAGATAGACCTTTCTTTCCTTTCTTCCTTTCACCTTTCCCCCTCCTTCCTTCCTTCTTTCCTTGCTTCCTTCTTTCCTCTTTCCTTCCTTCCTCTCTTTCCCCTTCCTTCCTTCCTTCTGTCCTTCCTTCCGTCCTTCCTTCTTTCCTTCCTTCTTTCTTTCCTTGCTTCCTTCTTTCCTTTCCCCTTCCTTCCTTCCTTCCTTCCGTCCTTCCTTCTTTCCTTCCTTCTTTCTTTCCTTGCTTCCTTCTTTCCTTTCCCCTTCCTTCCTTCCTTCCTTCCTTCCTTCCTTCTGTCCTTCCTTCCTTCCGTCCTTCCTTCCTTCTTTCCTTCCTTCTTTCTTTCCTTGCTTCCTTCTTTCCTTTTTTCCTTCCTTCCTTCTTTGTTTCCTACCTTACTTCTTTCTTTCCTTCCACTCTTTTCCCTTCCTTCCTTCCTTCCTTCCTTCTCTTTCTTTCCTTGCGTCCATCCTTCCTTCCCTCTTTCCTTTTTCCCTTATTCCTTCCGTCTTTTTTGCTTTTCCCCTCCTTCCTTCCTTCCTTCCTTCCTTCCTTCCTGCCTTTTCCCTTCTTCCCTTCCCTTCCTCCTCTCCTTCCTTCAGAGGCCAACCCCTTTCCCCTCTTCCCTTCCTTGGCTATTCTTTAAGGAGAAATAATAATAACAGTATTTATTCAATAACAATATATTTTTATTTATGTCCTGCCTCTTCCCATAGGATCAAGGCGGCTTACAAACACAACAAAATGCCACACAATAATACAATTAAAAAACCCGATACACACATAAAATGCAATACAACTCCAATACAATACAAATAATTCCCCCCTCCTTACATATCTAACATAATATCTAAATATAACAATGATAAAATGTAAAATAAATCATTAAAACCATTAGTTAAAGAAATCTCAATCCCAGTTGGGAAGACTGACCCTCCGCATCCCAGTCTTTTCCACTCGGATTTGGGTTAGGATTGTTATTTCCCATCCCCTCCCTCCTTTTAATAATAATAATCATCATAATAATTCCTTCATAATAAAATATGTCCCTCATAATAATAACAACATTCCCCTAATAATAATAATAATATTTCCCTAATAATAATAATAATAATAATAATAATAAAATTTTATTAATAACATTTCTGTCATAACAAATATTAATAATATTTCTATAATAATAATAATAACATTCCCCAATAAGAATTAAAAATAATAATAATTCCCTCACAATAATAATAATAATCCATAATAATAATAATAATATTTCCCTCATAATAATAATAATAATTTTTTATTAATAATATTTCTGTCATAACAAATATTAATAATATTTCTATCATAATAATAATAATAATAATAACATTCCCCAATAAGAATTAAAAATAATAATAATTCCCTCACAATAATAATAACAATCCATAATAATAATAATAATAATATTTCTATCATAATAATAATAATAAATTTTTATTAATAATATTTCTGTCATAACAAATATTAATAATATTTCTATAATAATAATAATAATAACATTCCCCAATAAGAATTAAAAATAATAATAATTCCCTCACAATAATAATAATAATCCATAATAATAATAACATTTCCCTCATAATGATAATAATAATATTTCCCTCATAATAACATTATTATTATTATTAATCCATAATAATAATAATAACATATCCCTAATAATAATAATAATAATAATAATAATAATTCCCTCCTCATAGTGATAAGGATACTACTTCCCTCCCTCCTCTGAGGTCTGCGCTCTTTAATAGACACAAACCTTCCTGGCTCTGTCCTTTGTTTCTCTTGTAGGGGATGGATGGGGAGGGCAGGATGCTGAGCTCTGCATCTGCTTCTCTTCCTGGGCCTAGGAAGCAGAGCTGCCTCGGACTTGTTCTTCGGGGATGGGGATAGGGATAGGGAGGAGGGCAAAACAAAGGAGCCTTATTCCTTTGTGCTGCCCGGGAAGGAGGGCTCTCAGCTAGGCTCTCCTGGGTTGTTTTCTTCTCTGCCATCACCACCACCTCCTTCTTCAAAGGAGTTCTTCCCCCATTAAAAGGAGTCTGCTCCCTACTAAAACGATCCCCCATTAAAAGGAGTCAGGCCCCTATTAAAAGGAGCCACCCCCTGATTAAAAAGGGTTCCCTCCATTAAAAGGATCCCCTGTTAAAAGGAGTCTGCCCTCTTATTAAAAGAAGTGTTCCCCCCTGTTGAAAGGACATCCCCCCACTAAAAGCAGACCTTCCACTGAAAGGTGCCCCAATTAAAAAGATCCCCCATTAAAAGGAGGCTGGCCCCTATTAAAAGGATCCCCCATTAAAAGGAGTCTGGCCCCTATTAAAAGGATCCCCCATTAAAATGAATCTGGCCACTTTTAAAAGGGCCTCCCCCGATTAAAAACCCTCCATTAAAAGGAGTCTCCCCGCTATTAAAAGAAGCCCCCTAATAAAAAGAGTTTCCACCTATTGAAAGGAGATTCCCCCATTAAAAGGAGACCCCCCACTGAAAGAAGTCCCCCTATTGAAAGGAGCCCTCTATTAAAAGGAATCCCCCATATTGAAAAGAGTCTCCCCCATATTGAAAAGAGTTCCCTCTATTAAAAGGATCACCCATTAAAAGAAGTCTCCCCCCTCCATTAAAAAGATCCCCCACTATTAAAAGGATTATCCCTCCTATTAAATGGAGTCTCCTTATTGGAAAGAGACTCCCTATTAAAAGGAGACCCCCCCCCCCTTATTAAAAGGAGAGGAAGCTGGTTTCCTTATTATTGAAGTGGTTGTCCTAGTATTTAATAGTCTTTGGTTTGGCATTTCTATGGCTCTTCTCAACATCTCCTCTTCTTAACATCCCCTGGTTCATATATCATTGTTTTGACCTATTTCACAAAGTTAACCCCCACCCGCATCTGGAAAGAAAGAGGGAGATATAGTGTTGTTTTTTCAGCCTTGTATGATTTTTATCATTTCAGTCTTTTGTAGCTATAATTTCTCAGTCTTTTATAACAGAAACAGAGGGGCATCATGAACTGAGATTGAGGAGGGGGCTCTGCAAGTTATGGTTTGTTTCCATCTTGTAATGTCCCATATTATTTTAAATAAATCAATACGGTGCCTGCCTACTTACTGTTGCTTTACCATTTCTTGCATTAAAAACCTGCAGTTCTTCATTAGTATATATAGAGCGTAGTTCCAGGAGCGTATGTGACATTACTTTTAAAAGGCTGCCTGTTTCGTTTTGGCTGTGAGTCAACTTGACTTTTGAGTACAATCTTTGTGATAGTTCCTCTTCTCAGCTTCCTGTCAACTAAACACCATACTTCTCTTCCTGGCTTTCTCTTAATTAAACTCCAAACTACTTTGAATCTGAGCTGTATAGCAATAACATGAGCTTTGTTTCTAAGTTGGATTTCTGTTGCGGAGGATGGGGGAGTCAGAAAGGTTAAATTTCCTATTTTCGACTTTTTTTACCTCTGGAGAAGATATGATGGATGGATGAATGAATGACTAGAAACATCGGTTACATCGGTTATATGCATTCTGTGTTGTTTTTTGTTTTCTACACTTGTTGATAGTGCATTTTGGCTTCATTTACTATTGTTTATTTTTTGGTATCTAATACTTGTGGTAAAATAGTATTTACATTTTCTAGGAAGTAATGTGTATGCGCTGTTCAGTGGTTAGAAACACCTTAAAGTTTGTATATCCAGTTTCCTATTCCACTGTATGCTTAAACTAATAGCAAAGGCAACGTAGCCTGGATTTTAACAATTGCTGTAGCTGTTTGAAATGATTCACCAATAAGTATGGGGGAAACTATGAAATGCTTTAAAGCTGGCTGTTACATACATTGAGTACGTTTTATTAAAGCCAGAAGGTTTGTTCTGTAGTAATTGTTATGTTTAGGCGCCAGTTCAAACGCTTCATTTCTGAAGTCAGTCTTGTCAGCAGGTATGGTATTATTTTTAGTCACTCGTTGTCTTTTCAAAGGTGCTGGTTGCTTTTGGCCTTCTGTGAGAACATCTTGAGAAATTTGCTTAAAGGCTTAGAGAACTCAATGTGGTAGGGCTTCCTTTTCCTGTGTTCTGGTTTTTAATCTAAAGTGTTGAAATAGTAGTAGGAAAGGCATTTACTCCCAATTTTGGTATGTAGCTGTGGCCATAGACCAGTGATGGTGAACCTATGGCTCGTGTGCCAGAGGTGGCACTCAGAGCCCTCCCTGTGGGCACATGTGCTGTCGCCCCGGCATAGAGTTTGCCAGAGTTTGTTACTAGAAAGCCAGAGGGACATGGCACTTTGCAATAAATAAGTGGGTTTTGGGTTGCAGTTTGGGCACTGGGTCTCTAAAAGGTTCACCATCACTGCCATAGACCTATCTTTGCAAGAGGAACGAAGAATATATTGGTATAGCTTCACTGCAACTTATGTGTATGTACATGCATCAGTTATGACCACTTAATGTGGATGTTTTTGGTCTGCAGAGTCATCACTTTTTCTTGTATCGGTCCTGGAGGATGTTGGCTGCTTAGTTTACTGCTATGTAAACAGAGTAAAAGAGAGAGATGTCAGGGGGCCTAGGAAGCGTTGCGTTTTAGGATTGTCACGAACGCTGCATGGATTCTGCACAGGTACAGCCTTACATGAATTGAGCGGTTGTTTTGCTGCACAAATGCAAAGCATCTGTTAGTTGGTGCAGCTGATTGTACTCTCAGCCTGCCAATTCTGAAATTCCAGACCAAGTGGTGTCGGGTCCCCCGTTGCCGATTATACTTGCACTGGGCGTCAGTTGTAGAGGTCTGGATAAGTGTGAGTTTGCCTGGACAGAGCTGAGAACAATAAAGAGATTTAATGTCAGCTTTTGGGTACAATGGCGGAATTGTGTAGACACAGTAAAAAGAAAGCAGTGTTTCAGAAACAATGTCCTGGTTTTATTTTCATAAGCCTGAGGATTGAGGCATCGGTTCTATAAGCAGTCGGAGGCCCAGTAAACCTTCAGTTTGAGAGATAAAGTAAGGACTCTCCTAGTCCTTATATAGATCACCAAATGCTACCAGATAACATTGGTGACGTTGAGTATTACAAGAGTGAAAACACTGTATAAACACAAGAATCCGTATGGCTTTAACAAAATTTAGATCATGGATCAGGCTTTCTTGTGCAGGCTACGTTGACCTATATTGTGAGCTCTAGTAGAAAAGCATTGGCGACTCCACTTCCTAGAAGTTGATTGGAACACTACTCATTCCTCACCATCAATTTGCTTTAATTAGGACAGCCATGTAGCCTTGCCTCCTTTGCTTCAGAATAATTCATTAAAAGTTTAAGTACACATGCCTGAATGCTTCCCTGTTCTTAGGGGTTGTAATGAGGTGTAAATAGCAGCTCCTTTACTTTCCCCTTGTCTCACTAGAATCAGAATCCTAGAGTTGGAAGAGACTGCAAGGGCCATCCAGTCCAACCCCTGCCATGCAGGAAATCTAAATAAAAGCATCCCCGACAGATGGCCATGAAGCATCTGTTTAAAGACCTCTAAGGAAGGAGACTCCACTACACTCCAAGGGAGTGTCTTCCACTGTCGAACAGCCCTTACTGTCAGGAAGTTCCTCCTAATGTTGAGGTGGAATCGCTTTTCCTGTAGCTTGCATCCATTGCTCCAAGTCCTAGTCTCTGGAGCAGCAGAAAACAAGCTTGTTCCCTCCTCAATATGACATCCCTTCAAATATTTAAACAGGGCTATCATATCACCTCTTAGCCTTCTCTTCTCCAGGCTAAACATCCCCAGCTCCCTGAGTCGTTCCTCATAGGGCAAGGTTTCCAGACCTTTCACCATTTTAGTCGCCCTCCTTTGGACACGCTCCAGTTTCTCAATGTCCTTTTTGAATTGTGGTGCCCAGAACTGGACACAGTATTCCAGGTGGGACCTGACCAAAGCAGAATAGAGTGGCACTATTACTTCTCTTGATCTAGACACTATACTTCTATTGATGCAGCCTAAAATCACATTGGCCTTGTTAGCTGCCGCATCACAATGCTGACTCATGTTTAATTTGTGGTCTACTTGGACTCCCAGATCCCTTTCACATGTAGACCCTTAGGGCGAGAGTCCTCTAAGACTCATAGCAGTTCCCCAGAAGGGTGCCAATATCTGCATGGAGGTTTGTGGACATTGTGTACATAGAGACTGTGAGAAGAAAAAAGCAGACCTATGCATTGTCCTTTTCCTGTTGCTGTTGTTATTGTGTGCCTTCAAGTCATTTCTGACTTAAGGAGACCCTATGCTGACCCTATCATGGAGTTTTCTTGTCAATATTTGTTCAGAGGAGGTTTGCCAGTGCCTTCCTCTGAGGCTGAGAGGTTGTGACTTGCCCAAGGTCATGCACTGGGTTTCACGTTCAATCTGGGAATGACACCTTGGTTTCCAGAGTCGTCGTCCAGTACTCAAACTGCTGTGCCACGCTGGCTCTCTTGCTTTTCATAGCAGGAATCAAAGTCTCTGCTCCCTAGTCTTGTATGAGTTATATCACTGGTGATACTTTATCAGTTCGTATACTTCTTTGATGTATATGAACTTTGTGCTCTAAGTTTATAAGAAGCCTGTTCCGCACATTGTTGAGACTTACCTAATCTTTTGTCTGTTAAGTAGACTTGGACTTGCAAATCAGTGTAAATCTCTACAGACTATAGCTTAGTACAAAACAAAACTGTTCATATGTAGTTAAGATACTTCCTAAAGAAAAGTATCTTGTGCTTATAGAGATAATATGGCTTTTATGCTCTAATTAGAGATGTGGGAGGGGGTAGTTTTGATTATTTTAAAATACTCTTTATGCCTGTAAAAGATGCTGTTCAGCAGCATTAAGATGAAAGTCCTGTGCACAGTTAGGATGCCAGAATCTCACTGAAGTAAGTATAGTGAAGTTAATAAGCTAAATTCCATGCAGGTCAGAAGGGTATGTGGATGTCAAGGGTGCTAGTACTTACTGTGTTCCATATTTTGCAGTGAGATGGTCAGTAAAGATGTAATCCAAAGAACCAAATCAACTACTTCTGTAATCCCAAGGTTACTCTATATTGCTTTTGAGAGACTGTTATGACATGGAATGGCATAGGGAGCAATGCCTTTCAGTAAAAGTAAAATACTGCTTGGCATTGGCTAAACCATTAGGTTCAGTGTGCATGCTCTCATTTGTTTTGTTCTTTTACTTTGGCAAGTTGAGTCATAAATATTCATACTTCAGACTCGCTTGGCTTGAGTTGTTAAAGGGCATTAAATAGTAATGTGTAACTAGCCATGTAAGCTCAGTACATGTTTCTGGTGAAATACAGAATGACATCATCTGAATTGAGGAGCTAATTCCCAATGCTTGTGATGATTGCTAGTCTCCAGTCCACAACGTATGACTTAACCAGGCAGCTGAAATGTATGATTGTCCCAGCTCCTGTTATAAAGCTTGATCTCTGCCTCTTGTCCTGGGATTTTGTAGCATTTCCCTGTTACTGATGCAGAAACCCAGAGCTCACTGTGTATTGTGCTGGGAATATAGGGGAGGGGTGCTCACTGCTAGTGAGCATTTCAGTGATGGTATCCTCTGTGTAGTTATTCAGAAGTAAATCTCCTGTGTTCAGTGAGACATCTTCATCTGCCTGTAGGATTGAAAACTTCATAATTGTGGGAGAAAGGCGGAATATAATTCCTGGATATAAATAAATAAAAATAAGTAATTGTGTAGGGATGGAAAAATCTATCAGTTTTGCTTTCTCTCAGATTCACTTTGTTAAAAAAAAATCACGTTCTTTCCTTCCCAGATATCTGATGTGTGAATTTTGATCCATTCTTCAAAAATGGAAATAAATTTCTCTCACATTTGTATCAGCCAAATTCAATAGTTACGGCTGAGATGATCATGCTGTTTCTGCCTGTCATGTAACTGTTAAAGATGAAGAGTCTCAGAAGGGGGGGAAAAGTGGCAAGCTTAATTCAGCACTAATCTGATTGAATACACAGGATTCAATCCTTGTTTTCCAAGAGTGAATTGATTAGGAGCCCTGGGCCTAAATAGATGAATGTAAGTTTTGGCTTTTTCCATGTTTGATTCTGTTTAGATCTCAAGTTCCTTCTAGCGTAATATAAGGAAATATGTGAATGTTGGCACGTGTGTGTGTGTGTAACAAGTTAAAACAAAATTCTCACCCATCCCTATTCTTTTTAGACTGTTAACATCTAGAAAATAATAGATACTGTCAGGTATTGGATAGTAGATATTATCAGGTACTGAAAACCTTACCTAGATTTATGGATCATCAGGTGAAGAAACTTGATCTGTTCATTTCTAAAATGCTTGTTCTCTAGGTCTAGGTTCACAAGTGCTCTAACAGAATTGCCTAAGGAAATGACAACACAGTGCTGATATTAAAACTAGGTCAAGTAATGCTGAATGCTACTGGAGCTGTTTCTGTGAGAAGAAACTAAGCATATTTTTTATCTGATCTAGTATCTAATTTCTTTCAGCTTAATTTTCATAGGGTACCATTGCTTTATATTGCTGGAGTCTTGACAGAAATGTGTATGGCACTGTTTGCATGGCATATCTACTTGAATCAGACTTTGATAGTTTAGAATTTTATATATTGAGCATGGATGTTCTCTTGTGAATGAAGGTAAATTTGAATTAAAACATTAGGTAAACAAACAGCTTCATTTATATACTGCTTCATACTGAAGTAACAATGTCTAAGCGGTTTACAACTGTAAGCTAATTGCCCCCAACAATCTGGGTACTCATTTTAGCGACCTCAGAAGGATGCAAGCCTGAGTCGAGCTTGAGCCCTTTCACTGGTATTGAACTCACCACCTTATGGTTTTGAGTGCAGGCATTTAACCACTGTGCCACCTGGGCACAGTAGAGTTTAGAGTATCCACCAGTTTTCAGTATGCATAGTTGTCATTTTCCTGGTTGATTTTCTTCTTTCTTTTTTAGGGCTTTATTTGTAATGGCTACACTCTCTCCATAGACAGAGGAAATCAAAAACTGTTTCTAAACATCTGTTACTGTTCTGAATGGATATGTGCATTGTCCTGTTTTCACTCTGGAACAAGACTTGGAGTGATGTCGTAGATCTCTCTAATATGTTCTCAAACATCATGTTGTGATGCAGTAGCATAATATGCTAAGCAGTTCGTGGTTTCACGGAGTAGAAGGCACAGAAATAAACTTTTTCAAAATTGTCTGTCAGGCATTTTTTGAATGATCATACTTTGCATTTTGAGACACTAACTTAGTATTTGGCATTTATTTGTATCTTCATGGTGTGTTCTTAAATAAATGTGAATGATGGCTATAATCTATATTAAACCTAAGACTGATTTGGGCTGCATCTGCACTTCAGAAATAATCCAGTTTGACACTACTTTAATTGCCATGGCTCAATGCTATGGCATAGTGGGAATTGTTGTTTTGTGAGACACTTGGCCTTCTCTGTTAGAGAGCTCTGGTGCCACAACAAACTACAGTTCCCAGAATTTCTCAGTATTGATCCATGGCAGCTACAGGGTCTCAACCTAGATTATTTCTGCAGCGCAGATACATCTATGGTGGTCTTTCCTGTCAGATTATTATTTAAGAAACTGAGCATCTCAACACTATAACCAATGATAATTATTACCCTTCATGCCACTTAAGAGTAAAGGAAGAATCTAAGACATACAAACTTTTTTTCTTGAGGATGGGGAATACATGTGTGAGAAGAGAACTCATAGAAAGATGCTGGCGTTCCCTATTGACCCATATGATCAATTCAAAGTTTGTTAAGAAGGCACTTCTCACAGATACTCACATTTCATTCATGGACAAATTGCTTTGGGAACTCTTCTTCCTCACTCAGGTATGCCAGAAATGATTTGTTGGAAACTTAAGGCAATTTTTAAAGGAGTTCCTGTCAGAGAAGCTTCCATCTCTTGTACCAACTACCTATATCTTTTGAGAATCATAAACATAAGCATTAGTTTTCTAACTACCCACCTTTACAATTACAGATAGTGGGAGCTATAATCAGAACTTTATGTTCTCCACTGGTTTTAGGGCATATTTGATTGTAGCTTCCCAAAATAGGTGCTTCATAGTGTGGGCAGCTTCTGAACTGTGTGGATCAGACGTGCTGAATGAGCTCCTTGGGTTTCTATGTTAAAACGTTTTTGTTTCTATATTAATTTTTTCCCCACACACGGACCTTTTACCATTCATAAAAATGAATATTGATGAGGAACTAATTCTAAAAATATTGATGAGATGATACATTATTTAACAATCTACTATGATGGATGAAGAAGAAGAATGAGGCATATACTTTAGGAACGGTGAGTCGACAAGGATCCCTTTCTTTCCTAGGAATCCAGTTCCTAGACAACAAAGTCTGTAGGTCTTCTCTCTCTAACATGATTAGGACTCCTCTGACACAATCCCTCAAAAGCAAAGCAGCCTTATTCACCTGGGCCTTGGCCAGATTTGTTGGGCTACATCCGTCCATTACTGAAATCCAGCAATGACCAACAGTTACTGTTGGCACGAGTCAAATACACACAGCCAGGTTTAGGAAGGCTGTATTCTTTTGTTGTCATTGTTGTTGCTGCTCCTGTGGCAAGAGCAATTTCCTTTTTTCTGCCACCCTTCCTTGCCATCTACAGTACTGAAGCAACCAGGTAGGAGAAGCCTGTCTTCCACATCTTGTACAACGAGAGTAACCTAGGATCTGCAGCTGCAACACTACATATGATTGTGATGTGGTTGTCCCCTATTTGGTCTGCAGTATCAGATGATGACCCATGTGTACAAATGAGCTGTTATGGGCCAGACATTGATAGAATTACCCAGTGTTGCCAGTGTTGCTTGACAGTGAAAATGGTTCTGCTGTTCATCTGTGAGTGCAATGATGTGAACTTGGGTCCAAAAGTGAATATTAGTGTAAGCGGAAAAATCATTGCATTTAGATATGTGGCTTTTACATTTTGCCCTGTCATAGAAGTAATTACAGCTGGTACATTTTGATAAACAGTGTATACTATTGAAATAGCATTTGGTTAAACTGAATAATAATAATAATAATAATAATAATAATAATAATATTTATTATTATTATTATTTGTATACCGCCCTATGGGAAACCAATCCGGGCGGTTGACAACAGTAAAATATAAAATACAACAATTAAAAACACTTTATCCCTCCCCCCCTTAAGACAGTATTAAACAGTATAACATATTAAAAACACAATATCAAAGCATAAAAACAACAATTAAAAACTAAAACCTCTGATATCCCTCTGTTGATCCTCAACCATCACTAAGATGGGGCCACGGGAGGAATGAGGGAGTCAGGGAACCTGGGCCGGGATGGTTAATCTGGAAAGGCCTGCCGGAAGAGATCCGTCTTGACAGCTTTTTTAAAGCTGTCTAATGATGTCAACTGACGGATCTCATCTGGCAGGTCGTTCCAGAGTTTGAGGGCGACAGCAGAGAACGCCCTCTGGGAGGTCGCCGCAAGCCTAGATTTTAGAGGCTGCAGTAAGTTCTTCCCAGAGGACCGGAGAGCGCGGGGAGGATTGTACGGGAGGAGGCGGTCCCTGAGATAGCTTGGACCCAAGCCATTTAGGGTTTTAAAGGTGATAACCAACACCTTGTACTGGGCCCGGAAGCTGATAGGCAGCCAGTGGAGGGACCTCAAAACCGGAGTAATGTGGTCCCTCCTAGATGTTCCTGAGACAAGCCTGGCTGCCATGTTTTGAACCAGCTGTAATTTCCGAGTCAATATTTGATGTGTGTGTGGAAAAAGAAATCTGAAATGCCCCACATCTGAACTTTACTATAAAGTAATACACTTCCTTTCAGAGCAAGTCATAGTCCATTCCACTTCTGTAATGTACCACTTGGGATATGTTTCTAATTCTAAAAATATGTCAGTTCCTCAGTTTCCCACCATCTGCTGTAAATTTGCCTCTTTCTTCCATTTGGGCTGGTGTGTGTGTGTGTTTTCTTCTCAGGAATGTTGAAACATGGGAGAAAAGGAATGTAGTTAGTAATTAAAGTTGCTGTGGTTAGAACTCTGTTGTATTTCAAAGGACAAAGGAAAATGCCTTAAAACTTGTCTGATCAATTTGAGGCAGATAATAAGTATTGTTATATGTATCATTTTATATGGACTACTCTTGGGTCCTGCTTGATGCTTTTGCTTATAGTACAAACTTTGGCACTTTGTTTTCATATTGTGCTCAAAGTTTCAGCTATTTATCCCAAAACCACATGTAAGAGGAAATAAACAGGTTTGTTTGCCCAAGTGTTTGGCTGTCTAACCAAAGGCAAACCATCTAATTGTGCATTGCCTGTGCATCAGAGGGTAGTCACTGCTTCATAGGGTAGGTATATGGGCACAGTTCAGCAGGACTAATCATCTGCATTAGGGTGCTCACAGGTGCCGTTTTTAAATATAGTACATGAGAGGGATGCAGATAAAGATTCCCTCACTCATGAGTGTTTGACCAATTGCCCTTAACTGCATCCTTCAATATAAACCTTTTGCTCTATTCCTTCATGCTGCTGCTTGTGCCATACTTTCCCAGTGCCCTTACAATTGCCTCTACAAGGAGACAGCTTAGATGGTGAGGTTTAACTGCTTTTCTTAACCTTTGTCACTGTTTAAAACTGCAGGGGTTGATCTTCTGCCAACCCATGTGCAGCATTTCATAAAGCTTGCCAATTAGTTCTAATGTTGTCATGCCTTCAGAGATTACCTTGAATTGATGGGTATTTTAAAGAAAAATGCTCCAAGTGGAAACGATTAGTAGCTCTGCTTTGTTCTTCAAAGCTATAGTGGTTATATTCCTGGCTCTTGGCGGGCTCAGTCTGCAAGGACTTTGTGTTCTGTAGGACTCCTGCCAGATTTAGTGTGTTGCATGTACTGAAAGCATCTAGACCAGATTTTGTTCAGTTTTTAGTGTACATCCAGTTGAATTTCCCTAGATTTCTTGCTTCCCATGGAATATTTTAGACTTGATCAGTACTACTGGAGCACAGAAATGAGACCTTTTCATACAAAGAGGTTCTAGTGCTGAGCTACATATTTCTGTAAACTGAAAGGTTTTTCCCAATTTATTTCTCTTTTAATTACATATTATTATTATTATTATTTTTGCAGTAACCACACTTACAGTACTCTTAAAGGAAATCAACTTCAGTCAGAGGAATAGCTAACAGGCAGTTTCTTCCTTTCCTCAGCTAGAAAAGGGATGCAATTTGAACTACTGGCTGGTTTAGAACTGCAGAATAGAAGGGGGATCCCACCTGTTACCTAGACAAGAGGGTTGCTGAGGTCTGTGTGTACATGTGTGAGTGTCTGACCCATTACTTGTCATTCACCTTAATCCACCTTTACATTTTCAGAATAAATGATAGTCAGTTGACAGCTTTTTAATATATTCCTAGAGTAGTTTACAAAAAGATTAAATAAGGTATAATCGTTCTGTGATGCTGTTGGCTAGTTAATTACAGTGGGCCTTTGATATTGTCTGGGGTTTGGTTCCAGGACCTTGGCGGATACCAAAATCCATGGATGCTCAAGTCCCTTTACAATGACATAGTAAAATGGTGCCTTTTATATAAATGGCAAAATCAGGATTTATTTTTGGGAACTCATATTTTTAAAAAAATACTTTAAAGTGTGGATGGTTGAATCCATGTATAAAGAATCCATGGATACAGAGGGCCAACTGTACCTTTAATTTGTGTTTCTTTGTTTCAGGTAGACTTTTACTTAATGCCATGCTCCATGCCTCCTTTCTTAAAGTTACCCAGACAGGAGAGATCAGGAGTTCTAAGACCACTCTGATAGGATTATATATTAAACACCTGCTTAAGTAAGAACTTCTTGAATTGCTGACAAAAATCAAGCAGAGATGGGGCCAGCCTAGTCTCCTGTGGAAGGGCGTGCCAGAGGGTAGGAGCAGTCACCGAGAAGGCTCTTTTGTGTCCTCACTAAGTGAGCCTGCAATGGTCGTGTGACTTAGAGAAAGCCTTCCCCTGATGATCTTTGTGTGATACAGTTCTTCAAATAATTTGTAGTCAGGAATTCTGGGAGCCATAGTCCAACTCATTCTAGAGTTACAGAAGCTGAGAACTACTGGTATGGTTTCTTCAGGGTGATTAATTAAGAACAAATAGAATGGATGAGCAGAGGCATTTGTCATGTTAAGATAATCAGGAGGTATTCTTTCAAGGGTGCCTCATACAGTCCAGCTGAACTGTGAGAGTATCGTGGGTGAGGCTTGATCCAGATGAGAATGTGTATTGTCAGTATTCACTTGACAAGGTTTCCTCACATGGCAGTGAAGGTAATTGTCATCTCTGAGTCATCATCTAAAAGCACATGGTAGACAAAAAGAAACAAACAAAAGCCCCTGCGCTTTCAGTGGAGAGATAAAACCAGGATGTGCCAAGGTATCTTCATGAAAGCCTAATCTATGATACCTTGCAGTGCTAGGTCAATGTCAAGCACAGAGACTAGGACATGGAGCCATGGATGCAAACTACAGGAAAAGAGATTTCACCTTAACATTAGGAAGAAGTTCCTGACAATAAGAGCTATTCAACAGTAGAATATGCTGCCTTGGAGTGTGGTAGAGTTCCCTTCTTTGGAGGATTTTAAACAGAGGCTGGATGGCCATCTATCAGGGGTGCTTTGATTGCATATTCCTGCATGGCAGAGGGTTGGGCTAGGTGGCCCTGGAGATCTCTTCCAACTCTGTGATTCTATGAGAGTTATAAAAAGAAAAAAAATCCTTTAATTAAAGTTTCAGAATGAGTACATATAAAGAGAGGTCATGAAAGCCATACACTTTTTAGCCGTTAGTTCTGCTGAACAAACAAGAGAAAAGGCATGTCCTGTCAGATGATTTGGCAATGCTGCTGAATTAGCATACATAAAAACAAAAAAGGTCTTAAATGCCATATATTAATGTAAGTAGGATTTCTCCCCTCCCCCTGCATGAGAATATTATTGGTAAAAAGTAAAGGTAGTCCCTTGACATGAATGTCTAGTCATAACTAGACATATCATTTTCTAAGCCGAAGAACCAGTGTTGTCTGAAGACTGCTTTGATGGTTATGTGGCCAGCATGACTGCATTGAACGCTGTTACCTTCCCACTGAGAAGTGGTGCCTATCCATCTACTTGCATTTGCAAGATTTTGAACTGCTAGGTTGGCAGAAGCTGAGACTAGTGACAGAAGTTCACCCCATCATGCAGCACTCGGGCCTCAAACTGCCAACCTTCTCATCATCAGAACTGGAGTCTTAACCACTAAGCCAGCTTAAAAACATAGTCTGATCCAAATATTTTTTAGAAAGCTTGGTGATCATTTAAAGCAATTGTAATAGAAGTTTTACACTCTTTTCTAACTGGTGTTCTTTATACAGCTGCTGATAGAGACTTGAGTTGAAGTCATAAATAGCAAAAAGTCTTCTTTCAAGGGGTTGAAAATGAAATAATAATAATAATATATGTTCTGGCATATGAAATAGTGGCAGTAAACCAATCCAGGGGGAACAAATTTGAGGGCAAAATAGTTTAAGATTAAAAACTACCTCATACACACTTCTTTTCTTTTTTTCCCCAGGTTCTCCCTTTTTAGTAGTTTTATTAAAGAAAGTTTTAACAAGAAATAAGAACAAACACATTATAAAAGACAAACAAGTGTAGGCATAAGACATGGATATAGAAACAGCAGGCTGCTTCTGTTCATTTGTGTCAGCAAAAATGGAGCGGACAGTTATTTAGTTCATACTTGATTAATAGTATCTGTCTATAGAGTTTTTTCATTGCTCATTAAGTTGCAGGGAAGAGTCAAGGTGCAACGTGTCCTTCCAGAAGTCCAGTTAACCACTTAATGGTTGAAGCTGCTGTGAATTTTTCTTGAAATAATCAATAGAAAATGATGAGTTCTCATAAAATGTGTTGTCATTTTGGCATCCATTACAGGCCTTTATGTTAGAAGAGAGTTTTCTAATAACCAAGTGTCCCTTACTCTTTTCCAGCAGTTATCTTGCTTATGTTCCCCAGATTTCTAGTATTTGGCTATTTCTGCTCAGTCTCCTTTGTTTTAAATTACTGTTGTTAAGGTAACTAGAAAAAAGCAAAAGTGCTGGAAAAAAGTGGATGGTTTGTTGTGTTATTTGCAAATTCGGGTTGATAATAAGTCTAAGAACATTTTATCTTGGGGCAATCTAGACACATATGGTTATTCGAACCTATATCTTTACAACCCCTCCAACATCTTGGCAGAACATTATTTGACCATTCTTGATAATTCAGTTGGGAATCAAATAACATTTATGTGTATTCTTGAGAACCCTTCCTTTGTAGCAGCTGAGGGGGATGTATAGGGGGAAGAGGACCAGATGTGTAACCAGTCAGTGTTAGGGATTTCAATCCTTAGATCTGATTACCATACTCTTTTAATGACTTGACCCTTCCCATGTGTGTTTTCCAACAAAATCTTGTAGATAGATGCAGCCTCCCCTATCTTTGAGAACTGCCTTTACAGAGTTCTTCATAAAAAGCTAAGAAGTAATGGCACTGCTCCAGCTAATACTAAATGAGAGGTGAAAGAGGTAATCTGATGCATTTGAAACCAATTAGGCTTGAGTTGCCTTAGTTGTGTTGTCAGATTTTTACAGTCATAAGTTTCCCCTTGAATAAATCTCTAATGCAATAGACGCTACACTTTTTCCATTGTGTAAATTTGTCTATAATTTGGAATTGTGGGTGTAGCAATAGCAAAAGCAAGTGTATTTCTATACTGCTTATCAGTGCACTTAAGCACTCCCTAAGCAGTTTACAATATGTAAGCTAATTGCCCCCAACAAGCTGGGCACTCATTTTAGTAGCCTTGGAAGGATGCCAGGCTGAGCCAATCCTGAACCCCTGGCTGTGTGGTTTGTGAATGAGCGGCTGTAGTACACGCATTTAACCACTGTGCCACCAGATCTCCTAAGAAATGGCCTTAAAGGGGATGGTTTGGGAGTTAGTAAGTGTTCCCATTGTGCCCATATGTTTAATAACCTGAGTAAAAATGGGTTTTGTAGTTCCTTGAGCTTTCTTGTAGGTTGAGGGTAGAGAAAAGAAATGAATTGTCATCATAAGGTCATAACAGTGCTCCAACAACTACGTAATAACTAAGAAGCAACAATCTTGGTCAGTAAGATAGATTCTGCACCAATTAAACTCCTGAGACACACCAAGCAAGGCTGCCCACTCTGCCTTATCAATTGAGTCTCTGGTTAACTTGATTTGATCCAACGCAATGATACCAAGTTTGCAAGTTAATGGCCACCATCATAACATAGCTTTATATGCTGAGGACATTTTGACCTTTCTTACAAATCCCAAAGCCTCCTTTACAGTTCAGAAAAAGACAATAGAAGACTCTGGCATATATTCAGGCCTCAAAATTAATTTCTAGAATGCAAACTCCTATCCTTGAATGTCCCATCTTTACAACAAAAAACACTGGCGATTCTTGATCTGCAACTTCAACCCATATCTGGGCATAACAATCATGAAAAACATCTCACAATTGATCCCATGTAACTACAAGCCTGTGACTATGTGAATGAAAACTAAAATATAGTGGCAGACTCTGAAACTTTTCATCCTAAAAAGAATAGCCATCATTAAGATGTTCCTCGTTGCCTCTTGGTTTTTCTTATTTCACACTATTCCTTTCACCCCTTGTCCATTTAAGTTTAAAAGGTGGCACATAACTATTAATAATTTTAATCTATTTGATACATCCATTCCAAGAATAAAAGACTGGCAATAACTGATATCAGACTTTACTGTCAAGCATCCCAATTAGCTCAGTTTACTCAGCTTATTAAGGATGCTCACACCACTAGACAGGTTAAGTTGGAAATAAATTACATCTCCTCAACAGAAGCTAAGTTTCTTTAAAAGCAAAATTCAGTTCCACAAAGAATACTAAATAATAATCAACAACAAAATATATGAGGGACACTTAACATGCAATTTCAATAGGGTAATTATGTGACTGATGTTGTCCGATTAGGATGAACTCAAAAATTCACCAAGGGATCCTTTCATGATTGGTTTGGTTTCAAGCAGAAATTGTCTCTCCCTAAGTCAGCAGTTCAAAATTAATTTCTAGAAATCACCCCCCCCCCCAAAAAAAAAAATGCCATTCCATACTGTTAAAGGCCTCCAATGGGTTTAGAGACAAAGGTGTTAACCAGGTCTTTGACAGATAGATTATATTGAGAAAACAGATGAGGTCTACTAAGCAGCACTCTGGCATGAAGTCTACTTGTTTGGGATTTATACACTCAAGGATAAATTTGATTATTCTGTAGGCCAAAATTGATGTAAAGATCTTCACATCCTGCCTAATTGAACCAATTGGTCAGTAAGATTTAGCTTCTGGGTTGTCTTCTAAAGTTCTTGGTATGTGAATTATTTGCAGTGTATGCCAACTTGTTGGAGGGGAGCCAAAATTTGATATATCATTAAATAGATTAAGTATAGAGGGGACTAAATCATCATAAAGTGACCTGTAAAACTTATCCAGGCCAATTTGAATTTTTGTCTAAATTTATGAGTTTGTTTAAGAGGGAAGAATGCAAATCAGTGAGGTTTTTTTTTTAATCTAAGTATTTTATAAATCCATCCATATCAAGGCCAGATAACATTTCAGATGAGTACAATTTAGAATCGAATGTATGAAAGTCCTTAACAGTCTCCTCAGGGGAGGTTTCAGTGGTGCCACCAGTAGTGGTGATGGAGGAGACAATTTTCTTTTCTGCTTTTCTTTTCACTGTTCTAGTGATTAGATGGACTTTTTTGTTAACAATATAACAGTATGCTTTTGTATAATGCAGTGAAACTTGCATTTTTCTATTGTCTTGCATTGCCAATTCCGCTCTTTTCTGGAGAAGCACACTCAAATCACCTGTAGTTTTATGGGTTTGGATCAAGTATGTTATCTCTTGGAGTAAGGCTGCTTTTTAAAATCTCCAAGTTTTTGTTCTTTCCTGAAGTAAAAAACCATGGTGGACTGCCTTTCGGGTGTCCCACAGCAGATAGTTGGTGTTTTACTTTTTAAGTTTAATAATAATAATAATAATAATAATAATAAATTTATTTATATCCCGCCTCTCCCTTCCAGGATCTAGGCGGGTAACAACAGTCTAATAAAACAGATATACAGACACTAATAAAATTTCCCTAATTCCTTTAATCCTCCCTCCTTCTGCTAAAATTACACATAAACATCGAGACATCATACAGTGTACTTAGTTACAAATTTTGTAACTAAGGATCGAGAAAAGTCAAATTATTCCAAGAGAGCATCAGGAGAGATGCTGAAAGACTAAATGAATCAATTTGGTTAATTTAGCTGGAGGTTAGTCTGGAAAGGGCCATCTCCAAAGATGTAATATGACAGATCTCTTCCAGCAGGTCATTCCGTATTTTAGGAGCGGCAGCTGGAAAAGGTCCTCTGGGAAGTCACAACCAGCCTGGTTTTCTTTGGCTGGAGTAGGTTCCTCCCACTGAAATAGGGACACGAAGGCTAAATAGCCAAGACTAGTAATAAAAATCAATGATAGACCTTAATTTTTCCTTGTAGAAACTTTGGAAGAGGAACATTTCTTTAAAAAAAACAAGTTCCATTTTATAGTTTGGTAATACTAAAGGTCAGTGTTACTTAACTTGTCCCAGTTTCATGCTGAAACTATATTGTTGAAGCCTATAATATGCTTACTAAGAACAACTGCTCATTACAGGAAACATATTCAGGGGTATTTGCTTTGGCCATACAGCACAATATAAAATCCACAGTACCTTTATTGGCCAACTAAACTACAGAAAATGTATAATGCAGCTTTCGAAGCTTTCCTGCTTCTTCGTCAGGCAAGATGTTAAAAATCATACAGGAGAAAAAAGGTGGCGATATTATAGTCACATGCCTAAATTGCTTGTCTTTTTTAATAATTGCATATGATTTGAAACAGGAGATGTTCTTTGGCAGTTGCTACTGGCACAGTTGGGATAAGGTTCAAAAGTGTGCTCTCTGATAAGAACATTTCCCTGCATACTTTGTCATCTAGGTTTATTGTATGGTTGCCTCTGAAAAATAATCTTGAAGCCTACTATCATGAAACAAAACTACTATAGTTTTGGTCATGATTATTCATGTATTTACCTTTATCATGGGCTACTGAAGAAAGACAATTTTAATGCTCACTTCTACCATCTAGTCTAAACAGAAAGGTCTGAATGCTTTGTAGATGTTACTTAGGTGTGTTAAAGTTCAGAGCCCAGGCAGCTAGCTGTTAAACCAATCTTAAGCTTTCCCAAATTTTCAAAGGAAAAAGAATGTATGTATATATGTATATGTGTGTGTATAGTTTCTTTCTTTTTGCTAGCATTCTGCCAGTAACGGATTCTGATGTGGGCATTCAGATATCTCTGAATATACACTCTCTTTTACTCTCCCTAAGACACTGTGGAAAATTCTTGTCATTAAATTTGAATTAAATAATTCACAGTGTAGATTGGATTGAGTAAAGATGTGACACAGACTTCCTGTCCAATTTTTATACCTTTGTTTAATTAAAGCAGTGTGTGTCTTTCTAGATGTTCTTGGACTGTAGCTCCTATTAACTCTCCCCATGAGCCAAGCTATCTAGGTTTGATAAGAGTTCTAGTTCAATGACATTTGGAAGCCCAGAAGTTGTAAACTCGTGAGTCTTTAGGATTTTGTGGTTTTGTATTATTTTCCCTTTACAAGTCTTTTAGTATAACATTGCTGCTTCCAGAACTGAGCCAGGTGAAAATAAGAAATGTCTCTGCTGTCTTTTCTTCTCATTCCCTGAGGTGAGCCGTCATTCACAGCATATCCAGAGTGAAAACAGCATGGCAAAATTTAGCAACCAGTTTTTCTTATTACTGAGCTTTATTGGAGTCTATTGAATAGTCATATGCATGAGGCATGCTCCCAATCATACACTTATTGGATAGATCTACTGAAGTTATGCACTTGGAAAGCCTTTTGAGTAAATTCACGCAATGTGTTTAGATGGCAGTTATGGAGAAGATGATTTTGGTACTACCAGCTTTCCTTTTCATTGATACCCACAGAGGATTTATGCAATTCCATCCATTCTCTTTTTTTCTTTTTCTTTTAGATATTTGTTACTGGAGCACTGCATGATATTTGGAAATATTATTTATTTCTATGCTTGCTTTCTGAAGTGACATAATTAGTTGCCCTATTCTGGGTTCAACGTTTATATATGATTCTCTATATTGAGAAATATTTTTTGCAGTGAAAGGAACTGGTTTGGAGGTAGATGAGAACCAAGGGGGTTGTGGCTGGAGTTCTTCTTGTTGTTGTTATGATGTGCCTTCAAGACATTTCTGATTTATGGTGACCCTTTCTTAGAGTTTTCTTGGCAACATTCTTCAGAGGGAATTTGCCATTGCCATGCTCTGAGGCTGAGAGAGTGTGACTTGCCCAAGGTCACCAAGTGGGTTTCCATGGCCTAGCAGGGATTCAAACCCTGGTCTCCAGAGTCTTAGTCCAGTGCCCAAACCACTATGCCACACTGACTTTCAGGAGCAGTACTGTTGGTAAAGACTCCTGTCCTCTTAATAATAATAATAATAATAATAATATGCTTTATTTATATACCGCTCTTCCGAAGCAATCAAAGTGGTTCACAGAATCAGTTAAAACTTTTACATCATAAAAGCAGCATCTCAATGTATATATCAGTATAAAGTGATTCAATCATGATGGTGAACTCCCAATTAGAAAATGGATTTAGAAGAAGGTGAAAACTGAGGCTGCCAATGGCAAGCCAGTGAAGGTAAATGGATGTAACTGTTTTCTAGATGCAGGGATTCAGAGCTCTCTAAAATTATAGTGTTAATTCCCCATCACATGATTCCGGTTCAACAACTAAAAAGATACAGATTAAAAAACAAAGGCTGCCTGCATCTGGGGGCATTCTGGTAAGCGGGAGAGCACCCACTTCAGCTAAAAGAGCTACTTTTCCAATTATTATTATTATAATGCTTTATTTATATAGCGCTGTAGATTTGCACAGCGCTGTACTTACAAACAATAAAATAGATAAGAGTAAACCTGCCCATGGGGTACAGTCAGTGTTTGTTTCTTCATCCCTCCCCATTTTCCATTTACATAATAGCTTTTCGTGTGTGGACAAGGAGTGGATTTTTTTTTTACCTTTTAATCTGCAGACCATGCTTAGAACATACTTCAAAGTACTTTGAGAGTGCTAAATAAATAAATAAATAAATAAATAACTATCACCATCCTTTGAGTGTGGAACAAATCTTGTCCCTCCTATCTAAGCTTTCAGCAACAAGTCACATGAACAGCTGCTTTGGATCAATATGGGAATGACAATGTAAAATGCTGACCAACTATGGATCTTGAACTGAGCAGATTTTGTTCACAGCAAGGACAATGAACATGATGGTTGTTTCTGGGACTCATGTGCTTGGCACATGGATGGCAACCAAGTATCAAATGACAACATTTGCCAAATGTAATTAATTCTCCAAAAAAATCTCTAACATTTACCTACTACCAGGCCTTGGAACCAAATGTACTCAATACATTACAGCATGTGCGGCCTTGCTGGCTGAGTTCATACAGCTTTCTGTACATGTTACAGTACTAAGTCTACATATTATGTTTTGTCTCTAGATTATAAAAAGAAAACAGAGGTAAGCTGAAATTTCGAAAGCACACAGGACTTGTCGGTACTGCTAATTTTTCTCCTTGCGTCTGTGTTAGCGACTCCGTTGTAGTCCTATGATATTGGAGAGCTTTTCACAGTTGTCAAGTGATAGGGATTCAGCTTTTTGCTTCAGTCGCTCATCTCGGTATAGCTTTGCCAAATTAGATAACTCGGATTTTTGTTGTTTTTCTTTCCTGCAGTTAGTCTGGGCATGGTCGATGTAATCTTTTTCAATTTGCTTTTCAAGCTCTTCAAGTTCTTCACCATTATAATTATGTTCAAAGTTCTTATCGACATAGTAAGGCACCTGCAAACTCTTCTTTTTAGGCCCTCATTTTTATATCTTTAGGAACTTAAGAAATAAAAATTATAAGGACGTGCAAAAAAAATGGTGTGGAATGCTTCAGTCACTCCATTACATTTCTTTCTCCTTGTGTACCACTGAGCATGCTTGGTCTTAATATGTTTTGGTTTTGAGGGTATTTGTGGAAGCACTTGTGTACTGTGTCCAACCCCAGCTACATTAAACATTGATTTTTATGGGCAGCTCTTCATTTGTTTCTCAAGAACATTTCAAAATAATTTTAGTGACCTGACTAAAGAATGAGTTTTCTTCCCTACCCCCTTCTACCACAGTATGGCCTAAATCCTATTTTAGAGTAGACCCATTGAATCATACCTCTGTGTTGCCTCACTGATTGAAGGGGTCTACTCTATTTGAGACTGACCAACATTGCTTAGAACATGATAGGTCAAGCCTGCTTGCCCTAAAAATAGCTACCTCCCAAACTTTTCTCTCACATTGTATTATGTAAATACTAGTATTTAGGGCTTCAATTTATGTGTTTATCTGGGAGTTGGAACCTGTACAGATTGGCGTTATATGCTGGTATAGGGGCAGCGTGAGGGCGTGGCGTATGCATACCAGCCACCCCATGCCAATGTCACAGCGTGTGCCCAACCACATGACAGGGGGCATCATGGCACTCCATTGGTGCATTGTTTAAACACACTGCTCCAAAAGAGCACTGAAAAAGCCACCATGGTGACAGCTAGGGCACGCTTTCCATAGCGTGAAAAGGAGACACTTTTTGTGGCTTCTCTTTGTGCTGTGGTAAGGCCAGATCAGGGCCGTGGCGTGTGGTTACCACGTCTCTGATCTGACGAGCAAAGGGGCGGCATGGAGCTGCCCCTTAGGGGCGGTCTGTTGAGCCCCTAAATTTCACTGAATTAAAAAGGAGTTACTTCTAAGTATGTAGGAAGCATGCATAGGATTATAGTTTACTTCATTTGCTCTATCAAGCATTGCTTAGTATCATTCAGTCACTAAACTATTAGTGCCTGTATTAAATAAGGTTGGGCAACTGCAGCCATAACCTATAACTTCAGCTTCCTTGTCAAAACAAGTGCTTATATTATGAACATCACAGGCATTAGGTTCCAGGTTGTTAATTTTTTCCACTTTTTTGAAATCTGGTACTAGACAAAGTGGTGTCTTATCTACTGTCAGAAAGGGAATAAATGCACCAGTTACAGATATTCCTGACTTCCCACATCCTTTCTATTAACTCATGTTTTCATTGTGGCAGTGTCTAAATTGAAAACCCTTTAGGTCAAAGACCAGTTCAACCTTTTAATTGTAAAGTGCCATGAACATGCCATGAACATGTTAGATAATAATTAAATAAACCATTTGACAGGAGCCATGCAACATAACATGTATAGCTGCCATCTGGTAGAGCTTGTCACTGTGGTGAATAATTTGCATCCTTGAGCAGCTGTGTCAACTTACTGACATGTGACAAACCAATGATAGCATGTGAATTGGCCATGATAGGAAGCAGTTTAGGGATACAGAATGAACACTAATTGTACCCTGCAATGTCCTTCAATTTGACTTATGCTTCTAAGGATCTAAGCCTTGCCTTGTGGTCCTTCATCTGTTGATATGTTTCTGTATCAATAAGTTGGTTTGGTCTGTTTTTGAAGAATATTTTTACCTGTTATGATTTGCTGTACATCACCTCCTACCAAACTTCTGGGTACTAATTTCTAATGTTTAGGATTAGTCAGCATGATAAAAAGGTCTATACAGTGGCTTTATTGCTCCTTATAATCCACCTATTTGGGTTGTCCTAGAATACAGCTCTTAGCTTTTCCCTGTGCCTGCCCTAACAAAGGTACATCAAAACCCAGGGATAGCATAAATTTACCCAGTGCTGATCTCTGTAATGCCATGTTTTAAAAAATAACAAAACAAAACACTCAATCAATGAGATCATTAATCTCACAGTTTGTGCCCATGCATCATCAGTACTTTGGCTTTGTGAGACTTCATGGAGGACCAATAGTGTATTTGTATGTACCTTACGCTGCTCTGATAGCCTTTTGGCTGAAGAGTGGGGTATAAATACTATATATATATATATATATAAATATATATATTTATATATATATATAAAATGTACCTTGACTTGAGAACCTTTTGGATAGGATTCTTATAACTGCTGGAAATTTTAGATTAGATTAGTTACATATCATCTGTGAAATTTATGGGATAAAGCCTGCTGTTCTGATACTGTAAAGACAGAGGGCTTAAAATGTTATTCCTCTATTCATTCTCTCTCTTTTTTTTAGCAGTAGTTGGGCACTGAAGCAAGGTAGCTTAAAAGAAAACACCTAGTTTTATATGTGTAGTCTCATGGATATGTCTGGGTTGTTTTAAAGGGGCTGTCTCGTAGAAACATTTTGGCTGGATCTTGTACTATGAGCACTTTTAATGAACACTTTTCTTTTTCTATTATACATTTTTTTAGATGTGTTTGAATCTGTTTCCTGGTTCTGGGACTTGCTGTATTTCTAAATCATTGAATGGAAGAAAAGAGTTTTATAGGGGATACTTTTGAAGAGTTCTAAATTATGACAGGATTTTCTGATAGAATAAAGTTTCCATGTTTCTTAACTTTCTCAGAGAGGCTATACCTGCACCTGGATTTCCTCAACTACCGTGTCAAATAATGACTGATTTTTTCCCAGTAGATGTCTCTTGTAGTCAAATCAGTTTATTTCTATTACATCTAAGGCATTGTTATCATATTTAGACCTAATTTAGGTTAAAATGTACCTGGCATTGTCATTGCACAAAACCAGTCACATCTCCTCCCTTGGCTTTCTTCCACTACATCTCGTTTTAAATTGCCCATTCTTTAATTATTGTGGAACCTCATCTTGTAACTAGAAGCAAAGTCAAAAACCACACATTTGAACTCCCTCTATAGGGCAAGGGTGGACAAAGTATGATCCTAAAGTTGTGTGTGGTCCCCAATGCTGTTTTTGCCATTTCAGACTCCCTCCGGATTACTGCTTGGCAAAATTTGCCTGGTGAATTACCTCTCCTTGAAACCATTAGGAGTAGCAATAAATGTTTTAAATTGCTCACAGTGACCCCATGCACTGGTTAACTTTGGCCCAAACAGATGGGCAAAAAGTGCCCTTGTGGGGCCAATTTAAGGGCTCGGGAGAGCAGAGCATCCCCACACTCCAGATCCCTACTGTGCTCTCCCAGTGCCATTTTGGTGTGTGCATCTTCAGAGGACGCGCACACCAATAACATGCATTGTGCACTGCATCCAAATGGCACAGCACACAACGGATGTTGCTGTGCCGCTACAGGGCACTAATGGCGCCTTGGCAGCGGCAGAAAAAGTAGTGTTTTGCAGCTCCTTTTTCTGAGCACATCGTTGCCACAACATGCTTTCGCTATGGCAATGGTGCTGGGGATAAAGGGCTGACCTCTATCCACCCCTTTCCCCCCGTCTGTCCAGTCTCATAGGTTTTTAAAACTACACGTGAACATAGAGTTTTGTTGTTGAGGTTTTTAGGCCTTACATGTGGTCCTGAGAGGTGTCCCTGCGACAGAAAATTACACACACACCCCCTAGCAGAACCAGCAGAGTTGCCCACTTCTGCTTTAGGGAATAGCAGCACCTGGATGTCACATTCGTCAAATCTAGTAGGAAAGGCCACAAATATGTGCATCTAACCACATGCCCTGTTTCTCCTCCTTGTGCATTTCTCTTAATGGAACCCTAAACTTAAAAGTAATTTGTAGAATTAAATAAAGAATATTATTGGAACTGTGTGTGATTTAAACTAGATCAGTTGACCAGCCAAAGTATTATTCAGTGAACATCATATTCCCTGCCCCTCACACCTTCCCAGCCATTATACAGTTGTCTTAGCTGTATATGTGTTTGTTAGATCACTGTTCTGCCTGTGTGTGTGTGTTATTGTGAAAGACCTGTATGCTGAAGATTTGGAAGGAGGTCAATGTTGGAAAGGTGTGGGAAGGTCAGGTCCAATAATTAACCTATTTCTGTTTAATATAAAATTCAATTTAAAAAACCCTTGAGTAACAAAAAAGAAGCCAATGTACATATGTTAGATATGACCTCTCTAATACATAGAATTAATGACCCACTGATTTGAGCTACCCTGTTTCCCTGAAAATAAGACATACCCATAAAATAAGCCATAGCAGGATTTCTAAATATTTGCGCAATATAAGTCATATCTCAAAAATAAGGCATAGTGATTGGGGTCAGTGGTTCTAAAGGGAATGGAGTCACAAGAAATTCAGGATGGAATTACAGTACGGGTTTGGAGAGTTATGATGTTCCAGAAGAAGTCAACTTAACTATATTTGAATAAATGTAGATTGTTGTACCATACTTAATAAAAATAAGACATTCCCTGAAAATAAGCCATAGTGTGTCTTCTTGAGTAAAAAAATAAATATAAGACTGTCTGATTTTCTGGGAAACACGGTACAGTATTAGCATAGCCTGTGTAGATATTGCTGAGTTTTTACTTTTTCTGTGGACAGTGCATTGTCTGGATACCTACTGTATGTCATAAACTTTCTATACTTGTTGTATGCCTTCAGGTAATTTCTGATTTATGTCAGCCCTAAGGTAAAGATAACACGGTTGTTTTTTGTTTTGTTTTGATCACTATGTTCAGAGGAGGTTACATTTGCCTCTCTGTGAGGCTGAGACGGTGTGGCTTGTTTAAAATAACCCAATGGATTTCCATGGCTGGGTAGGGATTTGAACCCTTGTCTCCAAAGTTGTAATTCAATATTCAAACCACTGCACCGTGCTGGCTATCAATACTTGCATACAAGCTATGTGGATCCTAGGCCAGATATTGGCACAGTAATTTAACTAGTAGTTTAGCTAAGAAGTTAATCTGCAATGCTTGCCATCTTTCTCTCTCCTGTTCTATGTGTTATGCAAGCTGGTCGAGACAGGAATCAGAGGCTCAAACCCCTTTCACCATGCATTAGGAATGAGTGGGTTTTCAAAGCTGATGAAGTCTTGAAGCAGGTGGTGTGTAGGCCTTTCCTCCCACACAGCTGCTGAGGAAACCTTTCTGTAGGGATGCTGAAAATGTGGGTGGTGGAAGCATGATAGAATTATGGAGGTTGTGAGTCTGTGCTCTGTGAGCCTTTTGGGGTCACTTGTGCTGTATGTTTCTTGCAGGTTGTTTGAAAGATCAAAGGTGAAAATGCTGTTTAGTCCTGTCCATGTTAGGAAGTCAATACAGATAGAACAAGACATCTTTACAGTTAAGACTGGCTATTGCATCCTTCTTCCTTTTTGCTGTAGACCGTGATTTTAGATTTGAGAAGCACTCCTATTTCTGATCGTAAAAATGCAATGGTAAGTGGTGGCCAAAAAAAGGCTTACAGGAAAATTATTCTTTGATGGATAAAATCCCAGAAGTCATAGGTATCTCTAAGCATTGCAGTTAAACTGTTAACCTAAAATGATTAGACCTTTTTTATTTTGTTTTTGTTCCAGCTTCTGATTCAGTTTTCATTGCTGACAGTTATGTCCTATCTCAAGTAAGTCGAAAGTGTGGACAAAGAGACAATTAATAATGAAACATATTCAGGGATAGCAATGCTGGCCATTCAGCAAATTACAACAAAATCCAAGCTCCACAAAAGAGTGATAACTTTATTGGACAACCGAAATGTCCAAAATACATCATGCAGGCTTTTGGAGCACCACTAGCTTGTTTATCAGACAAAAACCATACAGAAGAAGAAAGGTAACAATGTTAGAGTCACAGGGCTGCTTTTTGTATGAGCTGTTGTTTGTACTGTAATTCAGTTGTTCTGGAGGGATCTCAATGCAGGCAAAGGCCACTCCATTTCTTGGCTATGTGGGGACTGAGTCAAAGGTCAATAAAAGGTAGGTAATAAAATTTCAACTCCATTAGCATCAGAAAAGTAACTTCCCTTTAGACCCAGGTTGTCCTGTCCTATGCAAAACTAACTTCTTCTTTCTTAGGCAAAGAATATTGGATTTTCTCAAAAAGCACCTATAGTGAGTGTTACATCTGGAAAAATATTTAGGTGCTGTATAAATGGAAGGCCTTTGTTGGAGGTAAAAACCTCAGTGAGCTAAGTCCCAGTCCATTAGCTCCCTCTTTGTTAAGTTTCACCTGTTGTGGCAAAATCTGGTATCTTCAAATCCTGGAAACGTATTGGTCAATAAAGGATTTTGGATTTAGTTACGTTAATAATTAGACTCTTTTGATGAAAGAGTTAGTGGGGGATCAAAGTGACCAAATGGTGATTGCCCGTTTTAAGCCTTCAAATTGTGAAGGGCTGGTGAAGGACACATGCAGCCCGTAGTCTGAAGTTTGCCTACCCCTGCAGTGTGAGGTAATTTCGTTTGTTCATTAAAAAGTGTAAAAAGGGAACATAGAATCAAAATGTGAGTGTTGATAGGAGAGTGAAGGACATGGCTTCAGGTGTTTATCTATGGATTCAAAGAGCCATGACCATCCATTTATCCAAAGTACATATGATCTTGGGGGCTTCTAGTTCAGATATTAGTGGAAATACATACTTGGTAGAGGCTCTAGAAAGGAACTACAGATCTTAGTTAAAAGAATGTAAGATAATCTCTACTGAATTGGACCAAGAATCTGTCTGTTCCAGTATCTTGTTGCCAGCAAGGCCAGCCATTTATTTCTAGGAAGTTCATGGCAAGGCTGGAAGATAGCAACAACCCCCTGGTGTTTACCCATCCAGTCATTTGATAACTTCAGAGAATACTATATCCACACCTGACGATCCCATTTGGTTTCTGTGGTTAATACCCACTGCTAGGTGAAATCAATTAATTTCCCCTTTGCAGTGTGTTTAAGCAAAATACAATTCCCTCATTCTTAGTCTCTGTGTACAGTATGGTGATAATGCAACTGTATATGACTAATATAGGGAATATAGCAAGATAGTATGTATTCTGTAGTTTTGAAGAGTGTAAATGTGCTTGTCTGACCAGCTGTATCCATTCCAGTGCTTTCTGGCTCTCCCCACACTTCTCTAACCACATGGGAAATGGCTGGCTGATTCCCCTCCCCAGGTAGATCAGTCCAACAGTAGGCTCCTTCCAGCAGGCTGTCTAGCCTCCACCCAGCTTGCCTGCTCCCTGTCTGAGGAGAGGTCCAAAGTTTCAGCTTCCATCCCTCCTAACCGCTCCTGGTCCTTCAAAGGGTAGAGGACACTTCCAACTCTCAGGCCAAAGATCAAAGGCCCGTGTGGTCCCTGAAACACCAGAGCCGCGGAAGTCCAATTGCAAGGCAGGATGCAAGTGGGAAGGGGGAGGTCTGGCTTTCCTGCTAGGGGTTGGTGAGTTTGATTGGCAGTTTGAAGCTCTGCCTTGGAGTGGAGAAGAAGGAGCAAGACCCACTGGAAGGATTGCCTCCCCACATTGCAGGGAAAAGATACAGTTGCAGTATCTGCTGGGGCTTGGTTCCAGGATCACACCCCCCCCCCCCATGGATACCAAAATTTGTGGATGCTCAAGTCCCATTATATACAGTGGTGTAGTAAAATGGTGGCCCTTATATACAGTGGCAAAATCAGGGCTTCCTTTTTGGATATTCAAAAAATATTTTAAAGCTGTTGATGGTTGCATATGTAAATGCAGAATCCATGGGTATGGAGGGCTAACTATAGTAGGATTACATGCACGGTGGGTCCCAAATATCTGTGGATTCTTTGATTCATAACCAGCAGCCTCTACAGTAGTGAGTGTGTAAATATGTATTGCTGATTCAGTAATTAGTACAGGGGTAGGCAACCTACAGCCCGCGGGCCGGATCCGGCCCGGCAAGGCTTTGGGACCAGCCCCAGCCCGGTCCTGCCGCCGATTGCCGCCGGAGCCTTTGGTCTCTTGTGCGAGGGCGCGGGACCTTTGGCCTATCAGGAGGAGGCGGGCAAGGGGGGCAATTGTCTATGGAAGCCTCAGAAACATACATTTATATTAACATTCTTTTAAAAAAATCAGCAAATTTTTTCACGTGTCCTCCATAAAAAAAAGTGCCCTCCATTTGAAAATTTTGTCCTACATTTGTCCCGGTTTATTTGTTTATATAATTTTTAAAAATTTTTAAATTATTTATTTTTTGGCTTTGGCCCCAC
Organism: Sceloporus occidentalis; assembly: GCA_023333645.1. Taxonomy (NCBI): domain Eukaryota; kingdom Metazoa; phylum Chordata; class Lepidosauria; order Squamata; family Phrynosomatidae; genus Sceloporus; species Sceloporus occidentalis. The sequence continues at coordinate 8,535,312 of JALMGF010000004.1, read as the reverse complement.
AGTTGTCTGAGAGACAGCAACCCGGCCCCTGGCTCAAAAAGGTTGCCTACCCCTCAATTAGTAGGTACTGTCCAATGCCAATCTCTCCCTCTAAAAGTCATTACGTTTGAAAGCAAGGTCTCTTTCTGTCATTACTTGTTTCTCACAATGTCTATAGCTAATTCTCCTTGACACTGGCAGAATGAATTCCTCAAGTATACAGTCAACTGTAGGATTATTCTTAGGAGGAAAAACTGACTCTTGAGTTGACTAGCTGAAGTAGCTGACCACTGCTAATAGTGATAATGGAAGTGTTGGCCAGTTGCCTCTCTACAGGCATACCTCAGTTAACAAAGGCTCTGACAATGAAGCTCCATTTTACAGAAACTTTTTACACCTGCCCAGCTCCCCTCCTTTTCTGTTTCTACTCTGTATAGGTGGAAGAATTTTAGTACTGTAAGATCAACATTGGAAGGATAGTGCAGGAGGCCTGACTTTTTAGTAGTGCATTGCAACAACAAGTCTACAGTAAAAAATACAATAAAGCTTGATCTGGAAAAGAATGGGATGCTATTTTAGCTAGTCCTATTGTAACAATGTGTGCCTGCCTGGAACAGCCAAGGGAAACCACAACTTCCTCCAGAATCCCCTACAGAACATGCACAAACAGCAAAACAGAGAAGAACAGGTAAACCTGCCCCACCAGATCTCCCAGCATTTTAAAAAAAACCCATAAATCTATTAGTTTACCCACCCAAATGAAAATTGTTTTTTAAAAAAAGTGGAGGCTGGTAACAGGGGGAAATCATTTGTTACGTTGTTGGTAAATGAATATGCATTTGTAGTCTATGATCTGTTTGCCTGGTACAGCCTTTGCTAAAACTTTAGACTGTAAAACTGTAGATCAACAGATGAAATCTAAGGAAACTCACATGTTTCCACAGAAGCCCAAATCACTCAAAGACTGGTGTTAACAAAGGCAAGGACTAGATAGCTGGTCACCCATTTGCCTCCATGGAAAATAAGAACTGGAAACAAGTTTGGGGTTCATGCACGCAGTAGCATGTGCGCACCACGGGCACGCATGGCGGCATGCAGCTCCACTCCTTCTGGCTCAGCTTTAAGCGTGTGCTGAAAGACACGTATGATGCAGGCGCACTGTATAGTCAAGGACAAAACAATAAAACAAACACTATCATATACAAAAGGTAAACACCCTATCAAACCACCCCAAAATGTTTGACAAACTCTTTGTAGTAACATATCTTTCTTCTTCGTGGTCTCTGCGAATCATACAAATGGGTTTTACTGCGCCTGCGCAGTGCTGCTCGGAACCTTCTGGAATCACTGGGCAAAGTTTACTTTGCAACATATAGAAACTTTTTGGCGGTAACTCCGCCCACCTGTTATAAGGCCCCTGCCTTCCCGCTCTTTCCCCAGTTCCTTTTTTCCGCTGCGCTAGCTGCTTGAAGGAACTTTCACTCGCTCTTGCTTGTTACGGAATCACTTTCACTAGACCTCGGACTGTTTTTGACCACTCTCTTTCTCCCGCCCCGGTAACTTCGGACTTCCTCGGCTCGTTTTTGACTTCGCTTTTGACTCTCCCTTTAACCGGACGACTTGGAACAATGCCTGCACCCTTCAAAAAGTGTGATATCTGCGGGGGCAAGGTCCCCGTTCAAGACCCTCACTCCTCCTGCCTGCTGTGCCTGGGAAAGGACCACGATGCCAGAGCCTGCCTCCTTTGTAAGTCTCTGTCCTCCCAGGCCAGGAAGAACCGGGAGTCCCGGCTGACCTCAGCTATTGCCCTGGGAAAAGTCCGGGAGGGACGTCCCCACTCGTCGTCGCTCCCTCCGGTCGCGCCACCTGCGTCTTCGTCCCAGGCCAGCGTTGCAAGTGTGGTCTCTGTCCCGGCCGGGACACGATCTCCTACCACCTCCGATGTGACCCGTGGTCCCCCGAGACCCAGTGTCACCGACGAACCCTCCAAGCGCCCACAGAAGACCTCGGGGACTGAGGGTTCCGAGCCCAGGGAGAGATCCGGGAGGAAGCCATCCCCGGAGGGCTCGCGCTCGAGAGAGCGTGTGGAGGCGGAGGTTCGGATCGCTTCGCCTCCGTCCTCCAAGGTGTCGTCGAAGGCACCTCGACACGCATCCAAGTTGCCCGAGACGGAGGCATCTTCCTCGGGGAAGACGGCACCATCGGATAAGGCTAAGCCAGCCAAGGCCCACTCCAGGGGAGCCACTGTCCTACATGACTTGCCGGACAACCCCTTCTTCCCCCCCCGAGGACCAAACGGTAACGCCGGCATCTTCCAAGAAGAGGCGTCATAAGGAGGTGACCGAGGCAGCTCCACCCAAGAAGTCCAAGCCCAAGGACCACACGGGGTCAGGGCACCCAGCCAAGCCAAAGGAGCGTGCTTCTCACAAGCAACGCTCCCCTTCCAAAAGGGCCTCGGCGACGGTCCCTCTGCGCCCGGAGACTTCTGCCGCTGCGCATGCGGCCACTGTGCTGACCACACCTCTGCCGCCGGCACAAGACGTTGCCACCGTGAGTGAGCCTACCTCCCCTCGGAGGCAGCTATCCCCTCTCTCCTTCCATTCCGACGCGGAGGAAGCTGACCCTGGCTCTGACATGGACGAGCCACAGGAGCCGGACACTGACATGTTCTTTGATACCGAGACCCAGAGGTACTACATGTCAGTCCCGAAGGAGACGGCCTTTAGGGAATTCACCAGGCTTAACCTGCGCCCGGCGGTTCCCCAGACAGATAAACCACCATCTTCCCATGCTGTGGTGTCGACTTCGGTACCTCGCCGCCTGTCTCCTGAGCCAATGATCCCTCGGATCCCAGCCCGCACTCCATCCCGAGCCGAGGTCGCAGACATTCCCCTGACGTCTGACTCCGATTCCGACCAGGATCCCTTGCCTCCATCGCGGGAACCGTCGGAAGGGGAAGACGACCCATCCAAACCGCCCTCACCCCAAGCCATGCATCACCCAGGCTCTTCATCTCCAACCGATGATGTCCGCTCCTTCAGCGAGCACATCATTAAGATGTGCCGAACCCTGGACATCGAGCTTTCCCCTCCTGAGGAGAAAGCTCGCGATCCTGTGGAGCGACGGGTCCTCGGTCGTGTCCCCATGCCTCCCTGCATCCCGATGTTGCCTTCTCTGCAGTCCATCGTTCAGAGGTCATGGGATGCCCCGACTTCACTCGCCGCGTCCTCCAGGAAGGTCGAGATGCTATATCGGATCTCTCCGCCGGGCTGTCCGTGGTTGGCCGACCACCCCAAGCAAAACTCGACGATTGTGGAGGGGGCACAGCAGACCTTTGTGCCCAAGCAAGCAACGTCCCCGGCAGATCAAGAGGCCAAGAAGATTGATGGCCTAGCTAAAAAGGCTTACTCATCGGCTGCCCTCATCGTTAAGGCCATAAACTACAACGCCTGTATGGGGGCCTACATTCAGACTTTGATGGAGGGGATTTCACCCATCATCCCTGACGTCCCAGATGAGGTCCAACGCCGCTTGGTGGAGATCCGCGATGAGGCCCACTCGATCGGGAGCTGGATCATCACCGCCTCCAGGAACGTCGCCGACTGCGCGGGTCGAGGCATGGCAGCATCGCTGGCTCTGCGCCGACATGCTTGGCTGAGGGGGTCGGACCTCAACGCCAACGTCAAATCGGCAATTGAGGACATGCCCCTGGACGGTACCGGTCTCTTCCATGCCGACAGTGACGAGCGTCTGAACCGCAAGTTCAGAATGAAGGCGACAGCAAAAAAGCACGGGATGTCGTCGACCTCCATCTCGCCCTTCAGGAGGAGGCACTGTCCTTGGCCACCGCAAGGTCAGTCCCAGGGTACCTTCCCTCAGGACCGACAGCCCCAGCAGCAGGGTTCACAGAGTCGTCGTTACCCCTCGCAGTCTTCCTCCTCCTCTGGCCGTCGTAATTTCCCGCCTCGGTACCGCAAGTCCCGCCGGCAGGACACCAACCAGGGAAAGAAGAGAGCCTGAAGGGACGCAGCGCACTTCGTTTCCCCTCCGTCCCTTTTCTTTTTGGACATCCTGAGGCCCTTTGTTAACACCTGGGCCTCAATAACATCGGACTCGTGGGTTCTCAGCATCGTCCGTAGGGGTTATGCCCTCGAGTTCCAAGAGCTCCCCCCAACCGGAGCCTTTATGTCCACTCTCTCCTCGGACACCCTTCTCGACGAAGTGCGCACTTTGCTGAAAAAAGGGGCAATCTCCCCTCTACCGCCCGACCAATGTTCTAGGGCCTTTTTCTCCAGGTACTTCACGGTACCGAAGGCGGATGGTGGCATCAGGCCCATCCTGGACTTGAGACAATTGAACCTGTTCCTCGAATACCGTCGTTTTCGAATGGTAACCTTGGCCTCCATTCTACCTCTGCTCCATCAGGGCCTGTGGTTTGCGACCGTCGACCTGAAGGATGCCTACTTCCACATCGGGATCCGGGAGTCTCACCGAAGATTCCTCGCCTTCGCTGTGGGCTCCGCCGCGTATCACTACAGCGTCCTCCCCTTCGGCCTTGCCACGGCACCGAGAGTCTTCATGAAGTGCATGGCACCAGTGGTGGCGTACCTCCACCAAAGAGGGTTCATGGTCTTCCCGTACCTGGACGACTGGCTGTTCGCTGCCGAATCCCAGAGAGAACTGCAGGAGGCACTCTCATTCGCCTTACACCTTTTAGACTCCCTCGGTCTGGTCATCAACTGGGAAAAGTCCCACTTTACACCGTCCAGACAGGCCAAGTTCATCGGGGCCATCCTCGACTCCGAAACATGCTCCGCATCTCTCCTTCCGGATCGTTTCCAGGCACTGACGGCTTCGATCAGGCCCTGCATCTCTCACAGAAGGGTGAGGGCCAGGGATGTTCAAGTCGCCCTGGGCCACATGGCGTCGACGACGTTCGTCACACCATGGTCAAGACTCCATCTTCGACCTCTACAGTCCTGGTTCCTCTCGGCCTTCTCCCCGATGGAAGACCTTCCGTCCAAGTGGCTCACGGTACCGAGACCTGTAGCCACTTCCCTCAGATGGTGGTTGGACTGCCGCAACGTGTGCATCAGAATGCCCTTTCATCAGCCTCAGCCCCAACTGACTCTGACAACAGATGCATCCCTGGAGGGATGGGGTGCCGACCTGCTCGACCTAGTCGTCAAGGACAGGTGGTCTGCCCAGGACAAGCTTCTCCACATCAACGCTCTGGAAATGCTGGCAGTAGAAAGGGCACTGAGGTCATTCAAATCCGTTGTCACAGACAAGGTGGTCCTCCTGAGGATGGACAACACCACTGTGATGTACTACATTAACAAACAGGGGGGCACCAAGTCCAGGACCCTGCTCGACCTCACTCTCCGCATCTGGGACTGGTGCATCCAGAGACGTGTCCTCCTCCAGGCGATTCATCTTCCCGGAGAGGACAACGAGCTGGCGGATTGCCTCAGCAGATCCCCCTCGGTGTGCCACGAGTGGAGGCTTCACTCCGAGACAGTCAGCGACCTCTTCGACCGGTGGGGAAATCCCCGGATCGACCTCTTCGCGACCAGGTGGAACAGCCACTGTCCCCAGTTCTGCTCCAGGAAGCGAATGAACGGATCCCTCGGAGACGCGTTCGCTTTCCTCTGGACGGGAGAGCTCCTCTACGCTTTCCCTCCGTTCCCTCTCATCATCAGGGTGGTGTCCAAGATGACAACGGACCGGTCGCATGCGATCCTGATCACGCCGTGGTGGCCGAGACAACCTTGGTTCGCATCCCTTCTCCACCTCTCCAAGAGATGCTTCCTTCGCCTCGATCCTCGCCCGGACCTGCTGTCGATCCAGGACGGACGGATTCTCCATCCAAACATCGAGAGCCTACCGCTGGAGGCCTGGAGGATACGGCCCTGACTGCCCTGCCGGAGGCGGTGAAAAAGGTGATCCTGGCTGCAAGGAAACCTTCCACCCAGCGGTCCTATGCCCTGAAATGGAGGAGGTTTAGCGTCTTCCTTGATCGAAAGGGCTTGTCTCCTGCTCAAGTGTCCACTCCAGTGGTGCTGGAGTTTTTGATGGCGCTTTTGGATGAGGGGCTGTGCCTCGCATCCATTAAGTGCTATTTGTCTGCCATTTGTGCTAAGTACCATTTCGGGGGGAGGGCTTCCTTTTTCAGGGATCCCTTAGTGAAGGGGTTCCTTAAGGGATGTGCCAACTTGTATCCTCCTGTGTCGGTACCGGCACCGGCTTGGAGCTTGGAGGCGGTACTGTCCGCACTCCAGTCCAAGCCCTTTGAACCGATGGCCACGGCGGACTTGAGACTACTGACTTGGAAAAACGCCTTTCTTGTGGCCATCACCTCTGCCCGCCGTGCGGGCGAACTCTGTGCCTTGCGGAGGGACCAGCCCTTCCTGAGGTTTCACAAGGACAAGGTGGTCCTTCGGACAGACATTACTTTCTTGCCCAAGGTTGTGTCTGCTTTCCACATGTGCCAGGACATTGTGTTGCCTACTCTCGCATCCAATCCGACCTCGGATGCAGAGCGAAGCCTGCACTCTCTTGATGTCAGGAGAGCGCTGGCGTTTTACCTGGACAGAACTGCTGCCTCCAGTCGGTCCGAGAGACTTTTCCAATGCTACTCGGAGCCGAAGAAGGGGTTGCCTGTGTCTGCGCAGAGGTTTTCCAAATGGGTGGCCGGTACCATCCACCTCTGCTATGAACTGTTGGGCAAACCTCTCCCTGGCAGGGTTCGGTCCCATTCTACAAGGGCAATGTCAGCATCCTCTGCATTCCTGTCGGGGATTCCCTTGGAGGATGTCTGCAAGGCTGCTGTCTGGTCCCAGCCATTGACTTTTATAAAGCAGTATAGGTTGGACACCAGAGCCATCCGAGACGCAGCTTTCGGGAGGGCTGTGTTGGTTTCAGGGTTGCATTGATTGCACTACTGATGGTTTGTGTTTCAACATTTATGTACATAATGTCTCTCACTGTTTTACATTCTGTTGAATGTTGTTTTGCACAATTTCAATGGGACTGGTCTTGCACGACCTCTTGTTCCCTTCTCAGGTTTAGCAATGTTATTGCTATGTTTGGTCTGTGCATCAACAAAAAGGCTGACTCGTTTATGGTTCAAGGTGTTTATTGTTCCAATAAATATGCCTTTGGTTTACCATAGCTTTGGTCTCGGGACACTCCCTCCGCCGCTTACCTAAGCTTGTCAGTCTAAACCCATTTGTATGATTCACAGAGACCACGAAGAAGAAGGACAGGTTGCTTACCTGTAACGGTATTTCTTTGAGTGGTCATCTGCGAATACATATAAATCCCATCCGTCCATCCCCTCAGTGTCCTGCTCTTATTGGCTCTTTCCATCGCCTGCTTGGCGGAAAAATTGCGGAACTGGGGAAAGAGCGGGAAGGCAGGGGCCTTATAACGGGTGGGCGGAGTTACCGCCAAAAAGTTTCTATATGTTGCAAAGTAAACTTTGCCCAGTGATTCCAGAAGGTTCCGAGCAGCACTGCGCAGGCGCAGTAAAACCCATTTGTATGATTCGCAGAGACCACGAAGAAGAAAGATATGTTACTACAAAGAGTTTGTCAAACATTTTGGGGTGGTTTGATAGGGTGTTTACCTTTTGTATATGATAGTGTTTGTTTTATTGTTTTGTCCTTGACTATACAGTGCGCCTGCATCATACGTGTCTTTCAGCACACGCTTAAAGCTGAGCCAGAAGGAGTGGAGCTGCATGCCGCCATGCGTGCCCGTGGTGCGCACATGCTACTGCGTGCATGAACCCCAAACTTGTTTCCAGTTCTTATTTTCCATGGAGGCAAATGGGTGACCAGCTATCTAGTCCTTGCCTTTGTTAACACCAGTCTTTGAGTGATTTGGGCTTCTGTGGAAACATGTGAGTTTCCTTAGATTTCATCTGTTGATCTACAGTTTTACAGTCTAAAGTTTTAGCAAAGGCTGTACCAGGCAAACAGATCATAGACTACAAATGCATATTCATTTACCAACAACGTAACAAATGATTTCCCCCTGTTACCAGCCTCCACTTTTTTTAAAAAACAATTTTCATTTGGGTGGGTAAACTAATAGATTTATGGGTTTTTTTTAAATGCTGGGAGATCTGGTGGGGCACAGTAAAACCCATTTGTATGTATTCGCAGATGACCACTCGAAGAAATACCGTTACAGGTAAGCAACCTGTCCATGTTTGTCCTGCATATAAAGTTGAGTAATACTATTTTATTGTTTAAGAAAAAGAACTTGATTTTGGAATCTTCAATCAATTTCTGATTACAGAGAGACAAGAATTAGGGTAAAAATGTCCAGAATGACACAGTACAATTAAGTAGCCCAGCTAAGAGCATATTCACCTTTTCTGCCATTGCCAAACAAATCTGGCAGATTTATTTATAAAGTCCTGGAGCATAATGAAGGGACAGTGAACTTTCTAATGTTCTTATCAAGTGATCTCCATAACATAGGGCAGCTGTTGATTGCACATTTTCCTTATTTTCTGTGCAGATAGTTTGCATGCAGTGCAAACATTTGACTAAACCTGAAAGCAAACAAGCATTTTTAATTCCTGCAGAATCTTCTCAAGGTAGATTCATAATGTATTACTATATACGTCTACTCAGTGAATCCAATTAACCATACTTCCAGGTGAGCAAGCAACAGATTTCAGCCTTAAATTTTTTCATTCATGTATTATTAGATTATATTTCTATCTGTATAATATTAAATAATAGAGACTTAAGGCACTGTTCAGTAATATGTTATTTATTTGTGAAATATCAGCATCAAAATAGCATTGTATTATGTTGTATAAAAATCTGATTTGACAGGTAACTGCCCTAGTGGGCTTACTAAGTAAAAACTGATTTTAAAGGAACAGAAGTAGGGGCGAACAAGTGAAGAATATTATTATAGTTACATGATTCATGTAGAAAACATTGGGTCATTAGAATTGTTTGCAAACATGTATGCTTGTATTCAAACTTGCCTTTTAGGCTTCCTAATTTTGTTTGTCTTTTCTAATCTAGCCACATATTTAGTTGTAACCACTTGATTTGTTCAGCATGTGACAGCAATTTCATTAAGAGTCAGCTATGATTGTCTTCTCATGCTCTTATTTCCTGTTCATGTATTTCTCTTCAGAGGACAGCAGTTAGGGATGCCTCTGAAATGTGAAGCCCCCTTGTAGTGATTTCTCTTTGCTGTATGCGTATTCCAGTGATAACTAAACCAGTTTAGGAATAACAGACAGGGAACCGTGCCAGAGTGTGAATAAAAAACCTGTAGATTATAATTTATTCAGCCATCAAATTGAGTAAATTTTCTATCAGAGACACTGTAACAACAACTCAACATAGTGAGTTCATTTTAGAGATTTAGAAGTTGTTTCTTCTTGTTCCTAAATCAGCATGAACATCAGGTAGGACCTGGAGAAATGAGAGCAGCTATGGCAAAAGAGGGTTTGCATAATAGTTAATAATGAGAAGCACTGATTGATATCTGGCAGTTATGGTATGTTGGGCACAGGGTGAGCAACATACCCAAAGTCATGCAGTAAACCTCTCAACTATTTAAAGACTTGAACTTTCATTTTCCACTGCCCTCCAGCCAGATTGTTACACATGGCACACCATGTGTATATTTGTTACAAATACTGATGCAGTAGCAAAACCTGTGAAACTGGTACCTGCTAAATCTTTGCAAATCATATGGTTTTGTTTCCAGTAATATTGGTTAAGCTAGTTCAGCAGTGGATCAGCCTGTACACTAAGCTAGCACAAAAAGCCAAAAATAGAAAAGAACAATATACTTGCTTTTATAGTAGGATAAATCATGGATCATAAATCATAGTCTGAAGGAGTTTTCACTGTCAGAAAGGCAGATATGCTTAAAACAATTCATGGCAAAACTTTGAGAATTTTATTTATTTATTAAAGTATTTATATCCTATCTTATATCAAGAAATCTCAGGATAGGTTACAATAGTATTAAAACAGGTTAAATAGGCTAAAACAGTATAGGCCAAATCCCTATTCTCCAGTCTGCCTTACTACTGACCAGCATCGCCTCTGTCTTGACTGAATTCAGTTTCAGTTTGGTCACCTTCATCCAGTTCTTTATTGACAGCAGACACTGGCTTAGTACAGAAAGGAGAGGTGGAATTGTGTGTCATGAGTGTACTGATGCTACTGAACCCCAAAACTCTGAATGACCTCTTCCATATATGATATGATGAAGATAAGAGTGTAATGCTACCTCCAAATGTGTAAACAGTGCATTCAGTGTGCACAAATCTATTGAACTCACTTTATAAAGTTCACTGTGGATTGATGAGATGCTCTTAAATTTTTTTCTATACCTCTACGTCATAACAGACGTCCTTGCCAAAAATAAATCTACATTCTGCTCACATCACTTTTGGGGGGAGGGGTCTTATCATACATATTTTTATTTACCATCAACAGGTTTAGAAACTTTATTTGGGCTAGTGCTATTATACAGCCTAGGCTTGCTGTCATAATTGTAAAGAGAGTGGTGCAATAATGCAGTAGAAGGAGGAACAGGTATGGATCAGAGGTTAAGAAAACCCAATAAAACATAGTAAATAATATATTCTAGGCTTCTCCTAGGCTTAGACCCTACTGCCTTCAGCTTCTTAGATTTATTTCTGCAGTCCTTATTATCACCATGAGATCATATTGTCTGAAAGTTGATATAAATGTATTTCAGTAATGTTTGCCTTCCCACAAGCAAACACTTAAAGCTGTTATCTTTTAAGTCATATATGAAGAAAGTTAGAAGTGACAAAATGAAAAAAATCCACCCAAGTCTAATATCATTCTGAGAAATTAACAGTTCTTTTTCAGTAAAACAAAGAAGAGAAAGAAGGAAAAGACTGGTGTGAGTGAATATTACTGTACTTTTACTTAGTGGAACAACTTTTAAAAGATTATTCTGTAACACTCTGTTCTCTCAAATCTGTTTTAAAAATCTCCACTATATAATCTCTACCACATTAAAAATAAACGTTGGGGGGATTGTACAAACCAGTCTGTGCAGGCAGTTTTGATTATTTTGGATTGATGCTCTTGAGAACTGACAAACCAGATAAAGCAAACCCATATTTTGCTGTTACCATGGCTTCAGTGTATCAGGCCTAAGTCACTGGGCCTGTTTCTCCGCTGTCTTACACCTAGTGTAATTGCCCACACCCAGGTCAGGTGCTTGAAGGCAGTATCCACTTCTGCTCTCATTGAGGTTGGCTATTTTACTTGTCTTGCTTAAGGAGGTGTTGACTAGCATAATTAGCGCTGAGGATTTAGGATTTGTTCAAACAAGGAATCTACTTGTTTCCAGAAATGTGTAGAAAGGATCTTTTCTGTGTTCTGTTCTAGGCACTGTGAACACAGGGCAAGATGTTTAAGTCCAAATATACTACTATGACTGCTACTACTACTACTTGTAGAGGTAACTGGAAGCAGTTTGTTCTTATTTCTGCCTGAAAAATTATTTTCAAACAACAGATAGATTAGTGTATTCCTGATCTGGTACCTTGGCATACAATCAAGGAATATGGAAAGGCCTAGGGCAGAGGGAGACAAATCCTTGTTTCTCTTGGCTCATCTAAACATTTGGCAGTAAGCTTATACTGTATTTAGTACTGCTAGTCTGTTGATCTTTCTGCCTGCCCCATAGCCAAAGCTGGCCAAAGTCTTCTTTGCATTTGAAATGCAGGATATCAGAGGTACTGAAAGAGGACATTGACTTCTCCAAACTCAGGGCAGTATGGGTAATACCTGAAACTCGAGTGTTTATCTTGAAAAGTGGGTGGGCAAACACAGCTGCTATTGCTTGGTATGATTATGTTTATTGGAATGAATGACTGTTGTGATGCATCTGTGATTCAGAATGGCCTGTGCCTGAGGCGTTTCTACTGCTTTAGGGAGTGGGTATTAATATCTGCTGCATAAGAGAGTCACTGATGATGTGGGAGGTGAATAAATCTAGTAAATGCTAATTTTTATGGGCTTTTTAAAAGGCTCTATGGTGTAACATCATGTTTCAGTACAGTTATGTAATACAGGCTGACAAGAAATAGAACAGTCTCTGTATGTATGTGTGTCTCTTTCAGTCTCTCCCCCTCCCCTCTCTCTCACACTCTCTTTTTTCAAAGCTCCAATCCTGACAATCTGCTGGGGTTTTAGTCTGCCTTTGAACATCTGCCTTCCACTCCCTCCTTCCACTTCCTTTTCTTCCTTTTTGGAACCGGGGATTAATTTGGGGGAGGTAAGCGAGATGCAAGTTCTGACTCCAACCAATGGGATTTGACTTTGGCCAAGTGTTTACCTTGCTTGCGTAAGTCAGAGCCAACCACCTTTTGAAATCATGCATCGCCCCAATGGCCGAAGTGAAAGAAGACAAGGCAAAGCAGGCTTCATGCTGGCTGCTTGGCTGAAACATACCTGGAGCTTATTTGGATTTCATCTCTATCTCTCTCTCTTTCACACACTCACACACACACTTTCATTTTAGCTGGTGGACTTCTGTTGACATACTGTGAACGTGCGTGGCGGGGTGTGTGGAAATTACATGGAGAGCAAGAGGAGTCAATGTAAGTGTTTCAGTACAGTTTATTTTAGTGATATCTTTCTGTTTTTGAGTGAGCAAACACTAGTTTAAATATACATTTTAAGATCAGCTTATTTCAAAACAAGCCTGTTTCTTTCACCAGAAACGAAGCATGTTCAAAATGATAAACTATACCAGTTCTGGCACGTGTTCAGTAGTATTCTTTCAAAATACTTACATTAGTTATGAATTCTAATTCTTTAAGGGTGCAACTTCATGTCTGTTTGTAATTTGGATTCTTGGGTGCCTTTTAAAAAAAACAACTAAGGAGAAGCAATTTGAAATGCCTTCCTTAATGAAATTATTGCAATAGTTTAGAAATGTAAATCTGAATATGTATTACCAATATAAGAGGCCCTCTTTCCAGATATCTAACTTCATCTTTGTTGCACACAAAATGAGTCTCTGAATAGTTCTTGCAATCTATCATTCTAGATTTAATTGGTGGCTGTACCTTTTTTGTTATAACTGTGGTTAATAAACCTTCACAGGATTTTAGTATACTGTAATATTTTCTGGTACAATATTTTGTGTGTGTGTGTACACACCCCTGAATAGAAGCCATGGGAATAGTTCCCCAGTTACGGAAGAAGCAGTATTTGAAGGAATGTAGGAGGGAGGGAGGGAAATGTGAGAAAGGAAGGCAGGCGGAAGGGAGACAGCAAGAAATTATGGCTAGTAAAAGCTGAGGGAGAGTGGCAAAATGGTATAATGTTTGTGGGAAGTTAGTGGCTGAGTGGCCCACCTCTGTGTACATGAGAGGAACAATGTAGATGGGTTAAAGTTCAACCTGTAAAGTTTATAAGGTAAACTATGAAGATTATACAGAAGTCTACCGGTACCAGTGCCTATATTATTTCTAGGCTGGATTACTGCAGCGTACTCTGTATGTGGCTCTTGTTTTGAAGACCTTTTGAAAGCTTCAGAATGTTCTCTAGAATGGGCATATTTTTCATGAGATCATACATCAGCTGGCTGCAATATGTAGACTTAGTAGTTAGCTTCTGGGAACAAACAAAAACTAAAGCAAGTGGGTTGGGGTTTTTTGGGGGTGTTTTGGCTGTAAGGTCCTACATGGCTTGGGTCCAGTATTGCTGATGTTTGCTCATGAGGATCTAGTGGAGAGGATTTCTAAATGCTATACTGTATATAAATGGTTTGGAACCATGGCATGTGAAGGCCTGCCACCTCCCACATGATCTTGCCCAGAATTTGAAATTTTCAACAGAGGCTCTATTACATTTCCCACCACCTCAAGAAGCTAGGCTGTTCAAATAATACATGCGGCACAGCTTTCTCTGCAGCGGTACATTAGCTGTGGAACACCTTCCCAAGGAAAATCAGACTGGCTCCAGTTACATTTTTATTATTCCACCTGGCTGTTGATTTTCTTAACTGTTGTGTCTCTTCCTGTTAAGTTTGTAGATATTGGTGTTACATTTAATTTGCAGTCATTCTGCTGTAATAGAAACATGTTGTAATTTTAACCACCTTTATATAAACCACCTTTTGTAAGACATGTCTATTAGAAAGGCAGAATGTAAAGTTTTAGTTACCTGTATTAAGTGTTTAGTTACCTGTATTAAGGCACACAGCAACAGCAAACAACAACAACAGCAGGATAACAACATGGCTGTGTAGCAGAGACAAGGATGCTCTATTGGGTCAAGGTGCCGTCTTTGTATAATATAACATGAAACACTTGCCCAAATGAGGAAAAGAAAAACGGACTGTGAACTTGGGGATGTGGGGAACCATATGTAAGCTGATGATAAATATGAAAAAGGTCTAAAGGACTTTGCAGAGACTCTAAAATTAATTTTCTTCCACGGCCTTCACTGAGAAGACAATGGCATACAATCCTTCTCAGCATTTGTTTTTAGGAGGCAACAAACACTTCTGATTTTAATCCCCTGCACATTTATCTGAGATTGCACTGTACATTAAAGAGTGATACATTTTTCGAATTATGAAGACACGAGCATGAATAGTTTTTATATGTGAGTCCTTAAAGAACTAAAATGTTCAAAAGACTTATTAAGAAAAAGGGGATAGGGACAACTTTTTTCCATCTTCTATTATATTAGTCCACCATACTCATAATCACTGTATAAAATTTAGCAATATAAACTACAGGAAGTACTTTTTCACACAGTGCACAGCTACATCACAGAAATCTCTAATATGATTTAGATAGTTTCCTCCCCTCACCGCCATGAATATGAATAGCCATGACTGCTTAAAAGCAAACTGCATGTTGTGGTGGTATCAGTAGACTGTTAAGAAGTTTATTGTTATAAAAATAGAAATGAAAGAGAAAGACTCAAATAAAATAGAGCAAAAGGTTTTGAAAAAATGTGCTTATGGAATTACAGAACATACTTAGGAATTAGAGTACAGTCATCCCTCCATATTTGCGGATTTGATATTTGCGGATTTGATTATTCACAGATTCATTAATATGTTCTCTCCAGGACTGTCTAGGTCCTCCAGTGCAACTCTGTGGTCAACTTTAACTAAAGGTTGCACTGAAAGACCATTTGTAGCTACTCCAGTGCCATTCTATGGTCAGTGTATGTTGGACATTGACCACAGAGTCGCACTGAAGGACCTAGAGATTCCTAGAGAGGTGTTCTCTCAGGGAAAAACAGTGTTTTTGTTATTTGCGGTTTTTCCATATTCACGGGGGTCTTGTGCCCCTAACCCAAGCGAATATGGAGGGACAGCTGTACTCTTCTTTTCAATGATATAATAAGGAAGGTGACACCAAGACACAGCGGATGAGACAAGAAAAATATACTAGTCGATGTTGGATTTGCATGGAGTAGAGTTTGATAAACTTTCTTTATACAATAACACACATTGAAAGAATTATACAGTAGTACAAAAAAGTAATCCTTTCAGATTCTTGCAAGGAGTCTGGTTATCATAATCACTGCATATTGATTTGCTGGGATTGTAAAAACAGAGAAAGAGTATTGTTTTCATGTGCTGATGTAGCCTTCCTAGAAGTTTCTGGTTGGCCTTGATGAACTCTCAGTCTAAGCCAGTAGGGATCCTTTGTCCTTTGAAGGGATTTGTTCAGTCATGATCATGGCATACAGAACCTTAACCTCACTTCTTTGCTATTTCATAACCTGCTTGCATTTCTGCAATTTCTGAGCCTTAGACTTTGAGCTGAGCTAAAAAAAAATAGCTTGTATAATTTATCCCAAGTCAGGGTAGGTGGGATAAAAATGAAGGAGAGGGAAGCCTGTTGATAACAGTACTACTCTGACGCAGAGGAAAAGTCTCAGTTAAATGTACATGACATTGTCAGACTCAGAGGATTAAAATGGCCATGCAGTGCAAAAAGGAAAGAGGAAAAAAGATGCATGTAATTCTGAGACACGGTGTGTGGGAAGCTGAGAACATCACAGATAATATGTGGGATGGTGTTGTGGTTTCCTCAGAGAAGGATCAGCTGTTGCTTTTTCAGAACAGCAAAATGTTCTTGGATTTTTCTTAAAATACGTTTTGTTTAGGCTTTGTATTTGGTTTGAGTTCTAAAGGCTTGGATCTGAAATGACCTCAGTCTGAACTGATAAATTAAATACATTTAAATTTTTAAATTGATTATAATAGACAACAACAAACTCTTAGAACAAGTTGATTAACCACTTTCTTCCTGTAGAAGTTTCCTATGTTGGCTTTGTTTGGGCGGGGGGAGATAATCAAACAAAAACTCCATGGTTGACCATTACAGGAATGAACTGCAGTGTCAGTAGGGTTCTAGTTCCCCACGTATCCTTGTCTGGTATGGTTGCAAGGAGATTTTAAAAATTCCCATTGCTTTCTCAGTAAGTGCAGTTGCTTATTATATCCAAATGTGGACAAATGATAATTACTCTTAATTGTGGTGTATAGGAAGTAGCCAAATTCAGGGAATGGGTTACAATGCTGACCTTTTTGTACAAGGTTTAGTTAAGGTTAACCACAGTTACGTTGTCCTTCAGAAGTTTAGTACTATAGCACCTGCAATACCTGGCCATTGGCCATGCTGTCTGGTGATGGTGTGAATTATCCAGAATATCTGGAGGACAACATATTGCGTTCAAAGGATTTAGGATTTCCTGCATGGCAGGGGGTTGGACTGGATGGCCCTTGTGGTCTCTTCCAACTCTACAAGTCTATGATTCTAGGAATTCCATGTAAAACTCTCTATATATAAAAAAAGAAAAAAGAATA
This sequence comes from Sceloporus occidentalis, assembly GCA_023333645.1. Taxonomy (NCBI): domain Eukaryota; kingdom Metazoa; phylum Chordata; class Lepidosauria; order Squamata; family Phrynosomatidae; genus Sceloporus; species Sceloporus occidentalis. The sequence goes on along the minus strand of JALMGF010000004.1, from coordinate 8,518,452 downwards.
CTTCCTATCTTTTTATTATGGTATGGGACAATGGGTGCTGCCCATTTCCAAGCAAGAGACCCAATTTGTCATAGAATCATAGAGTTGGGGCTTCCGGTGGTATGGCCGATCATTTAAACATGGCTACCCTTTGCCTCATAACCATTTCTTCTCCAGGCTAACCAGCTTCTGCAGACTCCAGTTCATCATAGGGTATGGTTTCCAGATCTTTTATCACTTTGATCAATCTCTATGGATACATTACAGGTTGTCCATCTCCTTCTTTAACTGTGGTGCCCAGAACTGGACACAGTGTTCCAGTTCAGGCCTGACCAAAGCAGAATTCCTTCCCTCAGTTTAGACACTATACTCCTATGATGCAGGCTAGGATCATTTTGCCTTTTTTAGCTGCCACATCACACTGTTAACTTATATTCAGCTTGTGGTATACTGAGACTCCTAAATCCCTTTGATAATAGTTGTCAAGCCAGGTGTGTCCCCCTTCCTATATCTGTGCATTTCATTTTTACTTGCCTAAGTTTAGTATCTTACATTTCTCCCTGTTGAAATTCATTTTATACGTTTTGACCCAGCTGTCGGTCCAGGTCACTTTGAATTCTGATCCTGTCCTCTGAGGTATTAGCTACCCCTCCTAATTTTGTATCATAAAGATGTTGAATAACACTGAGTCCAGGACAACCCACTAGTCACTTTTTTCCAGGATGAAGATGAACCATTGCTGAGCTCCCTTTGGGTTTGGCCAGTTGAACAAAAAGAATACCCTGGAGGACCTTTTTGAAGGCATTACTGAAATCAAGATATGCCACATCCACAGCATTCCCTTTATCTATCAAGCTTATAACCCTATAAAAAAAGAGATCGGATTAGTCTGTCATGACTTGTTTTTGAGAAGCCCATATTGACTTTTCGTGATCACAGCATTCCTTTCTAAGTGTTAACAGACTGCCTGTTTAATTTTCTGCTCTAGAATCTTTCCTGATATTGATGTCAGGCAGTAATTGTTTCGGTCCTCTTTTCCCCTCTTTTTGAAGATGGGAAGATGGGGAAAGGAGAGAGCCAGGGGAGCGAGGAAGCTTCTCTTGTGTTTTGGGTCCCTTAGCCAAGAGAGCCATGGCAGCATAGAAGAAGGGGTGGGTGCCAGCAGCAGCAATGCACACACATACCATGCAGTGGAAGGACCTCCCAACTGGGTGTCACACACTCCCCAAGGTGTCACCTGGTGCAGTTTGTACCTCCCATGGCCCTAGTGATACCCTTGGACAGAACAAAAAAACCCCACTTTTATTGTCTTTAATCTCTCTAGCAAGCCTGAGTTCATTCAGTCATTTACCTTTTCACCTTCTCCATATTTGATTGAATTCCTCTTGGGTGATTCCCCCCTTTTCCATTACTCGTATGTGTACCTTTTAAATTTTAGCTCAGTTGAAAGCTCTTTAGACATCCATGCTGGTTTGTTTAGACACCTTTTCCAAGTTTACTGAAATCAGGTTTCTTAAATTCCAAGTGGCCGGGAGCATCATTACCATGTCTGGATTATGTTTCAATTTGCTCTCATCCCATCCATTACTGATGGCAGACATTGGTTTAGGATCAGGACAACTACCAAGAATGCCATCTGTTCGTCAATATTTTGTGCTGGTTGTATTCTTAGTGGGTGCTTTTGGTCAAAGTTGTAAGTTGCAAGCTGTGACAACCCTTAGGAAAACTGGTACTTCTAAGATATGCAGAATCTAAGTTCTGAGCATTTCAGGCATAACCAGTTCCCTCAGCTACACCAGCCAGGATCGACCAAGTTCAAATTTATTTTGGGGCTCACATAGAAATGCAGTGGGTAAGCTGTGGCAGCCTTAGAGGAAGGCAATGCCAAACATCCTCAGAATAAACATTGCTAAGAAAACCTTTAGATAGGGTCATTCTAAGTAGTAGTTGACATGAAAGAGTATGGCAAAAAAAAAAAAGTCTTATATGTTAAGGGGCTAAACTAATTCAGGTTAAGCCATAGAAACCCAAATTCTATGCTGGTGCTGACACTGATTTCTGATTCTATAGGTAAAGCAGTTGTCTCCAAGTAGTGCTGGATGAAATATCCAGACACCCCATTTGAGACCTGGTATGATGTGGTGAGCTGGTGTTGGTATATTGGTTAGAGAATTTAGGAAGATTTACACTGAAGTTATGATGAGTCCATTCATCTAGTTATGATGAATTCTTGATCCATCTGTCTCCATTCTTCTATGTATTCTGTAGCAAGAGCAGTGAGCAGATCAAGTATCCCATTAATAGCAGAATCACATTGATTAAATCTAAAAATTTCCAGGCATTTCCAGTTGATCTAGCAGGAAAAAAGGAAGGAATGGGGAAGAATTGTAATGTTGTTCTCCAGAAAGGCATCTTTATTAAAATGTAATAAATAAGTAAATAAATAAAAGAACATCTGTTACCACTGCAGCAGGCATCCTCAAATTCATTGTTCTGCTTGCCTCATAGACAGAGCCAGTGGTACAGGCCCATGATTGTTCTGTAAAAACAAAAAGCACTGCGAAGAAAACTTCAGGTCTTTTAGAACATTTTCTTATACACTATTTTGCATTCTTTCCAAGTTCCTTCATGCATGTGTGCTTGGAGTCTCCCAAATTCTGAATTAAGCAGCATAGCTGAAGATTAAGTATTAGCAAGTTTTTTTAAAAGGCATAAATATTCAGTGTAGTCTGTTTAGACATTAGTAGTTTTTAAATCTACAGACTGTATAATCCAGCCTTTAATACAAGGCCTTTAATACCTTAAAAGCACCAGATCCCATGTGACCTTGGAAGCTAAGCAGGGTCAGCCCTGGTTAGTACTTGGAAGGGAGATCATCAATGAATACCAAGTGTTGTAGGCTATACTCCAGAGGAAGGAACTGGCAGAAGCAGATCTGGGTATTCTTTGCCTAAGAAAACCTTAGGAAATGTATGGTGTCATCACAAGTCGACAGGCAACTTGAAGGCATATACAGTATACACAATTTTTAGAAAAGATATTTATTTGAATTTTATTTTGATTGTGTTTGATTGGTTGGCAAAGAGGGATGTTCTTTAGATTCTATAGATACAACACTTATACAATTCTAAAGAAAAGAAAGGGTGAATTTTCACTACTGGTGTCCAAATTATACTTTCACTTCCCACTTACTGCTATCTTTAAACCTCGGCTGCACTAGGGTGAACTGAGGACATTCAACCTGAACTGTACAAGCTTGAACGTAACTTTAAAGCCCTATGAAGTAACTAATGGGAACTTGGGGGGCAGGTCCTTGAGTATAGGTGTACTTTACATTTTCTCATGGCTGCATCCTATACAATCTTGATGTTAGAGAAATGAAATTGTTTGGCAGGCCAAGAAAAAACAATGCTGTGTATATTATCATGCAAATTTCTTTCATTTGCTCCAAATAGCATTATACATAGCTTCCTATGTCCCTTGAGAAGAGAAAACTGTTTACTCTTCCTAGTAATTCCTGTAATCAACCATTGCCAGAGCAGAGTGAACTACACCAATCCTGTAATTTTGAAAACTAGAAACTGACATCCTAATGGTTAAAGATACAGTTCAGTGGAAAAGATTAGGTCAGTATGCGTGATTATGGACACAGGAAGCCCTTCCTTTTTTGCAGACTTCAGATTCGCAACCCTCGCTTACTTGCGAGGAACAAATGGGGGGGGGTTAAAATGGGGCATGCGTCCGCAGCCACTCACAGGCATGCACCCCCATTCAGACCTATGGAACTTGAATACAGTCGGCCCTTCTTATACATGGATTTTTTACACACGGATTTAAGCATACACGGTTTGAAAATGTTCCAAAAAAGTATAAATTTACCTTGATTTTCCATTTTTTATAAGGGAAACCATTTTGCTATGTCATTATATGTAATGAGACTTGAGCATACACGGATTTTGTTATACACTGGGGATCTTGGAACCAAAGCCCAGCGTATAACAAGGGTCCACTGTATCTGCGAGCTTCCGTTTTCATGCGAAAACCTGCAAAAACAGAGGGCTGACTGTACAGTGCTATTTGGAGTAAATGAGAGAGAAATTCGTATGATAATATACATAGCATTCTTTCCTTCAGTTTCTACAAGTCTAATTCTGCTTGTTCTGATCACTCAGTAAAACTTGGAATAGTGCAGAACAGAGATTCTAGAAGTGCATTAGTCTTGGTTGAGTTTTTTATTTCTGGTATTAACTTCCACTGTGTTAAAAAATTAGGCTGTTGATGAAGGGAAAAGTCTGGTGAAGTAAATTTTTCTAGTCAGTGAACAAGTTGAGTTTTTGAGAAGAGAGAAATATTTAAAAGTTGCATGGTCAGTACATATAAACCATTAATGCATGAATTTTACTACTTGCATGGATCCTTGTGGTCTCTTCTCAGGAGATATGAGACTGGAAGGTGGAAGACATGAAAGGGAAATATATTGTGTGATATTTGAACAGATTTTATTTGGTTTTGATTCTGAAGTGGCACATTCTGTGGTTCTTTTTTTAAAAAATCTTTCAGTGAAAAAACCCAAAGTTTTGAGATACTGGAATCTAAAGCCAGAGATACGACCTGTCCCATAAAGTTAAAACTATTGAACCATGTTGTTGTTGATTTCAGGAAGTATTTGGGCAAAGCTCTCTTTTACAACATGGATATAAATTTGGGTGCTAAGCAAATCGTAACTGTCATCATGTGTATGGTGTTACTAATGCCTACCCAACAGCTTTGACATTAGCCATTTTGGATGAGATCCAGTTGGATTGGAAATAAAGTTGTAGTATAATATATATTTGGCCATTTTGTGCCTCAAGTACAAAACATATGGACACACACACACACCCCTTTTACAGTCTGTGGTGTGAATTCTTCAGAATGCTTCTGAAGTTGATGACAACTTATCCACCAATTTATTTTTAAATGATATTGGCTGGTACACCAAAAGCCAGCATGAGTTAGGATAGTGGTGGTGGTTGTGTGCCTTAAAGTCTTTTTTAGCTTATGGTGATCCTAAGCTGAACCTGTTGTGGGGTTTTCTTGCCAAATTTCTTCAGAGGGGGTTTGCCATTGCCATCCTCTGAGACCGAGACAGTGTAGCTTGCCTAGGTTGCCCAGTGAGTTTACATAGCTGAGCTGGCTTATCTAGATTCAAATGTTTGCTTCCCAGACATACCTTGGGCTATGAGAGTGACTTGCCCATCCCTGTCTATCATACATGCTGTGAAAGTAGAATGTCACCTTGCACTTCAAGGTGCTTCAAGAAAATCTCTTTCTCTTATAATTAAGTAATGTAAGATGGAAAAAGTGGCCCATGCGCATTGGTATGTGAAAAGCACCCTGTCTATGGTACATAATTTGTGTTTATTTTTTCTTAAAGAGAACTGACCAATTTTTTTGAGAATTATTTTAAAGGGACTTTGTTCTATGCCTCAGGTCCAGTTCAATGCAGGCCTAACTTCATCACAGTGCCAACCATTTTCTGCATTATTGCAAAAATATGTACCAGCGCATGTCACATATTGTGACATATTGCTTGCTACAGTATACACATTCTCCTGGGGAAAATTATAGAAGATGCATGCATGCCACACAGAGGCCTGAAACATACAGGCCAAAAGACCACAGTGGCACTGCAGCAATTACACAATCCTGATCCCTATTCAGGCAGCTGCCGCGATCCTGAGCCAGGCCACCAGAAGGAGTAGATTCTATCCACTCCTTCTTGGCCCAGTTCTTCTTGTTTGGCACAACACATTGGCACAACTTCAGGCCACATTTGAAGCACGTGTTATGTAAATGCCATGCCCTTAATGCAGCCTGAAGCCATGTCATTTTGCCCATGTGTTTCAGGCCAGAGACCAATATAGTTTTTAGCAGGTCTGCACACTGCAGGCCTGTAACATTGCCTTATAGTCAGTGGCTGCTAGAGCTTCTCTGGGTGATCCATATTGACCTTGTCATTCAAACAGTGCCAAAAGATTTTTTCCAAGGCCCAGAAGTGGCCTGCAAACTTCAAAGACAGTTCTCTGTGTATCATACTAGAAAGTGCTGTCCTGATATTGTCAAGATCATTAGTATTAATTTGAAACCAAATCTGTAAGTGATTGTCTTAACAATTTGATTCTAATTGCCTGTCCAGACAAAGAGAAAAGTTGATTAACCAAAGAGGACATTCTGTGAAACCTGTAATAAACAAGACAATAATCTGACATAAAATAACTACAGTGCGCCTGCGTCATATACGGGTTTGAGCATATACTAAAACCCGCTGAGAACCGTGCGGGGCGCAAAGGGCAGCACGTCCCATTCAAATGAATGGGGCTCGAGCATACAAGTTTTTTTGGCTTATGTGGGGGGGGGGGGTCCAAGGGAGTAGTTCTTGTTGTTGTTAGCTGCTTTTGAGTTGACCTCAACTCATGGTGACCTCATGGATGTGACATCTCCAAGATCCTCTGTCCTCCACTGCTCTGATCTTGCAGACTCTAGTCCATGACCACTTTGATTGAGTCTAACCATCTGGCAAATGGTCTTCCTCTATTTCTATTGCCCTCTACCTTTCCTAACATCATTGTCTTTTCCAATGATTCATGCTTTCTCATGATATGCCCAAAGTACAACAGCCTCCAGGGAGAGTTCGGGCACAATCTGTTCTAGAACTCATATGTTTGTCTTCTTGGCCTTCCATGGTATTTTCAATACTTTTCTGCAGCATCACTTCTCAAATGAGTTTATTTTCCTTCTGTCACCTTTCTCAAATGTCCAGCTCTCACATCCGTACACGGTGATGGGGAACATAATGGTTTGGACGATCCCCAGTTTAGTGTTCAGAGTTATATCTTTACACTTTAGGCTCTTGTCCAGTTCTTTCATAGCTACCCATATCAATTTTAGTATTTTTCTAATTTCTTGACTGTAGTCGCCATTGTGATCGATATTTGGTCCAAGGTATGGGAACTTTTTGACTATTTCAATTTTCTCATTGTCTACATTGTCTACGATGAATTCTTGTAGATCTTCTGGTCCATTATTTTTGTTTTCTTTATTCAGCATTAAGCCTGCCTTGCCACTTTCCTTCTTGACCTTCTTCAGTAATTGTTCCAGGTCTTCGTTGGTTTCTGCTACTAGTATTGTGTTGTCTGTGTATCTTGAGTTGTTCATGTTCCTTCCTTCAGTGTTAACTCTTCCTGCCTCTGAGTCTAAACCTGCTCTGCGTACGGTATTTTCTGCATATAGCTTGAATAAATAAGGTGATAGAATGCAGCTTTATTCTTCTTCTGCTTTATTCTAATTTTGGATATTAGTAGTTTGTGGTCTGTACCACAGTGTGCACCTGGTCTTGTGTTTGCCACAAGAATGGGGCTTCTCCATCTTCTGTTCTCTATTATGTAATCTATTTAGTTTCTGTGTTCCATCCAATGACATCCATGTGTCTCCTCTCTGATTAGCTGCTATCACAATTATAATTTTATATGTACCATTTCTTCTTCTTCTTTTTTTTTTGTGGTCTCTGTACATTACACATATAAGCCTGCCTCTGTGCAGAGAGACACCATTCAGAATAGTTCAAAAAAGGTTTACAGCATATTGTCTATCAACTAGGAACTGATGAGACAAAACAGCACATATGAGTACTTTGTTTACTGTTAAAACTTTGAAACTGAATTATCTACAGGGGATAGGAACCTAAAGTGGGTTCCAGCTGAGACAGGACATCCCAATCTGTCCTCTTCCTCAGCCATGCCTGGGTGAAAAACTCAAGCTCTGGTGCTACATGCCATTCTGGCTGGTCATCCAACTAGCCATCAACAAGGGGGACCTTCCTAGGGAATCTCTCCCCCCACCCCATGTTCCATGACATAAAGGAAAAACACGCCACAGACTGGCCCCAGGGTAGTCTCATTCCTCATGCTGTATAGGCCCTGCAATTCACAGGAGCAAGTCTGGAGACATTCACTTTACCCAGTTAGCACCTAGGGGTGCTCAGCATTCAAAAGAAGTTTATAGGATACAACAGATTTTCATCACACTGCCTGTTGCCAGAATGATTATGATAACTTAATTCACACTGCTAGTAATTCTGCCATTAAATCTGCTCTCATCTCACATCTGGATCACACCTCCCAGTCATATGTTCTTTCTCTGAACCTCCAAGAATGCACTCTTGGAGGAAGTAAGCTGTAGGTCCACAAAAGCCTGTCCGGTAATAAATCACTTATTCTTAGTGCCACATGATTTTTTAAGTGACAATGTACTAATATGGCTACACCTTTAAAAATTCCTTTTTAAAAAAAAACACATTGGAATGCTACAGGCCACTGTCCTTTTGTACCAAACCCATTCACCTTAATGTTGCCTCAGCAAAACCCTACAGCACCTTTTTGATCTTGGAAGCTTAGCAGTGTCAGCTCTGATTGGGAAACCACCAAGGAATACCGGGTGGTACACAGTGGGTCCTCAGTATCCACAGGGTTTTGGTTCCAGGACTCCTCACGGATATAAAAAATGAACAATCTGCAAATGCTCCCCATTCGTTCACCCAGTGTCTTATTGAAATCAATCCCAGGCAAGATTTAACAAAGGCAGGGAGAAGCAGTGAATGTAAGGCAGCATCAACAAACCCAGCCACTGTGATTCAGGCACATGGTTGCTTCTGCCTGCCTTAGTTAACTCCTGCCTGGGATTGATTTCAATGAGACACAGAGTGGAAGAATGAGGGAATGGAAGGCAGCATCAACAAACCAACTTCTGAGATTCAGGCACTTGCTGCTTCTGCCTGCCTGGGATTGATTTCCATCAGAGAAGAGAGAGGGGGGAGGCAAGCCCCCCGCTCTCCAACACTATGCCTCCATTCTTCTTGCTTCTTGGGATGCACCAGCTGCACTTTTGAGCCAAATCACAGCAGAAGCAGGACAAATGTCTCCCTGATGCCTGGAGTTTCCCACCGAAGCCTCACTTACTGCCCCGAGACTGCTTTTCAGGTTGGCTGCCCTAAGTCTCAAGTTTGTTTTTTTTTAATTAAGAACTTTTTAACTTTAATCTAATTTACAGCCATAGCGTGAACCTATCATGGGGTTTTCTTGGCACAATTTGTTCAGAGGGGGTTTGCCCTTGCCTTCCCCTGAGGCTGAGAGCATGTGACTTGCCCAAGACCACCCAGTGGGTTTCATGGCTGAGCTGCGAATCGAACTCTGGTCTCCAGAGTCATAGTCCAACATTCAATCCACTATGCCATACTGGCAAAACTGGTAGGCACAACTAATTTCTCCTGCATCTTTTCTCTTTTTCTAGGAAATAATGAAAAAAGTGTGCCAAGATTCTTGATCAGAAAGTGAAATTTGAGATAAAAGAACTACTAAGCCCATGTTTTCGCCTGATCAAGAAAATCATCCATCAAAAGTATTGGTGAAATATGGTGAATTGATTGTATTGGGGTAAGTGCCTTATATTAAATGAGAATCTGTATCATTGCTATTAACTGTGAAGGCAAAAAGATGCTTTGCTGATCCTGTTCTTTGCTATACTGTTCAGCTATTTTCAGTGAACTCTCACACCATGAAAATTATTTCCAGTACCATTTTCTTCTATCACTGTAATTTCAAGTTAAATGATTATACATTAATATTGGAAGAATTGATGTTAGTTAAGGCATGTTCTTATTCTTTATTGACTTGAGCACAATCCAGCCAAAGTTGAATACTTTTATTGAATTCAGCAGGAGAGATCGAAGTGTGTGCTTAACTTTAGCGCTACAGTCATTGGACCTTAATTTGAGACTATGTTAAATCATTTATTTTCAAGATAATGTAGAACAATAGTGGGCTATAAGGAACACACCTATCAACATTTCTGTTTTTAATATCTATTCTGATAAGGCATTAAGCCCACCCTTAGGCAGAATCATTTGCAGTTTTTAGTACACATGAGCTTCATTGCATACACCAAAGCTGGTGTTTTTCCATGAATGTGTACAACTGTTAGGGATGACTGTGTGATAAGAGCAGCTACAGCAAGCTGGTTTCCAATGTGTGTCAGAGGAAAAGGTGCCACCCTGTTTTCTCAGGAGGTGTGTGTGTGTGTGCGTGCGTGCATGTGCACTTTTAGTTGCCTGAAAGCTAACCATTTGTTATAGAGCGATCCTATAGACTGGATATGTTTTCAGCACTCTCCAGAGAGTTTCTACTGTCAGTAGCCCATGTGTACTGTGTCTTTCACAAAGGACCCCCCCCCCCCCCCACCTTGACAGAGAATATCAGACAGAGGGCATGGAATAGATTCCCAAAGAATATTGTATAGTAAGGGAAGGAAGGGAAACTGGCTACATCTTTTTCATGACAAAGATACTAATGGGTGGCCTGGCATTCAAAATGAATTAGACTTTGTTCTATCTCCTTATTCAGATGTGTGTGTGTGTGCGCGCGTGCACATGTTTTTATGTACACATGCATGTACACATCTCACCCTGTGTGAAAAAAGGCTTAGGACCAGCTGACTGGCAGCTAGTGTCTGTTTTCATAGTTCAAGATGAATCTGTTTACTTAGTAGTTAATATTCTGAAAAGCAATATGGAGAGAGGTGAGGATTGGATTTAGTGCATCCCTTTAGTGCATCCCTTCATATTAATAGTTATTTTTTTAAAAAAATGGAATTGCTCCGATGGAAGCATATAATTAGAAAATTTTGGCTGGGATATATAGACCAAGGGTTCCCAACTTGTGCTTCATGGAGCTTTTAGGGCTTCGCATGCACTTCCCAGGTGCTCCGTGGAAGGAAAATGAAAGAAATAAAAATTGAATGAAATTAAAGAATAAGAATATATTCTTATATATACTCTTAAACACCATTAGCTTGTAAGGCATAGGGTAGGCCTCTTAGGGGCTGTGCCATAGAAATAAGGCCTCTGCAAGTCAAAAAGGTTGGGAACTCCTAATACAGACCATGCAACCTGCATGTGAATGTGTCAAGCCAAGTCCGGTCTGACAGTTTCATATACATTCTACATCCATGCAGTGATTTTTACAACAACTTTAGTGGATATATGCCATCAGAAGTAGACATACACTAAAGACACCAGATCCCATCTGATCCTGAAAGCTAAGCAGGGTCAGCCCATGTTAGTACTTGGATGGGAGACTGCCAATAAATACTAGTTGCTGTAGGCTATATTTCAGAGGAAAGAACTGGTAAAAGCACTTCAGAGAATTCCTTGCCTAAGAAAACACCATGAAATTCATGAGGTTGCCATAAGTTGATAGGTGACTTGAAGGCACATATACACACACTTCATCAGAACTACTATATACAGTCCCCCCTCCTTTCTCGCGAACTTGAGGTCTGTGGTCTTGAATATTCACAAAGGGGTGACCTCCGTTATTTCAATGGGGTATGCCCCCACTGTGTGTGCCCCATTCAAGACTATGGGACTTGAATATTGTTTTTGCGGGAGGGGTCTGGAATGAATCCTCCGCGAAAATGGAGGGTTGATTGTATACTCATGTATAAATCGAGGGCAAGTTTTGGGACCAAAATTTTGGATTTTGCTACGACCTGTAGATAAATTTAAGGTAAAACTTAGGAACATGTAACAAAAAAAAAATCTTTCCCTCTCCTTTTAAAAAAATGCACAGAGGGAACATATTCAGGAAAGCTAAAGAGAAGGAGAGATTCTACTTATTTGAGGGGTTGAAGTTGAAGGGAGGGTTAAATGGCAATTCTGTTTTTAAAATTTCTATCTCCTCACAAGTTATTGATGTGTGCCTTCAAGTCATTTCCAGCTTATGGCAACCCTAAGGCAACCCTCTCATGGGGTTTTCTTGGCAAGATTTGTTCAGAGGTTTGCCATTGCCTTACCCTGAGGCTGAGAGAGTGTGACTTGGCCAATGTCATCCAGTGGGTTTCAGGGCCAAGCTGGGAATTGAACCCTGGTCTCCAGAGTCATAGTCCACCTCTCAGACCACTATGCCACACTAGCTTTCATCTATACAAATACAGAAAGAGAAACGAATATAAATGAGGAAAAAGAATGAGAATGCAGTCTAAATAAAAGAGAGTAGGGAGAAGAACAACAAAGGCAGCCAGTATTAGGGACCAGCACAATGGCAGTGATAAGAAGCATAGGGGAGAAATCCCTCTTGGGCTGGAAGCAGCATTCCCACCCTCATGACGCCTCCCTTGCTCAAACTGGAGAAAGAAATCTACCAAATAGTGATACCTTTATTGTGAGGAACCTTCCCTCCTTCCTCACTTTCTTTTTCAGCCCCGGCAGGTTCAGCAACTACGTAGGAGAGCCCAAAGAGAACTGTGGTGGCCATTTTTAATAGAAGCATACCGTATAAGCCTCTCTGACCCTTGGCTTTATAAAGTGTACAATCTCTCTGTAGACAGGCTTTGAGCTCCTCCATGTTGCTGCTGAACCTATTGGGGCTGGGGCTGAACCTGTTTGGGCAAGTTAATGGAGTGAGAATGTTGCTTCTACGCCAAGAGGGGCTTCTTGCCTCTCTGCCTCTTGTCACTGCTTTGCACTGGGTCATTATTCCAACATTGGGGTCAGATTTTGACTGGGGGGGGAAATCAACTTATACACACATGTATACGGTATGTCTAACACTGGGTTTTGTGGATGCTTTGTTGTTGTGAAAATTATGAGCTGACAATTCTGCCATGCAGACTCTTTATATCATTTTAAATATTCTGCTCTTAAATACCTATGCTTGATTCTTATTTTCCTTAGAAACTAAAATGAAAAGTGTTTCAATGTCCTTTCCCTCCTTTTTTTTTCCTTGTTGCATTCTTAGTTCTTGAGGCTTTTTAGAGATATATTCCTCTCATATAAGCATATAGCACTACCATGCTCAGATATTCACTTGTAGTTCATAAAGTTTTTAAAGCTGTACTTTCTTGTAATGATCTTTTAGTCCACATCTATATGATGATTTGCCCACATACCCCATTCCCCCAAAATCCCCTCTATAATTCTTCCTGTACTACTTTTCTACAGGTACAATGGCTCACTGCCAAATGGAGACAGAGGAAGAAGAAAAAGCCGGTTTGCTTTATTTAAAAGGCCCAAAGCAAATGGGGTGAAACCAAGCACTGTGCATATTGCCTGTACACCTCAGGCAGCAAAGGTAAGCTTGATTTAATGAGTTATATCACTAGGTACATGACCTTGTTTCTTTATATACCAAATGTAAGTTAGAAGCAGACTCAATGAATGGTTGCATAGCAAAGCCACTTACTCTAGTCTTGCCCTAAGGGGAGACACACTTATTTTATTTTATGTTTTAAATAGGCCATCTTGTAGGTCACTTGCAGACCACCCTGATACTGTTATAAACCCTTGAGTGCTTCTCATTCACCAATGAAATGGGGCATTTTTTTAAAAAAAATTGTATGTTGGTTATTCAACCTTATTTATTTATTTATTTATTTGTATCCCGCTCTTTTCCCAGAACTGGGACCTTATCCTTGTAACACTGTGTCAGGTAGATTTGGCTGAGAGAGAGGAAGTCACTGGACAAACATAACTCGTGACTGAACAGTGATTTGAACTGTAGGCATAGTCCATCACACAAACCACTTCACCTAGGCTGGAAGTAGGAGCCTTAAGAATAAGCATTCCTTAAGTAGCATTTCTAATACTGCTTTCAACATTATTTCAACATTATTGGCTGTCTGAATGGTGTTGTATGGAATAATGGAGTGATGCTGCCTAGGTGTGTCTTTAGTGCTGGGGGAACACAACTTAAAACTAATTGCAAGTATAACTCGGTTAATGAAGTAGATGTGCACATGTGAAATCAAATAACCAGGTCATTCAGTAGCATCACTGAGGTGTGTGTGTGTGCGGGAGGTGCGGACTGCACCAAGTGACACCCCAGAGGGTGTTGCGGCTAGTGGAAGGGGCGGGGCTTCTGCAAGGAGGTGCGGGGAGGCCAGGCTCAGCCTTGCCGAGCATTCATCTACCCCTCCATCCCGCCTTGCTGTGGCCTGCCTTTCCTCTGAGGAAAAACAGGCCTGACTTTTTGCTGCATCCTGGCTTTCCTTTGAGGAAAACGAAGTCGCAGCAAGGAGGGTTGCGAGGTGGGTGGGTGCCTGGCAAGGCTGAGCCCAGCCTCTCCACTCCTTGCAGAGGTCCCACTCCCGCACCAGGTGACACCAGAGGTAGGCATGCCACTGAGGTCAGTTAAGCCTAAAACCTGCTAGAGACCGCTTAAAGCAGGCCTGCACAACATCCGGCCCTCAAGAGAAGGCCACATGGAAGAGGAGGAGGATGGGCAAACCCTTGCCTTGCTAGGCTCCTCTACTGCTCAGTTCCTCCATGCTCAGCTTTCTCTTGAGAAGAAGGCCTGGTGGTGGTAGTTGTGGTACTGGAAGAGGAGGAGAAGGACAGACGAACACTTGCCCCTCCAGGCTCCTCTGCTGTCTGGCTTTCTCCAGAAGGAGGAGAGCAAACACTTGCCCTGCAAGGCTCTGCCACTACCCTCCTTTCTCCTGAGGAGAAGGCTGAGTGGAGGAATGGCAAACGTTCACCCTACAGGAATCTTCCTCTGCCCAGCTTTCACCTGAGAAGGCCAGGCGGTGGATGAGGAAGAGGGACAAACGCTAGTCCCTAAAGGTTCCTCTGTCACTCAGCCTTCTCCAGTGGAGGAGGAGGAAAGGCAAGACTTCTCCGCCACTCAGCTTTCTCTTGAGGAGAGGGCTGGGCAGAGGAAGAGGAGAATGGAATTAATATTAATTGGTATTTAATTAAAACCTATCTGCAGTCTGAAGAAGTTTAGCATATTTTAATTTTGGCCCCTACCTACTGCCAAGTTGTGCAGGTCTGACTTAAAGGCTTCTTCCACAAAGCATCCAACAATGACTTTTTATTTCGCTAGCCTCCGCTTTTCTTGTGATTTCCATTTTGATGATCAGATGTATAGATCTATGTTGCTGTTTGGTGAGGCAAGCCTATCTGCCCTTTTTCTTTCAATTTTGCTGTTCAGGCTTGCTCAGTAAGTCTTCTGGAAGCAGCTGCTGTTTACCATGCCTGTTGCAGCCAGGAACACATAGCTATTGCAGGCCTGGCTGGAGTAGAATCCCATTCTTTCCCAGCTCAAACTTTATTGATTCTATACTGCAACAAACACACTACTGCAATCCACCACCATAAATCTCTGTTTTTTCCAGACCGCTTACAGTATCCTTCCAGTGACAATGCTGCTAAAAACTTTGAGCTAGATAGAGGACAAGGAGCAAAAGTGGATCTGGGCAGAAAAAAGACTATAAAAAGGAGCTTCTTTGTCAGATCTATGTTAACTGGGGTTTGCCTGTAATCCCTTCATCACTTGCAGACTGATAAAAGCATTTTCCTAGTCTGGAAAGAGTTGAGAGGTTTCAATTATATACTTAGCTCAAACGTACTGGTCATTTAAAAAATGCAGGCACTTAAAAAAAATTCTCTCTCCCCGTAACCTTTTGTTAGTGGTGTAGGGATTTGAGTGTTGAAGTGCAATTCTGGAGAGCAAGATTTGAATACCTGCTCCACTATGGAAACCCACTGGGTGATCTTGGGCAAGTCACACTCTCTCAGCATCAAAGGAAGGCAAAAGCAAACTCTGTCTGAGCAAAGCATGCCAAGAAAAGTCTGTAACACAGTCACCTTGGGGTCATCATAAGTTGGAAATGACTTGAAAGCACACAACGAATTGTATTGTTTCCAGTGCCTTCCCCCACTTTTTTCCCTATCCTACCATGTATGAAAACCATACAGTTCATGCTTAGGCATGACTTTTATTTATTGATAAATCAAATTTATTATTGAAAGTATTTGTTTATTGCCTCTCAGCTCACTGTGGCCTTTGAGGTAGTGCACAAGAGATAGGTGATGCTTTAAAAAATAATGCACATGATTACTCAGCTCAGCTTACTGCAGCCTCCAAGCCACAAGTTGGAATTCACACAAATTGACTGTGTTGGAGACACAGGCCTACATTTTGTATCAAATCTTGTATCAGAATCATAGAGTTGGAAGAGACCACAGGGCCATCTAATGCAACCTCTTGCCATTCAGGAATACACAGTGCTTTGATTGTATGTTCCTGCACAGCAGTGGGTTGGACTGGATGGCCCTTATGCTCTCTTCCAACTCTATGAGTCTGTGCCAGTTAATACACCTCCGAAAGATGGCCATCCAGCCTCTGTTTAAAAACCTACAAAGGAGACTCCACCACACTCCAAGGCAGCGTGATCCACTGTCAAACAGCTCTTACCATCAGTAGTTCTTCCTAATATTTTGGTGGAATCTCTTTTCCTGTAGCTTGAATCCATTACTCCATGCCCCAATCTCTTGAGCAGCAGAAAACAAGCTTGTTGTTTTATCCATATGACATTTTTTTTCAGATATTAAAACATGGCTATCATGTCACCTCTTAACTTCTTCTCCAAACTAAACATACCCATTGTAGTTCATTTGGTTTGGAGGATCTCAATGCAGGCAAAGGCCACTCCTTTCTTGGACATGTGGGGACCAAGACAAAAGACAATTTAAATTCCATTGGCAGCAGTAAAGTAACTCATCTTGGGATCCCGGGTGTCTTTTGTGAAGCCACAGGCAAATGTTTCACAAGGCCCTGCACACCAAGGGAGTGGCCTTTGCCTACATTGAGATCTCTCTGAATCAAGTCAGTTACAATGAAGACAGTATCTGAAACAAAACCAACACTGTCACTTTTTTCTCTCCTTTATGGTTTGTAAACATCTTTTGCCTGATGAAGAAGTCAGCCGACATTCAGAAGCTTGTGTTATGTGTTTTGTGCATTTGGCTTGGCCAATACAGGGATTGATTTTTGTGGATTTCAGATTTTGTTTTACAGTGGACCCTTGTTATACGCTGGGGTTTGGTTCCAAGATACCCCGTGTATAACAAAATCCATGTATGCTCAAGTCCCATTAAATATAATGACACAGCAAAATGGGGTCCCTTATAAAAAAATGGAAAATCAAGGTAAATGTATACTTTTTTGGAACATTTTCAAACCGTGTATGCTTGAATCCGTGTATAAAAAATCCGTGTATAAGAAGGGCCAACTGTATTTAGGTGGCTAATAGTAAGCATAATCTGCTTCGCTGGCTCTTTCCCATCCTGCACTGAGTAAATTTACATTTCCTTTGTTTTTCTAGTTGTGCCCATTTTGTTCAAGTGACCTGGTAATCAACTTGAGTAAAAAAGTGCTATTTAAATAAAAACTTTTCTTCCTTATGTTCCTGTGGCAATAGTTGGGAGGGGAAGAGGCAGTGTCAGCTGTCACATTTTGTGTCTCATCCTTCGTGGCACTTAATCATCTTGAGCATCTTAATCATTCAGTGTGTCTAGGCTAACATATGGCTAACAGTAGGCATGACTAATGCACTCGTCTCATAGCAACATGTGTTCTGTTGCGAAGCGCTACGTGGGACCAGTTTGGTCTGTTTTGTTGGATAGATTTGTTGTGCACTTTAAAAGGGAGTGGGGGGATCTGTTTTAATTCATGGTTAGTGAAGTGACACACCTGCACTAATTAGCATTTGTAAGTTCATGCATTCAGTGAGCTCAACAGGAGTCTGGTAATGTATGCTTCAAAATGCATGCTTTGTATAGCACTCTGTTCTAGGAGTGATGAAGTATCTTTGCAGCAGCTTCTGAAAGGGTTGGATCTTCTAGTGAGAGAATAAAGAAATCAGTTTGAAGTACTCTTTATGAATTGGATTTCCCTGTTCTTCCTGTTTCAAAGTTACACGTGTTCTGCAGGGAGGGGTAGGGGAGTACTGCCACATTTCTTTACACAGTTGCTCAGAACACACTCAGGGCACTACATGTTCTAACTTGCATTCACTGAAAAGAGAGCTCTTGTGGTAAAATCAAGGACATGACCCTTTGGGTCCTGAGCCCCACCATGTCTCCAAAGGGTTGCAGTGCCACCTTACATACTTGTGGAAAGACTGCCACCCAAAGCCACATTCTTGAAAGCCCACTAAAAGGATGGGTCTCAATAACCATCTTTAGGAAGGAGTTCTTGTGACATCACAATGATTCAGAAGGTGAAGAATAGTGATAGAAATGTCTGAATGCCAGCTTGGGTTCTAGCTTCCATTTACTTTAGACTGTGCATTAAGCTTCAGATTGTTTAAGATATTAGCTAAGATGTACTTCAAATGCAAAAATTGGGACAAAGGTGAATTTTGAAGGCTGTGGCACTTTTAGAACAGGGAAAAACCTGTATCTTTGAAATCTGTATCCTGTGACTGCTTCAAAAGATTACAAGGGAGCTAAAGGATAAAGATAACACATTAAAGGACACATGAAGTCTCCCACTGCCTGCATCCTTTATTTTTTAAGCTAGAGTATTCAATACAAGGACCATATGTAGACTACTCCTGACACTTGTGTAGTTCCCACAATCCATGTTTTACAATCAACATAATCATAGTGCCAGTATCTGATGCAAATGCCAATCAAATAAATAAATAAACAAATAGTGCCAAAGAACCACTCCGGCACCATTTTACTGCCCAGGTATTCAAAAAGGCCAGAAGTGGCACTGCGGTGGAAAGAGTAGAGAGTGTTAGTGGTTGTGAATGGCAGCAACAGACCCTTATTCCTTCTGAGACTGGCTCTCAGTCTCACCTTAAATAAAAGCCCTGCTCTAGTCCTTTCCTCGGCATTTTCTCCTACTTAACCTCATCAGACACCTCCTTTGTGTCAGAGGTCCAGGAACCCCAGTGCTTGCTCTAGAGTACAAATATGTTGGTATAGTTGGTGGCATGTTTTTGAATAATAAACCACACAGGGTGGTCTTAGTGCTTATATAAAAACAAGCTATAACTTTTATTGAAGTAACAAGTATAAGATGCCTTATTTCCAGCTCAGTAACCCTTTAGTTATATTAAGGGTCAACTCACTGATTATATAACAAATAGTTCCTCTTCAGATACTACTTCCTCTAAGTTTCCCGAATGGTGGTGCAAGTACATGGCCATTCCACCATTAAAACTAATGGGACTTGAGGTCCTGCAGTTTTTGGCATCTGTTTTGGGGGGGGGGGGGTTGTCCAGATCGGAACCCCCACAGATACAAAGGGCCGACTGTACATAAGTATATTCAGTTAAGTTCAAGGTTAAAAGATTTGAAATGATTAAATAGTAAAGGCTGCTTAGAAGGTGGTATTCAATTCAGGTGGTCCGCATCTTCACTGTATTATGCACTGTATGAGGACTCTGCATGTGCTCTAAGAAACTGAATTTTTATTTTTATTTTATTTTTTTATTTCACATACAAAGGACAAATTCACACAAAGAGCACAGACACACACCAATTATCAGTAACATTTAACATGTACGACACAGTTAAAAGCATCTTCTTACATCGTATTTCCTTTTATATTTGCACCGATTTTACTGTCTTTTCCTCATCCTTTCGTTCCTGTTTTTACTTACCAATTTTTTTAATTGCACATAATGCTTCTCTTACTGATTTTTTATATATATATATATAAATTATTATGTATATATACATATGTATTTTTAATTATTTTTATTATTCCTACCTTGCAGATTTATCAGTATAATGTTTCAATCCAATTTAATTAATTTTCACCCAAAATTCATTATTTTTTCATAAAGTTATCTACTCTTTTCCAATCAGCCAAATTATCAGTTTTCCCTTTTAATATCATAGTAAGCCTGTCCATTTCTTTTAGATCTAAAATTTTTTGTATCCATTCCTCTATGTCAGGTTTTTTTTCCTTTTTCCAATATTTTGCTATTAGCACTCTGGCCGCCGTCACCAAATACAACATTATCTTCCAAAAAATTTTTTCTACTGTGGCGCCCAAAAAAGATGTCATATTTAATAAAAAAAAGTTCTGGGATTAAAGGGATTTTGATCTTAAGCATTTTCTGTATTATCTGGTGAATGTCCTTCCAAGACTTCTTGATTTTTATACACCCCCACCACATGTGATAGTATGACCCTCTTTCCGTACCATATTTCCAACATTTATCATTGCCCAATCTATACATTTTAGCTATTTTCACTGGGGTGAAGTACCATCTATTGGATACCTTTAAATAGTTCTCTTTAAGATCTTGAGCCACTGTAAACTTACTGGTTTTTTTCCATGAGCTCTCCCAATCTTCCAATTTAATTGTATGTCCTATTTCTTGAGCCCATTTCGTCATACTATCTGTTATTACTTCTTTTTCCAACTCATATTCCATCAAAATTTTATAAATTTTTCCTATTTTCCCTTTTTCTTTGGCCCATATTATTTTATCTAACACATTTTCTTTCTTTTCAAATCCTTGTTGAGTATAGTCTTGTTTATATTTGGATTTTATCTGAAAATAAGCGAACCAATGTATATCTTTACCTTCTTGTTTTAATTCTTCTTTAGATTTTATATCATCTTCGCCTTTTTCATTTGATTTTAGTAAATCTTTATATCTGAGCCAGGATCCGCCTTTTTCCCATCTACTTAGAAAGGCCTCCTGGGGTGACACCCATAGTGGAATCTTTGAGTAGAACCTTTCTCTAATTTTGTTCCATATTTTTAACAGGGATTTTCGAATTGTATGGTGCATGAATTCACTATTAATCTGGTGTTTTTGATACCACACATATGCGTGCCGGCCAAATCTAATATTACAAGATTCAATACTCAAGATTTTCATATTCTCCACTTTAATCCAGTCCAGAATCCATGTTAATCCACAAGCCCAATGATAATTTTTTAAGTCAGGAAGCGCACATCCCCCTTTAATTACCTTCTTTTTCAATATCTGGTTATTAATTCTGGCTTTCCTGTCTTTCCACAAGAAATTCTTAATGTCTCTATCCCATTCTTGAAAAACCTTTTCTTTTGTAATTATTGGGAGATTCTGATAAAGAAAAAGTAGTTTTGGTAATATATTCATTTTTATAATTGCCAATCTGCCTAATATTGAAAATTCCATGTTTTCCCACCTTTGTATATCCTTTTTAATTTGATTCCACGTTTTTTTGTAATTATTTTCAAATAATTCAATATTGTTATTAGTAATCCAAATTCCTAAATATTTAACTTTGTTTGCCACTTGAATTCCTAATTTTTCCGCTAATCCCTTTTCCTTAGTCTTTTTCATATTCCTTGTAATCATTAACGTCTTTTCCTTATTCATTTTAATCCCTGAGAGTTGTCCAAATTCCTCAATTTCTTCCAATAAATTTATTGCACTTTTTTCCGGTTCCTCTAAAATTATTACCATATCATCAGCATAAGCTCTAAGTTTGTGCTCATATCCCTTAATTTTAAGTCCTCTTATCGTTTCATTTGATCTAATCGCATTATTAAGCACTTCTAATGTTATTATAAATAACAACAGGGATAAGGGGCATCCTTGTTTTGACCCTTTTTCAACCTGTATTTCCTCCGTCTTTTGTCCATTTATTATTAATTGAACTTTTTGCTTTGAGTATAAATGTAATATATTTGTCATTCCATTTTTTCCCACTCCCATGGCCTTTAATACCTGAAACATAAAACTCCATCCAATACTATCGAAGGCCTTCTCTGCGTCCACAAATATAAGTGCCATTTCTTTTTCTTTATATAAAGTGTAGTATTCTATAGTATTCAGAATTGTTCTTATGTTGTATCTCATATATCTTCCTGGGAGGAAACCATTTTGATCATTATTCGTAATTTTGACTAATATTTTTTTCCATCTATTTGCTATTATCCCTGTAAACAACTTATAATCAATATTTAAAAGAGCTATTGGTCTATAATTTGCCATGTTCGTGTTATCTTTCCCCTCTTTGGGTATCAAAACCACATTCGCTATTTCCCATGTTTTTGGTATTCCTTCCTCAATAATGCTGTTAAATACTTGGTGCAACCTACCAACTAATTGCTCTTCAAATGTTTTATAAAATAATGAGGTGAAACCATCTGGCCCGGGTGTTTTTCCTTCCTTTAATGCTCTTATTACCTGTGTAATTTCCTCTAGTTGTATTGGTTTCTCCAAACTATCTATATGTTCCTTATTCAATTTGTCTATCTTCTTTTTCCCTAGATATCTTGTAATTTTATTCACCAAATCCTCATCCTTATTGTTGTTTTTATATAATTCCTTATAGTAATTTTGGAAAGCTTTTTTTATTTCATCTTGTTTAGTTATTATTTTTTCTCCTATTTTAATTTTACCAATCCTTCTCTTGTTTTGTTCCTTTTTTAGTTTATAGGCTAGCCAGCGACCTGATTTATTTGCCCCTTCAAAGTACTTTTGGCCTATAAATTTTAATTTTCTTGCTGTTTCTTCTGTATTTTTTTGTTGAAGCGTCTGTTTTTGTAATAGGTATTTTTTTTTATTTTCTCATTATTTATATTTTTTGCCATTAACTCCTCCAAGCGTTTTAGTTCTTGTTTGTCTTTATTTTCTTTCTCTTGTCTTTGTCTTTTTATCTCAGCCCCCTTCTTTATCAGTATACCCCGTACTACAGCCTTAAATGTGTCCCATACCGTTTTTGTACTAACTTCTTTGGTCATGTTTTCTTTAAAAAAAAGTTTATTTCCTTTTTCAAATATTGAACAAATTTTTTATCTTTAATCAAATTATCGTTTAGCCGCCACTGTCGTTGGTTCTCCCCATCCTGTTTTTCCAATGTTATCTCAATTTGACTGTGGTCTGATAATAGCCTTGGGGAAATCTCCATCTTTTTAACCCTATTCGCTAACTGTTTAGAGACCAAAAAAAGATCTATCCTAGAGAGTCATTTGTGCACTTCCGAATAGAAAGTGAACCCTTTTTTATTTTCATATAAATATGACCAAATATCAACTAATTCATTTTCCTCCATCATTTCAAAACAATTATTTGGTAATTTTCCTTGATTATTGGTAATTTTTTTTCTTGACTGTCTGTCTCTTTTTGGCTTCAGCACACCGTTGAAGTCCCCCACAACTATTAAATTTTTCCCTTTGCATTTCGTTATATCCTTAGATAATCTTTTGAAAAATTCATTTTTGTTCTCCAAAGGGGCATATATATTAACTAATTCCATCTTTTCCCCATCAATATCTAGTTCTATTCCTATATATCTTCCTTCTTTGTCTTTAAAGATCTCAGTTGATTCATGATTTCTATTTACAAAAATTGCAACTCCCCTTCTCCTTTTCTTTTCATCTGCAGAGTAAAAAAGAGTTCCTAATTTTGGATTTCTCAAATATTTTATTTCATTCTCTCGTATTTTCGTTTCTTGAATGCAAATTACATCAAAATGACTCTTTTCTAAATAATGAAATATTTCTTTTCTTTTATGATTTTTGTTTATACCTTTGACATTTAGTGAACCAATTTTTATTCCCTTCATAGTTATCTCTTACAGCTCTTCCAAATTAATTTCCCCTTCTTCTACCTCCTTTACTGTCTCATTTTGAGTGTCCAGATTTATTAATTCCTCGATTTCTTTTGTCTCTAATTCTCCTTTCTCCTCTTTTTTCCCACCTCCTTTTTTCCTTGCCTCTTCCTCCTCCTTCTTAATCTGTGCAATTAATTTTCTATGAAAGTCCTTTGCCAAATCTATTGTATCTATTTTGTACCTTTTTTGTTTATATAATATCGTAATACCTTCCACTTTTTCTCATCTGTATCTTATGGAACCTTTTTGCAAAGTCTGAGTTAGGAATCTATATTCTTGCCTCTTCTTTAAGACATATGCAGGAATATCCTTAAATATTTCAACTTCCTTTCCGTCTATTATTAATGGCTTTTCATAATTCGTCTGACATAGTCTCTCTCGTATTCTATTATTAGTAAAGCATATTGCGACATCTCTAGGTAAATTCTTTTCTCTAGCATAAGTAGAATTTATTCTAAATATTTTTTCTGTAAACATATCTATTGCATCTTCCGTCATATCCATATATTTTGCCAATATTGGGATCAAAGTTTCTATCAAATGCTCATTTTCTTTTTCAGGAAGACCTCTAATTTTAACACTTTTTTCTCTGTGCCTGATCTCTTGCAGCAAAATGTTGCGTCTGTCTTGCTGTCTGTCTCTATTTATTTTCTCTGTTATCTCCTCTAAATCTCTAGTTCTCTCTGTTACTTCTTCCACCTCTTCCCTTATTTCAGTAACTTCCTTCGTAATTTTGTCAATTTTTTTTTTTGCCAGGCCTTCAATTTCTTTATGCATATCTGCTCTTATCTCATCTCTAGTTTCTTTAAGTTCTTGTTTGCTTTCTGCTTTAAATTCTCTTAATTCTCTCAATATTGTTATTATTGTATCTGAGTGCTTTTCTGATGTCTCTGTTGACCCTCTTCTAGAGTTTGAGTATATTTTTGTCTGAGTAAATGATTGCATTTGTGTTCTAGATCTTGTTCCTGTAGCCATCTGTTTCCCCTTCTGACACTTCCCCCAACCAAGAATGTTTAGCTATAATAATGTCACTTCTCTGAAGAGGCTGCTAATCCCCTATTTTCCAACAATATAAATTCAAAACAGATTTTTCCCTTTCTATCCTTCAGGCTTACTACAGTCACACAATCTCTATTTTTCCTTCAACTTTGAGTATATAAGCTAAACTTACTTTTCAAACATTATTATTTTTAACTTACAGAGGCAGAATAATAATTTGACCGGGCATGTTCATATGCAAATACAAAAGAACCATTTATCTATTAAGTCCCCCTTTTTTTTTCTGTCGATGCAAAATGGGAAAATGACAAGCTGGTGCACAAGGCTTTCGTTGACAGTATGGCTACTCCGCGATCCTCTACTTTCCCGGTGTAAGGCCTAATTTGTGGCCATACACGAGAAAAGTCAAAAGATCCCCCAGGAGTCCACATAGTAACCCCCCTTCGTGGAGAGAGACCTGGGCTCCAATTAGGGCCCAATTTACTGGCAACAGAAGGGTTAAGGAGAAAAAGAAATCTCCTTCACCAATCGCCTGTCTTCCCTTCCCGCCGTGGTTTAAGGATCTGTGGGATTGAGTCAGACCCGCCCCAAACGCTCCTCCGCCGCCGCCGGTGGAGATGTTGCTGGGAGGGGGCTTTTATTCCCTCCTGCGCCTCACCCGCTGTGCCGCCCAAGGGCTGGATGGTCCGTGGGGTTGGGCTGGACCCGCCCCAAACGCTCCTCCGCCGCCGCCGGTGGAGATGTTGCTGGGAGGGGGCTTTTATTCCCTCCTGCGCCTCACCCGCTGCGCCGCCCGAGGGCTGGATGGTCCGTGGGGTTGGGCTGGACCAGCCCCAAACGCTCCTCCGCCGCCGCCGGTGGAGATGTTGCTGGGAGGGGGCTTTTATTCCCTCCTGCGCCTCACCCGCTGTGCCGCCCGAGGGCTGGATGGTCCGTGGGGTTGGGCTGGACCCACCCCAAACGCTCCTCCGCCGCCGCCAGTGGAGATGTTGCTGGGAGGGGGCTTTTATTCCCTCCTGCGCCTCACCCGCTGCGCCGCCCGAGGGCTGGATGGTCCGTGGGGTTGGGCTGGACCCACCCCAAACGCTCCTCCGCCGCCGCCAGTGGAGATGTTGCTGGGAGGGGGCTTTTATTCCCTCCTGCGCCTCACCCGCTGCGCCGCCCGAGGGCTGGATGGTCCGTGGGGTTGGGCTGGACCCGCCCCAAACGCTCCTCCGCCGCCGCCGGTGGAGATGTTGCTGGGAGGGGGCTTTTATTCCCTCCTGCGCCTCACCCGCTGCGCCGCCCGAGGGCTGGATGGTCTGTGGGGTTGGGCTGGACCCGCCCCAAACGCTCCTCCGCCGCCGCCGGTCCAAGAAACTGAATTTTTAAGCTCTTGTCCCTGGCACTTTTGCTGAGATCCAAGTGGGAATCAGTAAACTAAAGGAAAGATGATGTGAAGAAGATGAGATTATAAGAGGACAAAAAGCAAAGCAAGAGATGGATTTTTGGTTAAATGGATGGCACATGGGATTTTCAAATATTCATATAGCTATTTCCCTCTTTGCCATGCTCAAGGAACAAGGAGTGGGGGGTGGGGTTGGGTGAAATCAGTGATGGTACTTTTCAGTTTAATTCCAGTAAGGATTCTAGTAGAAGCTTTTATCTGTTGATATTTTACACCTTCAAATGGTTTCTGACTTATGGTGACCCTATCACAGAGTTTGCTTGTCAATATTTATTCAGAAGGGGTTTGTCATTGCCTTCCAGAGTCAAGATAAATGCTTTACAGTGCTATCATAACCATGTGAGTTGAGATGCAAAGCCTACTCAGTTCAGTGGGCTTTTTATTCTCAGATAAAGGGGTATATGAGCTCAGCTTTAGCAATACAGTGAAGCCATGTAAGATTATGATCCTTCTGTTTGTGGTAGTCCAGAGCAGTAGTTGCATTCATGACAGATAGAACTAGTGCTAAGGAGTTTCAGTGGCCTAGTGGCCTTGTAAAGTCACAGAAGCTAGTGTGTGTGTGCGTGCGTGCGTGCGTGCGTGTGTGTGTAGGGTTAAATTGGCCTTTGGCATATAGCAGAATTATAGCATCTGGGGTTTTTCCCCTCAAACCAAGAAATTTGAGATGTATGGTTGAGTATTATCTTTTCAAAACTTGGATAATTATAACTAACTGGGATTATCTAATATGATGGTGCTCTGTTGTAGTGTTTAGTTTAGTTTACTAATCAATTTATGTTACTTGTTTTATAGTAATAACATAACTTTCTTTCCTCTTTCAGGCAATAAGCAACAAGGACCAGCATAGTATATCCTACACCTTGTCTAGAGTTCAGACAGTGGTGGTTGAATATACACATGACAGCAACACAGACATGTTTCAGGTATATAAAGTGTGCATGTGTTAAACTAGTTAAACTAGAAAGATCTTGTTCACCTTTGCAGCTTATTGGTTGGTGGCGATGGGAAGGAAGTACTTGATAATGAGCCAGGTTATCAAGATTTTGTTGATATCTTTGATACAGAACTCTGGATCAAAATTTTTGAAACAATGTAATTTGATGTTTCTGTTCCTTCCTTATATCTCGTACTCCCTATCCCCCTATAATAAAAGTTCTCAAGACATGCTACATTAAATAAGTGGAGAACAGTTTAACATCCTTGTCTGTTTTACTTTCCAGTAATATGCATGGCCCCAGTTTGGATTGGATTCATCATTGAATTTTGAAACAAACACCATTTGGAGAGAAAGATTTAGCATTTCCACCCATATGTGCTGTCCCAGTCAAGATTGCAGCCACATACACTTACTAGAAAATATAACATAAAGGGATTTAAATAGCATGCTATGCATTTAACTGCATGCTACACATTTAATTTCATCTTTAAAGTTCTGCCGAAAACCATTCAGAGTCAATAACTACAGATTACCATAATGCAGGAACATATGAAGGAGACTGGCAGGGTTCTTTTCCTAGTGTTCCATGAACTGGTACCATATTTGTGTCCATTGGCTACAGTGGTTTCTTTCATTCCTAGAAACTGTCTGCAGTCTAGCTACTGATGGCTCATGACTGGCACAAGTCCAGGGACACCACTATGAATAGTATTAGTCTAATAGTACAGTGGCCATCTCTAATTTAAAAAACTAGTCTTGAATCAAAAGCCAGAATGGTGTAGTGGTTTCAATGTCAGATTACAGTCCTGGATACCAGGGTTTGATTCCCCTCTTGGCCATGGAAATCCACTGGATGACCTTGACCAAGTCACACACACTCACCTCCAGAAAAACCCTGTGATAGGATTGCCATAAGTCAGAAACAACATGAAGGCACACAACGAAAAGTCTCAAATCACCCTTCAACACTTTACTGATTTTATTCTTTTTTATAATATGGATTAAATTTGCTAGTTTCCAGTCAAAAGCTCTACTGTGAAATCAAAGGCTTTCACGGTTGGCATCCATAGTTTTTTGTGGGGTTTATGGCCTCATAGCCCCCCAAACCCACAAAAAACTACAAAAACTGTACAACTGTGGAGTCTAGTCTAACAATATTCACATTTATCTTATTTATGGGATTTGTATGTTGTATGCTTCGGGGATCACTGACTGAATTACAAATTTAGTCATTCTTTTACACATTTTCTGTTTCTTTGAAGAGATGCTATCTTGAACCTCCACTGATCTTCATGGTTTATCCTGATTATCACAGGCACTCTCAAATACTGCTTGCAGAAGAATTGCCTTGTTTTGAGCTATAGTAGCAAGAAAAAGGTCATGCTGTCAGTTTAAACTGCCTGTCCTACAGCGTCATAAGTTTTAGACTGTTATTCCATCTTCAGTGAGATGCCAGGAGAAGATGCTCGCCATTTAATGGATCAGAGAATTAACTCTCTCCTAAATAGTTACTGTAAATGCATTCTCTTGGGCACAGTATTTGGATTTTGAAATAGACTGGCAAGTTTGACAACGATGAGCCAACAAGGAATACAAAGGAAATAAGCCATATGCAAGCAGATGTATCAAGCAGTAAAAAATTTCCTAAAATGCTTTCAGCCTGCAACATACTCCTCTTTGCAAACCTGCACAAGTCCTTGCACAAAGGAAAACTAGCATATTAGGGATGAAACTTCTTATCAGGCCTATGCCTCAGCATGCTTCTTTTCTACATATAGGGAATAAAGAGAAGTATTCAAAACAACTCGGCTGAAATAATATATTCTAGTAAAATGTATTGTCACTTTTTACCAGTTTTATAAATTGATTCAGGGAATCTCTTGAACTGCCTTGCCCCATATCCTAGGAACAGAGATTAAAGTTCATAAAAGAGAACTTTGCTGAAGCATTTGTGTCTTTACACCTGGGGAAGAAGGGAAGAAGTTGAAACAATACTCCTTGGGATGTGGTTCAGTGCATAGAACCCATTATCACATCAAAATATTGTGAGAAGTGCCACCAAAACTTATAACAACAGATGGACAGCTTTGGAGAACTGCTGGGGTTTCCCCTGTATGTCGGACTGGAGGGTATTGCTACCACTTAGCAAACCAGGGAGCTATACCTGTGTGCTGCAATAATTTGATGGTATGGCAGAGAGAGAGAATAAAATCCACACACTTCTGCTTTTAAACAAAATGCATGAGAGGTGCATGTCTTGTTTTAAAGCTAGCTAATGCTTTCTGGAGTTATATTTTTAACCACTTGAAAGGGGGGAGGCAGCAAGCATACTGTTCACTGGCAAATTTAAAGCAAAAACAGTGGTTTCTTGGTTTTGGCAGCAAATTCCACAGCAATGGTATCAGCGACTGCGGGATGGGGTGGGGGGACAGCACACAAACTGCCCATCTCTGAAGTCTCTGTCTAAACAATTCTGGCTTGATTATGTGGGTGACCTGAAAGGAGCTAGGGGACAAGATTACATTGAACAGACTGTGCTGGGCTTAGTTTTGTGATATTACATTCATGTGAATCCCTTTGAAGATTGTGGTGATTTTGGACTTTGAACAGGAGAGTTTGGATTGCAGCCAAGAGCAATAAGGTGACCCATTGTTCTTAGCTAGGGGATAAAAGGAGCAAAGCATTTGGTGTTTACACTGAATTAAATAGTTCACCTTTGCTCTGATTTTACTCGAGTCCAAAGGGCAGTTGCTAAGCCAGGTAGCTCTATACCTGCTGGACTTACAAGTGGGTAATGCCCTTCTTAGGCATGACTTCAATTGTGAAGACATGTGAGTCAGAATTTTTCTCTCTGCTCCTCTAGCCCATGCTTTAGAACTGCTACATTTTCATACTTGTGTAAGGATGAATGCCAGTTATGCATGACAGAAGGAAACCAACACTAACCATACTTAGACTGTTAGAGATGCTCATCTTATTACTTCATAGTTTGAAGAAGTTCAAAATAACTTTTAGGACTAAGCAGTAGCTTCTTATTGCATCTCCCTTTTCATGGGCTAAAGATTCCAACCAGCCACTCAAAGCCAGCAGAGATCTTTGCAGGCGGTCTGATCAATTATTTAACAGGTACAGCCCAACACCTCAGTGATGTAGTAAAAGAAAAGAAAAATGTCTAGCAACTTTGCTTTCTAGCAGAGGAGGGGAAGTAACTGATAAATATGGTGTTTGCTCATATTAGAGTGTTTGCAAACTTGGGTGCTGTTTCATACATGACTGAGTTCTGGACACAGAGTTAGGGGGAGGTTAAATGTTGGATTATGCTGGAATGTTTTGCTTTATGTTGTATCTGTTTATTTTTGCCAGATTGGGAGATCAACAGAAAGCCCTATAGACTTTGTTGTGACAGATACTGTTCCTGGAAGTCAGAGCAATTCAGAGACTCAGTCTGTTCAGAGCACCATCTCAAGATTTGCCTGCAGGATAATATGTGAACGAAATCCTCCTTTCACAGCAAGAATATATGCAGCTGGCTTTGACTCCTCCAAAAACATCTTTCTTGGGGTAAGGGATGATCTATCTCTGCTGTTAAATTCAGATCCCAACTTTCTTGCACATTTGCAAATAAATGACTAAAACATGAATAAATGCTACTTCATTGGTGTTTCCCACAGGAGAAAGCTGCCAAGTGGAAGACATCTGATGGGCAAATGGATGGGCTAACCACAAATGGAGTTCTTGTTATGCACCCACGCAATGGATTCACTGAAGACTCCAAGCCAGGGGTGTGGAGGGAAATATCAGTATGTGGGAACGTGTTCAGCCTCAGAGAGACAAGATCTGCTCAGCAGAGGGGAAAGATGGTAAGTCTGAGAATAGCAAGTTTAGATGTTATTCTTCACTTGAAATAAATTGCCCTAATTCCATGGGAATCCAACCAACTGCATTACATAGATATTTTCAGGAGGAGGCTCTATATGAGTTTTGCTCCAAGATTTATTAGATTTAATTATATATAATGAATTAGTGATACTTTTGGGGTACAAGATGCATTCTTTGCAAGAACTCATGCCCTCTAAGTGCTCCTATTCTCCATTGACATTATTCCTTTTTTATTATTATTTGGGAAATCACTTCTCTACCACAGGAGTGAGGGAAGTTCATGGCCCTTCACATGCCATTGCACTCCAGCTGCCATCATCATTGGTTATGCTGGATAGATAGATGTAATTTGCAGTTCAGCAACATCTGAAGGGCCACAAATTCCTCACCCCTACTAAAAGAGGCCATTGGCACTTGACTTTACAGAATCCTATGTAATACAGGCAGAATCTTAGATATTCAAAAAGAGTGAGGCTTTTTATTATCTATTATGGAAATACTTCAGTGGGGTTCGTGTAGTCCAGCTGCTGATATATAGAATCACTATCACTGCCATTTAGCTACTCAGCACATGGGAAGATCCAGACAGCACTTCTCTTCAGCTGTGGGTATCTATAGCTAGGCATATAATTACATATGCAAATGCTTAGAACTGTAAATACACATATGGAAAGCAAGTTAGCATTTCAACCCAATTGTAAGACATAGGTGTGTGTGTGAAACATTGTGAACAGGCATTTTGGGATGCTTGACCAATTTGAGTCTTCACATATTCAAGTATGAACCATATTAATCTGTACTTTTGGATAAAGTGCAAATCAGAATCCATCACATACTACATTTGTTCAAATATAGCAACAAGCTTCTCTGCTCAAAAAAGAATAGCAGAATGCAATTTAAAATACATATTTTGAAAGAAATTCATTCAGAAATTGGTACTTAAATATTTATTTATTTATTTATTTATTTATTTATTTATTTATTTATTTATTTATTTATTTATTTATTGCACTTATACTCTGCCTTTCTCTCAAAATAGGATCCAAGTATTAGAATGCAAATTATTCAGATTTAAAATTAGCAGACTAATATAGAAACAGAATTATTAATCTGTTGTGGAAGGCAACAGCCTTTCCCATTTTCTCCCTTAGTAGCAAGACTAAGGGAATTGCAGAGCATTGTGCTAGCGAGAGGACTTTTCTTTCCCTCCACTTTATCCAAAAACTTACTGGGTTGCCTATTCCTCTAGAGCAGATTTGAGGGTGCAGGGGGGCTCCAAAGGGGAAAGGAGATCATCTTCTGTCTTTGTTACATTGAGAGAAGCAACAACAAAGCCACTGGATCCTAGTTAGAGTAGCTCATTACATAAGTTAAATGTTTCATAACATTTCCAGAAGAGGAGTCACCTTAATCCTCTTGCAGCAAAATTACCAATCTTACAGCTTCTTATAGACTAACAAATATATTATAATGTGTTTGTTTGTGGGTACAAGCCACTTCATCAGTTCCATGATTCTGTAAGAGAGGCTTCTGCTACTCCCAGGCCAAGAAGGTATTTTTAAGGGGTGGTCCAAGATAGGTGGGCCCTGTTCAGGGGTATTATCACCTGCCTAACGATGTTTGTGTATATGCCTTCAAGTCACCTCTCGACTTAAGGCAACCCCATGAATTGCATATAGGAAAGGAATACTCAGAGGTGGTTTTGTCACTTCCTTCCTCTGAAAGCTAGCCTACAGTATCTGGTATTCATTGGTGGTCTCCCATCCAAGTACTATCCAGGGCTGCCCTGCTTAGCTTGAGATCAGATGGGAACTGATGCCTTTAGGTTATTTTGGCCTATAACCTTGACTGTACTCCCTAAGAATTAGGTTCAATTTAATTACACTATAACACCAGGCAGAAGGAAGGGTGTTACAGTCAGCCCTCTGTATCCACAGATTCTTTAACTATCAATTCAGCTATCCACGGCTTGAAAATATTCAAAATTATATAAATTCCAAAAAGCAAACCTTGATTTTGCCATTTTATACAAGGGACACAATTTTACTATTACTTTGTATTTTATGAGACTTGAGCATCCACAGATTTTGGTATACACAGGGATACCACTTTTATTCTTGCACTTTAGCCTGACAGAGGTCCCACTGTACACCAGCATTAAAGAAAACCATTGTTTATGCTGTAGACAGGTAGTAGTGAGAATGGAAACACCAAAAGATCACCGCTGAATTAAGGTATAAGAAGCAATGATGCATATTTGTGTAACTTGTGTTTATTTTCTTTTCAGGTTGAAAATGAAACTAACCAGCTCCAAGATGGTTCACTGATTGACCTCTGTGGAGCAACTTTGCTGTGGCGTACTGCAGAAGGACTCTCTCGCACTCCAACAGTGAAGCACCTGGAAGCCTTGAGGCAGGAAATCAATGCAGCCAGGCCTCAGTGCCCTGTGGGCTTTAACACATTAGCCTTTCCTAGTATGAAGAGAAAAGATGTTGTGGATGAAAAGCAACCCTGGGTTTATCTAAACTGTGGTCATGTCCATGGCTACCATAACTGGGGGAACAAAGAAGAGAGAGATGGGAAGGATCGGGAATGTCCAATGTGCCGATCTGTCGGCCCCTATGTGCCTCTCTGGCTTGGATGTGAAGCTGGATTTTACGTAGATGCTGGGCCTCCCACTCATGCGTTCAGCCCATGTGGACATGTGTGTTCTGAAAAGACAACTGCCTATTGGTCCCAAATCCCTCTCCCTCATGGTACCCACACTTTTCATGCAGCCTGTCCATTCTGCGCACATCAGCTTTCTGGAGAACAAGGCTACATAAGACTTATTTTCCAAGGACCTCTTGACTAACGAACACATCAGTGTTACCCAAGGACTGCATTTAAACTCATAAGCATAAGCTAAAAGATTCTGATTTCAAATGAACTGTCATCTTAAATCAACTGTATTTCATTCTCTGGGCTTTGACAGTTTATTTTGAGATGATGAATACTTTTATTATTATTTCAGTGGTTTAATTCCTCTGTAGATAACAAAGTTTGGCTATGTAGAAAAGCCGGGTGATGGGTAGGTGGTGCAGGCTGGCGTTAGTTCCTTGCCCATCATTTTTTGAGATGGAAAAGAGAAAATTCTTTGCCTTTAATGTTTTGGATAACATGCCTTTAATATCTAATCATTGTCTTTTCGTAAATATATTACTGAAGGTAAAAGTGATCAGTTCAAAAGGACCTTAGTTTACAGCTTGAATGGAAACTTTATGTAAAATAGAACAAACCATGTATAATAATTCCTTTTTCTATTTATCTTTACTATGAAAAATTATTCTACATGACTTGGATAGAATAGCATGGTAGTGGTGTGTTGCATCCGTTGACTGGATGTGTAGATTAGTTCTTGACCAGAAAAGGTAGAAGAGGGAAATGCTAGAAAAGTTTTCTTTATTTTGTAAAAATCTAAAACAATACTGATCTCATAGCAAAGCAGGTTTTTACAAACAAAACAAATGACATAGATGTGCTCTTTTCTTTTTTAAGTGCTTAACCCCAGGTCAGATCATCGAGATAAACATATTGTTTTTTCTTGCTTTTTCTCTCTTTCTCTATCTGGTAGAACTGTAAGAAAAGAACTGGTCATATAACATTTACCTGATACCTGGAATATGCAATTTATCCTCAATGAAATTCTTTTCTTCTTGTGTTAAATTCTGTGTTTCAGGATTTTTTGTTTGTTTGTTTCTGTTTGTTTTTGCATTTGCAACAATGAAGGTTTTATGTTTATTTAAATAAAAAAATAACCAAGGCATATTTGTCACCCCTCCAACTGATAGTAATAATAGTCAGGAGGAAAGTGGTCAGGCTCTGTACATGAAATTAGGAATTGATTAATACAGGGGCATAAGAGATACAACTGGAGATGAATGACGCCCCAACAATACATGTATAGATGGAGGAATTTATATTCTGCTACTGCCAGTATCCCCATCAAGATGATGAGATTTTGTTCTGCAGACACTATATTACTGTATATACTCATGTATAAATCTAGAAATTTTAGTCAAAAAATTGACCCCAAAAATCTAGGTAGACTTATCAACGAGTCAACTATACTTTAACCCTTATTAAAAAGAGAACTATCCCTGGTGAAAGGCAAGAGTGCAATCTGTCCTGGAAGCACTGACCTCTCTTTGCTTTCTCTTCCATCCATCCTTTAGTGTGAGCCAAAACCATTATGCCTGCCAAAATTTTGTAGGTTCTTTGGCATTGTTTTCCTTTGCTTCATCATTTAGATCCTTTGTTGCATGTCCCTAAGTTTTACCCTCGACCTATTCACGGGTCATATCAAAATCCATAATTTTGCCCCCAAAACCTGCCCTCGACTTATACATGAGGTCGACTTATAGTCGAGTATATGCTAGTAGATGTAGGTAACACAGAAATGGGCAATTTCCTCTGACCAATGCACCTTTGCCAATATACCATTGACACATATTTATTCACATTTTTCCACATCAGCACAGTCTGTTTATCTGCATGTTATTCAGATTGGTATCTCACTGTGTTGGTGGGTGCAAATAAATGACCATATCATTGCAGCCTTAATCACTTCACGTGTATAAAGTGTGACTAGAGTCTTTCTCACTAATGACCACATTCTATACTAGCATACATACCAGTTTTTCATAGGTTAAAAAGCTTAAGTCCTCCAAGGATAGTCCTTCAAGGCAGGCAGCAGGTAAGTTTTCCTAGAGAAGAAGTTCCTCAGATGTGCTATTGACAGAAAATTTTCTCTGGCATGGTACAGACCGTCCCTTTGTGCTCCAGATTGGGGCCAGGGCAGTGTCACCGGCAGCCCTGTGCTCCCAATCCAGAGTTTTTCCAGCCCACAGAAAGGCAGCAAAATGCTGTTTCTCCCTGGTGTGGAAAAGGGGTGTCCTTAGAGCTTCTGGCCCCCGAATACCCCAACAGCCTGAGCCATTGGCATTGTTCCCGCAGCTGTTTGGTTGTCACAGGAATGATACGAGTGGCAAAAAGGAGCTCCATTTTGGAGCTCCTTCCCACGCCACAGCCAGGCTGCCATAGCCGGCCTGGGGTGGCGCAGACGTCACACATGCACCACATACTGTTTGGATGCGGTGCATGCGCAACATCATCGTACCCCCGCGTGGACGGCATCGCATAACGATGGCGCCATCCACACAAACTAGGGTTAGGGAGCTTGCGATTGCCGCACACTCCCTAATCCTAGAATTGGCGCAGGTATGCCACTTAATGGCGGTCTGTACCACGCCTCTGTCACTTGCCCCGGTTCTGACTGCAGAGGTCACTTAAAGGGAGAATATCACAGCCACTTTATACTTACATTCAACCCTTGTAACCACCTTTTACTCCAGAGTGGCTTTACAGCCTTTTATATATTATTCTCTAGTTTTGGGCTGTTGACTTGGAGCTTCCAGGAACATCTGACTGGCCCCTGTTGGAAGCAAAATGCTGGATATGGTCTAGCATAGCAGTTCTCAGCCTGTGGGTTGCGACACCTTTTGAGGTTGAATGACCCTTTCACAGGGGTCGGTTAAGACTATTGGAAAACACATATTTCTGATGGTCTTAGGAACTGAGACACCGCAATTTTATGACTGGGGTTCACCACAACATGAAGAACTGTATTAAAGCGTCGTGGCATTAGGAAGATTGAGAACCACTGGTCTAGCAGGTTTGCTCTCATGTTCTTGTTTTATATTCTTATAACATTGTTCTAAATGATTGCATTCTTGTCACAGAGCATAGTGTATGATGCAATAATGGACAATTTTATATAAAAACTGTAGGGGTTTTTTGGTAGCTTGTGGGAAAACACCAGATAATCGGAATGTTCTAAAGCCTATGCTGTCAAACAAATCTGCGTTCCGAGGTTTGTGATCAACGATAAAACAACAGAAGAAGGCAGAAAAAGAACAGAAGAAGATTTTATTTGTGTTTCTGCCACACAATTTAAGACTGAACCTAGACCATATGCGATAAATTTAACAGTAACAGTACCAGAATTGTCCCTCTGATGAGTTTGCTTACAACTGAAATAAGCATTTCCAATTGACTTTTCCACCCTGAAGTCAGGCTGGTGGTTTGTGCTGCAAAGAAGGTGGAAATAATTTGATTATATATGTGTAAGTCAAAGCAATCCAACATTGCCACCATTGACATTTTAATCTCAGAAAGAATAGGAACTAACAAAATCACACTAAAAGAACCTTATTTAGTGAACGAGTTAAGGAAACTTAAAAGCAAGAAGTTTTCCTTCAGAAAATGAAGTCTTGCTCAAAAAAGAACAAAAGGAAACAGAAACCCATACACACAAAATGCAAGAAGTGGATGTGGTAATAATACTGAAAACATTAAAGCCATCAACAAAAACATTCTTAATTAGATATGTGGCAACTGAGAAGGCAACTGGAACAATAAATGAGAGTTAAAGGTTTGCCAAAACAGGATAAGGAAACTGCAGAACAACTGGGTAAATCATTTGTGTTTGCAGCGAAGAATATGTAGAGCAAATAACTGCCTGAACTGACTTTTTGGGGAAGGTGATCTGAGGGACTGAAGGAAACTAACAAAATATGGCCTGGCATCTTGTATTGTAGTTATGACTTCATAATCTAGAGTTATAGATCCATAACTTCTCCATATTCACTTATGCTAGATACAATTAAAACATTATTCCCATGATTGTATGTTCCCCTGAATCCCACTGAAACGCCAGGGAGCCTCTCCAAATGTTCCGCTGGCAACTGGGGCACAGCAGGATGATTTATTTATTTATAGTATTTATACCGTGCCCTCTTCTTCTGGTGGACAACCTCGGTCCCGTTACAACTCCTTGTCACACTGCAGCTTGCCAGCAGAACAGACCATCGCTCAGAGCAGCTCCTGGCTGTTAAAGTGGGTTTGGGAGTCAGAACAGAAGGTGATATCTAGGCATCATTCTCACTACCTTTTAAATTGGATCACAAATCGGTTTGAATTGGTTCAAACGAGCCTGGTTCCCACTTAATATGAAACGCTGAAGCGATTCTGAGGGGGGCCATGCTCTAGACCCATTTAACCCGTGTCTTTTTGACATTTCTTTTTCAACAAATCAATTCCATGCAAATGTGAACCACATGCGGATCAGAATCTATTTAAATTTGCCCTTTGGCTGGCTGGAGTGGGTCCATTTTGATTCGATTCAGGCATAAATGTGAACCACAAGTGGATTATTTTGGAAGGAAAAAATGCGATCAGGACAAATGTAGTGGGAACCACACTCCGCTGTTAAATCGATCCATAGATTCGTATTGCACACTGATTTATCTGTAAGTGGGAATGAGGCCCTAGTTGCACATTCATAAGGAAGCCCTCTATGCATGATCTCGGTCATGATGTTGTTGGCCCTACTGACAGAACTAAAACTCAGTGGTATCCAATTGAAAGGTCTTAAAATACTTTTTTAAAAAATCTTTTAAGAAAAGTATGTTAATTATTGCTAAAATAGGCCTCTGCCTGAGGACTGGAAAACTCATAAGCTAGTAACTCTGTTTTTGTTTTTAAAAGAGGGTGCAAGGAGTATCTAGGCAATCCCAGGGCAGTTAAGTTCTGTTCTTGGTGACATGGGGAAAGGGAGGAAAAGGGAATGTAGCAGCCCTTTTCAGACTAGCTGGGTTTTGTTTTAGCATGAGCCTTTGAAGATATAAACTCACTTCTTCAGATGCCTCAGGTGTAAAGTATACAAGTTGTGGGAGTGGGATAGAACATCATAGTGGATGTGGGAGATTTTTGGTATATTTTCCTGGCAGGCTGTAGGTTCCAAGGTGTCTTTGGGAATGTAACGTGGTTCTGCAACTTTGCAACTTCCTAAGCTATAACTGGAGAAGAATGCTCCATGATATGAGAACCAGAAACTTGATGTAAAACTTCTTACTTGGAATAAAACTTCCTTAAAATCTCAGAGTGCTTTTGGCTACTCAGCACACACATAAGTTTCTTACTTCTCCAGAGATAGGGAAGGGGAAAGTGGTTTCACTTTGGGTTACTCATAGTTTTGTCTTCCTTTGGAAAGGTGGAGCAGAAAGCACTGGGGAGTGTGTGGGTAGGAGCAGTGAGCTCCTGTTTGGCTAGCCCTCTTCTTTGCCCAAGGGCTTAGGAAACAGAAAAAGCTATCTATCCCACTCCCACAACTCTGTAAATACACTTCTTAACCAGAGGTTTTAATATTACTCTACCGCATCTGAAGAAGTGGGTTTATATCCACAAAAGCTCATGCAAATATAAAAACCAGTTAGTCTTAAAGGTGCTGTCACGTTTCTTTCTTTTTCCTCCCACTCCTTTCTTTTCATGCTGCAAGAGATTAACAAGGCTACTTCTCTGAAAGCTCCAGGATAAGTGTGATTGAAGATCATGTTGTTTTGAACACAGAAAGAGCCAGTCTTGTTCAGTTAAGAGAATTAACCTTTTGCACTGGTTAATTCTCCAGAGTAACCTTTTAGGGAACTTGTTAATGTTAATGTGCATGTAGACATGTCTCCTTGCAAACACTAGGCCAAATTCAAATGGTCTCAAACAGAGTAGACCGATTGAATCAATAGGATTAAGTCAGAGATGGGAATCCTATGACCTGTGCAGCACAGAGCCCCTCAGATGGTCCTGTGACATACTCTCCTCTTTACACACCAAACCCCATAATTTTTAGTGGAAAAGGAGACATAATGCAATTTTTAGCGGCTAATTTTATGCTGTAAATGCCTTGAAGCAGCAAAGAAAATAATTTGAAAGTTGGCCGGTCCAATCCACACTGCAGAAATAATCCAGTTTGAGACCACTTTAACTGTCCTGGCTCAGTGCTAGGGAATCCTGAGAACTGTAGCTTGTTATGGCACCAGAGCTCTCTGACAGAGAAGGCTAAATGTATCACAAAACTACAATTCCCAAAATTCCCTCTCATTGAGCCAGGGCAATTAAAGCGGTCTCAAACTGGATTATTTCTGCAGTGTGCTTTGGACCTAAGTCTGCATTTGTTTTCCATGGCACTCAGTCCTTAAAACTTGGGGTGGTTCTAAAGGACCCCTTAGACTGGAAATCCCAGGATTTCATAAGATGTTGCCATGGCAGTTAAAGTGGAATCGTAGTGCCATAAAGGGTATGTAGCTTTAAAGGTATGTGGTGTTTCTTTCCACTGGGATTCCTTCACTTCTGCCCCTGTAAGATTACCCTGTAAAAGGAAAATATTCCATATTTTGGAACAGATGGTACAATTTTCCTGCCTTTTGCTTTTTAAAAACAAAAACAAATTATAGACTTTTCTTCTTCAACTAGGCAAAGACTTTATGGTATGTTTATAGCAACACTGACTGGTTAACTAGCAACTAATGAAAAGTAGAGGGTGCTTGTCTTCCCATTTTATTTGTAGTGTTTTTACATTTTGGGATATTATTAGCACTCTAGAGATTATTATCCACTCCCATTGGGAATTACCTAATAAACAGACAATTGAAGTCAGGAGTGAACTACCTGCACTACATTTATTGTTCAGTTTATATCAGACACTTTCTTCAGTTGATCTCAAAAGATGTTTTATTCTGTTAATTTTGTTTTGGAAATATAAGACATACGAATGCCATCTCAGCCTCTTTCTGCCCTGATTCAGTAACTTTGGGCTTCTATACCTGTCGTCTATAACTTTGATACCTGATTATGTCTGATATACAGTAGTTCTGTGTACTTCTTTGCAAACAAAGACACCTCTCAATGAGCATTTTGAAGTATGATGTTGGATTGCCATCTGCTGTAACACATGGAATTCACTGTCTGATTTTTATTATCTTGAAGACAAGGGTAAAAAAAACAACACTGCAGTAATAATCTAGTTTGAGGCCACTTTAAATGCCCTGGCTCAGTGCTAGAGAATTCAGAGAACTGTAGTTTTGTGAGACATTTCGCCATCTATGTCAGAGAAGCTCTGGTGCCACAAGAAACTACAATTCCCAGCATTCCCTAACAATGAGCCAGGGCAGTTAAAGCAGTCTCAAACTGAATTATTTCTGCAGTGTGTTTTGGTCCAAGGACCCTGGAACTGTTTTTAAGGTGGGGAGGCCCTCAACATAGACAGGCAGGTTGTTAATCATTTTTTGTACTTGCAGGTATATGCAGGGGCAGGTAAAATATTTTTTTCCATCCATTGTAATTCAAACATTCTTAAATAAAAAGATACCTACAAGCAAAATATATACAGTTGGGCCTCAACATTTGTGTCTTTGACTTTTGCAAATCTGATTAATATGTTGTCTTTAGGGATCTTTAGGTCCATCAGCGCAACTCTGACAGAAGTTGACTGTAGAGTCACACTAGAGGACCTAGAGATTCCTAGAGAAAACACTTCTCTGGGCATTTGTAGATCCTCCAGTGCAATTCTGTGCTGGTTGTTAGCAATAGAGTTGCATTGAAGGACCTATCGATTCCTAGAGAAGTGTTGTCTTAGGTTAAAAAAAGTTATTTGCATTTTTTTTACTTTCACAGGGGTCTTGCACCCCTCACCCCAGCAATTGTGGAGGCCCACTGTACATAGAAGTTCTTTGCATGTGTTCAGTGTAGTTTACTCCCAATTAAATGTATACAAGATAGATTACAAACAGTCTTTTTTTTTTTAATCTACGGAAGGTTCAACACCTGTCAATATTTCACAATGCTTGGTTATTTAGAATCATAAAATCAGTTCCCTTCTAATTTATAATGCAAATCCATGTACATGCAAATACAAATATTTCAAAATAAAAAAAAATCTGAAATCCCAAACAACTCTGTTTCCAAGCATTTCACATAAGGGAAACTCAAGATGTAATGGTCTTATCTGAGCAGGCTCAGACCTTGAAAGCTGCTCTCAATTTTAGGGCACAACACGTGTATATAGGAATTTAGGGGCTGAACAGACCGGCCATAAAAGCTGTAAATGCTACTGCTATATGACATGAACATATCTCTTAGCTCCACCTGTGCCTGGTCACCTCTCCACCACATCTCACAGTGACCATTTACTGTAGTAATCGCCTGATACATTGATCTTTTGAATTTTGTAAGTTCTCTGGTATCATTTTCTTTGCTTGATCCTTTACATCCTTTGCTACATGCCCCTAGGTTTTACCCTCAATGTATCCACAAGTCATATTATATAAAAATTGTATATATTTATATATATCGTATATAAGTTGACTTCATGAATAAAGTCAACTTATATACGATATATATAAATACATACAATTTGCATTTTTATTTAAGTTACTTTTGGTTTTCAGCTTGTACATGCTTGCCTTTCGCTTTGCAGAGTTGGTCCAAAAATAGCTGGGATATTTAGGATCCGATCAGAGTAGGTCAATTTTCAAAAGGGCTGCTTTGTCAAGTGCTTCTGCTTATTTCTAAAAATTGTGGTACTTTATGGTTTTACTTTGGCTCGTACATTAGATATTTGATCAATAGTGCAGAGGCTGGAAGATGTAACAGACTTCTTAAAGTTATTTTGCATTTGCTCAGTTATAATTTCTATTGTGATCCATGCTGTCATAGTTTCAGTAGTTGTGCTTTAACTTACATTTTCTTCTTTGCTATCCATATTATAGCATTGAGTTATCATGCTGTAACCATTTGTATTGTTGTCATTATCTCAAACTTGGTATTGTTTACTTTTCAAGTAATCTCCTACCATATATGGAGCAAGAAATCCCAGTGATGCAAGCTGGATCCAGGAAAGGAAGAGGCACTAAGGATTACATTGCAAACATATGGTGCATAATGGAGTGCACCAGGGAAATCCTGAAGAAAATCTGCATGTGCTTTACTGACTACAACAAAGTCTTTCACTGCATAGACCACAAACAGCTATGGCTTGTTCTTGGAGGAATGGAAGAGCCACTACGTTTGATTGTCCTGATGTGTAACCTTTACTGAAGACGACAGGCTCCAGTCAGAACAGAATATGGAGACACAAAATGGTTCCCAATTGGCAAAAGAGTTAGACAAGGCTGCATTTTATCACCCTGTTTATTCAAGCTATATTCAGAAAATATTGTATGCAAAATAGGCTTAGATTCAGAGACAGGAGGCGTGTCAGAAACCCTAGCTGTCTGTCTTACCCCATATTCAATAAGCAGATTCTGCTTACAAACCGAACAGCTTTATTGAAGGATTGGAAAAACAAGAACAGGCTAAGTCTGCGTCTGTGGCAGATCTGAAATTACAATTAAAATTACAAACACTTAAACAATTTATATCCCTACCTTGGAACTTCAGTTTCCTGCTCACCCCCTTTTCTCATAATTCAAAATGTTGACAAAAACAAAATCCTTTCCCATAGTAATGTAACTTCATTCTCACATTCTTCCCTCTCACCAAGGCTAAATGGTATTGAAGTACATTTGAAACATAAACATGGCTCTTTTTTCCGACTGCGTTATCTCATTGTCTACGCACCTGCTATTCTATAAACAATATAATGAACTAACAAAGCCACAGCTTTAGACCCAAGGTTTTAACACAGGACCTTAATAACTAAAATCAATTAAAATTATATAATCATCCACTTTTAAAATACAGCAACCTCTTATTAACCTTTTTGCAAAAAAAATTAATATTTTTAAAACAACCCCAAACAAATGGTTAAAATAGGCTTGCCATAACCCGGCTGCCCCCGTGAAATTCACGGATTGGAGGGTTTAAAACGTTTCCCACCCGTTTTGCCCTTTCAATCCCGGGTTCCTGCTGACTCCTGGCAAGACTTTTGACTGACAAGCTCTGCCTGCCTGGAAGAAGGCAGGATTGGCTCCTTCCCCCCATGCGACCCCCTTAGTCACGCCTCCTTCTCCTCCTCCTCCTCCTCTTCAGCCAAGATGCCTGCCTCCAGGGAGAAGGAGAAGGAGCATGGCAGGGGCTTCCTGGTCTGGCAGCCTCCCTCCTCCTCCTCCTCCTCTGTCCCCAAGGGCTCAGCACAAAGGCAAAAGGCAGGCACTAGGGACTCCCTTTAAAGTCCCTTGCTTGTTTGCCTTTCCTTTGGGGCTCCTCTCTGCTCTGCAGGTGGCTATGCTTTCTGGGAGAGAGGAGGAGGGAGGAAAAGCCCCAGGCGTCTGTATCCTCTTCTTCCTCCTCCTCCTCCTCCTCCTTTTCTTCCCCCTTCTTCTTTTCTTTCCTCCTCTTTTCCCTGGAAGACCCAGGGGTTGTTGTGTCTTTGCCTGATCCTGCACTCCTATCCTTGCTTTTTATCCTTGCTTTTGATAGACTGTCATTTGTTTATCCTCTCTAATCTGCCTCTACATGAACCTATCATGTGTTTTAAATTGGGATTTTGTCATTGTGCCAAAGGGCCGTAATAAAGTTATTGTTGTTGTTGTTGTTGTTATTATTATTATTATTATTATTATTTCCTCTTCTTCTTCCTCCTCTTCTGTTGTAATTGTGTAGAGTTCCCTTGGCATAGTTTCTTCAAAGGAGGAGAGGATTGCCTTTACTTTCTCCTAAGAAGAGGCTGAGAGAGTGTGACTTGCCCAAGGTCTCCCACTGGGTTTGCAGGGCCATTCTGGCTCCTCCAATTCTCTAGCCACCAAGCCAGCCCCCTCTTCTTCCCTCCTCCTTCTTTTCTTTCCTCTTCCTCCTCTTCTGTTGTTACTGTTATTGCTATTGTGTGCCTTCAACTCCTTTCTGACTTATGGCAGCCCTGCCTGGATGTGGAAACTGTAGTTTGCAGAATGGCTGTGGCACCAGAGACTTAGAACTGAAAAGCACTTTGAGACCATAATAAGGCAAAGCTATCCTGGGGTTTCTTGGCAAGATTTTATCCTGAAGAGGTTTGCTGCCTGACCTATCATCATCTCTCCTTGAGGCTGAGAGAATGGAGAGTAGGACTTGCCCATACTCTATTTGTTAATTCCAACCTTTTGGACCTTCTAGTATTGT
Organism: Sceloporus occidentalis; assembly: GCA_023333645.1. Lineage (NCBI taxonomy): Eukaryota > Metazoa > Chordata > Lepidosauria > Squamata > Phrynosomatidae > Sceloporus > Sceloporus occidentalis. Next base: position 8,473,791 of record JALMGF010000004.1, on the reverse strand, counting down.
CATTATGATTCTTCACATGGTCCACCTTTCAGGATTACACTTATCAAGAATGTTCACACACATTAAAACATTCTATGCTAACAAATTGGACACACAAGTACAGTAACAGCCACAATCTACTATGCAGTGATACCTGTATAGTATCAACCAAAATGCACAAAATATATCATGCAAGCTTTCAACGCTCTACTGACATCTTCATCAGGCAAAAGTGTTAAAAATCCAACAGAAGCAAGCAAGAAAGAAAGAATGATAGTGTAAATGTGCTGTGTGCGTGTGTGTTTTAGAATTGGGTGTGTATGTGGCCAGAAAGGGAATTACATTCCTGACATCTGTCCAGGAATAGTGTCAAAATGTCCTCCATTTTGATCATGCCTAAGAAACATGCATTTAGATTAACATTTTTTTAAAATCACCAATTTTTTGCGTGTCCTCCATTTTTAGAAATGTTGTCCTACTCTTGTCCTACATTTGTCCCGGTTTGGAGGTCCTGACTTATGGCAACCCTAGATTAAAATATATAACTCTTGGCATTTAAACACAAATCTATAAGTCAACCTATATTGTCTCTCTTTAATACAATTAAAAATCTGCATAACATAATCATTGAATTCATCTTTTATATATATAACAATTTCTCTTCAATCTATCAAATAGGCACTGTTTAATCAGGTTCATTTCTAATATATAGTCATCTCTGCATTATTAGAAATCAACAAGTACAGTGCAAACCTTATAAATATCTATCACACTATAATAATATTTAACCTTAAAATAGAAATAAAACTCATGACATCATAAATTATAACAGTCTTCTAAATATCTTGATCAAAACATACTTAACCATGTAACTATAACTCATAACCTTAATTGTATCTCTAACACTAAATATCTAAACTATAAAACCCATATCAATAAACCATCCCCCCATATGGTCCTGGTCTCATGTCCTAACATGATACAATTTTGACTAGACCAGCTAACCCAGAAATATATCAGTGCTTTCCCATTTTTGTCTGCCACTTTATGTTCCCATCTAATCCTTGGACTGCATTGCCCATCAATTACAATGTGATTATAACCTTTACCCATTAAATATTTCAAACATTTGAATGGGACGCACCGCCCCTTGTGCCCTGCACAAACAAACAAACAAGCTTCATTTATATACCGCTTCATACCGCCTAAGCAGTGTCTAAGCGGTTTACAACTGTAAGCTAATTTGCCCCCAACAATCTGGGTACTCATTTTAGCGACTTCAGAAGGATGCAAGCCTGAGTCAAGCTTGAGCCCTTTTGCTGGTCTTGAACTCACAACCTTGTGGTTTTGAGTGAGTGGCTGCTGTACAGGCATTTAACCACTGCACTCCCCGCAGCTTGAGTGCCTACGCTCAAAGCCGTGTACAGCGCACTCGCATATAATGCGGGTGCATTGTATTTATTCCAGACAAGGAGTCAAGATCAGAGGAAGCAATAGTAACAGCTTAAGAGATGCAGATGGCACAATTCTACTAACAGAAACCAGCAAAGACCTGGAACAATTACTGAAGAAGGTAAAGGGGGAAAGTACCAAGGTAGGCTTAATGTTGAACATTAAGAAAACGAAAACAATGACCATGAAAAATCTACACAAATTCACCTTAAATACAAGAAAATTAAAATAGAGTTCCCATACCTTGGATCATATATTGATGAGGATACTGCAGACAAGAAATCTGAAGAAGACAGGGTTTGAGAAGGGCAGCTATGAAAGAACTGGACAAGATCCTAAAGTGTAAAGATATAAATTTGAACACTGAAGTGAGGATTGTCCAAGCCATTGCATTTCCCATCACTATATATGGATGTGAGAGCTGGACAATGAAAAAGAAAGAAAGAAAGGAAAGGAAACTAATTGACTAAACGGAAAGAAAATAAACTAATTGACTAAACTGAAGGTGTCGTACGTTGGCCATGTCATGAGAAGGCATGAATCATTAGAAAAGACAATGATGCTAGGAAAGGTTGAAATCAGTTGAAAGAGAGGAAGACCACATGCCAAATGGTAAGCCTCAGTCAGGGAGGCCACAAGCAGAGCAGTGGAGAGCATGGGGTCTTGAAGGGTCACCATAAGCTAAGTTTGACTGGAGGGCAGTTAACAACATTATTGCTTTTCATCATATCATGTCAATAAATTTTAAATTTGCTATTAGTTTTGAGTGTGCTGCTGTTTCAAGGGGCATTCTGCTTTTGCTCATTGGAACTATATATCAGGAGTGATAGATAAAAAAGAACCCAGACTGTCAGTTCTGAGAGCCATGCTATAGTTAATATTTCTCTGTTGTGTTTTGGTGTCAGAGTTTTCAATCTAGGTAAGTGTGGGTATCAGTGCACATTATAAATATCAGTGACAATTATGTGGTTCTCTGTGATGAGAAAAACACTGAGAGAAGGAGTGTATGGACTCTGATGGTACAACTAAACGCAGGATTGATCGTTGGATGAGTCCAGTTAGTCATACTTTTCTCAGTGTTTCTTACCATTTATCCAGACTGCAAAAATGGTATCAGCGTATCAGTGTCTGTCTATCCACCTGTATGTGTTGCTATTCCAAGGTAGAATACAACAAATTAGAAACAGTGGGATAGATTCAGTAAAAGTCTGTGAATGATAGGCACAGGGCTTTACTCTCCTGCACAGCTTTCTTCCTGGCTGGATGAAGGGGAGGTCAATTCCAACTTCTCATTTGATCTCCTATATTTTTCTAAAATCAGGTCTTAAGTCTTGGGGTAACTTTGAACATTAGGTAAAAATCCTCCAATGAAGAGGATTAGGCAAAAATCACCTCCTCCCCTTTCTTGCTTGTAGGGGACTGCTAGCAGAATCCAGTATGTACATACATTCCATCTCAAGTTTCTGGGATGCAGGTATTGTAAGACTATGTTGTTTCTCACGGACTCCGGGCCTTAAAGCCAGGGATGGCTGTTAAACCATCTATAGGCTTAAAACTGTTATTGAAGAATTGTTTTAGTCTTTTTCAAAATGGGTCTGTTTAATATTTTAAATGTTTTTATCTACTGTACCTTGTTTCAAGGGTCCTGTAGGTTGCAATACAATAGGGAAATGCTTTAAATAATAAACTTTTTAAAACTGAAAACGTCAATTAAATAATATACTGTGGCATATAAAATGCAGTAGAGCAGCAACACCTTCATCTCTATAAATATCAGTGGATAAATTAAAAAGCAGTTTCCTTAAAAAGCAGGAAGAAAGGAGCCTCAATAAAAATGGAAAAAACAGGTTTTAACATGCTGATGGAATGAATGAAGGAGCTTATGAAACCAGAGGCTGGGGGAAGGGGCTTCCCTGTTGTTGGACTACAACTCCCATCACCCCTTGCCATTAACCATACTGCCAGAGGTTGATTGCAGCTGAAATCCAACCATATTGGAGGTTGACAGACTTCTCCTGCAGCCAGTTTAGATCTTTATAAATTTATTTATTTAAAGTGTTAATACCCCCATTTCATCCAAAAGACTCCCATAATGGCTTACAAATAGTTAACACTTAATTTTACAGTTCACTGCCTGCAGACTTTCCATATAAATAAGTAATGACACATCAGGAAAAAGGAATGGCCAGGAAGAGAAAACACCATTGAACTGAATCCAGAAAATCCCAAATTCTGCGTGCGGATAGTCAACAAACCAACTACCAAATAAAAAAAGCAAGGCAGGGTCTACCCCAGTTATGTTTAAGACAACAAATCAGGATGGCCAGCTGAGCAGGCAGTAACAGACTCATGGAGGACTGAGTTGGTTTGAAGTGGGGAAACCTTTTTAATGTTAATTTTAAAAGTTGAAGTTAATACTGCTTTCTTTATTTGTTTGCTTCCTTGAAGTTGCTACTGCTTCCTTTAAGCATATATTTAATACATGTTTTAATTGTTTTATCGAATGGACATTTGCAAATGCTTAAAAGGAGAAATTGCCTTTGCCCCCTTAAAAATGGCTCACCTTGAAATCTCTAGGCCCCTGTGTTGAACCAAGTTCAAATGGAGTGTTGTGTAAAATAAAACCATCCCGAAATCGCTCTCTGCATAAGAGGTCATGAAGATGAGTCATGTATTAAATTACTCCATTAAGCAAGTAAGAAGCCAAAGGCAGAATTAAAACCTTAGAAAACGAATTTTATTTATAACATTCCTTCTGTTCTGATCAATACTTTCTAACACTGTCGAGTTCAGCCAAAATTAGATAGTTCAAAGAACTAGCCAGCGCATGTCCAAAATCACTGAGATTCCTAATGTCAAAGCCAAGAAATAAATATGCAGCATTGTTTTTAAGCCAAGCTACCAAATACACAAAAATGTCTCCTCTTCCTTGATAGAGATACAGGTTTATGATTGTACTGCACATAAACAAAGTATTTCAGTGTTTAACAGGATTTAGAAAAACTTTCTGAGAAATGTTATAAGGGAGAGGAGGTTACACAGTTGGTATATGGGTGAGCAATAGGCCAAACGTTAGCATGTGGTACAATTTTTAAAAGCTGGATGATGAGAGATATACTCACAGGTAATAACACATGAGCCTGTTCAATACATTTTTATTTTTTAAAATGGATTTGAACTCCATTCTTCCCACTCATCTACCCTTGGTGTTCTTATTTAGGCCATAGGCAATCAATCACCTGTTAGGATGGAATGAAGGAACTGTGCTTTGCTTCATAATACGATCTTTTTATGACAACAAAAATCTGTTTTGCTCCATAGCAATTTCAGAGAGGAACCTGACCTTAACTAACATTTCAGAGCCATAGTGTGCCATTTTGTAATCACGCAATATACTGAGGGAGGGATCACAAAGCATTATGAAACCACAGAAATTAAAATAAAAAGACGCAATTATTATATAGTGCGTGTGTATTACAATTGCCTACCAATGTGCCCATCAATTTGTTTTTGAGTCAAAACATAAACTTCCATTGTAGCTCTCAGAAAAATTATACACTTAAGCAAAACGACTTGTACAGTTGATACTGATTGACTGGTGCAATTTTTACTGAATGTTGGAGGAATTGTTATTACCTTTAAGCTGTTGTTCTTTGAATAACATGAACTGAACACTGGAGGGATTTGCATTTCAATCAAAATGAGAATCACGTCATCACCTTGGGAAAAAGCACAGGTAATGAAAAGACTTTACATTGCAATTATTATTCTAGAATAATCCTTCTTACTTAAATATCTAACAAAAAATACTTATGACATGTCCCTTTATTTAGATGTAAGATGAAAAGTTGTCATCTTCTAGCCTTAGAGGGAGTGAAGGGACAGGCCCAATGCCATCGGGCCTGAAGGGGAAAGAGCCCTCCCCTCCCTCCTTCCAACTCTCATCTTCTGGCCTTAGAGGGAGCGAAAGGACAGGCCCAACGCCATCGGGCCTGAAGAGGAAGAGCCCTCCCCTCCCTCCTTCCAACTGTCATCTTCTGGCCTGGGAGGGAGTGAAAGGACAGGCCCAATGCCATCGGGCCTGAAGAGGAAGAGCCCTCCCCTCCCTCCTTCCAACTGTCATCTTCTGGCCTGGGAGGGAGTGAAAGGACAGGCCCAATGCCATCGGGCCTGAAGAGGAAGAGCCCTCCCCTCCCTCCTTCCAACTGTCATCTTCTGGCCTTAGAGGGAGCGAAAGGACAGGCCCAATGCCATCGGGCCTGAAGAGGAAGAGCCCTCCCCTCTCTCCTTCCAACTGTCATCTTCTGGCCTTAGAGGGAGCGAAAGGACAGGCCCAATGCCATCGGGCCTGAAGAGGAAGAGCCCTCCCCTCCCTCCTTCCAACTGTCATCTTCTGGCCTTAGAGGGAGCGAAAGGACAGGCCCAACGCCATCGGGCCTGAACAGGAAGAGCGCTCCCCTCCCTCCTTCCAACTGTCATCTTCTGGCCTGGGAGGGAGTGAAAGGACAGGCTCAATGCCATGGGGCCTGAAGAGGAAGAGCCCTCCCCTCCCTCCCTCCAACTGTCATCTTCTGGCCTTAGAGGGAGTGAAAGGACAGGCCCAACACCATCAGGCCCGGCCTCGATTAAGAAGAAGAGCCCTCCCTCTGGTCCATCTGCCTTGGTCCAGGCCTCAGAGGGAGAAAAGAATGCTGGACCTGATTCCCCCCCACCATTCCCTTCTCCTTTTGTGTCGTGTCTTTTAGATTGTAAGCCTGAGGGCAGAGAACTGTCTATTATCCCCTCTGTTGTAAGCTGCCCGGATTCCCAGTGATTGGGTGGCATATAAATAAATCCTATTATTATTATTATTAATTTATTTTAATGACTAACAGACAATTTTGTACCTGATATTTATAGTACCTTGTAGTTATAACCTACAAAATAAGGAGATTTGGTTTAGAGTTCACGTGGGGGAAGTATGTGTGGATACCACCTGTCCATGTCTGACTGTTGTCCCATAGTGTTTGACTCAAGTCGTTACAGCTTGGTCTTTGACGAATTTATTTGCTGCCATCTGCTTAATCAAAAAATTTGCTTGTAGTATTCCAGATGGCAAGTGAGAACATAACAGCAACGTAGGCAGCCTAAGCAGATTCAGTAGCAATTCATAATATTAAACAATATTTCACAATTAGTCCTGGATGGAACCAGGCTTGCAAGACTATTAAGTATATGTAATGGGCTGGTACTGAAGCTATTAGAAGGGTGTGCATTTCTAACTCAATGTTTTCCCCAATATGGGTCCATATACTTATTTAAAAGTTACCCTACAATTTGCCCTGATGAGTCTTTATTAAATCTTTTAAGAATAGAAAAAGCCAAAGTAAAATGACTCCCCCATGCTTCTCCCAGCTAGGCTGAAATACTCTTACAAGAAAGCCGGGGATCTCATATTTTTATATTCTTGCAGCTGCCTTTCTCTATCAATCTACTTTGCTATTCAGGCAAAGTGCAAAATGGCCTTGGGATTATACTACTACAAGAAATCGTAACCTTCCTTATGTCTGTTTGAGTCCTACGGTGAGAGAGAGTCATACACTTCACGTATGATGGCTAGCTGCTATAATTAAGGAGCATTGACACCAACGGCTTTAGGAAGTAAACTAAACTTTTATTATAGGAACTCCATTAGAGGCCGGAAAGCTCTCTAAAGGTGCTAGGCTAAGTTAAACTAGAAAAGGAGTAAGGAGTTTATCACACACAGCATTTAAACCTGCAGTAATGTTGGAAAATAATGCCTTTGGTGATACAGAATCATAGAGTTGGAAGAGACCACAAGGGCCATCCAGTCCAACGCCCTGCCATGCAGGAACTCTCAATCAAAGCATCCCTGACAGATGGCCATCTATTGCATGACACCATGTTGGCCTTATCCCTGCCTTGTCCTCCAAGCGTTGTTGTTAGAGCGCACCTTGGTATTGACGGGGAAAACCCATCCACAAGCTCCCAAATGCATTAGCAATAGTCCTCAGTTGCGACAAGTTCCTCCTGCAGCAGCTCTGGTATTGGGCAGTAATGAGGTATCAGTCTCTCCTCCTCTCCCCAAGCAGGCTTGCTTTCCCTTGGTTCAAACTTTATTTCGTTGTATTTTATCTCTAATAAAATCTTATTAGTATACCTTCCGAATGGCGTTTGAAATAATAAACAAATAACCCAAAGGCACACTGTGTAGGGCACAGGGCAGGAAGGTGGGGCTAGGGAGGAGTGCGCAAGAGAGTGGGTTTACAGTGTTGCCAATTTCCAGGGAAGTCCCCAGAATCTGGGGGTTTAATTAATTTCTTTCTGGGGATTTTGACTGAATATTCCAGTTCTTATAGGGGAATTCTGTGGGTTTTGGAAAAACGTTGCAGGGAATACCTTTGAGGCTTGTTGGCAACACTGGAGTGGACTGGAAAGGCCCAGTCGCACTGGTGGTGCAGTGGTTAAATGCCTGTGCTGCAGCCATCATGTTGTGAAGTTTGATCCTAGAGAAGGGCTTCAAGGTCCACTCAGCCTTCCATCCTTTTGTATATACATACATATATGTGTGTGTGTGTGTATACACACACATATCTAAATGTGTATATGGAAATATGTGTGTTTACTCTATATACTCTCTCTCTCTCTCTCTCTCTATATATATATATATATACACACACACACACACACAAATACTTAAGACATCACCATTCTTCTGTGCACCAAACATCTGCATCAACTATATAGAGAGAGAGAGGGAAAGAGAGAGTTGTTGTTATTGTGTGTCAAGTCCTTACCGACTTGTGGTGACCCATCACCCACTGGGGGACCTTGGGCAAGAAGTCACACTCTCTCAGCCTCCTCAGGGGAAAGAAGGCAATGGCAAATCTCCTCCAAACAAACCTTGCCAAGGAAACCCCGTGATAGATTCACCTTAGGGCCCCCATACGCTGGAAATGACTTGCAGGGCAAACAGAAACTCTCTCTCTTTCTCTGTACACACACACATATGTACATGTGCATGTGTATATAAACACACACACACATATTTACATATATATGTATATAATCAATCAATCTTTATTACGCTCATTTGACCAGCACAATATGTGTGTGTGTGTGTGTGTATAGTGTGTGTGTGTATATATATATATATATATATAGACAGAGAGAAAGTGTATATATAGAGTATGTTTGTGTAGCGAGAGAGAGTGTGTGTGTATAGATAGAGAGAGAGGGAGGGAGGAGAGAGAGAGAGGTAGTATGTATATATATGTATATATATAGAGAGATAGTATATATATATATATATATAGAGAGAGAGAGATAGTATATATATATAGAGAGAGAGTATATATATATATTGAGAGAGTAGCGAGAGAGTGTGTGTATATATATATATATAGAGAGAGAGGTAGTATATATATATATATATATATATATAGAGAGAGAGAGAGAGAGAGAGTATATATGTATATATAGAGAGAGAGACAGTAGAGTGTGTGTGTGTATATATATATATATATATATATAGAGAGAGAGAGAGAGAGAGAGAGAGAGGTAGATGTAGCTTAGGGCGCCATTTCCTCCTCAGCCTGAGGCATCAAAAGCCCTGGCCGGCGATGCCTCTAGACTTGGGCCGCCGCCGCCGTGGTAGCAAGGGCTTCCGTTTGGGCTTTCCTTCCTCCTTTTCTGCCTCCCTGCCCTGGAGCCTCCTCCTCCTCCTTCTCCTTGGTGAGGAGGAGCCTGGAGGCGGGCAAGAAGCGGGGCCTGCTGCTACCGCGGCTTCCTCCTCCTCCTCCTCTTCCGCCCCTGGAGTTACGAAGGAGGAGGAGGAGGAGGAGGCGCTTTTTCTGCGGCGGAGGCGGTGCTTGACAGGCCCCTCTTAGTCTCCTTCTTCTTCTTCTTCTTCCCCAGAGCTGCTGCTGCTGAGGCCGAGAGGCGGAGGCGGAGGAGGCGGAGGCTGTCGTCCATGGTCGCGACGTGTCGCTTGGGAGGCGCTAGGCCGCGTCGACGCCTGCTGGGAGTTTCCTGCTGCCCACAACAGCCTCGGATGCGGATGCTGCTGCTGCTGCTGCTGGGGGCCTGGCAGGTAGGTCCCGGGAGGGAAGGGAAGGAGGGCCGGTGGGGGCGCTTTCGCTTCGCCAGGAAGGAGAGGCACCGGATCCGGGGAGGGTGAGTGGGGAGCTGGGCTCCTTATAGATGGATGGATGGATGGATGGATGTGTGAGTGTACGATGCCTTGGTCTAAGGACACACACACAGACACTTCCCTAGGTATGGGTACACACACATAAGCACACAGACGGAGATATATACATATATACACACACACACATACATACATACATACCTAAGCACACACAGTGATATCAGATATACACAGACATATACAAAGACAGACACACACACACACATCTGTATATATATACACACATATACATACATATGTAAGCACACACACAGATATAGGTATACACAGACATCTACAAAGACACACAGAGAGAGAGAGAGATACAGATACACACACATGTATACACACACATACAGATACGCACACACACATATACAAACTGTACATACATAAGCACACACAGAGATATAGATATACAAATGCACAGAGAGAGATACACACACACACATATATACATAAGCACACACATACAGATACACACACATGTATATACACACATACAGATACAGAAAGCACATACAGATAGATAGATAGATAGATAGATAGATATACACACACACACTCACAGAGACAGAGGCACACAGACATCCAAAGGCACACACAGAGAGAGATATGGGTATATATGCACACACACACACATACATACATGCATAAGCACATGCAGAGATACATACATATATATATATATATATATACACACACAGAGAGAGAAACATAGATATATATACACACACACATCCAAAGGCGCACACACAGAGAGATAGATACACACACAAACATATATAGATAAGCACATATACAGATACACACACACACACACACACACACATGCGTAAGCACATACAGATCTATATCTATCTATATATCTATATCTATATATACACAGAGAGAGAGACATATAGATATACTCAGACATATACAAAGGCACACACAGATACACACGTATCTATATACATAAGCACACATACAGATACACACATGCATATATATATATACACACACACACACATACTGTACACACATAGATAAGCACACACACACACAGACACACTTTATCTCCCTTCTTTCTCTCTTACCTGAAGTCTTCTCTCTTGCTAACCCCACAGAGGTAATTGCTGCTACCACTAAAGACTGAGCAGCAAATATGGCTATGCTTTCATTCTTAACATCCACTTCCTAGGCTGGAGCAAACTCTGTTTTAATAGAAACGTAGTACAGTGGGCCCTCCACGTTCGCTGGGGTTAGGTGCGCAGGCCCCCCGGAAAAGTGGGATAATCATAAATAAAACACATAGGCCTGTTACGGACTGCCAAAATAAAGCTGCTTTGGGTCTCTTTGGAGGTATGCTGCTTAAATGATGCTTGGGTCCTAAGAATCCGGAAGCTGCACCAAAGCTGCCCTCCAGTGCTTAGGAATGGAGTGTGGCTTTGGCGCGACCTCCGGACTCTTAGGACCCATGCATCATTTAAATAGCATACCTCCAAAGAGACCCGAAGCAGCTTTATTTGGGCAGTCTGTAACAGGCCATACACTTTTTTGTAAACTTGAGAAAACAGCTATCTAGGAATCTCTGGGTCTTCCAGGGCAACTTTGTGGTCAACATCAGCTGGAAACTGACCATAGACTCACATGGGAGGGCCTACAAATGCCTAGAGAAAGGTTTCCTCTAGGAATCTCTAAGTAACGATGGTCTACCTCCAGCAGAGTCGCACTGGGTAAACTAGAAATCCCTGGAGAGAAGATATTACTTAAATCCGTGAATAAGCAAATCTGCCACAGTCAAAGCCTCAAATGTGTAAAAAATCAGTGGCTAGCTAGACTGGGCCATAGCCAAGGGAGAGCAAGTGGGTGCTTTTCTCCATCCCAAGTACAGTTTGTCCATCTTCGTTTTCTAAAAGCAGTGCTTACTTTTGTTTGGAGACTGGGTAGCATCTTGTTTTTAGAATAGGTTGGTTGCCCGGTTCAAAAATTAGTGGTTGCGTGATACCTCTAAAGTGTCTTACCTCTGCCCACACTGTTGTCCTCGCTATTTCTTCAGTGGTCATTACACACTGTTCTTTCGGGTCTATGATAGGGACCGGGACAGGCAGTTTAAAAACGTTGTTTGGGTGATTTCCAGAACAGTGGTTACAGTAGCTGTTGCCACAAAAATAAAACAAAAAAGAAAGGTCTAAATATCGTAGGCCTGTTACAGACAGGGCAAAATAAAGCTGCTTCGAGTCACTTTGGAGGAATGGTATTTCAATGATACATGCGTCCTAAGAGTCTGGAAGCTGCACCAAAGCTGCACTCCAGTGCTTAGGACTGGAGTGTGGCTTTGGTGCGGCTTTTGGTCTCTTAGGACGCATGCATCATTGAAATACCATACCTCCAAAGTGACTCGAAGCAGCTTTATTTTGCCCTGTCTGTAACAGGCCATAGGTCCTGAAGGCCCGTTGTCTTCAATGGCATTCACTCCGAATGCATGCACAGCCATTGAGGAGACTAGGACAGGGCCATGTGACAGTTCACACATGGCAAACCCACAGATGGAAAGGGCCAGCTGTATTTACAACAAATCCATGAGAGGCAGAAGATAAAATTCAGTGTAACTTCATACCACTAAAAACTCTTGAAGTCAGTTTGTAAAAGCCTCTGAGAACAGAAAACTTTTTAGTTATCAATGGAAGGACTGCAAAGAGAAAGGCATCCTAGGAGCTTTCCGCACTGTACAAATAACCCAGTTTGACAACACTTTAACTGCCATGATGCAGTGCTTTGGAATAATGGACATTGTGTTTTGTGAGATATTTAGCCTTTTCTGTCAAGAGAGCTCTGGGGCCACAATAAACTATAATTTCCAGAATTCAATAGCATTGACCCATGGCAGTCAAAGTGGTGTCAGACTGGATTATTTTTGCAGTGCGGACGCAGCCTTAGTCTGCCAAGGGGAGGGATTTCCAAGCCTGAGAGGTCCTTTCCTGTGTTCCTTCCAGACTTACCTGTGAAGATGGTGAGCCTGAGAGAAAGGCCTCTGCTTTGAAGATCTTACAGCATGAATAAGCTCATAGAGGAAGATATGGATATGAACCATATAGGGCTTCACTGTTCATTACAAGCACTGTGAATTGTGACTTGGAAACGGACTGGCAGCCAGGGAAGCTCTTGCAATAAGGTAATTGTATGTATGTTAATGATCTGGTGGCAGCTCTTTGAGCCAACTGAAGTTTCTGACTATGTCTCAATACCAACTGCTTTTTTAGTTTAAACCAGTTTTTTTGCATTAATGTTTTAATGGGGGGGGGGGATTCTTCTTAATATATTCATACTGTGAAACATTTTATGTATTAGAAAGTTTGATCAACCATGTTTTGAAGCCTTCTAACATCAACAAAGTTAATAGGCTTTGATAAGATTTATATTTTTCAATAAATATCATTTTTACTGCTTATTCTATTAAATTTGAGTATATGTAGACTGTACATAATAAGACATACAAGATACTCTCAGAGTTGTTTTGCTTGGACTTACGTTAATTGAAGGATATGTTTCTGAATGGCATTTCTTTCACTGTAAATTAAAGTGATTAAAAAGAAGCAACTGACACTGGATACTGGTCTAACCATGAACAATGACCAATCAACTATTAAAGTTAAGATGCCTAAATTCAGTCAGGCATTGTTCCAGTAAGAAGGATGTAAAATAGTTATAATATATATTCAATAAAAATGCATTTTTAAAAAACCAGCCTGCTTTAAACCAGCCAGCCTTATAAGATGTGTTATAATAATCCAAACAGGATGTAACTAAGGCATCTACCAATGTAACCAGATGAGACATCTTCAAGAAAAGGGCCAAATCATCTTTCATAACCAGGGCTGGCTGTTTGTGCTATATGTACATCCAAAAGAAGACTGTCCTAAGTCCATGCATTATTATTACTTTAAGTTTAAACTAAGTTCAAACTTACTTTTCCTTTTAAAGAAGTAATTACCCGGTGTGGTATAGAGGTTTGAGCGCTGGACTGTGACGCTGGAGAACAGGGTTCAAATACCTGCTTGGCCACTGGGTAATCCTGGTCACGTCACAGTCTCAACCACAGTGGATGGCAATGGCAACCTCCTTCTGAAGAAACTTGCCAAGAAAACCCCGCAATAGGTTTGCCTTAGGTTCACCATAAGTCGGAAACGACTTCAAGGCACACATCAACAACAAACTTTTAACATTACTTTTTATTTTAAAAATTAGTTACTTGTAAGCTGTTAGTAGCATGCTACTAATGCCTTTTCTGCACATTTTTAAAATATGAAAATCACTTAAAAATAGGGGCGAAAACCCAAAGATTCATGTGAATGACCCTCCCACCAAGATATTGAATAAATAAATGCTGTTTGCAACACCTCAAGCAAGTGTTGCATTATTATTTTCAAAGTAATGCTGTTGCCAGTTTGCCACATCCGAAAGTATTATTGCTTTTCATAACACAACATGCTTCAGGTACTTCTGCTCTCTGCTTCAGGTGCGTACCATAGTTCATATACTATGTGGGAAATGAACTGAAGGTGGTTATGGTAATAGCATACCTATTCCATAATGAAGGGTTTTGCCCTCAGGATGTTTTCAATATTAAATATTGCTTCTCCATCACTTATGACCTGTGAAAAGTATCCAGACAGAAAAATGGAAATATTTAAGGAGTGGTTTCACTATACAATTTATATTGATTATTTATAGTTTGCTTTTACAGCTGCTAACATCTGTCTTCCATGATAACATGTGCTGGGCATATTAGATATACCTAACAGCTATCTACTGTATTGTTAAAATGCAACTGTTACACATTTCTGTTGCTCACATGAACTAAGGGCCCTTGCTTGCTTTGTTTGCTTGAAATATAACAATTAAAATTAATAGTTTGGAACTCTTTGAATGTCTTTTTAAAAGTTCTGTTAAATTTCTGTTAAAATGCTTAGTGCTATTGTTTTTATTTAGAACTTGGAAACAGTCCCAAGAGATTTTTTTTAAACATATGGAACTGGAAGAGATATGAGGCCTGCCTTACTGGGACATTCTTGGAGTTCTCTCGTTAAGGTATGCAAACTTAATCACTTAATATTACTAGATTCTTATTGTATGTTGGAGAGTTGCAGAATGCAGTGTGTGTCATGGGTTTTAATGTGCATCATGGGTATTAGGACCCAGGAGTGTACTGTCATCAGTCTCACTAGGATAGTCTACGTAGGTCCAAAACCCACTGCAGAAATAATCGAGTTTGAGATTGCCTTAGCTCAGTGCTAGCTACCTTGATTTAGGAGCACCTTCCTTTTTTGTTCATGGAAGGACTAAGATCTTCTTCATGTTCTTTCAAGACTCAGAGTTTTAGATACTCTGAAGTGACTGGCAACTGGAATCCACAACAGAAGGTTGCAACATATTTTCCCTCATTGGCTTGTACTCTGGCAACCTCTGATTCCACAAAACATGCTTCTGTCACCAACTTGTTTATCATCAGTTTTGTTTTGCCTACAGTCCTTTTGGCATTCGCCAAAAAGGACTTGCTGTTTGTAAAAAGAATAGAAAATCTGGAGACAATATTGGGTTGCATATTGTTTGAAAAATAACAAGATGAGCAATTACAGTTGAATCAGCAACATTTGAGATAGCACAGTAGACAAAAGTAAATGTTTGAAAATTGTGGTTGAAAATTTAACCACAACCTGTAAATCCCATACTATAAGTCCAGGAAGATTGAAACTAGTTTTTGGGTATTACCATTTCTAATGTCAGATTTGTGTCCTTTGTATAGAACCTGTCGTATTTGTCCCACGTACAGTGGAGAGTGGCACTGCTGGCATAGGGTGGCATATATCAAATTGGAGGGCCAGCAGGTAAATGCACCTCTGACATTGTGGTTGATGTTATTGGTCTCTGTAATATTGTTCCCAGAATAGATGTGAGTATAGAGTTGGTATCTGGGATTGTGGTAGGTTCTTGTCCCTTCATTACTTACCCATGTTATGTCTTCTGTTGTGAGTGAGCAGTTGTTTAAAATTTGGAGGATGTCTGTAGGCAGATAAGAGTCTGCCTCCCAGACCTTGTGAGAGGGCTGTTATTATTATTCTCCAGAGTTGGTTGTTTTAGGCAACCA
Source organism: Sceloporus occidentalis (assembly GCA_023333645.1). Lineage (NCBI taxonomy): Eukaryota > Metazoa > Chordata > Lepidosauria > Squamata > Phrynosomatidae > Sceloporus > Sceloporus occidentalis. The sequence goes on along the minus strand of JALMGF010000004.1, from coordinate 8,458,039 downwards.
TGAAGATATTTGAATACTGCAGTGCCATGCAGGTGTCCTTAGCTTGGAGGTACATATTACTTCAAAAAGTGGTTATGAGTGAGTACAAAGTGGCTATGTTTGGTGACTAGCTTTGCTGTAGCTTCATCCAGGATGGTATTCTTGGTGGCATGTAGTCCATCCTGCTGTGGGATGTTGATGTATAGGAATACCATGTCCATAGTGACTAGGATGGTGTTCTCTGGGATGTTATGGATAGACTGTATTTACCTCAAGAAATCAGTTGTATCCTTCACATAGCTTGGCGTGTTGATGGCATATGGTCTGAAAACTGAACCCATATGATATTCTAACTGTGAGTATTCTAATGCTTGATACAATGAAGATTTTCATACCAGCGCTTACCATGGGGTAACGCTGTGGAAAACACTGGTAAAATCTTTAAGAAGCATGTGTATGTGAAAGCCTGATGCGCTTCCTAAATGCCACGAAATCATCCCCTCGCCTCCAGCGTCCCTGGATCATTTGGGGAGCAGCCATTTCCCATTAAGGCAAAGTTTCCATTAAGGCAAAGTTTCCATTAATGGGAAATGGCTGCTCCCCGAACGATTCAGGGATGCTGGGATGAGAGGACAATTCCCTGACATTTAGGAAGTATGTCAGGCTTTCACACATGTGCTTCCTAAACGTTTTACTGGCGTTTTACCAGCGCGTACCCCACAATAAGCTGGTATGGGTTCTGAGCTGAGGATCTTTTCACATGAGTTGCAAAAGTTTGTTATCTCTCAATTTCATCTGTTAATTTAACAAATTGAAGGTAAATTTCTAATCAATTTAAAGCACTTTAGCCTACAAATATTGATCCTGAACCTGGATAATTTCCCCATGCTTCTGGGCCTGGCATGCCCACGTGTGATATACATAATATGTAATTTCTGTAGTTCAATAATTTGCTCTGCTCTATACATAAAAAAATAAAATAAAAATTATTTCACTTTGTAAATACTGATGAGTTGTGGCAATAACTTTTCAGACAACTTGCGCTTAAGGATGCTGTTCAGATCATGAGACCTACAAAAAAAAGGAGAACAAAACATAATGCAGAGTGCTGACAACGGTGTATTTCTTTTAATTTCCCTAAGAAAATTTCAGTTTATGACATCTGCTTCCCAGTTATGGGAGGATTTTACTTCTTCTTACAAAATGTTTGCCACAAACTTCATCTTTTTTACCCCCATATTAATATCGGAGTCCTCTTGTATAATTATTTTGAAGAACATTTATTTTCTGTTTTATGGGGATGTCTACTGCACTCTTTACTGTTATTATGATGAATAGCAACATTTGCTTCAAGCCAAAAAAGCTTGCCAATTCTCCACATCTGACCATTGCCTGTGCACCTGGCTTAGCATTTAATTTTGGACAACTTTAAATCAGATGCATACATGTCTCTGCACCTCCATCTTTTTACCTAACTACTAGTAGATTATATTGGCACGTACCCTGTGTGCAGCTGAATGGACACATATTAATAAAATTTTGTGTTGAAAATAGAGGGTTAGAGTGATGAAACATTAGTAAGGGCAGTTCGCCTTTTGTTATTTGTCTGGACTTAATGTTATGCCCAAGATTGTAAGGGCAACCTGTTTATCCTGAGAGCGTGTAATGAAAACCTCTCCCTCCATGGACCTATTCACAGCAAGGCTGAGAAAGACATTGAGACACCAAATTTGGTTTTAAACACCATGCATGTAACATTTATTGAATCACACAAGTAACACAACCATTGATTATCAAGAGCTCTTTCACTCACACATTCATACAATACTCACACACACTTTCCTTCCGCCGAACATTGATCAGTTGTTCTCGAAGGCTGGGGATGACACCGTTGCCGCGGATGGTGCCAACAATATGGAGATGAAAGTCCAGGGTCTTTATACTTTTTCTTCTCTCTGGCTCTTGGCTGCTGAAGTCTTGCAATATTGCAGCCCATTACTCAACTTCCTCTTTTGGGAGGACAGACAGGTTGTTCAGTCCGTGTTCAAAGCAACTCGTTCTGTTCAAAGTTCTCCATTGTCCTGTCAGTTCCTCATCATGGCGACTCAGGAGATAAGGTTCTTCCCGGTCATGGTTCGTCACACCTGGACGGCACCCCGCTTCAGCTTCCAAGTTTTCAGACTTTCCTCGCCTTGGTTGCCAAATACCTTCGTCACATCAGTGCTTTGCGCGGAACCATCTTGTTTGTTCCTTTAGCTATGTTTAAAGCACAATTCCTTGGTTCTTCGGTTCTTCAGCTCTGGGTTTAAGTCAGAACTCACGCATTCGTCTTACATTAATTTGTGATCACCGCAAGCAAATGCATATGTACGTAATGGATTTGTTGTTGTTCTTAACTGCCCTCAAGTCGACTTTGACTCATGGCAAACCTGTGGATGAGACATCTACAAGATCTCCTGTACTTAACCTGTCTGCTCAGGTCCTACATTCAAGAAGGGTGGTCATATGGACACTGGGACTGTGTCCATATGAATGAAGACAAGGACAGGTGAATAGCATTACAGTAATAATTATGTGCAACACAACCAGGCCAGCTTACATGTTAAACTATACAATCCTGTGTCCCAATAACCCACCCACCCCTAAAATACAATTAAACAATTTAAAACATACCTTAAAATAATAAACACATCAAATCAACAATAGGTATAGGAGAGATCAGGGAGTGACAGGTTAAACATATTTTAGTGGCCAGTTATCTATTCAGTTATCTATGTTTTTTCTGGTCTCTGTGACTCATACATGCAAATTGTTCTGCATCTGCATAGAGTTTGCTGGAAACATATAGAGCTGCGCAAAGCAATTTTTGGTGATGACCCCATCTGTCTCCGGTACCCTTTTCCTTTCAGTTCTTTTTTGTGCATTGGAGCTTCTCACAGAGATATGTAAGCAATTTCCACATTTTTCCTTACCATCATCACTTCTTATTTGTTTCTTCTTCTTTGTAGTTCTTGTGCTTGAATTCTCTCAATATTTTTTTCTCATTTTAATTCTTGTGAGTTCTCAAGCCCATAGCACCAGACTTTGCTGTTCAAAAAGTGTGTTGGGGGGGGGGGGAATTCTCCAAACCAACAGAGGTTTTTTTCAAGCAATCACTAAAGAATCTTCTCCGCCATCTGAAGGTTTCTGAGATGTTGATGGTGAATTTACTTATTTATATTCCACCTTTCTCCTGATATAGGGACTGAAGGTATCTGCCAGCAAATTAAAAATAAATACAAAAGCTTAAAAGTGTAAATATAAACCATTTTAGAAGTTAAAAACATTACACATTTAAAATATTAAAATGTATTTAAAAAAACTATATGCAGACCTTGACATCTGAATTGCACAGTATTTAAAAGCCCAGCCAGATGACACAAAAATGTTTTTACCTGCGATGGCACCATCCTGGCCTATCTAGGGAGGGAGTTCCAGAGCCTGTGAGCAGTGACTGAGAAGGCTCTCCCCTTTGTTCACACCAAATGAGCCTAAGAGGGAAAAGTCTCTTCAGGCCGGTGTTGCCTTGGTCTTGGGTCCTTCAAGAGAGTCATTAATCCAGGAATGCCACCCTGTGTCTTCAAATTCCCTCCTGTTTGTTCTGACTGCCTTGGTTCTCACTCTGTCCACACTGGATCCATGTTCTGGATTCCTCACCACCACCACAGATGCCTCATCCATCACACCCTAGCTATCAAGGAGAGACCATGAAAAAGTGAATGGAGGTCCTGTCCTTTGCCCCGCTTCTGAGAAAAAAGTGCAGGAGGATAACAGTGATATGAGAAACAGATACAGATAACGTCTCTAATCGGGGCAAAGACACTGCTCCATTTCATCATCATCATATGATTTATTTATATGCCGCCCATCATCCTGAGGATGATGAATCTTTTTTATTTTATGATTATGATTCTTCAGTTTGTATCTTCTGTCTCAGAGCATGCCTCTCTATTTTATTAGATGCAGTGGTGACAGCCAGGAACCTGTTATCCCCTAGAGCATGCAATTCTACTTAGACCAAGTATTGCGTATGGCTACAGTTCACATAGTGGAGGCCTAGGTATTACCACCTCTAGTGTTGAATCCAGGATCCAAAGATTGCAGGCTAAATTGACTCCTCCCATGTTCATTTCCATGCTGTCTTTCCTCTTGAAGGTGGCTGCAGTCATGTCTGAATCCATTGTCTGTATCTAACAATATCTTGACATGTCAAGAACTTTTATAAAGTACAAGAAGATAATTGGGCTTTCCTATTCATACATTCTACAGCCAACTCCATCGTTGTGGAGAGAGCACAAGGCAAAGATGGAGACATGCCTAGCTGGACACCAGCAAATAAAGAAGGCCTGATGCCCTAATCAGAAAGTTCTTTTTCATTGTGGCTCTGTCCTTACTTGTAGTCAGTTATCAGCCCTGCATTGGGGTCTGTCAGTAGGAGAAGGTGACCCTACTTCTTGCAAGCTACTAGAGGAACACTGCAAGCTGGCCCGGAGGTGTCATTTGGAAATACATACGCTGGCAGCACAACAAACCTTCACTCTAAAAACTATATAGATGTTTTTGCTAAGGCTCTTGCCCCTGCTGTTTCTTTGTGATGGCATGCATGGCGGAAGTCATCTGGGCTAGCATCAGCTTCATAGGTCACTGTGGAGGTTTTTCCATTTGACCAAAAGGGTGTCTTCCATAATACCACTGTTGAAAAACTTGACAGAATTTATGAATTATGTCTTTCTGCTCATAAAATGGTTATCTTCTCTTTACATTCCACTAAGAAACAAAAGTGCAACAAACCTGCTTCTCATCTACAGTTGCAGTTATATTCTCAGTTTCCTTTGTGAAAGTCATCACCGCCATCCACATCTAGAACTCTCTAAAAGAGAAATACCACTCATCCATCTACAAAAATAATAGCTCTGACTCTTCCAGGAGTCCCTTTGGGTACATCATTCTCTATGCTACTTATCTGATCTCTGCTGCACACCACTCATCTACACTCTTTGGAACTTGACTATGCTTCTTCTATCAGGAATAACAGGGCATTACAACTGACACTGGGTCGTAGTTATAGTAGAAAAAGGCCAGGCCATAGAGTTTTGCAAATCTCTACCAGAGGAATATGTTTGGGGCCTGTTACAGACAGCCAAAATAAAGCTGCTTCGAGTCACAGTGGAGGTATGGTGTTTCAATGATGCATGCATCCTAAGAGTCCAGAAGTCACACCAAAGCCATGCTCCAGCCCTAAGGACTGGAGTGTGGCTTTGGTGTGACTTCTGGACTCTTAGGACGCATGCATCATTGAAACACCATACCTTCACTGTGACTCGAAGCAGCTTTATTTTGGCTGTCTGTAACAGGCCTGGGTTACACCACCATCTCCTGCCCTACTCCAGGTGTCCACTCTACTATAAGAAGAGCTCTCCAGGTGTCCACTCGTCATAACAACATTTCCACACCTGTTTCTGTTCCCAGGGCTTTACACTTCCCAAGCAGGATGGCAACCAAAATGAGGTAGGTAAGGGCTTGACAAGTCCCAAGTTCTGCTCAGCTTGATGAGCTCCAGTCCAGGTGATGCTACTGAATCTGTTACATACAAACGAGATTGCTGCAGCATTGGTTCTTTGCCAGCTTCAATCATAGCTGATCCTCAAAGTGGCTGATAAAGTCAAATTCGGCATGAATCTATATGCCTGTGTCAAGGGGTAACAACTGGTGGGAGCATATAGGTAAACTGAATTAAAAGTCTTCTGTAGCCATTACTTGTAAAAAGGAAAGGGCAAGAAAACTCTTTTAGGCCTGTTACAGACTGCCAAAATAAAACTGCTTTGGGTCTCTTTGGAGGTATGCTGTTTAAATGATGCATGCATCCTAAGAATCCGGAAGCTGCACCAAAGCTGCACTCCAGCGCTTAGGAATCGAGCGTGGCTTTGGTGCGACCTCCGGACTCTTAGCATCCATGCATCATTTAAATAGTATACCTCCAAAGAGACCTGAAGCAGCTTTATTTTGGCAGTCTGTAACAGGCCTTAGACAATATTCATTCATGAAAAATATGGTTAGAAAGGTTACTGTTGGAAGGAATTAAAATATTACCAGTTTCTCATTTGATTGGGCTGCCTACACCAGTGCTACCAGAATATGCCTTGTCTGTCAGCTTTATTGCAGATAACAGATTGTGCTTGTTGATTTTTTAAAGATTTTGTCTTTGATGAGGGACAGCCTTAATCAAACCTTCTCACTGACAAGCTAGAAATGAGAGAGTTTGTGATTTTGAAACGCAAGAATGCTTGGGTTGTGTATGTTACATTATGCAGCTAAATTATGTTGCCAGAAAAACCTAGAATAGCTTTTTTTGGTGCAGTGTCTATATGGTGGTGACTGAAACTGTCTCCTTCTTAACCTTTGTTTTGAAAACAGTCTTGCTGTGCTGTGGCTTGCAGGGGAAATGGGACCAATGTTTAATTTTCTGAAAGAGACCTGCACTATTATGGGGAGTAATAACACCATTAGCCCTTCTCCTTAATTCTGTGTTAGAAAAACAGACTCAAACATACTTAGTAGAAAAAGAACATCACTATGTATTCAAGGACATTTTACAGCCTTCTTGATGCATTTTACTATATTCTGGTGTAGTATTTTACTCTATAGCCTGGTTGCAATGATTTTTGGCTATTAGCTCAGACATATGTTGCAGAGCCCTGAATAAATTGTGGGAGCATGGTAGGGGGCTGTACTGTGGAACTTAGTAAAAAAATGTGCTGGTGAAGTGATAGTTTTGCTCACTTATTGTGATTACAATCCTATACATATTTATTTGGGAGTAAGCCCCATTGAAAAGAATGACACATCTTTCTGAGTAGACATTTACAAGATTGTGAAGACACACCCAACTAAAGGTGGTGGCAGATTTGGGTGTGCAACGCCGGTACCCTGGTGAGATCAAACTCTTCTTCCCAAAAAGGCTCTGAAGCTCAGTGTAAAGTTCAAAAAGGGGGAAGTTTAATTTAAAGAACAAAAATAAAGAGTTTTCTCCTCCCCAGCGCTAGATAAAAGATACTTTACAGTTTGAGTTTCAGCAATCTTCAGATGTCACTTCTCTGGGTTTGATCTCCTCACTCAATGGAGCTGGTGCAGGGTCTTTCAGCTCCTGAATTCTTTGCCTTGATGTAGGTAACTAAAATGACTAACTTGTTCTTGGTAACTAAAATGGCTAACTAGTACCTGATAACTGATTTGGCTAAAGTGTAAGAAATGCCCTTTCCGGCTGTCTGGGCCTGTTTGCCACCAAAAGACAGCTCTCTGCCTGTTCACAGCAAAGGCTGCTCCAACTAAAAGCCTCAAGCTACAACAGCGCATGCTGGGAAGGGGCAAACCAAACCTGGAGAAATGCAGGGGATCCTACAGCTCCTCCCACAACTAATACAATGAACATTTCCTACACTAAACATACCATGGCCTGAACCAATATGAAAGGAAATGCAGGGGGAGATTGAAACAGTCCTGGCTGGACATCACAAAGATTGTGCAGTTATTTATTCAGGCCATGGTCTTACACACTGTTAGTGTAGTGTAGATTTATAGCAGCATATTGATACAGCATGCATATATACACACCAGTATAAATCCTGCAGTTTTGTAATTCATTGTGCATTTGGGCACCATGGACTTGAATTCATCTGTTGCAGTGGTCCATTAGCGCCCCACTGACCAGGTCAAATGTGTTTGTGAGAGGACTGTGTGTGTTCTTGCAGAACAGTTGTTTTACTAGGGTGCATAGTTATGTACCATATGAGGATGTGCAGCAATTTGCACAAGTTGTCTTTTTTTATGCTAGCACAGTGCCAGAACAGTAACCTGGCCTGCTAAGTTCTCCTGAATTTCCTATCCAGCTCCAATCTTCCAGGGCCTATCATACATCATTCTAGAGGCTCACTGACTCTGAGGAATAGCATTGAGTGAGTCCCAGGGTTGTAGTTTTGGTGAAGGACCAGGTAACCTTTGTTACTCACGCATAGACCCACTTGTGCACCAATCCTTTAAGCTACATAATATTTCCACTCAGTATCTGTATTCTTTCTAATGTGAAGTCAAAGGCTTTCATGGCTGGCATCCATAGTTTTTTGTGGGTTTTTCGGGCTATATGACCATGTTCTGGAAGAGTTTATTCCTGACGTTTTGCCAGCGTCTGTGGCTGGCATCTTCAGAGAATGCTGACCTGGAAGAGAGTGGGTACTGTTTGATCTTGGGTAAGGAGGAGTGATTCCCATGTTAATCTGTGTATTGTTCTGTTGTTGATGGCAGGGCCTCGGGGTGGGAGGATATGCAAAATAGGATTAGCGTCTGCTAATTGGTGATCATTGTCTGCTGGGAAAGCCCCTGACCCTGAGTGGATTCTCATTTGCATTTGCTGAGTCCTGGTTTTGGTGTTCTTCAGGACTGGTAGCCAAACTTTATTTACTTTAAGGGTTTCTTCTTTCCTGTTGAAGTTGTCCAGGTGTTTGTGGATTTCAATGGCTTCCCTGTGCATTCTGGCCTGATAGTTGTTGGCATGGTCCAGAATTTCAGTGTTTTCAAACAGCATTTAGTGTCCAGAATGGTTTATAATGTGTTCTACTGCTGATTTTTCTGGCTGACCCAGTCTGTTCCTTGATTTGTGTTTGGACAAATTGCAGGAGTACGCAGCCATTATATCCAGTGGGGCTTGGATATTTGTGGTTCTCCCAATTCACCGGTGTGTGTGTGTGTGTGTGTATGAAACAGACCCCCCCCCCCCCGAATTAGGAGGGACAACTGTATATACAGTAGTTTCAGATGTTACAAAAGTGCAAGCCTTTTCAAATGAACCATTGCTGATAAATACAGTAGTATTAACTAGTCTGTAACAATGTTATTGACTTCTAAGACACAAACTGCTGCAGTGTAACTCACAGAGGTGTGATTAAGACATTTAGTGGTAATAGTTTTCCATTTTCCTTTGATTGTGTGAAGACACTTACATTGGGCTATATTTCATTGAATGTTTGATCAATCTCCTAAGTTACTGCATATTTGAGAAGTATTAAATTCAGAGGGTTACTGCTGATGATTGACAACATAATTGTATATATGTTGTTTAAAAGTTAATCCCACTGATTACCATGGGGCTTTCCCTAAGTAAATGTGCATATGATGAGAATACTTAATGCTGTGAATGAAGAGAAACTGTTGAGGTTATGAGCTGGAATAGATATTGTCAAATGATTAGGGGTGGGCCCAGATGTTGAACTGCCAGCATATTTAGGAGGGAGCATTGTTAGTCTTACACTCCAGCAGCATTTGAAAAGTTGCATGATCCCCAGCTCTGCGTTAAGAGATGTTAATATACCAGAAGGGATTTTTATAATTTACTGGCTAGCTACTTTCAAGAGCACACTTCTCTGCATTATATTTTATTGTTATTATTTAACAGATACAAATACACATGATGGGTTGTAATGTTTCCATTGTTGTATGAATATGTGTGGTGCATTCTGCTGTTTGAACAAGACTAGTGCCTTTACAAATGCAGTGGCTTGTTGAAGTTAATAGTTAATAAGGTACTAAATTATGACTATAGTCAAATAGCTGTAAGCTGTGAATAATTTAGTATTCCCCCTTATTTCAGTTCATTTAGGAGGACTCTAGCTTGCTTCTAGTCAAAACCAGCTTGGTGATTGTTAGTCTGACATTTGCTATTCTATTATGTGTCCATTTTATTGCTTGAACTCAATATCCTGCATGTTTGGAAGATAATACCGTATATGCTCAACTATAAGTTGAGCTCATGTATAAGTCGAGGGCAGGTTTTGGGGACAAAATTATGGATTTTGATATGACCCTTGGATAGGTCGAGGATAAAACTTAGGAACATGTAACAAAAGATCCAAGTGATGAAGCAAAGAAAAACAATGCCAATAACAGGGATGGTTCTCTTTTTAATAAGAGTTAAAGTATAGTATTTACATTGACCCATGTATAAGTTGACCTAGATTTTTTGGGGTCAATTTTTTGACTAAAATTTTTAGACTTATACATGAGTATATACAGTATATAAAATCATGTGCATATGGAGCGAGAAAGAAGGTTGAAGTAGAATGCCTTGTATTTTATCCAGATTACATGCTCTAGCCAGATAATCTCACTTGTCTCTTTCCCAGTGTATTTTAGTCTAGCTTAGGTTTTGTGGTTCATATGTATTTGAATGAGGAAGATCTTCATTTCAGAATTTATTATGAAAATATGGGGCTTCGTTGCACACAGTACACGTGATGATAATTGTAGTCTTAAGGTTAATGGTCATTGCTCCCCCTCCTTTTGTACAGGCAGAGAAAGGTGGCTAAATAAATAAATAAATAAATACATGATTTACTTAGCAAGCATTAACACATGCTGTTTGTTTAGTATGTGCTTAAAATGTCTCCTGGGACAAGAGCCTTTGTAGTAATTTGTGAAAACGAGCAGATTTTCAATCATTTCAGTTACATTATAAATGTAATATTGAAGTTCTAGCTATTTGGTATATTTATTTTGAACTTGAACTACTATTTTCAATATTAGTTTAAAAAGTGATCCAGTTCTTACTTCATGTGAAAATGTACAGATAAAGAGTATATAACCTTAATCCTTTTATTGCTTTTTTAAAAAATAGTTTAATAGTTTAAAATAGTTTAGAGCAACAGTGACACCTAATGGATGAATGTTAAAAATGAATGAATTGACACTGCTGGTGTTCCAGATGTCTGGTGTCATCAGCGGAGCTGTTCTTTTATCCGAAGTTTAACCTCCATTGAGCCATGGAGCCTTGGCAAACTTTTCATCTCATTATCCAACCTTCTTCATAGTTTTGTTGTGCAGATAACATAAGTAAGGCTACTATCCACAGTGCAATGCCATATGCGTTTACTCAGACGTGAGCCCTGTTGAGTTTGGTGAGACTTATGCCAGATAAATGACTCTAGCCTTGTGTAAATGAACAGTACAGTCAGCCCTTCTTATACATGGATTTTTAATACACGGATTTAAGCATCCACAGTTTGAAAATGGTAAAAAAGAGTATAAATTTCCAATATCAAACCTTGATTTTCCATTTTTATAAATATAATGACATTTTGCTATGTCATTATATTTAATGAGACTAGAGCATACACAGATTTTGTTATCCATGGAGGATCTTGGAACCAAACCCCAGCATATAACAAGGGTCCACAGTATTTTATCAAAAAAGAAAGCATTTTTACCAAATACAGTATCCCCTGAGCATCCCAGATTCCATTTATTACAATAATGTTTTACTTCCAAAATATAGTTGCAGTTTAGTTCTGTGTCACATTTTCCAAACCCTGTCAACAGTTGGTGTAACATAAAGGCCAGCTGTCTTGATTAGAAGGGAACTCTTGCCTCAAATTAAATCTTGTCGTTAATTATGCTATACTATCTCAGCTTCCCACGTTCAGTGATTTGATTGTAAGAATATGGACCTACATTACCGGTTTCTTATAAGGATTATTGTGATGGTGTATCTGAAGTGGTGTGCATTTTAATTGCAGTTATTACTATTATTGTTAATATATAGCAAGAAATGTGAAATTCACTTTCTACATATATTTGTTCTGGGTCAAACTACAATGAAAAAATTATCTCAAATGCAAGAGAGAGGAATTCAGCTTGCTGTGAAGGATGAACAGTTATGACATAAAAGAATATATGTAACAAGCAAAGCAAAATATTTGAAAGAGGGAACCTCATGCAGAGAGGGGAGCGCAGAAGCTGAGGTAAAGAGATGTCAAGTACAGCTTGCAGGAACATTTGGGATCTGCTGTCTTGATTTTGTTTTGGTGATTTAGGGTGTGATCAGTCTGTTGGCTAGAAGAGAGTACTTGGAGATTTGGCTAATTTTGTATGGGTGTATTGAGAAAATGAGATAAAATAACCTAAAATTTAATTAACTTGCAATTTTCAATTGCTGTAACTGCAAATTATTTCTTCTGTTTGTATAAAACAGAGTCTCGGTGTGTTAATGTGTCTGTATGGATTATATAGTACCTGCATGATTTTTTAAAATTTGTTTTAATCTAGTACTTATCCAGTGGTGACTTTATGCAATGGCCTCAAGCCACCAGTCTTCACCAGTGCCTCAGTTAAAGAGCAGTGATGCTTTCTTTAAGAAGGAAATGGATTCTGCAAAACGCTTTCGAACAGTGCAGTCGCTGCCAGATGTATGTCCCAAGGAACCCACAGGTAACATTAATACAAAATCAGATTGGAACCAGTGTTGAGAATGTTAACCGCAGTTTGTTTCTTATAGAATATTATTAACCGAGTAAGGAGGTAATGTAATGGTTAACTGCTTTTCATCCTGATGGTTCCTTGACACTCATTTTTGACATTAAAGAAAATTACCTTTGTGAGAGATCCTGGTATCAAGTAAGAGTTTTCCTAGCCCTCCATGACTTACACTTTCAGTTGATTTCCAGTTTAAAAATATATAATAATACTGATTCCTTGCCATCACATATTATGTTTCTATAGCCCTATAGGCATTTGAGGATGTTTCAGTTTCTTCATTAGTGAAAATGTCATTCCACTAAGCAGGATTGGCAAAGTTTGACCTGGGAGGGCCCTTACAAGGCCCAAAACTGGTTTTGCTACTTTTGTCCTGTATATTTACCTTAATGGTTAAGAAGAAGAATATTCATTACCTGGTATACTTTTTTAAAAAGTCAGCAAGGTTAACAAACAAAAGTTCATTGACATATTCTCTCTTTTTATTTTTTATTTTTTTATTTTTTGTATATCTGTGTTGTCTACCATAAAATTTTACTATAGGAATCCCACTGATCTGATATGTCTTTTCTAATGAAGACCAGAAATTGCATTCAGGCAAAAGTCTTACATGATATAATTTAAATCATACAGGAAAAGATATTATCCCATGGGGATTCATTATTTCGTGGAAAGGAGTTCCAGAATCTGTGAGCAGCTGCTGAGAAGAGAGTCTCCCATGTTCCCACTGGAGCTAAAGGGATTCTCCAGATGATTCCAAAACATGGGCAGGCTTATGAAGGGGGATATGGCCCTCCACATAACCTAAATCTAAACCATATAGGGTCATAAGCATTACTTTGAATTATGTCCAGAAACAGAAGTGAAGCTGTGGCAATAAGGGAATTGTGTGCTCCCTTCAGTCAGCCCCAGTTAACTATCTGGTTGCAGCTCTTTAGACTAGCTGAAGTTTCTGGACTCTTTTCAAATGTAGCCCCACATGGAGCACATTACAGTAATCCAAAAAAACATAACTAAGGCAAGTGTCACTTTTGCCAGATCTGACATCTCCAGGAACAGGTGTAGCTGGAGCACAAGCCTTAACTGCAACAGCATTTCCAGCCACCACCTTCTACTCTTATTTGCAGAAACCAATGGGTTTCCTTGCCTAAGCAGGGATTTGAGCCCTGGTTTCCCACAATCCTGCTCCAATACTGAAACCACTACACCACTTTGGCTCACACCTTTTCAAGCAGACCATGTTAAAAAAAATGAAATTCTGTATGGCAGTAGTGGAAGAGAAAAGAAGAAGATGAGGAGGAGGAAGAAAAAACAGGAGCAGCTAATGAGCAATCAGCCTTGATCATCTGACAATTTATGCATGTAACAAATAAATCCATTTTTGAGAATTAAATACCTTTCTTGCTGTACACAGGAGTTCCAGATCACTAAATAATATTCTTGTATTCCAGCCACCACCTTCTACTCTGATTTGAGGCAACCAGTGGGTTTCCTTGCCTAAGCAGGGATTTGAGCCCTGGTTTCCCTCAATCCTGCTGCATTACTGAAACCACTACATTACTTTGTATGTATAACCATGAAAAACAGCAGACATCATGATCAGATTGTGCATAACCCTGGCTGTTTAAAGAAGACTTGATTTTTTAAAGAAAAAATAGAAAGATTTATATCAGAAGGGTGCTATTTTTCTTCTGATGCAGTAGAGTATCGTACAATGCCATTTCCCAGTGTTTGAATTAGTTTGAAGATAGATGCCTTCCGGAGTCTTTTGTGGTTCACAGAATGGTCTCATTGGGCAGACATTTAACTGACCCTGATTAAAAAGAGGTCTCCGTTCATCTACTGAAAGCATGATTAAGTTTGAATCCAGTCCATTGTGTATGGTAGGCCAAATAGACTTGAATGAAAAGGTTATGTGTTTGATTAGTGCATTATAGTATAATTGTCTATTGCACAATTCTGTTCATTTATTTAAACTGTGTTTAAAACTGTTTTCAGAATAAATTTCCTGCTCTTAATTTTATTCTTATGTTATCCTATTTTTATATTATTCTTACGTTATCCTAGTAATAGAAGGCATATGTTTGAAATTTGCGGATGACACCAAATTAGTAGGACTGGCTAATACCCCAGAGGAGAGGATCAAAATTCAAAATAATCTTTAACAGATTAGAAAGCTGGGCCAAAACAGAAAATGAATTTCAAAAGGGAGAAATGTAAGGTGCTGCACATAGGCAGAAAGAAAATGAAATACATAGACATAGAATGTGGGACCCCTTGCTGGTCAACAATACATGTGAAAAGGATCTAGGAATCCTAGTAGACCACAAGTTGAACATTAGTCAACAGTGTGATGCGGCAGCTAAAAAGACCAATGCGATTCTAGGCCGCATCAATAGAAGTATAGTATCTAGATCAAGGGAAGTTAACAGTGCCCCTCTATTCTGTTTTGGTCAGGCTTCACCTGGAATACTTACCTGGCAGGGGAGATACCATGATCACGAAGGTGGTTTTCCCAGGCTCATCCATTAAGGCAGGAAAGCAGATTTCTATGCTGTATATTCTTTTCATGTTTGTATGGTTGAAATCTGTAGTTTCAGAATTAATTTCTTGCTTGTCTTACTTTCATGTTACATATTTAATAGTTATTGCTATTGTCTTGTCTTACAGGCGATCCTAATAGTTTATGTGACAGCCCATCTTTAGTTGCTGATCAACATAGATGGACTATTTATCATTCCAAAGTAAATCTCCCAGCAGCACTAAATGATCCTCGGTTAACAAAAAGGGAATCTGATTTCTTCACAAAAACATGGGGACAGGATTTTGTGGATGTTGAAATTGTGCCTTCACTCTACCTCCCACAGATCAACAAGGAACATTTTGCAACATACCAACAGGAAATTGTTCAGGTACAAGGAAAAAAGCTATACATTACTTACTAGACATTTGCCACCACAAATTAATTACTACAACTACCAAAACATGATTCAGTATACAATAGCATACTGAAATGGTGTCACAACTACACAAAAACAACAATAACAAAGATTTTAAAAAAATATTTCAAACTAACTTTTTCTTTACCTGTCTTTATTTGTAGAGAGAGAAGATTCATGAAAAATGTAAGACCATTTGTCCTCATAAAGATACTTTTGACAGGACACTTTTACATACCCATGGTAAGGTTCTATTTTTCTTCTTCTTTAGTCATTTTCTTCAGTGGGACATGTACATTAACAGTTTAAATATTTACTTTACCAAATGCATTCCTAGTGGCTTAGATGATTACGGCCACTGAAAAATCAAGACATATTTCACAATTTTCACATGTATTTTTGACAAACAAACCCCATTGAATTTAATAGTTATTATTTGGAGCTATATTATACAGAGAGTAAAGTAGTCACAGTACTGATTAACTTCATCACTTCTGTAATTCAGCAAGTACTCTATTCTCTTCTGCAGTTCAACGGTTTTTCCTTTAACTGTCCTTCAATTTAGAATAAACTATTGCTGTTGTCTGAACTCAACCCATTTGCTTCCACTCAACATTCACTCACTCACTCATTCAATAATTCATTCATCCATCCCTTTTTGAACCTACTGAAACCTAGAGTTCATGGCTCTTGTTACTATTCATGCTGGAGAAATTACAGACAGTTAATGTTCTTCTATTCTTATTATTCAGAAGAAACTAAAAGGTGAGGTAGTGACTTAGTATTGAAAAAGATGAAAAAATGTCTACTAGCCTACTAAAATATTTTTAGGACATAGTTGATTCAGTTTAGAATAACATGTACACAATTCCAGTATCTGAACCACTTCTATGTCGCACTGCTCACCCACCCACTCTGTTTCATCACATACTTGTTATCTTTCCTCCAAGTATCTAATTACTCATACCATCCTGTCATGTATGACTCATATGGCCATCCTAGGGACTTTGTATTTACAGTTGTATCTGCACTGAGAAATAATCCTGTTTGACACCAGCTGTCAACTGTCATGACTTAATGCTTTGGAATTCTGGGAACTGTAGTTAGTTGTGGTACCAGAGTTCTCTGACAGAGGAGGCTAATTCGCTCACAAAACTACAATTCCCAGAATTCCATAGCCTTGAGCCATGGCAGCTGAAGTGGTGTCAAGCTGGATTATTTCTGCAGTACAGATGCAGCCTGCATGCCTAGCATGGAGGCTCCCTGCTCATCACTTAGAATCTATTGTGACATTATGTTTATAGCACATTGGACCAGAAGGATGCATCTCTTTCTTGAGATGGTCATATAACTTCAAAATCTTGGACCATAGACAATAAACTATGATAATCTTACCTCTTACCAGTGCCAGTCTTTTACTGTAAATGTCACACAGGCATGGAAAGTGCTTGTGTTGTGGAATCCTTTCATGTAATCTGAGGCTTCTGTTCTAACCAGTTTGCAAAGAGCAGTGTTATAGCAATACTCACGCCATAAATTTTACATTAGAACAGGGCCCTGGCACATGTGCACATGTGTATGGATTAAGTTTTGTTCCTTTACATAATAAACACAGTGTTTCATTTCCTATACGGTGTTAAGCTTTTACATGCATTAATGCAGCACAAATGAGAAAATACCCATTTCTAATTTGCTGCAGTGAACATGAAGGAAGTGGTTAACTGGCCAACCGTCTTCTGTGTGCCTTCTGATGAGTTTGATCAGGCAAATAATTGATATAATGAGAATATTTTCTTCTATTTAAAAATGCTGAGCCCAGTTTTTCTCACAGCAATGTATGAAAACTGTTATTATTTCCAGAAACACTCTAAAGATTAACAGTGCCCTTTATAATTTCATAATGATTACAAATCAGTGAATTACTTTTTATTTAATTTCCAGATAAATCCAGGACAGATCTGGAGCAAGTACCTAAGGTATGGTTGAAATATTTTGTCAACAACAATAAAAAGATAATTTAAAAACCATTTTTTCTTTTATGTATCTGTATATGTATGTATATGTATAGATATTTGTAGTTCTTATGTGGATAAAGATATAGACAAGCAAGTAGACAGATACTTGAATAGCATCTCTCGTTGTTACATATATTAGCTTATTTAGACAGGTGCATTATTCCCCATTGTTTTCATGGGGTTTTTTGAGCCATGATTCTTTATTAGTTATATTTTCAAGATAAAGCACCATCTTTATTGATTCTATGACAACATGCTTGTCACATTTGAATTTATTTCTATCCTTTGCTGACATAATCCTCATATGTTTCACAAATACATAGACCCAGCTCAGATGTTACACAGTGTACCACAGCAAGCTTTCAAGCATGTGTAGTCCCTTCTGCCCGCAAGCTGTGCATGGATAATTATATACCTACTATGCCATTTCCCTGTGCATTCTTAGACCCTCTTGTGAAAATTAAAAAGGATTTTAGGATTTTAAGTCACATTGATGTGGGAATTAATCAACTAATTTCAGCACGTCATGCTGATTTCAACAGAATTTAAACTTACTTCCTTGGATTTTCATCACCTAAGTAGCTTTTTTATCCGCAGTCTTGCAGTCTGAGTCTGTACCACAGTGATGTGCCTTTCTGTTCATCAGTTTGTATTATTATCTGCTTCCAGATGGCAGGTTTTCAGCAGTTGACAACTACTTGTTGTTTTATTTATATCCTTTTCCCCCAGCCCTGGCAGTAAAACATATATAGATAAAACCTCACACCATAACAAAATTTAAATTATAATTAATTTATCAATAATATCAAAATTAAAAGCTTAACCATTAAAAGGAAGAACAAAAATATAGCACATTGTT
The DNA here is from genome assembly GCA_023333645.1 of Sceloporus occidentalis. Taxonomy (NCBI): domain Eukaryota; kingdom Metazoa; phylum Chordata; class Lepidosauria; order Squamata; family Phrynosomatidae; genus Sceloporus; species Sceloporus occidentalis. The sequence continues at coordinate 8,439,911 of JALMGF010000004.1, read as the reverse complement.
AAAGGTCTTTCTGAACTGAAACAACTTCCTTGGATTCAGGTGGAAAGAATTAATAGAGTTGGATTACTGATGGCACTGGACCCCAAAACTATGGGCATCTTTTCCTAGTGGTTTTAACTTTACGTTTAAAAAAGAGGAATAAAACCAAGCCAATCACCACAGATGATTGGTCATGGTGTCAGATATAATAATAATAATAATAATAATAATAATAATAATAATAATAATTTGTTTTATTTATATACCGCTATTCCAAAGACCATAGCAGTGAACAGCAAGTAAGCTAATTAGCAAGTAAGATATGAGTCTTCTAGCACTGTCTTCAGTCTTCACTGCTTCAGGAAGGTATAGAACCACTATAAAACAGTCCTGTCTCAACAGTGCAGCCTGATAGAATCATAGAATCACAGAATCTTAGAGTTGGAAGAGACCACAAGGGCCATCCAGTCCAACCCCCTGCCATGCAGGAATTCATAATTAAAGCACCCCGAACAAATGGCCATCCAGCCTTTGTTTAAAAACCTCCAAAGAAGGGGGTCCCACCACCCTCCGAGGGAGTGTGTTTCACAGTCGAACAGCTCTTACTATCAGGAACTTCCTCCTAATGTTGAGGTGGAATCTCTTTTCATGTAGTTTGCATCCATTGTTCCGGGTCCTGTTCTCTGGGTAAAAGAACCTTGAGGATTGGGATAGAGCAGTTGGTCAGGGGGATGAAATCCTGATAGACCATTGCAACTCTACCTTCTTGCTCCCTCAATCGCCATTGGGTAAAGCTGACCATTACTTGCCCAACCCAGTCTGAGTGGTACAGCTGAAGTTGACATGTTCTGCCAGGATGGCAATTTTATGACTCATCAAGCTTGTTATAATTTATGGGTAGTTTTCTTTGGGAGTATTCTTATAGTAGCTTAATTACTATAAAATAAGAAATGTAAGGTGGGATGAGATATACAGTGCGCCCGTGTCATACGTGGCTTTCAGCATATGCTGAAAGCCATGCAGGGAAGAAGAGGTGGTGCATCCCATAGGGATGAATGGGGCATGCGCCTATGGCGCACGTGCACTGCCGCATGCATTAGCCCCATTCATTTATTTGTTTTATGCGGGGGAGTCTGGAAAGGATCCCCCACGTAAACAAAGGATGTACTGTATTAGATCTCTTCATGTGGGAAGTATGGATAACTATATAGATCAGAAAACATTAATTTTTCTTGTGATGGATTGTAAAAGAAATGGAAATTTCAGATATGCCATGTTTTATTCCTGTTGTCATGTCTTAAAAAGGATATTAGAGATCTGGGAAGGGAACAGGAAAGGGCAACAAAAATGAGATCAAGCCTAACAGGATTGTAAAACTTTGCATACCTAATGTAAGTGAAGGCAAGCATTAGTGGCAATCAGAAGGATCACTCCCTAGGACCACTATGGCTCCATATTGCTGGAGTAGCTTTGCCTTCTCTACTCAATTACTTTGCCTGGTTTTTCTATGGAAACAAATGCAAACATGAATGACAAATTAAAAATGAAAAGAACAAGACAATGTTGTGGGAACCAAGATATAATAATATCTATATGAAATGCCAAAATACATTATATTTGCGGAAGACCATTGAAATCCTGAAATATTTACATAGGCCAAAACATGTTGAGCTTGTATAAATAAAAATAAAGACCATCTGTACAACACTCAAAGATGTATTAACCCATTTTTATTGAGCATTCCAGTGCATGCTCTTCAGTATTTGTCTCTTCTGTAGAGACAGTTAAGTCATTTGTCTTTGTTTTATTTACCATAAATATCAAACTCGTTTATAATATAATTTTTAATATGTAATATTTATTTGTTCTAATAGAGTTAATATGTTTCAAAGTAATTAATCATTATCTGACCAATATTTAACACACCATTGAACAAAAGTTTTTGACTGGTCAAATGCCCAAACTTAAATGTAAAGGGTTCAATAATGCATCTAAATGAAGGATTTAAGCATTATTTCAGGCTACTTAACTGCATACAAAAAGCTACCAGTAGTACTGATCTTCATAACATTTACAAATTGATGTATGCACGAAAGATATGAATTAATTGGAACTTAGATCCATTGAATCAATAGAATTTGATAACTATGAATTGCCAAGTTTCAGTATATTCACTTGTCAATTCTAGTTAGGTCTGACAATTGTAGTTTTCAGTGATCTGTCCACCAGTTGTTCATAAAGCAAGGGTGGATAAAGTGTGCCTCCATAACTTGTTTTGTTTTTCGTGAATTCCTCCAGACCCCTGAGTTCACACTTTTTCTGCCTTGCCTGAAAGCTTCCAGGTGCATCAGTTCCACTTTTAAATAGATTGCAGGGACTCTTGCACTGTGTAACATAAAAAATGACCTGTTTCGCAAACTGTAAAGCATACTTCTAGTTGTCTAGCTGGGATCTGAAGTGTTTTTCTTTTGTTGTTGTTTTTTTGCCATTATTTTTTAATTTATTTTTGGCTGTCTGTATGTCCCCCAAAGCTTCCAGGGCAGAAAATTGGCTACCAGGCCTTCAGTTGCTCCCTCTGTTGTAAATGGATTAGAGAAATGTGCCCTATATAACTAAATTGAGGAATATTAGTGGTGAGTGGGAGTGAGATGTGATTCTTTTGTTTTTTCAGATTTTCATGAAACCAGATTTTGCCTTGGAAGACCCCTTAACATTTAATGTAGTTTTACCTTGGTCTCATTTTAATACTGCTGGAGGAAAAGGAAATCGTGATGCGGCTTCCTCAAAGTTGCTGCAGGAAAAGGTAAATGGTTTTCTTATTAAGAAATAACAATGGAAATTGGATTATTAAGGTATACTGGAGAATAAATCAAAGAGGAACAGATCCGCCACATAAGGGAAGGGCACACTCTATGTCTTTAGTCTGTTCATTTTTTTTTAACTCTTTTGATCTGCTTAGATTAATTTTACTACATGGCACCCTAAGATCACATGATGTCGAGGAGTATATAAATATTTTAATTAATAAGTAATCACTATTGTATAAGAAATAGCACTGCTGCTGTAGCAACCTTCATAACTCCCCCCTCTCTATTTCCCTAAAAGAGAGAAAAAGAGAGAGAAGCAAGCCAACATGCCTGGAAAGTACACTTGTCCCTCCACATTTGCTGGGGTTAGGGGCACAGGATCCTTGTGAATGTGGAACAAACTGCAAATAACAAAAACACTATATTTTTACTTGAGAGAACACCTCTTTAAGAATCTCCAGGTTCTCCAGTGCAACTCTGTGGTCAACATCTGCCAGACATTGACCATAGAACTGTGCTGGAGGAGCTACAAAGGCCTAGTGGAGTGCTCTCTCTAGGAATCTCTAGGTCCTTCAGTGCGACTTTTGGTTAAAGTTGGCCACAGAGTTGTGCTGGAGGACCTAGATATTTCTAGAGAGAACATATTATAAAATCCTTGAATAATCAAATCCACAAAAGTCAAAGCCACAAATGAGGAGGGATGAATGTAGATAACTACACTGTCAACCTCCCTGCCTCCTTATCCTACAAAATGGGCATAACGAAGTTGGCCTATGAAGCAGAGCCAGTGTAATCAGTCTCTTGGCAATAGTCCCAGCTCCTACAAAATGGATATAATAATGATGGGTTTTCTTGGCGGGTTACAGACTGCCCATTTGGGGCAGACTGTACCCGCCCCTTTCCCTGGTGTATCGGGGCCTCAGCAGCCAGAAGGGCAGCCACTGAGGCCCCGATCCGCCGCTTTCCGGGCTGTGGGGAAGCGGCAAAAGGCCGCTTCCCCGCAGCCTGGAAAGGGGTATCCTTGGGGCTTCAAGCCCCAAGGACACCCTGTGGCGGCGGGGAGGAGGAGAAGGGGGCCGCTTGGCCCCTTTCTCCTTTGGTCCGCTGGGCGCAGCCGTCTGAAGGCTGCGCCCAGCAGACCAAACCAGGAAGGAGCTCTGAAACGGAGCTCCTTCCTGCTCCGCGCTGAGGGCGCACTAGGCGCCCTGGCGTGGAGCAAGGACGTCACTTCCATGCCGCCCCGTATAGAGGCGCTGCGGTTGTGATGTCCTCATGGCGGCGGCCGTGTGGAACGGCCGCCGCCATTTTGTGCACGCTCCGTGCGTCCTAGGGTTGGGGGCGTCTGGAAAGGATGCCCCTTTTTAACCCTAGCACACGTGGAACACATACTAAAGTGCCCTGTTTGTAACGGGCCATTGTTTTCAGTGACTGTACTCTTAATTTTTTTTTAAATATAAACTCTGGGGAGAAATCCAGCATTTTTATTTAATACCTAATGTAGGAAGATCCTAAACACTTTTATTTGCTGAAACCTTTTGTTTTCAAGTAGACTTGTTTCCGCACTGAAATCTTGAATTTTCTTGGTAGTTTTTTTGTGTTTTGTTTTGATGAAACAGCAATTATTTCCCTATCACAGAACAGATGGAAAGACTTTGAAATGAAGCAGGAATTCCTTCTCTTGACAAAGGGTCTGCCACTCATTACTATAAATAAATGGCTTAAAACTCTGAAAGGTAGGAGCAGCCCAGTGGAATAAAAACAAATGAGCAGAATAGTGGGTCACATGATTATGGCTCATTAACAGGGAAGCATTTATCCTCTTCTTACCCCCATCATCTCAGAGCCTCATAACTCAGAAAATGGAGGAAAATGGGTAAGATTATATTATATAAGGAGACCAGAAAGCCCAGCCATGGAAGAGATGGATGTGCCACATTACTGTTGTAATTTAATCTATTGTAACTATACTAAATGACAATAAGATCTAATCAAAAGAGTAAAAATATGTCCTCATTATCCAAATGAATTAGCAAAACCAAGATTAACAGTGTGTAATAATACTTAATAGGAAACAATCTGCAGTATACTGGATAATCTCCGAAGTCTTTGTCTAACCTAAATCTAATAGAGTTAAATCTTAAATTGGATTCCAACTTGGCATGTTCATTCCAGAGTCTTGTTTTGAATTTATTATTGCTACTTAAAAGCAACAGCTTTCAAGGCTGTTGTGACTGAAATGCTCATTTAGCTGCGTCTTGGAAATGTTTCATGGTTTGTAGCAAGATACTAGGTTCTTTTTTAAAAAATAAAAAAAATTGTTACTTAAACATGAGCTGTATTTTTGTGAGTTATAATTTTTAAAGGTAGTATGCCATTTATGAAACACCTAGCATTGTGACTGATTTTGGTGGGTGAGGCCAAATGTTACCAATAAACAATTTCTCTTTCTCTTCAGCTAAGCCACTATCTCGATATTGTGGAAGTAAATATTGCTCATCAAATTTCTCTTCGCTCAGAAGCATTTTTTCATGCAATGACCTCCCAGCATGAACTGCAAGACTACCTCAGGAAAACTTCCCAAGCTGTAAAAATGCTTCGAGATAAAATAGGCCAAATAGATAAAGTAATGTGTGAAGGCTCTCTTAAAGTTTTAAGACTGTCATTGACTAGAAGTAATTGCATAAAAGCATATAATAAGCTGAAGTTGATGGCAACCGTGCACCAAACGCAGCCTACTGTACAGTTATTATTGTCCACTTCTGAATTTGTTGGAGCACTGGACTTAATTGCAACAACCCAGGAAGTATTGCAGCAGGAGCTCCAGGGTATTCACAGTTTCCGGTAGGTGTCATTTGCAATTAGATTAGAAAGTGCAATTGTGCAGCCTACAAATATATAGATGTGAGCTTCAGAAGTGTGAAAATACTAAAGAAGACTAAGAGATAATGTTAGAGTAAAGTGATATTTTAATGTTTTCATAAAATTTAAGAGGAGCTTCCCTGGATCAGTGATTATTCAGATGTGATGGAGGTGGTAATCAGATAACTTCTAGACAAAGGATTCTATTGATACAAACTGCTTATTCAGTGAACACTCGCTCAGATAGTTTGACAGTTCTGTACTCACTCAAGGAGGTACCCAAGACCTCTATATGCAAGCAAAAGAGGAGAAGCATAGATGAACAGCAACAGAGTGAGGTATAAAGGAAATATTCACTCTCCATAGAGTTGGAGGAGTGGACTGGATAGAAAATTGGCCCAGTAATCCCTCAAAGTACAGCATGAAAGCAACAGCCATCTATCCTCTGATGCTTCCTCCCTGGTAGGTAGTACACTGGGCCCTCTCCGCACACGGGGGATCCATTCTGGACCCCCCCCCCTGCATAAAGGAAAATCCATGTATACTCGCGCCTCATAGGAAACAATGAGACACGTGCATATGGGGTGCGGCACAGGCGCGCCATTGTTTTTATCGTTGTGCGGCTTCTGTGTAAGCAGGCTCACTGTATTCAGAGAGAGAATGACATTTAACAAAATGCTTCGTTTAACCATAATGGTTATAGTGACTACTCAGTGTTCTCACTTGAATCACCATCAGTAGTGAACTGCAGCAGGTGTCACTATTGGTAATAAATCCCAAGAGCAGCCATGTACCATTTCTGGAAAAGTTTTAAAACTTGATTTCCTTAATTGGAAATACTGTTTATTTTCCTACCCTCTAGTTCCAATTTTAAGACAGAGTGGAGAATTTAAATGGTGCCATTTAAAAAAAAAAACTCTATGAAAATGAAAAATGACTGATCTCAGACATGAGACTGACTTGTAAATTTAGTTTTAAAATTCTTGTTTGTCTGAGTCATCAAGGAATCCTTTAAATTCTTTCCACTCTATTTAGGAGAGCTATTCTTTGAAATTTCAAATAAGTTTCTCTGCTGAAAAAAGTTAAACATAGAAATGAAAATGAAATTTTATTATTACTGGAGCACTGCTTTGGTACAGCTTCCGGACTCTTAGGACACATGCGTCATTTAAACAGCATACCTCCAAAGTGAACCGAAGCAGCTTTATTTTGGCTGTCTGTATGGGGCCTTTGATAAATTGTTCTTCCTTAGATGGAAATATCTAACTTCCATTAGTGTCACAGTGGAACTCTTTTTTTCTTTAAAGATGACGTGGTTCATACATATTATATACTACACTAATATTGAACTAACATGACTTTATTGCCCCTCCCCTTGCTTGCTGAGTTTTTATCTCTTTCACATCTTTTTTTTTTTTTTTGTAAACAGACATCTTGGATCACAGCTTTGTGAAGTAGAAAAACTTATAGACAAAATGATGATTGCAGAGTTTTCTACCTATGCCTGCAATGACTTAAATAGACCTTTGGAGGAAGAATCTCAAATTCTAGAAGAGGTACAGTGCTTGTCATTAACAGCTTATTTAGATGGTTGGCTTCTCGGGGCAAAAAATATATTTTTAATTTATTTACCTTATTTATATGCTGTCTTTCTGCCCAAGGCAGCTTCCATAATTACAAATTAAAAATGTTTACAAAAAGTTTAAAACCAGTTTTAAAATATTACATAGAAACACTGTAAAACTGATTTAAAATCATACAAAAGTTAAAAACAGGTAAAACATACATCTGTATTAAAAACCTTTTCTGTTTAAGCATTAAAAGCTTGCTTAAATAAAAATATTTTTGCTTGCCAGTGAAAGGAAAGCAGGGAGGGGGCCATCCTAGCCTCCCCGTGGAAGGGAGTTTCAGTGGGTGGGAGCAGCAACCGAGAAGGCTTTATCTTGTATCCTCACCAAGTGAACTTGTGATGGTGGCAGGACCAAGAGATAGCCTTTTCCTGATGATTCTAAAACTCTTGCAGGTTCAAATGGGGAGATACAGTCTTTCAAATACTCTGGACCTAAGCCGTGTAGGGAAAGCCTACCTGGTCATGACTGGCACTTTGAATTCTGCCTGAAAACAAACCACTTCAGGCCTCTTCTCCAGCACCACATCGCATTTCTGTACACAACATCAACAATTCATTCCCTTTGTTTCAAATATGTACTTCAATCTTTTTCAGTTTTTTCATATAAAAATATTTAGCAGCTCTTGTTTCTAAGTATGTATAAACATAATTCTTATGAGAAATGGCCTTTGTTATGGACACATACATAATAAGCACTGAACCTGTTTCTGTACATTTTACCCAGTTTGATACTTGGTGCATTATAAGATTTTATACTGTTTGGGATTTTGCTTTTGCTTTTAAATTTTAAGTATACATTGTATTTCCTTTTGATTTTGATTTTTCTTCTAAACAGGATAGGCTTGTATCATTAGTGTTTGGACTTCTAAAACAAAGAAAACTGAATTTTTTTGAAATATATGGCGATGAAATTATTATTACTGCAAAGAATATAGTTAAACAGGTAATCTGTTTTTATGTATATATTTTAGTTAGTTTTTTTTTAACATGTATTATTCTGTGAGATGGGAATGGAAACTACAGCCCCAAAAGTGCCAGAACAAATAAACAGTGCACACAGAGAGACACGTTAATATATAGTTGTCTCTGTATAAAGTTTGTTGTATTTTGTGCACTATTCCCAAGTGCATATGTGCCAAAAAACAACAACATAAGTTCTTTTTTCAAACTGTGCAGTTCACAAAGTATGTAGATATTGTTGTGCTCAGAACCACAAAACTCAAGTTCCCAGAAGTTTGTGAGAACTTTCCAGATACTATTTTTCCTGTTTTGAAGGGGTAGGGGAACTCCAAATTTTGATCCTAGTCAGGATATTGTTGAATGCCCATTCCATCCCAAATACAATGTAGGAGGACCTGGGAAAGCCTATGGTCTGATCCATCAGGGCTTTTCATATGTTCTGTGGTGCATATACTAATATGTCTTTCAGTGGATGCTGAAAGTTAAATGTTGCAGGCAAATAGGAAAATCTAGGTTCTCCAACACAGCATATGTTCCAAAGCTCTTTAACATTTAAAATAATAAGATGAAAATGTGGCAGTATGAAAAAGAGATGGGTGAGCCCAAGCTGTCCCCCCCCCCCCCCCCGAATCCCAATTGTGTGTTCATGAAAACTTTTGGTGGAATGAAACAGCAAGAGAGGACCCACTCATGGGGATGCATCCTTTCAAATAGTGAGTAAGAGCCTCTAATAGCATCAGCTAATCTGGACTCCAAAACATTTGCATAATTCATCCTCTGTAAAAGTTCATGTTTTCCTTATATGGATTTTTCATCATATTGATTCAAAGTATAAACAGACCTGACCATAGGGTTAAATAGGAAATATCAAAATAATTTTAGAAAAAAATAGATTTGAGGGGGAAATCTAAGATCTGTTTTTCCTCATATTTGCAGTGTGTGGTTAATACAGTATCGCACATAGAAGAAATAGACACAGAAGTGGTGGTGAAGTAAGTATAAGTCATATAAATAGGGCAGGTTTACTATTATAAAGCATTGCATTTATTATTATTTTTAAAAGTAAAACAGACCTTTTTATTGTGACCTTATTTGTCTGTATTTAAAGAGTGTCTTCTGATTGTGTCTATAAGCTTCTGCCTTCTTGGTTGTTTTTTTTGTTTGTTTGCTTTTTTGTTTAGTAATTCTGCTTTTATTATCATTTTCTGAATTACAATAAGCAGTGTAATAACCGCTACAAAGTTGGTACAGGTTGAGTGTCCCTTATCTGGAAATCTGAAATCCAAAATACTTTGAAATCCAATTTGTCCACATGGGTGGCTGCGATCATTACACCTTTGCTTTCTGTTGGTGTGATGTAAACAAACTTTGTTTCATGCACAGAATTATTAAAAATACTGTGTCTAAAATTACCTTCAGGCTGTATATATAATGTGTATATGAAACAAAGGAATTTCATGATTAGAGTTGGTTCCCATCTCCACCATTATGTATGTGCAAGCATTAAAAAAAATCCAAAAGCATCCAAAATCAAACACATTTCTGGTCCCAAGCATTTCAGATAAGGTTACTTTATCTATGTATTAAAAATAGGGTTGGACGGGAAGGATACCTAAAATGTTGTGCTTAGGATCCCAGTGTTGTGTCTGATATCCAAATATTTTTCATTGGCCTGGCTCAGACATAAGGTGCTAAGCCATAGCTTAACAATAGGAAGCTAAGCCACAATAAGCCTAAGGTTCACATGATGGAGTCCTGTCCTCCTCGAGGGTGGTTGTACATATACCATAACTTGTACATGTCTTTTTGATTAATTACAGCTTTGAGAATCTTATAAAAACTAAACTGTGGTTAATGTTATTCTTAACAATGATGAACAGAAATAAGCTTAAAAAATCATGGTTTGAAATTTATTTGTTTCTGGTTATTATATTTAAGATTAGCATAGCAATCTGAGGTGAATGTAAAACAGCAGTGAAACTTTCTGAACTCATCCTTGGGTGAAGTGAGGAGCATATAAACTCATTCTTACAATACTAAATTAGCATTATGTCTGAACCCCAGAGCACTGAATGGAAAGGAATAAGTTGTAGAAACTGAAATTTGGAGTTACTTGTCTTCCTTCTCAAAATCTGGAATGGCTATGAATTGGAGCAATGTGTAGTTAATTCAGTATTGCAGATAGAAAAGTATTGAATAACATCCACAAAGTCTAGGGTGGGCAAAATGGCACTCTAGAGGTTGATGGACTACAGCTCTGAACAGCCCAACCAGTGTTACCCACTAGGGAAGAGGAATACTAGGTTCCAAAAATGAGAGCTCCCATATTCTAATCCTGAAATTTGAGAAAGTATGTAAATCTATATTCATATAGATTTGTATTCTGACTCTGAAACTCATTTTTAAGTCTTAGCTTATTAATTGTTAACAGTGCAAGGTAGACCTAGACATTGATAGGAGAGAAATTTTGAAAAAAAGTATGTGGGATCAACAAGGATGTTCCCAGCACTAATCCTAAGCAGAGTTTGTGTAAATTGTAATAATTGTTTTATGGTATTCTTTATAGACTTGCAGATCAAATGAGGATGATGAATTTCCCACAGTGGTTTGATCTGTTGAAAGATATTTTTTCTAATTTTATTATCTTTCTCAAGAGAATTAAGGTAAGATGGATAAGTTAAAATAATATTTGATAATGCAGAACTTGGAATGTTTTTTTAATATTAATTTGATTATGTGAAGCATTAGAAATTAGAAAATTAATGTATTAGTATAAACACAAATAACTGGAATTGTTGAGTTATTTATGTTACAGTTAAGTAACTTTTTAACCAAAACATTAGCTTGGACCTGGACCATGAGATTTACAGAGAATGGCACAGAGATTGTCCCAGTTTACCTTAGGGAAGCACATTTTGTTACTGGTTCCTTTGAAAGATATTCTTTCAGCCTCCAACCTAGAATTTTCTATGATAAGATTGTTATCTGGGAATAGTGGGACTCCATCATGTCTGGGAACCATCGGGTTGAACAAGGTTGTCCTGAAGCATGTACACTCTCTCATCTTACAATCTCTCCAGTTCAGTTTGTCACTCATTTGCATCTCTCTGGGATTTTTTTTAAAATCCCACAGGCACATACATTTCATTCAAATGTCTTGTTTATTAAAAGTTAATGTAGAGTGATTTATTTCTGCTAGAAGTCACTGATCCACCACAAGTACAGCAATAAGTAGATAGCTGCAAAGGTTAGTCAGTGGATCAAGAGGAAAATTTTTAATCTGAAATTGTTGAGTCTTTGAAAACACACAGAACAGTCTTCTGCTACAACTGAATCATGGTGGCGGGAGACAGGCCCGAGATGAAAGAACCTAATTTCTCATTATTGATAACATATTGGCAGTGTGAGGGTATTTGACTGCAGTTCTCTTGTCTGCAGCCCTTTCTAGTTGGTGCTTTTTATTCATTCCATCTGTTATCTTCCTAGTCTCTTACTGCTTTCAAACATTTTTCTTCATGGCCTCTGACTCACATAAATGGGTTATCCTGCATTGTATTGCTTCTTTTGCAGCATTTAATTTGTTGTGAAGAGTGTTGGTAGCCCCACCCACTTCCGACAGCTTCCTGCCAAAACCTGTCAGTTCCTTTTCGTATGTTGCTGCAGTTGCTTTGTCAGGAAAAGTGTTCGTGTACTCAAATTGGAAGCTATCTTCTGAAAAGCATCATCGCCATGGGCTTTCTAGCCACATCAGCCCTCAGGGCTTTCTCAATACTGCTGGCTTCTTTCAAGAAGTGCATCGAATGCAGTGCTAAGATTCTGGGCCACAATGGATGTTTTAAATGCCTCCTGTGTTTGGGCAAGTCCTATATTGTTGTGTCATGTGCACACTGTGTGGCATTCATATTGCAGGTCAGACACAACAGAGAGCGCCGCTTTAACACTCTTGTGTATGAGCAGACTTTGAAACTGGAAGAACCTGAGCATCTTGAGCAACCTTCATTTTTGAAGGACGAATTGAACACTCAACATTTATCCTCAGATATAATGTAGTCGACATTGAGTATAGAGAAGGTGGGCTCATTTCTGTCAGATGTCAGTCCCTAAATGAAAGGCCAGTACTTTGGTGGAGCACATCTGTATGCATGCTAAGAATGCCAGAAGATGGTACCAGAAACAAATCGTCTCATCGTCCATTGACCCCAGGCAGGTCTCTCAAGGTAGAAGGATGGACTGGCCTAAAGCACAAGTACAGAAAGAAGAGATCAAAGGAATTACTCCTCACCTTTACCCTCTGCTTCTCATTTGGTTGAAGCTACAGCTGTAGCTGAACTATCTACTCCCCTTCAGGGAGTTGCTTCAGAGATAGTTCATTGTGAGGCTGTGGTATCTCTCGACTGCTTCTTTGCAGCAGTGTACTGTAGTGAAGGATGTATGTTCCTGTTGCCATTGCTACTGCTAGGAGGGCTGACAAACTTTGTCCTTGCAGGTGGATGACCCCTATCTTAGTTTTCATCCAGACAGGGTGGTGTTGAGACCCAACATCACTTTCTTACCGAAGGTAGTGTCATCCTTTCATCTGAACCAATATTTTGTGTTGCCTTCCCTGTTTCAGAACCCCACTTTGGACTGTGAGAACACTACTTCGGCACAGCCTCAGTGTACAGAGGGTGTTGGCCTTCTATGTGGACAAGACTGCAGCCTTCCATATCTCTCCTAGACTGTTTGTTTGCTATTCAGTGTCAAGGAAAGGATTGTCTTATATTAATCTGTTCACGTTGTTTCCTTCCCTCTTTTCTCTTTTCATCTAGCGTTCATAGTTTCATAGTAGTGTTTCTTGTTTGAATGGATAATTTTGAAAACTCTATATAGAATTTCATTTCTATTTCCATCATATACAGACAGCATGGGACTTCTAGCCCTGGACAGGGATGATAGGAGCTGTAACCAAAATAGTTGGAGTATACCAAGGTGATGGAAGCAAAATTAGATGCATCTTCAAGTAAAAATACATTAGATATTCTTTTAGATCCCTTTTAATTAAAATTATTTCTCTTGGACCATTTCATTCAAACTGTAGAATTAAATATACTACAAGGAAGTTCAGTTTATTATATGTGCATCTTTTTGTTATCTGTAAAGGATTTAAAATTACAGTGGAAAATAATTTGAAGTTGACAAGTTCCCTGATATTTCTGCATATTTTTGGAGTAAACCAATTGAAGTGACACTTGCTTTATAATTAAGATAACTAAACACCAAATGAGAGACAACGTGATGTAGTGGTTTGAGCATTAGACTATGACTCTGGAGACCAGGTTTTGAATGAAAACTCAGCCATGGAAATCCACTGGGTGACCTTGAGCAAGTCATACACTCTCAACCTCCGTAGGGTTACCACAAGTCAGAAACAGCTTGAAGGCACATACCAACAACAATATACAGCAAATAAATGCACTTGTAACCTTAATTCTGAACCAATCTTGGAACAGAACAAGGTACTATAAAGATCTATCAAATAGGATAAAAGTACCTGCTCTCCCTATCCTTCCAAACTTCAGCTGAAGCCGCCCCGTCTCAACACAGCTATTGCCTCCCTGCTGGAGAGAGGGGAGGGATGCTCTGTTCTTGCCTCTTCCACATCTCCTCCCCTCACTCTCCACTTGCAAAATAGCTGTGGGGAGGGAATGGCTGTGGTTGAAAGTTTAGGTTTGAAAGGTTAAGGAGTACAAGTATCTTCCTCCAGCTTGACAGAACTTTATAGTACCTCGTCCTATTCCATGGTCCGTTTCAGATTAAAGTTACATTAGCCGTGTCCTGCAACCAACTTGGCAACCATCTGTTCAGTAGCATTGCCACACCTGGTATCACCCATTGTGGTAGTGGGGCCTCTGGGTCCTGTGGCCACAGCAAAGGGGGTGATGGTGGTGGTCCATTCACAAGTAGGAGGCATGGCCACTGCCCCAACTTGCAAGTAGCCACTCTAGGGTGGCACCCAGATTGGGCACCTCAGCAGTAGTGCCCGGGGGGAGGCCACAAGGTCCATCTCCAGAAGATCATAGCTCACACCTAGGTAGCTGTACTTGCAGAGGAATCTGTCAGTGGGGACCTCACAGCCCTGCTCTTGCTAGCTCAGCTGTGGGGTCACCACCATGCATCCGGCCCCGCAAAGGGAAGCCACCGCTGCTCTTGCTGCTGGCCTAAGCCACATAAACCATGCGCTCGTCATCTGGAAGCCGTGCAGCTGCTTTGCAGGATGTGGGCAGGAGACTTCAGATAGGTGCATACCTAGACAGGTGTTGCCCAGCCCACTGCGCAGCAGCCGTGCCATGACTTCCACCACCCTCCTGCAGCCCATGTTCATGAGGTGCCTGCTGCCTTCCTCGCACTTCTGGCTCACCTCAGGGAAGCTTCACACTGCCCAGAACAAAGTGAAGCAGGTGCTGCCCAGGCACTGGGTGGCAGAGGGACAGCGGTGGGGACAGTGGTCTCGGTTTCCTCAGTGCTGCTCCCCGGCTGGCTACTGGGAGGGCCATCAGGAAGAACAACACCCCCATCGTGGCCTCCTCCTCAAGAGGCTGTGACCACCATGGAGAAGCCTGGAGGGGCAAGCTTGCCCCCCCCCACAGGAGGAGGGCCTAATTGGGTATCACCCCTCTTCTGAGGTGTCAACTGGTGTGGGCCGTACCATCATGCACCCCCAGTGATGCCACTGTCTCTGTTAGAGAGGTCTTCTTTTTCTCTCCCTGAAAACTGCTATACTTTCAATAACTCACTTTTTAAATAGTCTAATTGTCAAACAAATATATTCCCATGTACTCGGGGGTTCTCTAGAGTATGCTAACACCCATACTGTATTTTTGAGGCACTGGACATTGGTCATTGTTTAAATGAATTATTATTGCATGTAAATACTTTTTTAAAATTTTATTTGCAGTTATTTCTAAACCATTGTTTAAGCTGCAATTAAGTTTCCCAAGAGGGATATGTAGATAAATACATTCCTATAAAGTCTTATAATAAATGATAAAATCAAATTTAGCAGTAAAAACTTGTACCATATCCACACAGTGTTCCCAGTAGAGTCATAATATGGTTGCAGGCTGAAGTAAACAGGTGAATTTTAGAGCTTACCTGAAGGCTTGTAGTGATGTAATCTGATGGACCTTTAAGATACATTTAATTTTAAAATACAGCAACTTATTTTTGGTGCAATCCATTTGTCACACTATGATTATTCAAATAAACATTACTGTTCAAAGCCAGAGTATATGATGTACCATTGATGTGTAAAAATTATGAAATCATTCTGTTACTGAACAGAACTTGTATAATATTTAAAATGGGAATATTTTTGCAAAATAAGTATTTTTCATAGAATAGAAAATGATCTTCACTTTAAAAAAAACAACCACTGTATTTTGTCCTAGGCAACACTAAATGTCATAAGAAGTGTGGTTCTCCTGGTTCTGGACAAGAACCAAAGAAGCAAGGAGCTGGAACATGCTTCTGCACAGAAGAACTCTACAAAGGAGAGTATCATAGACACAGAAGTAGCTTATTTGACTCATGAAGGCATGTTCATAAGTGATGCCTTCAGTGAAGGAGACTTTGCATCCACAGCAGCAGATTCAGTCTGTCAGAGAAACCTTTCACCAGACAGTGAACCCAGCAGCAGTGACTCTGTATCTGAACCTGAATGTACCACTGATTCCTCATCTAGTAAGGAGCAGACTTCTTCCAGTACTACACCAGGTGGAATTGACATCATGTAAGTAGTAAAGATCCTCAATCCGGATCCTGGTCCAAATGGAACTACTTCAGCATATTAAGTATAAATTCACTATTTGGAAATTTGAAAGTAAACATACATCAACATTCAAAATATTTTAGCCTAAAACCATAATGTCAAAGGCTTCGTTTTTAACTGGTTTATATCTTGTGTACTCTGAGAAGAGAAATGAGTCTCACATTCTCACCCATGAATTTTGACACCAAACATCACTGTCCATGATATTGTTGCTTTTCTCCATTCAGATATAATTTGAAATTGTTTGTCCACTATGCATACATGCAAGAAACTGCAGAGATCTACTGGATTTATCTTTCTGTGAACGTATAGCTACTTTTACTATGTTACTTTACTGTCTCTGGGGAAGGAAAGAGGATGTTACTCTATTGCCATCCTGTCCTTGGTGGGAGGAGACCAAATGCTGCAGCCTGTTTTGTTTATAATAAATTGCACCTGAAAGTTTTTAAAAATATTTTTCTTCTAGTGTATCTTGGCTTTGTTTTAGTTAAAGTGTTGGATTGGGATTTGGTACATTTTAAATCCCCAGTCCTCTGTAAAACTCATTGACCTAGTATCACAGCCTGATCAATCATACTGTCTTGCTGTGAATATAAAGTGTGGAGGAGAGTCTTGAACTCACTGGACAAAATGCAAGATACAGTCAGCCTTTCATATCTGTGGGGGTTGTGTTCAGACCCCCCCACACACACACACATATACTGATACCAAAGACTATGGCACCCCAAGACTTGCTGCTTTTAATGCCAGTGTGCCACATGTATGGCCATGCTTGTGCTACCATTCAGGAGAATGAGGTGGGGCCATCTGAGGATGCTCCAATCTGTGGATAGCAAACCTGTGGGTGGAGCAGACCTACAGTATAAACATAACATAAATAATATATTTTGTTTTTGTGTGCTTTTTAAGTAATTTCTTCTTTATGGTGATCCTATTGTGGGATTTTCTTGGCAAGTTTTGTTCAGAGTGGTTTTTCCTATTTCTTCTTCTGAGGCTGAGAGCGTGGGACTTGCTCAAGGTCACACAGTGGGTTTCCATGGCTAAGTGAGGATTTGGATCCTGGTCTCCAAAGTTATAGTCCAGTGCTTAAACCACAACACAATGCTGACTCTAAAATAATAATACTTTGATGTAGTCATTCATGTCTGACTTATTATTATTATTATTATTATTATTATTACTATTATTATTATGCTTTATTTATATAGTGCTGCCTATGGCATACATTCCACAAAATAATAGCATAATACATAGAAAATAATACATAATAATACAGGAAAGGGTTCAATAAAATAAGGTAGGCAACAAATTAAAAACATCAAATAACAATCACGCAATGCCTGGGAACGCTTCCGTGAACAGGATGGTCTTCAACTGAACATTCTTTTGAGGTAGAAAAGGTTCTTCTTTATGGTCTATTTGAAATCACACAGAAGGGTCTTGGCACCAGCACAGAAGCCCTCTCTGGAACCAAGAAGCTAAGCGATCTTTGGTGGGAACTCTGCCCCCCCCCCCATAGATGCCTTAATATCTCTTCTCTCACTTGCTAACTGCCCTCAAGTTGACCACAACTCATGGTGACCCTCTGGATGAAATATTTCCAAGATGCCATGTCCTCAACTGCTCTGCTCAGGCCCTGTATATTCAGGCCTGTGATTTCCCTAATTGAGTCTATTCATCTGGTGTGTACTCTGCCTTCTATTTTCCCAATCATTATTATCTTTTCTGATGAATCATGCTTTCTCATGGTGCAACCAATGTATGGCAGCCTCTGTTTCATAGAATCATAGAATTGGAAGAGACTACTAGGGCCATCCAGTCCAACCCCCTGCCATGCAGGAAATCACAATCAAAGCATCCCCACCAGATAGCCATCCAGCCTCTATTTAAAGACCTCTAAGGAAGGAGACTCCACTACACTCCGAGGGAGTATGTCCCACTGTCGAACAGCCCTTACTGTCAGAAAGTTCCTCCTAATGTTGAGGTGGAATCTCTCTTCCTGCAGCTTGCATCCATTGTTCTGGGTCTTGTTCCCTGGAGCAGCAGAAAACAAGCTTGCTCCCTCCTCAGCATGACATCCCTTCAAATATTTAAACAGGGCTCTTAACCTTCTCTTCTCCAGACTAAACATGCCCAGCTCCCTGAGTCGTTCCTCATAGGGCATGGTTTCCAGACCCTTCACCATTTTTCTCACCCTCCTTTGGATATGCTCCAGTTTCTCAACATCCTTTTTGAATTGTGGTGCCCAAAACTGGACACAATATTCCAGGTGGGGCCTGACCAAAGCAGAATAGAGTGGCACTATTACTTCCCTTGCTCTAGATACTATACTTCTATTGATGCAGCCTAAAATCCCATTGGCCTTGTTAGCTGCCGCATCGCACTGTTGGCTGATGTTCAACTTGTGGTCTACTTGGACTCCTAAATCTCTTTCACATGTAGTTTCATTCAGCCAGTGTCCCCCATCCTATATCTGTGCGTTTCATTTTTCCACCCTAAGTGTGGTACCTTACATTTCTTCGTGTTGAATTTCATTTTGTTAGCTCTGGACCAGCTTTCTAGTCTATTCAGGTCATTTTAAATTTTGATCCTGTCCTCTGGAGTATTAGCTATTCCTCCTAATTTAGTGTCATCTGCAAATTTGATGAGTACGCCCCCAATTCTGTCATCCAAGTCATTGATAAAGATGTTGAATAACACTGGCCCCAGGACATAGCCCTGTGAGACCCTACTGGTCACTTCTCTCTTTAAAAGGTTGATAATGGTTGATTAAAAAAAATTAAACCCACTGTTGTCCAACTCCATCTGTTGCCAAGTCTGTCTTCCAATCCTTTTTCCAAAGAAATAGGAACCTAATCCATCTGCCTAGACAGTCCCAGGCTTCCTATGATCTTTCTCAGGATTTATTCCCTTGCTCAGACCAAAACAGTTAGTACCTGTTTACACTACAGGTCACACTTTCTTAAACCTGCAGAAGCCTCTCCTGGCCAACAAAACCCTGTGGATGTTAGAGTCAGTCAGGTTTGTGCACTTCCCCACCTCCCACTGGCCAGTATGAACCATCTCCGGTGAGTTAACCCTTCCTACAACATAGACCCAGAGGCCTCTTCAGTTTGTCCCAGGGTCTCTACTATTGGTTGCCTTGTCATCAGGATTTTTTCATCCATGCATCTGGCAGGATTCAGCATCCAGACCTGGGAACCCTTCACATGATGGTTTGGAGAATTCAGCCCTTTCCGACCAGCTCTTAGATGTTTTGATGATGGTTTGTAAGGCTTCTACTAGAAGGACCTAGGATGCAAAATGTAGAAGATTCTTGACCTTCCTGAACAGGCACAATGTACTAAAATGTTCTGTTTTCTACAAGCCACCTTTTAGATGTTGGTTACATCTTAATCCTCTGGTTTGCCTTTTTCATCTATTAAGGTCTGTGTGGCTGCTATATCTTCAGGGTTGGCACCAAATATTGGTACATTGTTCCAGACCCTCTCATAAAAGATTGTTTCCATTGCTAAGGAGACCACGTGTGTCATCTCTCTCAGTAATGCTTCCTCTGCACAGTAGAGAAAGTAGACAAGTCTGCAAAAACGTATGCTACAACTTCTTTTCCTCAGACTTAAAGGTGCTACAAGATCCCTGTGCATGCTAGTACTTTCTCAGCTAATGAAACCACCTTTTCAACCGTTGACACCAGCTGTTATCCTTTGCTGTTGCTTAAAACTGTTTTTCTAATTGCAGTTACCTCCACTAGAGGAGCTAGTGAAGTTACTGCTGTTTGTGGAAACATCCATTATCTTGTTTTTAATGGGGACAAGGTAGTTTTGCAACCAGTTATTTCCTTTTTACTTAAGGTTGTATCCAGTTTTCATATGTACCAGAAATTGATATCGTTCATTTATGCAAAACTCTTCACCCTGCCTTAAGGTGCTCTTCACTCTTTAGATGTCAGAGCAGCTTATGCCTTTTATGAGTTTCAAATCTTCTCTTTCAGAAAAACTTTTTATCTGTTTGTAGTTTATGCAGGCCCTAAAAAGGGTTGTGTCGTTTCTTCTCAGAGTCTGTCCAAATGGGTGATGAGTACTGTCCTACTTGTTTATCCACTCTTAAACCTGAAGAATTTAGGACTCATTCCACTTGATTGGCAATGAGTTTCTGCCTCTGTTGTGTTCCTCCAAAGTGTACTTCTTTCCAAGCTCTTCTTCTCTCACCATAGATTGATGTATGGGGCCAGGGCTGGTGCCTCTTTTGGGTGGGTTGCCCTTTCTTCTATTTTTATTTGATGTGGATCATGCCTCTTAGTAAATGAGCTAGTCAGTCACCCATTTATGCTATTTTACGGAGATTGTGAAAAAGAAAAAAAAGGGGGCTGTATTTTTATATTTGTTGTTGTTATGTTTAGTTCTAACCCGCCTTTTCCCCAGATTGGGGCTCAAAGCTGCTTAGAACAATTTTAAAATATGTTAAAATGGCTATGTTTTTAAATGTTTTTACACTTCTAAAAATGGTGTTTTGATAAGATAACCTGCTTAGCTGTGTTTTAACTTCTCTATCTTCAGGTTTTTAGCTTCATCATGCTTTAGCCTTATAAGCTGCCCTGGCTTCCATGGCAGGATAAAGGCAGGACATAAATGCAATAAAATAAAATAAATAATACTGTTTCTGTTCCCAGTTCACTGATGAGTGTCTGCCTTATATTAACGTAATTCTCTCGAGCCTCTGAGGCAGCACAAGGCTGAGCCTCAGTGACTGTATATCACAGTGACTTCTATAGTAATTAAATATGTAGATTTTCCCTGATATGTTTAGTGGGAACATCTAGTGACTGTTTGGCACCATGATTTCTATAGTAATGGAATCTGTAGATTTTGCCTGACATGTTTAGTGGTTACATCTTGAATCATCTTTCTCTTGGAAGAACACATGCTGTCACTCAGCAAATTTCCAGTATTACACTACATGTTTTCTGATTATTTCATGTATAAATTTCTGTAAACACTAGTTTAAGATCCACATGAGGAGTAATTGGTCATCATTGTTTGTAATTGTTATACTTTATTCATTGCTTGTTCCAGCAGCAGGCAAAATCTACCAGATAGTGGCATGAAAATATGAAGTTGCTGATGTATATGATGTTGTTGTTGTTGTTGTTGTTGTTATTATTATTATTAACCTTTATTTATAAAGCGCTGTAAATTTACACAGCGCTGTACATACAGTCTTTTTAATTAGATGGTTCCCTGCCCTCAGGCTTACAATCTAAAAAGACATGACACATCTTTTCTTTGTTTTGAGTGGACTGATGGGGCCCTGTGTAATACCAGCTGCTATATAATATGGAATCATACTTTTCATATAATTTTCAGGATTGGTGAAGATATAAAGATGTCAGAATTGGAACTGGGTAGATTAGCAAACAACATCCAAGAACTCCTTTACAGTGCCTCTGATATTTGCCATGACCGATCTGTCAAGTTCCTCATGGCTAGAGCAAAAGTAAGTTCCTTACATACTTATATCCCAGAAAAAACTTCTTTTTAGTGAACATGAAAACAACCTTTATTTTCCGTGCAATTATAATTGGATTAGTTCTGGAAATTGTTCTGTAGAAATATGTACAATCAAACTGAATAGAAACAGTATTTGCTGGAAAGCAGTTAGTATTTTTATTTGCCTTTCAAAGCAAAGATACTCATGTCAGTTTACAACGTAAAACTTTAAAACAAAAACTAAAAATATAATTACAGCATTTAGTAACTACAACAGTACAGTATAACTTTTTTATATAAAACAATTAAAAGCACCATTAAGCAACCCCATTTTATGGTCTGTTTAAAAAACATTCAGGGAGGCATACTCACATGTTAGGATAGAGTATTTCATAAAGATGGGGTCACCACAGAAAAGACCCAGTCTCTCACATTTGCAGTCTAAAAGTTCTTACTGTCAGGTCTGTGAGCCAGACCCATTTAGATGATGATGATGATGATGATGATGATGATGATGATGATGATGATGATGATATAGTTCCAAGCCATTTAAGAATGAGAGGCAGCAGTTATCAGAATCCCATTAGTAATCAGTGCACACAAAGATCCCATCCCCATGCCTAGCAATTAGCCTTACCCCAAAGTGTGGAGTAGATATCTGTCTTTGTTAAGATCACAGTACAGTATGTGAGGAGAGGAATGTTAAGTCTTCTTTCCTAGCTGCAGTCTTAACAATCCCCACTCCCCTCCATAGAGTACACTGAGCCCTTGGTATCCACTGGGCATTTGGTTCGAGGACCTCCATGGATACCAAAATCCATGGATGCTCAAGTTCTATTAAATACCATGACATAGTAAAATGGTGTCCCATATGTAAAATGGCAAAATAAAGGTTTTCTTTTTGGAATTCATGCATTTTAAAATGTTTTCAAACTCTGGATCCTTGAATCCGAGGATAAAAACCCATGGATACAGAGGGATGACTGTAATTAAGCATAATGGCTGTGTGACAGCCATACACTAAACGGAAGGCTTAATTGGTAGGATCCTAACTGCGTAAGTGTTTCTCATCCAGTCGCTGATTAATTGTTGTTTCTCATTTAATTTGAATAAGTCAGCATATTAAGCTTTTTAAGTTGGTTACTGTTGTGAAATAAAAAGTATGATGTTAAAGACAAAATGTTAAGACTTAAATCCTGAAAACCTAAACTGAAATAATCTCTTAGCTTTGGGCACCTCTTCCCAACACTCCAAACGTAGCTACTGGATACCTAAAATAGGATGGCCCCTCTGCTATCCTGTTATCTTCTTGTAAACTGTAAAACGAGATAGAGGTTGGATAAAGAAGTGATAAAGGAAAGCCTGTTCCTGTTGAATGCCTGTGTTTCAAAAGTCTTAAACATATTAATGGGAAATTCTGTGCTGTATGGTCTTTAGAGATTTTAGTAATGGAAATAATTACTCTGTATACTTGTGTATAAGGCTAGAAATTTGAGTCAAAAAATTAACCCAAAAAGCCAGAGTCAACTTATCCACATGAATGTAAGTACTGCACTTTAACTCTTACTTTTTAAAAAAGAACCATCCTCTGGTGAAAGGCAAGAGTGTAATCTGTCTTGGAAGGACTAACCTCACTCTACTCTCTCATCCATCCAGCCTTTAGTATGAGCACAAACAGTTATGGCTGCTGGAATTTTGTTCTTAGGCATTGTTTTCCCTTGCTTCATTGTTTACATCCTTTTTTACATGCCCCTAAGTTTTACTCTTGACTTATCCATGGGTCATATCAAAATCCATAATTTTCGCCGCAAAATCTGCCCTTGACTTATACATGAGGCCAACTTATAGTTGAGTATATACGGTACAATATCACTGCCTCAATTTGATTTCTAGGATGGGTTCCTGGAGAAGCTGAATTCTACAGAGTTTGTTGCTCTTTCACGTCTGATGGAAACTTTCATCTTGGATACAGAACAGATCTGTGGTAGGAAGAGTATGTCATTGCGTGGTGCACTTCAGAGTCAAGCTAACAGATTTGTAAATAGATTCCATGATGAAAGAAAAACTAAACTCAGGTATATTTCTATGTGTATATTGTAATGTGATGCAATATGTTACACCCTTTGAAAACCTCCTCTTAATTTCTTTCTTGCATGAAGTGCAGAGTTACTCCTTAAATTGCATTTCTTTTTTGCATTCCATAACAAATTTTATATTAGAACCCCTGTTTTATATTAGAATCTTTATTTATATAAACCTTCCACATATAGAGTGTATATTTTCTGTGTTTCATATTCCCTGTACATTTTGAGTATATGTTTCCTATGTTTCACAATTAATATTTTGTAAAATCAAAATGTTTAAAAAAGATGTTTTATATATCCCAAAGACAGGGAAAACCAAATTGTAATTGCAGAAGGGTTCACCCCATTTGATTTTTCCAATATTGATGTGTTACAACATGGAGTTTAAATGGCTCTCATTGGCATTCGTATTGTGAAAGTGCAAAAAAAAATTATTGTGGCACAAAAGTTAAGAAAACAAAAACAAACTGGTACTTAGATCAGTTAAATCTTTTTCAGTGCCAGGTTGCAACACAACAACTGTGGAGACATCAAAGAGGTGTCAAGGCACTGTATGCATTTAATTCAAAGGATATCTTCCTATTTAGTTTACTTTCCCTTGGATTTTAATGTACCACATTTTACTTAATCTGGTAGATTTCTTGGGTAAACTGAAGCATATAAAGTATGCTATGTTCACATTAATTTCATGGGAGGGCTGAATAGATTGCTGCAACAACCTGGAGTCTGCTATATTTGGGAGGCTGGGGGCTTCTCACATGGTTTAGCCACTTTCAGTATAGCTGGTACTTTATTCTGAAAAAAGAGACACTATGATGGTGTCATTGAAATGACCCAACTTTACAGAGGAGGCTCCCCACACACGTAGATCATTGTACGTATGAACTCAGTGTAAGATTTGATCATCTGCCTGGAGTTTAAATCCTCATTGACTTTTGCCAATTCAGATCTCTGGAGAATCTGTCACTGCTTGTATTTGCATCAAATGAATCTTTTATGACTTCAGCTCCATGGAAATAATCTGCCAATCAATATAGACATAAAAGACTTTAAGGCCATTTATTATTATTTTTGTAAACCTTCTTTCTTTTATGTTTATTAATAGCCTTCTACTAGATAATGAGCGGTGGAAGCAGGCTGATGTTCCAGCAGAGTTTCAAGATCTTGTTGACTCGATATCAGATGGCAAGATTGCTTTACCAGAAAAAAAAACAGGAGGTGGGTCTGAACTAAATTAAAGGTGATTGGATTAAGACTTGTATGTTGACTGTTGACTTTGTGTTTTGTTTTTTACCTTGTTGTGTATCCAGATTTGGCATGTCATAATGATGGGTGGGGTTGAAAAGAGCGCCATTCCCTAAGCCTAATCTTGTAGAATTTCCATCTAGTGGGTAGAAGAATCCTTACTGTTGTTTCCAGTCTGAAGTCAGAAGTAACAGTAGGAGAGCACACCCCTTGCTATAGTATTCAGGATCAAGAGCAGCATGTAATGTGCAGTGCCAGTGCAGACACTACTGGCACTTACAGGAACTAGCAAAATTCACAGCTGTCTTTGCCTTTTGTCCTATACACAGTGTGTATACTCAGCCAACTCCTGTAAGTGCCAGATGACTGTGTTTTGCAGCTCCTCCCTCTTTACCATGTGGTAAATTGGAGCTTCAACTAGCACTTCATTAGTGTCCGATTACCTTAAGTAACATGGCTACTCCTCCATACCAGGTGATAGAGGATCTGTGGGGGGCAATCCTCCCACTCCCACTCTTAATGTCACCATTAATCTGTACATGTTGGACCTGATCATACATCCAGCCCTTCATATCTGTGGATGTTCCATTCCGGACACCACCACCACCCATGAATGGCAAATTCCACAGGACCTCAAGTCCATTTCTCTTCAATGGCGGCGGTATGTGTGCACAGATGCTTTGGCACAGCCATGTGCATGCACCACCTTTGAGGAGAATGCGGTGGGGCCATCTACAAATGCTCCAACCTGTGGATGCCAAGCCCGTGGATAGAAAGAGCTAACTAGTTAGCATGGAGAGAGAAACAACTGGATTGATTTAAATGAAATTAATTTCATAGTGCTTGAATGTGTAGAAAGAACTTTCAAATTACATCAGTAAATCCCACTAGATAGACTATTTTTTTTTGGGGGGGGGGGGGGGAACTATCTAAATTTTCTACATAAGTCCAGAATGTCAACAACCCAAGCGTGTGGGATTTCTTGTTTCTACGGAATAGCTGCTCCACAATTGAATGCGCTGTCCTTAAGGTAACACATGATACTGACAAAATTCTTGTTAGCATGATGTGTAGAAGTCAGCGCCATATGTGGGATGCTCCTCAGTCAATTTTAATGTGTGCACTTTGTGAAAGTGTTCCTGCAATTACACAGTGGAGGGATTGGATTAGTATGGTGGGAGAAAACCTGCCCAATGAGCATGTGGTTGATCTAACTTTTTCTCAGCTATCTCAAACAGTGTCCCATTGAAGCTCATGTAAGATCCTGTCTTTAAAACCCCGTTTTGGGAACTGGCTTTGTATATAAATGGGTGGATAGAATCAATCATTTTTTCCATCTTTCTAACCATTAATATTTACATTGGCAGCAGATTCTTTCTAGCCATCTGGCATTCTTTTTCCTTCTCCATTATTTGGTTTTGCAAATAAGTGCTAAAGCATAGCATCCATGTCTCCTGAAGTTATAAACAATCTGTTTTCCATGTAGTTTGATCTGCCATAGTGAAATAAACGATCCCACTCCTTATATTTGGCATTCAAGACAGGTTGCCAGTCTTCAAGAGAATGTTGAGATAGGAATTAAGTATGTGACCTGTAAGATACTATGGGTGATTTTGAGGTGGTATGAGTTGAATGGTGATACTTCTCAAAAGTAAATGGAAGCAGGAAGTTGAGGAATGAAAAAAAGAGTAATTTACATTCCCCTATTCTACATTCTCTGGCACCATGACGGGTAATCCCCATCGTGTTGTAAATATCTCCAATTTTTTTACTAGACTGCAAAACTATTGACTGATTTATTGGAGGCTTGCAGAAGAGAGAGCTTTTTGCAGTAGCCTGCAACCCTTCTTTGTAGAAGGAGGCGTTCTTGTCCTGGCAACCAACTTGAATTTTGCACTGAGCACACAAGAGCAATGAGCATACTTCTTCTCTTCTCCCTCAACATCCTCACTTGCCAGCATGGAATTCCATGTATTTCCCTACCTACAGTTCTTTGTCACCTCTAATCACTATGCTAAAATTTAACGGCAAGCCTGTTTTTATTGACAGTTTCTAGTGTTTTTGCATTGTGTTTAATTTTAACTTTTTTTTAAAAAAATGTTCAATTGTCTAGCACCTGAGGAAAGAAAGCCAACTGACTTCTTGGTTGTTGATGGACAAAAATATGCTGTAGTTGGGTAAGGTGTACTTTTTATAATTTATGACAAGTTATTTGTTGCATAGTCATTTTGAATATTAAAAGATTACAGGTTTTCATAAAAATGAAGACTAAGCAGAGTAAGCTTCTTGTGTATAATTAACTTTTTAAAGACAAAACCTCTGCAAATGTTAGCCATATATTTACATTAACCATCTAAAAGAAGGAAACTCTAATCAGACCTACGACCCGAGGACCTCACTGCCACCATCCATACTTGTCAAGGCCTCATCAGTCGAACCTTTGGTTTAAAGGGTGAGGCCAATTCTGCGCACGCTGCGCTCCACCAGAAAAATCCATTGCACAGGCTCGAAGGATACATCCAACATCATCAGTGCGCTTGTAGAAAGCACGGATGAGTCCTTCCTGAATCTTTGTTCACGAAGTAAAGCCAAGAAGCATGAAAAGTAGTGTAGCTGTTGTTACTGGCCTCTTGTATTGGTGATCATGCCCAAGCCTTTGCAGCCATACCATATAGAAATCTCACCATTGTTTATAGTCAGATGTGTAGTAGTTGCAGTCGTATACTTTGTTAAAACAGCCTTGTTGCCCTAGTGCCTGTTGGCCTAAATCCTGTTGTTAGTTCTGACAAGAATAAAGCCATTGAATCAAGGGGATTTTCCTATGTGTGAACTCGCCATTCAACAATTGATTGAATGTGGTTATTCTCTTGGGACTAACTAGCAGGATGCCAGCCAGTGAGTCTTTCTGCAGCAGAAAAATATATTCCTTCAAGAATATGTCAGTAGTTACTACTTGTGACCCTCCCTAAAAAAGAGCATCTCTGCCATTGACCATTAAAATCAGTAGAGGGTTCACATTTAAATTGGAGGAATATCAATTGAACTTACATGGTGCATTGTAGAAAATGTTAGCCAATGTTGTTCATAAAACAGCAAATGTGAGAAAGAATAAGTTACCGTTAAGGCATTTTAGAAATGTGAATTGGATGACCTGTGGGCTTATGATGTGGTCTGAAATCATGTGTTCAATTCTTTATTTTTCAGGACAGTGTTGTTGTTAATTAGAATCATCCTTGAGTACTGCCAGTGTGTGGATAATATCCCTTCAATAGCTACTGACATGCTTACTCGCCTATCTGATTTACTGAAGGTACAGCTCTCTCAGATGTGTTGTAAAATGCAAGGAATAATTATTTATTTAGTATCTATTTTTATATCCTACCTTTCCTCCAGTGGGTTCAAAGCTTTCCTCATCACCTCTTTATCCTGATCTTCCCCTCAAGGGTAGGTCAGGCTTAGAGAGACTGTTTTGCCAAGGGTCATGCCTTGAATTTCATGATGTACCTTATATTTTTAATTAAAATGTTCACATAACTTTTTAATTAGTTTAAATAGGTATGTTAGCAACCTTGGGAGATACAGCTTGATAACTTAACATCTGAAAGCACAGAACTTTGAACTCTTCAGTGCACAAGACAAGGCTAACAAGAAAGCTTTCTGTGCATTTGTTCACCTTGTTAGGCAAGGTTTCTCATTATAAACTCCATAGGACCTTCAAATCTCTGTAGAACCTTCAGGATTTCAGATTTATTCTTTTAAAAACAATTATGCAGATGTCCTCCCCTGGTTTTGCCATTCAGCAGTTTGAGTGCTAGCTCTAATTATTGGAGTGCATGTTGGTGAATTGTTCCTTCAATAATGGAATATGTAGATGAATAATCTGTGTGTCCTTCCTTTCTCCCTGCCAGGTGGACAGCTTCAATTGCACAGGTTAAACCACAAATTAACCCAAAAAATAAAATAAAGGACAATGGTAATCCACAGCCAAATAGATTGAAAGCCCTGTTTTGTGCTTTTATGGTCCTTTGACTCAATCAAGCTGATAAATAGCGATAAGGAAAAGATAGCAAGTGTTCGGGTGTTTTTCAGTTTTTCAGAAGCTGTTTTTCCCCTTGATTTTAGCATGAATGAAATTATGTCTATGAATATCCAGTTAATATAAATTAAATGCTATTGGCATGGCACCCTTCCTTGTTTTAAATACATATGTTAATTTAATCTGCTGCTCACAACTCGATAACAGTCATTGTCTCATCCTTCATAAAGGAAATTAAGCCCAACAGAGTCATAATCAAGCAGTTATTACCAGAGGGGTCAGTGAGGTTCCTCCATTTTTTAAAAGATAGAATTCTGCAAGCAACAAAACAAAACATTTTCCCTTGGTATTCCTTAAATCTGTCCAGATGGGGGAAGTCTGTTGCAAGGTGGAGGACTGTGATATTATTGGCACACTCCCCTGACACACTTTCCCCAAGTATATATTTGTGCATAGCATCTCACATTTATATGGAGGTCTGTATAGATAGAGCTCAAAGTCCAAAACCTCATGTTCTTTACACTAGAATATTTCAAAAATGGTATGGATGGTACAGCCTCTGTGCAGCTAGTGTTACATCTTTATAGAAAGTCTGGGTGCTTACAGGCTGGATGTTAAGACATACAGGTGTGAAATAAGGAAAATCAGAATCTTTAAGGAGGAGTTACCAATGGGGGGATCATCTATAATTAATTTCAGGTATACCATAAAGAACTAGAAAGGAAATAGTACAGAACCGTAAAGTAGCTGGTTGGTAGGTGCCAGTATGGACAACTTCAGTGTAAGGTTTTACATGTCTAACCGACTTGAGTTTTTTTGTGTGGTGTAATGAATGAAAAGGCATGCTTAGTAAAATAAAAAAAGTTGCATATTAGTCAGTATCTAATAATAATAATTAATAATAAGAATAATTTGTTTTATTTATATACCGCTATTCCAAAGATCATAGCGGTGAACAGCAAGTAAGCTAATTAGCAAGTAAGCTAATTTGCCCCCAACAGTCTGGGTACTCATTTTAGCTCCCTCCTCGGAAGGATGCAAGCCTGAGTCGAGCTTGGGCCCTTTTGCTGGTCTTGAACTCGCAACCTTGTGGTTTCAAGTGAATGGCTGCAGTACAGGCATTTAACCACTGCGCCACCAGGGCTCCATCTCGGTCTTATGTGACTCCTTTCTCTCTTTTTCGTGCAGTATTTTAACTCAAGAAGTTGTCAGCTGGTGCTTGGAGCAGGCGCATTGCAAGTGGTTGGCTTGAAAACAATAACTACCAAAAATTTAGGTATGAAACAAACTATGAAATGTTTTGTGATCATGTAATCTCCACTTAATTGTCCAAAAAGAAGCTTTCCACAGATTGCAGCCTTTCAGGGTTGTACTTTTGAATTTTGGCTTGTGTTATTAATTTATTAATAAATTAATTTACTAATTTCTTTATGGGGAGTAGAGAGAAGAATTTACATGTGTTATTATAATTCTTCATAATAAATTTTAAAATTCAGCTTCTAAAATAGGTGCCTTCTAACAAAGGTCCAAAGCACACAACAGAAATAATCCAGTTTGAGATCGTTTTAAAATGCCCTGGCTCCCAGGAATTCTGGGAACTGTGGTTTTTTGAGACATTTAGCCTTCACTGTCAGAGAGCTCTGGTGCAACAATAAACTGCAGTTCCTGGCACTGAGCCAGGGCAGTTAAAACGGTCTCAAACTGGATTATTTCTGCAGTGTGTTTAGGACCTAAGACATCTTTCAGTTGATAATTTACATGCTGGCTCAGCAAGCCACAGGTTTTTACTGTTAATGGATTTTGAAAATGACAGTGGGCCCTTGGTATCCACTGGGATTTGGTTCCAGGACACACCATAGATACTCAAACCCCATTATATACAGTGGCTGAGTAAAATTGTGTCCCTTATATAAAATGGCAAAATCCAGGTTTACTTTTAGGTTTGGCTTTTTTTTAAAAAAAAATGGTTTTAAGCCATGGATAAGGAAGCTGTGAATACAGAGGGCTGGCTTTTTATTTTACAGCTTCCATAGGAGAAGACTCTTGTTATACTAACAGTTTTTCTATATTTACTTTCTCCTTTTTCTTGCAGCCCTCTCCTCACGCTGCCTTCAACTCATAGTGCACTACATTCCTGTTATCAGAGCACACTTTGAAGCTCGCCTGCAACCCAAACAGTTCAGCATGCTTAGACATTTTGACCACATTACTAAGGTAGGCAAAGACAAAGTAACTTTCATTGAGGTCCAGGCAGACTCTGTCTCATATGTGGAAGTTACTTTGCTGCTGTTAATGGAGCTGAAATTTTATTGCCTGTGTTTTACTACTGGACCAACTAGTGTGTCCCTGTTGGTTCTCCCCAGTGTCTTGTGATACCATAAACCATTCTATCTGTTTGGGATGCCTCGCTGTGATGGGACCTGCACGCACTGTTTTACAATCGTTTCTGTCCTTGAAGGGGTGAACTCAAAAAGTGGTACTGGGTGGTGCTATTTGACACCCTGGTTCTTTGGCCTGTAGGATTCGTGAGTGCTTGATTCTTAACTCCATGATATTTAATGAAACTATAGTGGGCCCTTGGTATCCACTGCGGTTTGGTTCCAGGGGAACTCCCCCAGTCAAAACCAAGATCTATGGATGCTCAAATCCCATTATATACAGTGAGGTAGAAAATGATATCCCTTGTATAAATGCCAAAATCACGGTTTGTTTTCTGGATTTTTTTAAATCAAGTCATGGATGGTTGACTCCGTGGATGCAAAATCCATGGATATGACGGATCAGCTGTACTAGGAGAGGTTATTTGGAGATTAGGGCTCATTAGTACCCTGAACTCTCCTTTCCAAAATAATAGTAATTCTTTATTATGCTTCAGACGCCCAACAAATGCAGATTCACAACTTGTAAAATAAAGAGCACAAAGAGCAATTGGTTAATTTATACAGACAGAGCTTATTTGAGACGTTTTTCTCTAATACAAAAGTTAACTATTATCTGATCCTGACAGCCTCAGACAAAAACTTGGCAACAGTCAGTCACACTGGGAACCTTATCTTCTAGTAAGAATTTAACATAATATTGGGCTGATTTTCCTGGTAGATTTGCCATTAATGGATTAATCATATCTTGTTGAGCATGTTTGTAGAATCCACAAGACAAGAGAATGTGCCTCATGGATTCTACTTCCTGGGTACTGCCGGGACATAATCTTGAAGTATAAGGGATAATGGCAAATCTACTTTAGAGCATTTCAGAAGGAAAAATATGCAAAATATGCAGAGGGAAAAGCATTAAATCTGGTCTTGGTAAAAAGTCAACATTAACAACAGTCAAATTCTTTAAATACTTGGGTAGATGTATTGTAGGCTCAATGCAGTTAGTGAAAAGGATGATTTTCAATGAGAAGTTGATGTTTCCTTCGTCCTTCTGAAACAGCCAAAATCCCTCCACCATTTACCATAGAACCACAGGAACTCCACGGCCCGGGACAATTTGATGCTTGATGGTGAACGGGATGATTGCAGAAGCTTCTGGTTATGTCTCCATAGCCAGACACAAAATTAATACATCTTCTGCTGAGACTTCCAGAGAACCCCAGCAGACCTGAAGATTGAATCACTTTGCATCTGGCTATGGGGACTTTATCATACGCTTCTCTGGTGATCTCCCACTCTCAAGCAGGCAATGAATGGCTATGGGAGGGGAGATTCAGTGACTCTTCAGTGGCTCTAAATCTAGTAAGGGTATGTGATTGGTCTGATTGGCCACACAGGATTCCAGCGAAGGAGTGTGTTTGGACAGTTAAATCTGATGCATGTGTCCTGCCATCTCAATTGGCTTTCTGTATCCATGGCTTCTTTATCCACAGATTCAACCATCCATGGCTTGAAATTTTTAAAAAATAAATAAATTCCAAAAAGCAAAACTTGATTTTGCCATTTTCTATAAGGGACACTATTTTATTTGCAAACCACCTTGAGTCCTATGTTGAGGGAAAGGTGGGATATAAATTGTCTGAATGAATCAACAGTATTTATTGGTTGTAAAAGGAGGGCTGCAGGAAAGCACAGCACCACTGCTCCTTGTTTGTTTCATTGTTTTTTCATGACTTCCAGATATATTCATTAGGAAATAAACCCTTGCATGAATTAGGTTATAAATGTAAATAACAAATACACTTTTATTTCCAGGATTATCATGATCACATAGCGGAAATTTCAGCAAAGCTTGTAGCCATAATGGATAGTTTATTTGACAAGCTGCTCTCTAAGGTAATGAGTTTTAAAATGCCTTTATTAACATATAAGTTCTTCATTTTAAGTAGATTTTAATATAGTGACAAAATCTCTGTTTTCTTTGTTCAGGTGTATAAACTACTAGGCTTTATCAAGTGATTAGTATATGCATTTTTCATACAATATGGTGCTAATTTGTTGCACTATCATTGCAATTCTACACAAGTCACATTGGGTAGACCAGTTAGTGGCCCCTATATCCTATATTCTGTCACTGTAAATTAGGAGAGGACAATAACCACTCTGAAAACACACGCTATGGACTTTATCACACTAGCGAGATTCTGTGGGAAAACGGGAGTTAAATGAGATTTAAAGCAAAGAAAACCCAGAAATGCCCAAAGTTTATCAAACGACATCACAGTTAACATGAAATAATGCAAAGTTAATCCAAAAGCAAAGCAGAGAAAACTGGCAGCTTTTTACTTTTGAAACAAGTTGAAAGTAAAAAAAGCTGCTGTTTTTCTCTGCTTTGCGTTTGGATTAACTTCACGTTATTTCACTTGGGCAGTCCCCTAATGTTATAAACTCCCTAAATTTGCAAGATTTGTTTAAATTCGAATGTACTTTAAATTGCGTTTTAACTCTCATTTTCCCGCGGGATCTCGCTAGTGTGATAAAGCTCTGTATTCTGTGTAGAAGCTGCATTTGCAATAATTATTTAAGGGGGCGCTTACTGTTAAAAAATTGTAAGAATGGAAAAGGTGACTTGCTTTCAAGTTTTGTGCATGCTAGTGATTACATTAGATATAGTCAGCATATTAATTATTTAAAACTATATTTAGGAATGAGAAGCTTGAACAATAAGCAGGAAAAGAACATTAACAAGTTTCTGCTCTTAAGGAGAATTCTCATTGCTGTGACCTAAATCTAATTGTTAGTCCCAGCTATCATAAACTGGTTGTTTTCAGTTAGAATCTGATAAATCAGCACTTATGTAAATTCCATTGATTCAGTAGTCTAATCTAGGAAGGCCTAATAATTTGACCCCTGTAAAGATTCAGTGCTTCCTGAATCTTTGTTCACGAAGCAAAGCCAGAGAGAGAGAGAGAGTAAACAAAATGGTAGCTGAAATATATCAGCCCCAGTCTCTAATACCTCCCCTGTCTGTATTTCCAGTATGAAGTGAAAGCGCCTGTTCCTTCGACATGCTTCAGGAACATATGTAAACAGATGGCAAAGATGCATGAAGCAATATATGACCTTCTTCCTGAGGAACAAACACAGGTAAGCCATTTTGAGTGGTTTTTCTTCTTGTTAATACTGTAATAATGTGCATATGCTCTCAGTTGTTGAAGTTTCAACAGGCAATTGCTGAATTCCACAAATGATGCCTGCACTTAGTGTTTTCCACATGAGGGGAGGATCACAGCTCATTTTAAGTCAACAAGGTCTTAAGTATTGGGCCAATGTTTTGCACAAGTAGAATCCAGCATTGGCATTGAATAACCTGTAACATTTAATACTAGATTACTGAAAACAGGGATTAAAATGGGAAGATTTTTTGCTCTGAATCTGTTATTTATTGATAAAGTGCCATCTGTGTACATTCCTTTTCATAAAGAACTTGTTTGGCAAGTTTTACCCCTAGAAGGTAGATGATCTAAAACAGGTATGTGGCAACAACAGAAGAAATGGAAGTAAGGAAGGGTGGTATGGTGCCCTAGGCATTATTCCAAAGAGCTATTATTTATGATGTGGTCCTTAGTTTCTGTGCTGTGAGTGCACTGTGACTCATGGATGAGATGGTGGCTCTGTACATTAATCTGATTACACTTCAAGGATACACAGAGTGGTAACACTTGTATGGTGGGATTATTTTTTGTATAAACATAAAATAAGCTTTGTTAACAACTTTACATTGCGTTCTAGGTGTTGTTTTTAAGAATTAATGCAAGCTACAAGCTTCATTTGAAGAGGCAGTTGGCTCACTTAAATGTAGTCAATGATGGAGGACCTCAAAATGGGTATGTAACACAGTTTTTCAAGTAGAGATGCTCTCTACTGGGGGGGTGTCTTGGTTTTGGTAAGATCTGGTCCAAGACAAAAACAGTAATGTTGTTGGCACTAACATTACATCCCAAAATAAAAAGTAAGTTCTACCCTGGGATTAAGACTTCATTTGTATCCTAATTACAGACTATGGGTTAATTATATCTGGTAAAGTCGAGAGATTGTGCCTGCAATTGATGACTTTTTAAAAACCACTGACAGATGGAACAGGGGCAGAGTGGAAGCCTAATGACATACACCCTTGAAGCTTTAAATCTGGCCTCATTTGGGAAGAAGATAGGGTGATAAACTGATAAGTAGCTTGAATATTTGTACACCAGCCTTTCTCTGTAGAATTGCAGTCCTTTACCTTTAACAAGGATACCCATAGGCCTTTGTTGGCCTGTTGTTTTTTCTGCTCAATCTTCCCACAATTTTTAAACTGATATGTGAGTTTTATGTAATGAAGATCTTGTAGTTCCAGCCTGTCCAGTATGGGCTGGCAAAGCATTGTAAAGGCTTTCTGGGTCTTGTGGGCATAAGCGACAAATGTTGAACCTTGTAAAACGGACACCTGGTTTCAATGATTATTCAGGAAAACTTGCAAAGAGGGTTGAAAATATTTACTCAAGTAAGAGCGGAAAACATCGCCAGGACACTGATTGTGCTTTGTGCTATTGTCATATATCTGACTTGTGGAAAAAAAGACTCTCTTAATGAGTGCTTATTTGATGCATTGTTATTGTTGTGTGCCTTCAACAACAGCAACATTTATTACGGCACACAGCCAGCACAAAGCAGTAAAAAGTATTCAGGAAATTCAAGGAAAATATGCTCATGTGTACACAACATAAGTAAAATGTGGTTACAACATTCAACCTCAGGATATAGGCTATATATATTTGCTGTAAGAAAAGCTGCTAATATTCTGAAATATAAATTTAGTATGGACATTTAACTAGCCACTATCGACACGTCTATTCCTTGGGAGATCGTTTCAGGAACATGTAATTTTGTTAACCCTTTATGTTAGAAAATTTTTAAAATATAAACATTTATACAAATTCTTATGTATTAACATAATCAGTCTGATTATACAAAGTTATATGGTATGGATTTAAACGATAAGACAAAAATCTTATAGGCTGTTTACAGCAATTGGCCATAAAATGTCGATAACAATTACTGCATATGTTTTAAACTTTTTTACGACAGGTGATAGCAGCTGCAAAAAAATGTAGCAGCTATAAAAGTTATATATTCACTACAGTCTGCAAGAAAGTAGTCAACATAAAATTTCTACCAGGTAGCTAATGAATAATTGGGGTTATATGAGTAGCACGTAATTCTGTATATAAGGAGCAACTAAAGAGAACATGACTGTTTCAATATTAAAATGCATTTTTGCTAACCACTTGTTTCCTAGTAAATAATAGTTTTCTGTAGAGGAAAGGAGGACATCAGACACAGAGCAAGAAATTGACTCCACAATATATAGTTTTAACTGAGGTGATGCACCAGGAGATACATAGTTCTATATCCTGATTTTACCCCCTAAACCTACCTCATAGTGTGTCCAGCTTCAATAAGATAACTGGATGTGTCCTCACTTGTTCCCTCCACTCTCTGGTAATGACTCACGCTTAAAACATGATAAATCATAACCAGGATGTCAGCCACTGTTTTATCTAGTGCTACAAGTGAGGGATTGGATACAGTGCGTCTCAATGTTTTTATTTCTGTTTCCACTAGATTGGTTACAGCAGATGTAGCTTTTTACACTGGAAACCTCCAAGCTTTGAAAGGGCTTCAAACCCTAGATTTAAATATGGCTGAAATCTGGGAACAGAAAAGGTGATAATCCACCAAGAATTGCCTGTCCACATGGGACGATTTCTTCTTTGCAGAAGAGGAACACTTGGAACCTAGAAGACTACAGTCTCTCGAAATGGAATGAAAATTTGCAACATGACTGACTTTGGGAGAGTCTTTTTAGGAAGGAAAGAAGTTATCAGTTCATTGTGCAATTTCTTCATTTTTTCTGGAACAGGCTCAGGTTTCTTTGGACCAAATCCAAAAAAATACATAGCTGTAACACAGCTGTTGTTGTCTAGAGAGTGCTCTGTAAATCTTTATATTAAAAAGATGCTTTGCATTTCCTCTAGTACAATGAAATTTTAATGGTGTCTCACCTTTATTTAATGATGGTACAGTTTGAAGATTCTTGCTGTTGAATTCTAGAAAATGTTTTCGCTATAAAACTATACTGTTAAATTATTTTTTTACAGATGTTTCTATAAAGTCTTGATTACCTACACAGATTCGTTAGGGTGCATTCATGTTCCAAAATATTCCTTGCATCTGTTCTGCATACTGCCACCAGAAGACAGTATTTGAAATACTTCTCAGATCTTGAAAATGCAGCTGTGGAGCTTGCCTCTGTTCATATAAGGCATGCCGACAGGATAGTTTCACTATTTTTATTATGATGATCTGGGATTGGTAATTTTAACTTTTGAACAGTTCTTACAAGAATGTTTTCCATGGACTATCTATCAGTCTGCCAGTTTCCCTGTAACTCCTACCTCCTATTCTTTCCCACCTCCCTATCCTATTAAAGTTATTTAACTGTGTAGACAAAACTACACTCATGGGAGCAGCAGCAATGGAGGTACAACTACTGTATGGGGGAAAATTATGCTATCTTTCAGGCTGGTACCTGCCTGTATTAAGTAATGAAGTGCCTGTGTATTTCACCTCACAGCATTTTACCTAAATCCAGTGAGTGCCTACTCTCGTGATGATTATGTACAATGATACCATGTTTTGTGTGCCTATGGTTACTTTA
Organism: Sceloporus occidentalis; assembly: GCA_023333645.1. NCBI lineage: Eukaryota > Metazoa > Chordata > Lepidosauria > Squamata > Phrynosomatidae > Sceloporus > Sceloporus occidentalis. Next base: position 8,401,883 of record JALMGF010000004.1, on the reverse strand, counting down.
AGCAGGCATGCCTATCTGTTACCATTAGCAGAAGTCTTGTCAATCAAAAATAAAGCTGTAAAATGAGTGGTTAAAAGAGACCAGCTTCTTTAATGATATAAAACCACCAACAAAAGCCGAATATCCAGATAAATTGATACTCTTTATTTCAGTACTTGTACACATTCATGTGGAAATTTTGTTTCCACATCTGTGTCAATGCACAATTTCAACTGTATAAACATGAATATGCTGCAGAAGTGATCTTTTCCATACTGAAAAGTAAAATGGTGCTCTTAATAGTTAGAGAAATGCTAGATGATGGGGGTGGTGTAATAGTGACAGACGTAACCGTTCAGATGTTTCTTGTAGATGTCTTTTCTTTGGGTAAATGCAAGAGAGCAATAAGTCCATCCTTAGAGCACAGTGAAAGTGAGATATGGAACTATGAATGGCACAGAATGGTATAGTTTGAAATATTAACAGTAGGCAATAATGTTAAGAGTTACGTAGTGTACCTTTCAACAATTTACTTGTCTTGATAGTAAAACATCTGGGTGTTAGTATGAGTATACTTCATAGAATTGTTGCACTTAACAGCATATTGCTTCACAGCTTTTTTTTAATTACAAGCAACTTAAAACTTATTGAACATTACATGTTAACATGTTAAACTTCTTACACAAGAGCTGCCTGTCTTTTCTTAAGACAAACAATATTGCACTTTAATGATTCTGTAGTTCAGTATAATCTAAAGATTTGCATCTCAAATGTTTTTTTTTTCAAATAGAAGAAAATACAGAAAAACTACTTAGAAAATAATACTGTGGGTACAGTGTGTGATTAAGCTAAGTAGACCCCTGTGTACAATTCTAATGCCTATGGGTTCTTCCACTTGAGAAGTTCTAGGAGATGGCCACCAACCACTATTACCAGTTTGCATCATTTCAGTGGTCCAGGATCCGAAGATTGCCAGAGACTATTTTGTTCTCCAGTACTGCTCCTGGTGGGATATCTATCCTGTCACCATGGTTCGCAATAATGATGACTGTTCCCTAAATACAGAAAATATATTTAAATACGATTTGGAAGTGATCACCCTAGGCATTAAAACTTTCATTTGGATTTAATTAATTTCTTTTTAACTCTTGGATGGTAACTTTTGAAACATTTCAAACACATTTTGTACAGAATAACTATGGGCAAGCATGCAGTTCTCATGCAGCAATGGGCACACACAACTTCAGATGTGGCTTGGGGATTGCACTGGGAGATGTAGTTACAGGCCAAATGTATGTGGCCCAATGCAGAATCTTAGCTATTATTATTAAGTACTGTACCTAAAAAACAGTTGTCAGATTTTGCCTAGCAGTGTTCGTGGAATGCAACACTTTCTGCATGCTAACAAACAAAGCTCAAATATTATTATTAACCTTTATTTATAAAGCGCTGTAAATTTACAGCGCTTTATAAATAAAGCGCTGTAAATATGTATATGAACTGCATAACCAACCTTTAATGCAACATTTTTGCCAAAGGTAACATCGCCTGAAACGGTCAGATGATCCAATTCAAGCATATCTGGGATACTTTCAAATCTCCTCAGGTAATCTTGAACCTTTTCAGAAAACAAAAAAATGGAGTATGTTACTCAAACATTTGTATAGGATTTTTAAAAATAAATTGAAAGCAACTATATTGTAAATTCCAGAATGAGGTCTGTCTTTAAGGAAGACTCATGAGCTCTTGGTCAGAACTATGTGATACCAGATCAAAACAGGAAAAACCAAGAAATGATTTGGCTGTATAGCATAAAGAAAATTCAATGACTATACAGGCATGTTTTTGCAAACTGTCTTCCAGCCTATCCTACTCTTGCATTTGACACTGTCAGACACATGCCAAATAATATGGCACAGCAGATCCGTCTATCATTTTTGAGCAAGAGCTATCTACAAAATAGGTATAGAATTTATAAACCGACCTGTTCCAGGACAGCATGGAGTTAGAATGCTAAAGTAATATACAGTGGGCCCTTGGTATCCATTGGGTTTGGTTCCAGGATCACCCATGGATACCAAAATCTGTGGATGATCAAGTCCCATTATATACAATGGCTTATATAAAATAGCAAAATCAAGGTTTGTTTTTTGGAATTTATATATTTCTAAATTACTTTTAAGCCATGGATGGTTAAATCCGTGGATAAAAAACCCTTTGGACATGGACGGATGACTGTACATTAAAACTCAAATGCAATGTATGCCTTGTATTTATACTGAGTAGGATCCAATGGTAAAGCAGACAATACATGGTCTATCACACTTCTGCATGGGATGCCTGCAAGCGCTCCATGAACAGGAAAACTTTTTGTGGAAAAAACTAGCTAGAAATAAGATCATATCCCGCTAGGAAAGCTATCCTTGGAGGAAAAGGAAAGCTCAGAGATTTCCCATTCAAATCCTAGTTCCTCGTGCATAGACTACTAGAAATATGGCAGTTGTGTGCAGATTGAATGAGGCAGGCATGGGAACAATAATTGGGTCAACCGCAAAAATCGAGCTTTCAACTTGAGCTCTCATTTTCTTCATTTCTATTGGAAGGGGGACAATTTTGGATTCTAAAATGGATTGGTGGTAAGGCTTGACCTCCCAGAACTGACCTCCTCATGTGAGTAAGAGATTTTGTTGAACGAAGTTTGTGATTCAAAAAATTGTTTGTGCTTGGATCTACTCAATTTAAAAATACAGTCCGACCCCTGAATCCGCAGAATCGAGAACCATGGTTTCACCTGCCCACATCCGGGTGGAACAAGTCTCTCTAAGGATCTGGAGGTCGTCCAGTACAACTCTGGATACGCTGTGGTCAACTATATCTGTGGTTCTCACTATCTGCAGTAAGTCTAAGAACATACCCTCTCCCCCAATACATGAGTCGGACTGTAGAGAGGAGGGGGATTTGTTGGAAGAAACTTTTTAATACAGAGTAAGAAAGAATAAATTACAAGATTCTGCAAGTAGCAGAATCTTTTATCCTACTTTTAAGTAAATGTTCTTTTAAATTTTTAAATCTTTTATTTATAACTTTTATGGCTGGAGAGAGATATGCTCAGAATGACATACTCAGCTATTAAGAAGCTGCCTGGGTGGATTTATGACTGGTGGCCAAAAGAAAAAATGCAGTGAGGAGGATTTTCTTTCTTTTTTCTTCTAAGATGTCAATAACAACTAGACTCAAGATGACAAAGGGCAATGAAACAAAACGGTATTCTTTTGACTCACAATCACAAAAAGCAATTCCAGCAGACAGTCTCAGTTGTTTTTTTTGAAGAGATTAGATGGATGCAACAAGATGTAATGCAAGAAATATTAAAATCAAAGCAAGACATGAAATAACTTGAGAGGTGAAGGAGGATCAAGGATCCGACTGGACAGCTGACAGAGAATGTGAAAAAAATAAATGAGAAAGTCCAAATTTTAGAATTTAAAACTGAGAATTTAGAGGAGGAGAGATGGAAAGATCTGGACTATTTATTGGAGCTGAGAGAAAAGGAATCTTGTTTGAGGTGAGATCAATTCTGAAAGCTTCTAAGAAAGGTATTAGAGAAAAAATGCTCTGGCAATTTTCTTTTGAAAAAGAAAAACAAAATGGACTTTGAAATTACTGCTAGAATGTTACACAGACGGAAGGAATGTGGCTTTTTGGCAGATGAATTGAGAGAGAAAAGGATTTCATTTAAAACTGGAAGGAATTAACTTTTTATTGACTGAGGTTATAGAGTGAATTCAAAAATGGAAAGAATAAAAAACCTTATGGGAGATGTGATGGTTAATTTGCTTAGGAAATACATGATACCAAGTCTTGAGCCAGACGGTTCAGAATAGATTGAACAATAATGGGAAAGATATAATTTTGCAAGAAATTACTGCTAGAATGTTACACAGACAGAAATATGGATTTTTAGCAGGTGAATTCAGAGAAAAAAAGGATTTCATTTAGATGAGGGAAACTGGAAGGAATTAATTTTTTATTTAAGAGGTAAAGATTCTATGTAAATTCTTTGGTAGAATTTGAAAGAATTTTTGGAAAATTACAAACAAGAAATCAGGAGAAAGAGGAAGCAGGGGACACATTAGATCAAGATCAAAGACCAAATCAGTCAGATGATGAAGACATGGTTGGTCTACCAAAGGCTGCAGGTGTGGACTCTTCTACTCTCGTGCCTTCTATGGATTACAAATGCCTTGATGCGGAATATATATGGGGCTGACGCCCCTCAGAAAAGAAAAAAAGTATTTCCTTATTTGATCAAACTTAAAATGGATATAATTTGATTACAAGAAACTCAAAAGAAAGACATTAAATATTTACGTTATTAAAAACTGGGGAAGAATATTTTTCTGCAGCATTGAAAAAGAAAAATAGAGTTGTTACATTCCAATGGTTTTAGAGTTTAAGAGAAATAAGAGTAGTTTTAGGTGGGAACTGAATGAATCACTTTATCAGCATGAAAAGGTCATGGGGGGCTCGTAGAAATAAATTGAAAGATATGAAAGAACTCTACCAAAGATTACTGAACAACAAAGGCAGATTTTTAATGTTCCAAAAATGGAACATTTGTGAAACTATCAAAAAGATGAAAGTGGGAAAGATGCCAGGGCCAGATGGCCTGTCATCTGCGTACTACTTTTATTGCTGCTGCATCAGGGAATAAATTGTATTCTGCAGAGTGGAATAATTCCTGACAATTGGAAAGACGTTAACGTAGTATTGATTCAAAAAGAAGATCAAGACCTGGTTTTGATAAAAAAATTATAGGCCAATGTTACTACTGAATAACGACTATGTCAGAGGGTGGAGGAGGGGGAACAGTCGGGTTGGGGTCCCGCCCTGAACGAAGACGCTCTGGAGGACCCAGAGGGAGCCTTGGACCAGGAAGAAGCACCGGCTGGGAATGAAGCAGCTGGGCCCCGGGCAGGGGCGGAGGGAGGGGCGGAGCCCCAGGATAGAAAAGGGGAGGTAGCGGAGGAGAAAGGGGAGGAGGAAAGAGGAGCGCCGGGACTTGTGTGGCGGCCGGAAGACACAGGATACGAGGGAGAGATAGAAGCGAGGGTGAGTGAGGCCTTGGCTGCGGAGATTAATCGGCTACACTTCAGAGGTCCGAGGTTCGGCCCAGGACGGCGGTCTGAGGGACGTCTCCCGCCCGAGAAGTGGTGGCCTGTACACCCTACGGGGAACGACCCTGAGCCATATCAAGCTCGGCCAGTGTTACACCCTGGTCCCCGTTTGCTGTGGGACATTCAGGGTAGGTGCTGGCCCGTAGGAAGGAGAACGCCTCCCAGCTCCCGACAAGATACCCGGCCCGTCGGCGAGGACGTGGAAGCTGAGGAGGTCTAAGCCACGTGGTCTTATTCCGGACTCTAAGTTTGTTTGGAGGACTTTCAGTTTCAAGTTTGCCAGGCTCGGTGGAGAGAACCAGCCAACTGTTGGCCGTTTATTTGTTTAATTGTGATTAAAGTTACTTGCAGCATACTCTTGTCTCTGACTGTGGATTATGGAGCCCATGGGACCACCTCCTCCCCCTGAAGGGACTCGGGGCCCGGCGACAGACTAAAAATAATAATGATAATAAATGGAAATTAATTCTTTATGACTTTATCCATGGAGAACAGTGCAGATTTTTACCAAAAAGACAACTACGGGACAATGTTAGAAATGTGATAGATATTCTGGAATACTTACAAAGACATAATGAAAAACAAGCAGCATTGGTTTCCTTGAAGCTGAAAAGGCTTTTGACAATGTGAAATTGACTTTTTAATGTTTTGAAGAAGATGGATTTTGGGGATAATTTTATTAAATGGGTCAATTTGATTTATATGTCACAGAGTGCATAAATACTAGTTAATGGTGAACTAGCCAAACCCTATTCAAAGTTCTGAATTGACATCTAAAACAAGATGAAATATGAGTATTTTAAACTGAACTGGTGATTGTATCAGAAAAGCCTTTGGAATGTGCAGAAATATTAATTTAAAATTTAAACAAGTTTGGGGATTTGGCTGGATTTAAGTTCAATGAGTATTTTGTCCAGAAAGTTGTTTTGGTTCCAGACAATACCAATTTTGACAAATGATTTACCATTTATGCAATTGCAGAAGAATCTAAGTTCTTGTGGAAAGAGAAGAAACAAAATGTCAAATATAAAGTACTACATGATGCAAAACAGAAAGGAGGACTGGGTTTCCCCGATTTAAAATGTATTCTGCCTGTTGTTTGGTTGAAAGAAGGGATGTTCCTGCTCAAGGGGAAAAAAAGATTATTACATTTGGAAGGCCATGATTTGCGGTTTGGATGGCACAGATTTTATGGTATGACAAAGCGAATGTAGATTTTAATAATTTTGTGAGATGTGCCTTACTAAGAGTTTGGAACAGATATAAATTAAGGCTTTGACAGAGGATGCTTTTTGGGTCTGGAAGAAGCTCACTTTTAGAAGAGACACAACAGGCAAAGAAAGATGGTCAACTGATCAGGACCTTTTGAAACTTTTGTGTCGTAATTACAAAATTAAATCAAAAGAATTTACTTAAAAGAAGGGTATAGCTTTCAGTGGTTTTCGTAGTTAGTTATCAGAAAGATTTAAGAGGGATAAAAATGTTATGAACAGAGTAAATTAAAAATAGAATTGCATCTATGTTCAGATGATGATTGTGTGATTGGTAAAATATATAACCTTTTATTGAAGTCTGAAATGGAAGAAGTTAAATGTTGTATAATGAAATGGGCAAAGAATTTTAGTTATTATATCCAGATGGAACAATAAGACAGGATGTGGACACAAGAGTTACATTATGCTGTGATCTTAAAGAGAATTTTTATAAAATTATGTATTGGTGGCATACGATACCAGAAAAATTGTCTGAATTGTCTAAAATGTGCAAAGGGGGTTCAAATGTTTGTTTTGGAAATCTGAATATAAGGAAGGGGCATGTTATCATAAGTGGTGGATTTGTGAAAAAGTTCTGGGTACAGATATACACAAAAAAGTTAACACAGTGGAACTTTTGTATACACAGGGGATCCATCCCCCCCCCATATGGAAAAAACCGCAGGACCTCAAGTCCCATTTATTTCAATGGCGGAGCACCATTTTGTTCCCCTGGGCTTGTCATCCGTGTGAACTCAAGTCCGCGTATGGGGCAGGCGGACTGTATACAACTAAAACCAAAACTTTTTTTCTTGGATCTGATGGATGAACAATTGGAAAAGTACTATGGTAGACTACTGCACTATATGACTAATGCAGCAAGACTAACATAAGCCCAAAGATGGAAAAACTGAACAGTACCTACAAAGGAGGACTGGTCGATAAAACTGAATGAACCAGCGGAAATGGATAATTATCTGCATTGATTAGGGGGAAAAGATAAGAGACATTTGTGAAAGATTGGAAACCTATATGGATTTTTTCCAGAAAAAAAGACAGCAGTTGTTGTTTTTGAGAGTTAAGATGGGATTTGTGGAAAAAGTGTATGAAACAGCTGACATAGGGGGAGGTATGTTTGTAACATTTAATATATAACCACCAAAAAGAAAGTTGGAAGTCACTTTCTTACAATTCTGTAATAGTTTTTTCTTTATATAATTTACTTATTCTCTTTTAAGTTTTATCTTCTTCAACTCTTTACTTATTTTTTCTACTTTTTCTCTATTAATTACTTGTCACTTTTATACTTTTTATTGTATTTGGAAACTTTAATATAAATATTTTTAAATAAAAAAGCAATATTCAGTCTATCAGTATTCCTAGACTACAGAGCTAGCAAGACGACTCACTTACCTCTATCTAGTTAACCCAGAGGAAGAGGAGAACTAGAAATGGGTGTCATCACTATACTGGTAACCCACTGAACTGAAAACATATGAATGGCCTGCATTGCTGATCACGTGTTAATGCTGATCTGATGCCTAATCAGGTATTAGTGGTAATCTGTAATGGCCAAAGTTATATGCTGGTAGACTGGATAATGAAATTGTTTCCACAGCATTGGAGAATTGTTTTGCCCACTTTGCTTACCTTGGTGAAAGAGCTTCCCAGTTTAACCAGTGGCACTGTAGGAAATTCCCTTTTCTCACTCATTGTTAAAGATCCAGCATGAAGGCTATATAGATTAGACATCACAAGTAGAAGATCAGATGTGGTCTTAACAGGCAGGAAACGGCTACGAGGCACATTGATTCCCAAAGAATTCTCAAAACTTTTAATAGCAGCACCAACAGCAGTCTCCAGCTGAATAACATTTAAACCACCATCTAAAGTCTGGAAGAGAAAGTTTTATGTATATACGTATAGAAGACCCCTCCTCCGCTGCTCTGGCATGTGTGTATGTGCATATGCACGCACACACAATCATCCAACATGAGAATTCATCATGGGAACTTGAGCCATTTGTCTTGTCTCCCATATCTCTGCCAGTATGCCCCCTTCAAACTGTCAAAGAATAGCTTGGAGTCCAGGTTTCCTAGTTAAGTAGAAGAGGTAGGCTGGGAGTAGGAAGCATGCACAGCTCACCTTGCACCACCCCACCTACCAGGTAATCTGTATGCGCTACTCATCAGGGAAGAGGGGAAATGAGACCCTGTTACGGCACAGGGGCCTCCCTATGTGGAGCTGGACCCTTTTGTAGCCCATATGCTAAAGGTTATTCTCAACAAATTCATCTATCACTTGCCAATTGGGAATTACAATGCCTTGGAGAAGCAGAGAGCAAAACTACTGTATATAATTAAAGATTTTTTAGAATTTATTCTCTCTCTCTTTCACACACACACCACCCCAAACCGCCTACTAAACAGGAGACAACATACTGGAGGGGCTGGCATCTTATGGAGAAATTGGTCAATTAGATCAATGCCTTGGTAAAAGATCACTGTACTATACAGTAAATTAGTTTTTTAAAAAACTGACATGCACCATGACAATACAAATGAAGTTGTAAACAAAGAACCACAATATTTATTACTAATGTAGTGTTGAGATACAGAGTTTAATCTGGCTATACTTCTAAAATATTGAAAAAGTTCATTTCTAAAGCCATGATGGACAGAAATAGAGATACTACTTGAATTGTCTCTCCAACTACACATTTCAAGAAGATTTTAGAACATCTGATTTCTCCTTAACTCTCCAAAGCCCTCAAGGCTGGGGTGATGTTTTGTTTTTCTACTTGACTCTTTACTTTTAACTCTTTCCATTCTCTTACCTTTGGATTAACAATAATTTCCATATCAATAGCGTTTTGCTCCTGCAAACGTTTAATTGCAGATAATGAAATCCATAGGTTATTTGTATTGAATATCTTGAATTTTGAAACAGACTTGAATTCATCAACATGCGCTTTTGGCACCTGAGCTATTTCCACCAGTCTCAGTTTGTTTTCATACTGTGTAAGTGTGCCACCCTGGAGGGAAAAAGGAAAGTGTAAGTGAAATGGTATATTCTATAACTGCACATCAGCTAACATATAAGAGAGTCAGTGGCTTCAGTACAGCTAATCTTGCAAATTAAACAACTTTATGAAGAGGCTTTCAGGTGGATGACTTCTTCTACAGGAAACATTTAGTAGAGCCCAGAAAGAAAAAGGTGTCGGAATGGGCCAAAGAGTACAATAACTTTGATGGCTGTGATGGGATGAACCACATAAACAGTAAGTGCTAGTAAGTAAACAAAATCATTTTTGCATACAAATAGGAGAATAAAGAAAAGAGGTTAGAAGTTCCACAGAATGGCATGACAAGGCCCAGTTTCTGACCTGTCAGGAGGATATTTGCTTCCCTGCCATAGCATTCTGCAGGCCTTGAAACCTGATTCAAGGACTCATGAACAATGGGGGGAATGAGATTTCTATGAAACCAAACTGTTCTGTTTGGTACGTCAACCCTTGACATACAACAGATCTGATAACAGAAAAGAGATGCAGTCTTTAGTTTGTCAGAAACAATGTTTGTTAAAATAGATATTTCCTTTTACCTTAACATCTGCCCTTGTTTTATTGGTGACCTCCATAACAAATTCACACCGTTTTCCATTGGGTGGATTCATGAGGTGGTTAAGAATGTAGAGATCGACAGTGGCACCAAGATTATCTATGTTGGACACAAAAATATACTCCTTCCCCTCACCAATAAAATTATCCAGCAATCCAGAATTATAAAAACTTGCATAGATGTCGCCATGGCCTGGAGGATACCAAGCCTCTGTATTCTCTCCAGAATAAGACACATCTTTTGCTATTGGTAGTAAAGATTCCTTATTAATTCGTGGGTACCTGCAAAATAATACATCTTTTCAGCAACTAGCACAGGGGTGCCGCATGCTACTGGTGAAATGGAAACATTGTGCTCAGACATGCACATTTGATAGTTCTGGTACTCTTTCATCTCAAAAGGACAATTCTAAGTGGACCCACACAGGATTAAGATTGCATTTAAAAGTGGATAGCTGCTCATCAAAAAAACCTCCAGTGCCACTTGCCCCAAGCTCCCAAAACATCCCAGAAATCCAAGGAAATGAATGAGGTGAAGAAAGTGTCCCTGGATATTTGTTTCAAACTCTCCAGCTGACAGGAAGCAGACAAAAAACTGGATATTAACTCTCCCTTTTCACATTTCAAATAGCTTTTTTAGCAGAACATGTAAATGCCAAAATTGGTTAGAAATTATTTGTACCACATCCAAATACAAATAACCCTCTCCACAACATGCATTTAGCTTTTTATTTAGCTTGGCTGTTTCTAAACAGATCTTTGAGAAGTTTAAAATTGTAACAGTTTAAACAAACTATGGAGACTCTATTGCTAGTCTTTAGGGCATTCACACTCTGCTGTTCACAGCAACTGTGGGCAAAGTGCATTGTGAGATCATAACTTCATTTAGTTAACACAGGTGTTGTAGAGGAATGCTGGCAGCTGAGGTTCAGCCATCTGGAGGACCATTTCTTTGCCTTTGCCTGGTTTATTAGGATCAAAAGTGCAATCATACCTGCTTTGGTTGAAAGTGTAGATTTTCACACGACTATGGCTGTATTTTTGCAATATTTTTTTTGTGTCTTCATCAGTGTTGAAGGAGTTCATTAGAACTAGAGGAACATCCGTATTGTAGGTTTTATTTAGATCCTGTAGAAAAAAAGATTCAGTTAAGCACTACAGATTACCTTTCTCTCTTTGGAGTTCTATTCGTTTTGAAAGCAGATTTTAGCTTTACTCTGGCATTCCAAAAGCAAGGTGAAATGATGATGGAGGAAATGTAGGCAACAGTAGCCACCCCCATCTCTTTCACCATCTAAGCATGAAGGCTAATTTTCTTAAGAGCCTCTTAAGAAAAGATACAGAGGCTCATATGTTGTTCTGGACACTGATTTCCCAACATTCAATATTGTGTGGTGTTTCTCCCATTCAGAAAGTTGCCTGCCACATACAGAGTTCAACAAGGGCATGATTAGTGCATACTCTTTTCTCATACTTTTGGATTCTGTCAATATTTTAATTTTATATAAACATTTTATATGCAACAAAGGAGACAGGTTATACTGAACAGCAAGAAAAAACACTTTATGCCAGTTTTAATACCCATCTTGTATTAAGTGTGAATCTCTCAATATAAAACTAGTGCAAGAAAACAAAACCCTTTATTCCTTTCCCCTCCCAACATAGTCACTCTAGCACTTGCTGTACAACTGTAAACATAAATATCTTTTGACACTTGAGAAATCCTCTATTCAGCCATTGCTGAGTTTTTAAACTGCTCATAAAAATAAATGTGACACACTAAGTGTTCCTGGCATGTCTTTGTAAAATTTCCCCCAATGCCCATGCAATCCCACGAATAATATTAAGATATTGCAGAATCCTGCAACTCTGATATGCTAAACATTTTTTCACACCATTCCACTGGCAGACACAATGTCAAAGCTGAAATCACCCAACTCCAAAAAACTCATACACAAATAGTTTTGTTAGTTATGCAGCAAACGTGTTGAAAGTCTCCAGGTGATGAAAAAATTCTCCTTTGATGATTTGCATCCCTTTTTAATACTTTTGGCATGAGAAAGTATATCCTGACCTTTTTCTCCATTAGCACTGAAATTCCTTTTAAATGTCAATTCTCTATAGCATAATTAGGAATGCATGAAAGCAGAGAGAGAGAAAGAGAAATACATAATTCAACTGTAAAAGAAACAACAAAGATTTAAAAATCCAATGTACACCTCTTTCAGGATGCACCCTTCTTCACAAATGCCTGCATTGATAAAATAATCCTTTGAACCTACAGAGAGAATGAATACACGTTTAAATACCTATTCTGTGTTGCCTATTTCTCTCCCTCCATACCCCACCCCACCAACTTTCTGGCAGAAGATGCTAATTCCAGCTTTATAAAAAATATTTTCTGAGTCTAAACTCTAATCACCAGTGTTTTTTCTTTCATAGCCCTCCATAACATCTCTACTGCTGAAACTTGCATTCCCTCCCAAAAGATTAAAAGAGGCTCCACACAGAGCTCTAATAATGTACTCCTATAGATGTCTACTCATATGGAGATGCCCCACTGAATTTAGTTGGTTTCATTCCCAAGAAACTGTGTTCAAGACTGCAGTCTTTATCATTCCAATCTAACCCATAACCACACAGTGTAAATTGTGTAGCAATGCACAAACGTACAATGTACATTGCAAATGTAATGAAAGTTCAATGGCCACTGGGTGGTGCAAGGAAGAACCTCTTTGGTTACAGCCTCAAAACACAAAGCCCTTTCTAAAGAGAGGCACATCTGGCTGCTCCACTGTTTGCCTTCATGCAACCCTTGAACCCTGTTTTCTTTCAGCAGGCATTTCAACACTGCATTTATCCTTCTGGCTTACTGTTATTTTAAAATCAGGGCTGCAATATTAAATGGATTATCATCTATTCTTACAAAGTTCTTCAGCTGAAAGAGGCTCCCAGAGCAGTTTACCAAAGAACACCAAGGCCTGTTACAGACTGCCAAAATAAAGCTGCTTCGGGTCTCTTTGGAGGTATGCTATTTAAATGATGCATGGGTCCTAAGAGTCCGGAGGTCGCGCCAAAGCCACACTCCATTCCTAAACACTGGAGTGCAGCTTTGGTGCAGCTTCCGGATTCTTAGGATGCATGCATCATTTAAACAGCATACCTCCAAAGAGACCCGAAGCAGCTTTATTTTGCCAGTCTGTAACAGGCCCAAGACAGTCCCAATCTCAGACATATAATCTAAAACACAACATAAAGGGGTAAAAGATTGAGAGGAACAAAATATAAAACCTGACACCACTTCTTAGTTATTAGTGGTTAATTAGTTAACCAGGTAACCCCTTCCACATATTATTCACATTAAAGATTACATCCTCCCTTTGCCCTCCTTTTCCCCCTCTGATCTCAATGATGTAATTAACCATTGGAGATAGTTCTAGCATATCATCCTGAACACATTATGATCCCATCTGATTTTGGAAGTTCAACCGCATCTGTACTGACTGGGAGGGCAATCTCCAGGGACAGCTAGGACGTAACCCTGTCTGAAAGCCAGGAGAGCCACTGCCAGTCAGAGATGACAGAACAAAGTAGATCTACCCATGTTCTGACTCAATATAAGACAGCTTCCTACATTACCACATTGTACAAGGGCTCTTCCACGTAACCACAAACTCAAATTACAAAACTCCAGGTCATTTGCTCCACACATATAGCCAACGCCTCATTCAATCTTTTGTTGAGTGCACAAGAGGGTGGGGATGAAGGCAGAAGAACAGAACTTCAGATGGAGTAACTCCTGAGTTCCTTCGCATCACACGGATTCCCTTCACAAGAGTAACAGGGGAAAGGGCCTGTTGTTGTGTGCCTTCAAGTCGTTTCCAACTTAGGGTGACCCCAAGGCAAACCCATCATTTTCTTGGCAAGATTTGCTTCAGAAGAGGTGTGCCTTTACTCTCCTCTGTGGATGAAAGAGTGTGACTTGCCCAAGATCACCCAGTAGGTTTCTGTGGCAGAGCAAGGATTTCAACCCTGGTTTCCAGAGTCACAGTCCAACATTAAAACAACTATGCCACACTGCCCTCCAGTATTCATTTAATGCTCAGCTTGATGCTTTATCTTATGTGAGAACTCTTTAAAATGTTTTCCTCAGTGGCTCCCCTACACTAGTGATTTTCCTTCATTGTTTACTAATTCTAATCTGGTGGCACAGTGTCTTCATTACATTCTCCACTGAAATATTAATCCTGAGACAATGTTAAGATATAATAGCATCAGTAACAGTTACTGTTATTTCTCCCGTTCTATTACTCTTTGTCAATCTATCTGCTATTTTCAAAATTCTGACCAGTTGGTCAACCACATGGTCAAATGACAGCCCAGCCCAGATGCCTGTTGTGAATTATCTGTAGACATTAGGATGTGATTCTGAAAGCTAGCGTAGGTTTAGAAGATATCACCACCACTTCATAGAATTTCAGTCACAAGCAGCAAAGCAAAAAGGAAAGCATTTTGTGTGACGGTATTCAAGTGCAGTCTCCATAGTCCTATTTGCTGAGTCTTTAGGAAGCAACATGAACATGCCTGCTATTACCCATATACTAAAGCCCCTTCTTAGCATCATTTAAGTTCTTTTTCTGACATGAAAAATTCTGCAGTTTCATTCATAGTGTCCACCATGTTTAGCAGTGGCATTCTTTCATGTTACCTTGTTCAAAATATACTTTAATCTTTCTAACATTAAGTGTTTCATTCATCTTTGCATCAACAGGAGTTCTAAAATTAATAAAGAATTCCAAGCAGAAGTAATAGTAGAATATCCTAAACTGCTAATGAAAATACTTTTCAGCTTTAAGTAAGCAGCAATGGCAGAAACACAATCTGTTCCACACATGTAGACTAATGCCATCTGTGCAATCATCACTGCACAGACATGAACCTCAAATTTATTATGGCATGAAACCCCTCCAAGGCCTAAATCCAACTACTAGTCCCAACTAGAACACACCCATTGAATCAACAGGATTTACAAAGATGCTGGTTTACCAGTCAACAATTAATTTTTACCACAGGGGTGATCAAACTTAAGTATGTAAGTACAGTACTGATGTTAATCACTCTTTCTCTCTGTTGCACTATGGCCAGCAATTTAATATTACTGTATTGTTCACTGATTCAGAAAAGGGCTGTCACCAGAAGAAAGCCTATTAGTTTTTCCAAGGTGATATCGGATCATAATCATTAGGCCGTCTTCTTTAAACAAACACTTGTTTCTTCTGTTTTGTGACTTGTATTTGATACAGCTATTTGGGAAGGATAAAATGCAGAGATGTATTCTCTCATCAAGCCTCAACAGGAGATGTAGAGGAGAGCTTTTCCATCAGGTGTGCCGAAAGACCCACTCCACCAGTCTCCTGTCCCTGAACTGCTCCCAACAAAGAATCAGTATCTGACTCCCCCACCCCACCCTTTGTTCTTGCACTGCCCTCTTCACTCCTATTTCCTCTTCTATCTTACCTTTTAGACTGGAAGCCTTGGCATTTTTCATTTATCTAAATCAAGCTGCTTTAGGAATAATAAATATTTCCAGATGTTTTGCCCAAGGAAGAATCCCCAAATTTGCTTCAGATGAAATAGCAGCTCTGTGCCAAAAAGGTAATGATGCATCAGTAGAAATTGGCTGGGTCAACCTTAACATTTCTCAAAACAGACAGAAAAATCAGATGCACACAGGACTGCTTTTTCACTGACTTTTTAGTATTTGATCTCTTCCTCTGGGTAGCACCTGGAACTGCAAAATGCTGTAACCAAGAGAAGACCCACACCAGGTGACTCACCTCAATCTGCTGAACTGTCAGATCCAGGAAGGTATTCTCATTCCGCACACCAATAAGGCTTTTGGGGCCTTTACACCCCATACTGGTGCCCAAGCCACCATTGAGTTTCACTACAACCAGCTTGTTCAAAACTGAAGCAATGCTATCAGGTAAACCCCTGGCTTTTATCTTCTCATAGGGCTGTATCTGAAAGAAAAGCAATTGTTTCACGATTCATTCACATATGACTGAAGTAATTTTAACCTGATTTATACTTCTTACGTTTATACTTATTCCCAAATATCATTAACAAAAGAACTATAAATAAATAAAGTAGTAATGTTATTGTTCCAAGCTATGATTTAATGAGGTAAGAGGCACATGTCTGCAGCGATTATTTTGTGAAAGAGGTTTAGTTTATAAGGCATGCTAAGCTAAAAGTACTTCTAATTGCATTTTAATTTTGTTTACTGTACCACCACCATTTCATGTAAATTATGCAGAGCATAATCCTGGCCATCTCTGCTCAAAGGTATATAAGAGGAATTGAAGCATGAGAGACGTATTCTCACAGAGAGAGAGAGAAAGAGAGAAACAGAATGCTGTATCAGACTGCAACCTTACGGTCTGTGGAACATATTTTTGAATGGCATATGCACTTTGAACTTCACAAAGATGAGCTGTTTTTCAAGTGTCCTTCACGAAGATAAGCTGTTTTTGAAGTATGTCATTCTCCACTTGTACAAGTTTCTTACCTATCTTGTGTTTTAATTGCTATTTCAATACAGTAATATACCTTTTAAAAATTAATCATCTAAACTGCAACAACAGTAGAAACAGTAAAAATAGGAACAATTTAATAACAGCTTTTAACTTAGGAGTCTGAGCCAGTTTCAGAAGATTTACCTTCCTTATCACAAGAGTTCATTGTCGTAATGTCTGATCAGAGTCTAACATGGGATTGAAGTGGTTTCGCAATTTGTGATGTGCCCAAAAATTCAATAAATGGAACCCATGTTTCAACAAAAGTATCATGGCTTATTAGTCACTTGTAATATACCTGTAAGAGCTAACATGTTTATTAGCATGCTAATTTTGTTTAGGCTTTAATAATTTCACTTCCTGCAGCCATTTCACATTAGCTTCATGTGATTATTAACAACCTGCCTGCAAAACTTGCATTTAAAGACAAATTTCAAAATAATTTGCTAAGAGCAATGCCACAAATTGACTTAGATTTTTTTACCAGATTTCAATCACAAACTTTTCTTCCCTGTTCCAAATCTAGCATAAAAACAGTGTCATTTTTATTTTGAAAGCTTGTGACATACATTTTATGCATTTTGGTTGGCCTAATCAAGATATCAGTGTTTTGTGGATTTCAGATGTTCTTGTATTTATGTGGCAGGATCACTTCACTGAAAGAGATGCCCTTTCAGAATGGCCTCATGGAAATCACTAGGTTCCAAGGAAATCAAAGGGTTTAATGTCCAAGAAATGTATGTAGGCATTTGACACATATCTGAGAAGTCTACTTATACATTCTCAGAAATTCACACTATTTGGTTCTGTACATGAACTTGAAAATAATATGTTTTCACAATTAAAATACTGTAAACATAAATATGGAGACCTTCAACTTAGGAAGAGACAGAATTGTGAAATTTCTGGTAAGAGGAAAAGGAGTTCCATGTCACAAGGCTGAATATCACTGCTGCAAACCCAGGCTTTGACTGCAGATCTTCTCCAGAGCTTGGGAAGGTAGCCTTTTTGGAACTAGAAGTGCAAGAATCCATAGCCATGAATTATCATTTGCATGGAGAAGTAGTCCTAAACAAAAACTTTTCTAAGCCCTGGTTTAGCTATCTGTACAAGGGAGGGACAGTTTCAAGAAAGATCACATTAATTTTAATGCCTATGGCCTACTTCACATCTTTAATTGCTCATGCTCTCAGCAGCCACATTTTGCAGCCTGCTTTACTTCCTGCCCATCTCATCCCATCCCATATCTCCCTTCAGTCATCTGCCTGGATGTTCAGTTGGATTAACTATGCTATGGATAAATAGTGACCACTAGTTTTAGGACCAGAGAAGTTATCTCTGGGCTGTTGAACCAGATCTACCTTCTTGTTTACAAGTATCTTTGCCACCACAACCAACAGTTTGCTACAGGCACTGACTTACCCTTAAGGAAGTATGTGGATTTGAAATACTTTGTAATTACAACTGGAAATGGCAAGATCTTAAGAATCCTCAGGGCAAAGAACAGGACAGCACCTGAAGTTGAGTTCAGACATACCTCAACCTCCAACCCCACATAAATTGATAAAGTCAACAGGCTTTCTTTGCAATATGCCCCAGCAGGCAGAATGAAGGCCTTCACCAAAATCCCTGTTCACACAAAACTGTCCCTCGTCCTGAATTGTGAAATATTCCAAAATTGACCACATGGGTGGCTGAGACAGTGACACCTTTGCTTTCTGAAGGTTCAGTGTACACACACAAAAAATATGCACAAAAGTATTAATAATATTGTGTAAACATTACCTTCAAGTGATCTGTATAAGGTGAATATGAAACACAAATGAATTTTGTGTTTAGACTTGGATCCCATCACCAACATATTTAATTAAATAATTCAAATATTCCAAAGTACAAAATGTAAAGAAGAAGAAGAAGAAGAAGAAGAAGAAGAAGAAGAAGAATCTAAAACACTTCTGGTCTCAAGCATTTAAGATACAGGATACTCAATCTGCACCACATTTTCAACTTCTCAATGAACTTATGGTGTGCAACTCCACATCTATATTAAATGCTAAACATCTGTATTATTCTCTCCTTGCAGTCGCAATTAAATTATAATGTCTGAAAAAAGCACAATCTTCATGAGAACATACAGGTATACCAAGAAGAAGATGGCGATGGCAGTATTGTAACTTGTGCTGTGATATCGTAAAAGGAAGGAGAAGTAAAAATGAGACAGTTTAGACATCCAGGGGTTCAGCAGTTCTGCATTGTACAACTTCCTTTCCTTAGCACCCTATTCATGTGACAATTGCTAAAGAGGAGGCAGTAGGTGTTTTACAAGTTCAAGTGTAAATATTTTAAATCAACTTTGCATCATCCTCCACAGAAGCAGGAAGGAACATACTTTTTCCATAAGCCAAGCCTATCTTAGTCATGTACTTAACTGTGACGTAACTACATTATAGTACAGCGGAGGAAGTTGACCCAAGAAGGACTGGCAGGTATTTCATGAATACTTTCCCAAGAGTATGTTAAAACATTTACTGAAAGTGTGTAATTATTTACTTTCAAGGATACTAGGTCTCGGATACTGGAATGAGCAAAACTAACCAGTGTGAAATGCTATATGGGCAAGAGTTCTGCTACAATGGCGTGTTTTCTAGCCAAAGGCTGTGGTTTTTTCAAATATTGGGAAGACACAATTACAGCTGTCAAGAGAGAAAGGCTGGTGCGGGCAAACACATTTATTTGGGAGTAAGTTCTACTGAATTCAGTAGCAGATCTACAGCACTATATAAATAAAGCATAATGATAATAATAGCAGATTACTTCTAAATAAATCTGCCCAGGATTGTCTATGGTCAGGATTTCTGCAATCAGAATGTAAGATATACTAGGGCTTGTTTTATTTTTGGTTTGCATATGTTAATAAAAGCTAGATTTTAAGCTTTTTAAAAAATAAGTTCCCAGCTGTCCTCCTAAGACAGTGAAAGTACTTTTTGATAGATTTATTAACTATGCAAATGCCGTATCGTCAAAACAAGAAGATAAATAAGAGTATAGATTACAAATGTTTTAAAAGTTTATTAATACAAATAAAAAATACCATAAAATTAGTAAACTGAGTGAGATTTGAGCCATGTTTCTCAGACTTTCTGAATTTGAATACTAGTATTTTTAAAGTTTTAATTTTTTTAAGTTAGCAGTTGTGGTTTTATCACACACTAAGGTGCTTTCCAAAGAAACAAAGCTTAAAAGCATCCTCATGCATGGATCTCACAAACAGAAACTTCGTATGAAGAACTGATCGTGAAATGGAAGCCCTAGCAGATGGTGCAAATAGTCCACAAATTTCAACTAATACATGTAATCCAGTGATTTTCTTGTTTGTGCCTTACCCATTCTGAAGGTTAACTGGCTAAGTAGTCAGTACAACAGGGAGCAATTTTTAAGAATTCTTCTCCAATTAAAAAAAACAACCATCTGCAGACCTGTGGCATTATTTACATAGTTGGAAGCAATTTAAGTAGTGGTGTAGCACTTTGGGTTTGGCCAGTCAACCAATTACAAATCCATCTAACAGTTGCATTGTCTAGCCCATATTTTACTAGCTTGTTTGCAAGAATATCATGGGGGACCTTGTCAAAGGTCTTACTGGAATCAAGATACAGTGCACTCGCACCATATGCAGGTGTGTATGGGGCTCAAGCATACGTGGTATTTACCTTATGTGGGGGAGGACGGATCCCCTGTGTAAGGCAAGTGCACACTGTATTTTGTATCTACAGCATTCCTTTCCTCTACGAAGCTGGAAATTTTATCCAAAAAAGAGGTAAGATTAGTCTAGCATGACTTGTTTTTGAGAAACCCATGTTGACTTTTTGCAATTATGGCATTCCCATCTAAATGCTTACAGATTCTCTGTTTATTGATCTGCTCTAGAACCTTTCCTGGTATTGATGTCAGGTTAACCAGGTGGTAATTCTTTGGGTCCTCTTTCTTCCTCTGGTCCTGGAGACTTGAATTCATTTAGATTAAGCAGGTATTCCTGTACTTCCTCTTTACTCATTCTGTGCTGCATCTCCCCTACTGTGTCCTCTGCTCCATTTTCCTCAGGTTGAACATCCTTTTCCTTTTGTGAGAAGAGTGAGGCAAAGGTGTTGAGTAGTTCTGCCTTTTCTCCACATGATGGCCCTGCCATTTCATTCTTCCTTTTGCTATGGACATAACCAAAAAAGCCCTTTTATTGTTTTAACCTCTTTACAAAACCTGAACTCATTCCGTGCTTTTGCTTTTCTGACTTTCCTCTTACATGGGCTAGCTATTCCTCTGAATTCCTCCTAGGTGATTTCCCCCCTTTTCCATTTCTTATACATGTCCCTTTTAAAATTTAGCTCAGTTGAAATGTTTTTAGAAACTATCCTGGTTTCTTGAGACACCTCTCATTTTGATTCCTTGTTGGAACAGTTTGAAATTCTGCCTTCATTATCTCCCTTTTGACAAACTCCCATCTGTCCTGAACTCCCTTCTCTTTTACTATTCCAGACCACAGAATCACACCCAGCATTTCCCTAAGTTTACTGAAATCAGCTTTCCTGGCATCTCAAATGTGTGATTGACTATGTTTGGCTTCCCCTTTCCACTGTATAACAAACTCCAGGAGAATATGGTCACTCTCACCTAAGGATCCCACCACTTGCACCCCATTAACCAAGTCATCCCTGTTGGTTAGGATCAGCTCTAAAATAGATTATCCCCTTGTTGCCTCTTCCATCTTTTGGACAATGAAACTGTCTTTCAGGCAAGTGAGGAATTTGCTGGACTTTAAATTTTTGGCCGAGTTTAACTTCCAGCAAATATCAGGATAGGTGAAATCACTCATCACTATTACATCTCTGCTTTCTGGATGTGTGGTCATGCGATCTAGAAAGGCATCATCCAATTTCTCACTCTAACTTGGTGGTCTATAGTGGACTCCCAATATAGTAGACTTAGGGAAGCAAACTTAGGAAATCCCTGTTGTTTCCCTCCCCTTTAATTTTTTCCAAATGCTCTCCACCTGGCTTCTAGGATTTAAATCCCGGATCTCTTCACAAGTGTAAACATCCCTGACATATAATGCTACTCCTTCTCCTTCCCTGTTTGGCCCATTTCTCTTAAAAAAACTATAGCCCCTATTATTACATTCCAATCATGAGACTCATCCCACCAGGTTTCAGTGAGGCCTATTACAGTGGCCCTTGGTTTCTGCTGGAGTTTGGTGTCAGAACCCCCTGTGGATATCAAAATTCATGGATACTCAAGTCCCATTAAATGCAATAGCATAGTAAAATGGTGTCCCTTATACAAAATGGAAAAATCAAATGTTGCTTTTGGGAATTTATATGTATTTTTAAAATATTTTCAAGCCACGGATGGTTGAATCTGTGGATAAAGAATCCGGGGATACCAAGAATTGACTGTATATCATATTTACTTTGCTATGCTAGGAATTCAAGTTCATCTTGTTTATTTCCCATGCTCTGTGCATTAGTGTGGAGACATCTAAGATCATGGGACATCCCCTCTAGCTGCCTATGTAAAAAAATTTCCCTCCTCCATTTGGTCCTTGAACTGTTTGGGGCTTGTTCTCTCTATAACAGTTTGACTATTATCTCCAGCCCTTGATAAATTCTTGCCCTCCAGAATATTCTCTTCCTCCCCTGCAAAACTCAGTTTAAAGCCATCCTGATCAAATATTTAAGACTGTTGGCAAAGACGTTTTTGCCAACTGGTGTAAAATGCAACCCATCCCTTGCCAGAAATCACCCCTCCTTCTTTGTGGCATCATCTGCAGAGCCAGTTGTTCACCTCCGCTATTTTCCTCTCCTTTCCTGGCCCATAAAGTGGCCCAGAAGAGATTAGATGATAATCTGTGCATCCAGCTCTTCCAGCTTCCTACCCAGAGCCTCATAATCCCTTATGATATTCTGAATGCTGATATTCTGAATGCAGTATCATTGGTTCCCACGTGGACCAAAAGGAAGGAGTAATGGTCAGTACTCTTGACAAGCCTCACTGTGACATCATGGATTTTTGCCCCAGGGAGACAGCACACCTCCTGAGACATCCACACATCCCTGTTTTTGTACTCCTCAGCAAAGAATCCCCCCACCACTAATTGTCCTTGTCTTAGGCTTGGCAGCAGCCATTCCCTATATTCATTCTATCAAGGTCTCCTCCACTCTCTCTGAGGACTGGCCCCTGCTACTCTTCCTTGTCATCCATGATAAGGCAGAGAGCCTCAAATCGATTCTGTAACTGCAAGCTCACAGAACGCTCCCTGGTTTTCCTACTTCTGGGTGTCACATTGCTCCAACTGTCTACCTCCTGTGTATGGGAACTGACACCCTCCACAAAACTTTCTTTGTGTGTTCCCCATCCGAGACAGTCCATTCTGATCTGTCCAGAAAAGCTCTTGCTTCCTAAGGTACTGAAGTGTACATACCCAGTCCTCCAGCTGTTGGACCTGCTCTTCCAACAGGGTTACCAACTTGCACTTGGTGCAGGTGAAGTTACCCATATCCTTTGGCAAGAACACAAACATACCATATCCCTCACTGTCCATATATGGTAGTCTTAATTAGGCACTGGAGAGAACTCTGGGTCTCCCCCTTTAAACTCTGCCACAAAGCACCCACATGAAACACCCTTGCTGTCTTTGCCTGTTCACTAAAATGCAGAGACTAAGGCTGCAGCTATATAGAGAAATACTCGCTGCTAGCTTCTTCCTCAGCAAGTCTCTGATTCACTTCCTCTGAGCAAAAGCCCTCCTCCCTGGGTCCAGATGCTTAAGAAGGGGACCTGTGCCTACATCCAAGAGAACAATAGAATGCACAATAGGAGCACAAATCACATTTCCATTCAGCTCACACAAACAATCAGCCTTGACCCAACAGACCTAAAGTCACCAAACTACAATATAACAATAGACACTGATGCACACACAAGCAAGCATCCACTATGCTCAAACAAACCAAAAAAGTCTTACCCCAACTGACCTTCACCTTTGATCCAACAAACTCTCCCTAAAGACTCTCTGGGAATGGGAAAGGTTAACCCCACAGACCCATGTTCACCTTCTGCTGTCTCTTCCACCACAGCCACATCAAACACCTCTGTTGGCCTGGCAAGTTCACCAAGCTCCAGAGACTGGACTGTAGCTATTATGTCCCATTGTCTTGAAGCCTTCTGGATTAGTGGAATACTTAGTACAGTGGACCCTTGTTATACGCTGGGGTTTGGTCCCAAGATCCCCTGTGTATAACAAAATCCGTGTATGCTCAAGTCCCATTAAATATAATGACATAGCAAAATGGTGTCCCTTATAAAAAATGGAAAATCAAGTTTTGATATTTGAAATGTATACTTTTTTGAACATTTTCAAACCTTAAGGGCAGACTGTATTACAAAATAATGAGGTCCATTACAAAAGAAATTATTCACATCATTTTGTTGTAACTTACAGAGTCTTCTGGAGGTCTCTGAATCTTCCCCCAGTCTACAGAAGGTCCCTTTTCTTGTAAGAATCTGTGAAAGAGCTTTTTAAACCCTTCCAGGTCTTTCTTAGTGTGCTAAAGAGAGAGAGAGAGAAGAAAATGAGAGTAGACACAAGTAGCCCTGGCTCATGTGCCAGCCACACTAAAATGAACTGTTGTACATCAATTTTAACAGATCTTTTACCAAAAAAAATTTGATGGGTTCTGTCCATCAGTAAGGGACAGTCATCCCAACCAGTTAGGCCATTCTGGCATACATCTAAACCTTAAGGGTTTCCCCCCCTTTTTGGCCAGAAAATGCATCATAATGGTGTACTACAT
This sequence comes from Sceloporus occidentalis, assembly GCA_023333645.1. Lineage (NCBI taxonomy): Eukaryota > Metazoa > Chordata > Lepidosauria > Squamata > Phrynosomatidae > Sceloporus > Sceloporus occidentalis. Next base: position 8,377,433 of record JALMGF010000004.1, on the reverse strand, counting down.
CTGCCATCTGAAACCTATTTATGGTTATTACTTGTGGAGCTCATAATAGTATCCCTAGGAAAATGAAGCATGTGCTGCTGAACTGCTATACCCAAGCCTAGACTTATGTGGCACTGAAGGCAAGACTATAGTAGGTTTGCCTGGTGGCTGAAGAGAGGGGGGAATGTGATTTTGCTCTGCCACCATATAGTTCAGATAAGTGTAGCATTTCATCCACTGTACATCATCACTTTTTTGACGAACCATGGAAAACAAAGCATTTGGGGTAGTCTTTTATTCACTGTATTTGCTGTATTTACTCCTACTTAATGTTTTATGAACTGGATAATGCTTACAGACAACACAGCTCCTAAATAGGCCCCGCTTTAAATTCTACTGCCAGTGGCCCAAGTACATCTGTCCAGATTGTAACATGAAAACATCTAGTGACCTATATTTCAAATATGCCTCTAAATTTGAATTTCACATCAAAGGCATTTCCCCTCATGAACTTAATTTCATTTCTGTACCTACCTCCAGTTCATTCTGTGGTGCAGTTGCAAGTATTTTATCCAATTCCACTTTCATGGCATATTCCAGCTCTTGTCTAATTGCTTCCTGGAATGGGGACGTACCAGCCTGAGACATTGCTTTGCTAAAATCTGTTTTAAAAACAAAGCTGGTTTTAGTGTGTACATTTAAGTGACAAAGTACTTCCAGAGAAGAAAAAGAATCTTAAACTATATTAAAAAACACCCCCCTTTTTTTTCACATGATTTTTTAAAAAGCAACCTACACTTCTTCATTAATATATTAACCAACTAAGCAATGGACAAAAATCCCAGACGTTAACAGCCTGGAGGAATAGCATCAGACCATTCTGCAGTTCAGTGCCAGACATTACATATTTGTTGAGCAATATCATTTTCCTCTCAATAAATTATGTCATTCAAAAATAGAAACCTGCCCATGGACCGTCATGCTATTCCCAGTTCCAGTAATTTGTTTGCATCACTCCTTACCCGCTCTTAGCCTTCTTTTTCCTAGGTATTCAATTATTACCCTGGGTACCAAGCAATATGAAAAGTAAATTGCTCTGTTCCATCAATCTTTATTTCCTTAGCATTTATCTTACCAATGAGGAAATAATAGAATACACATCCAGTAATATCTGATTTGGGAGTGTTAATCTGTTTATTACTGTAAGAACAAAGGGTGTTGCCTTTCTGTGGTCATTGTTTAAAATATGTTAACAAAAGGATTTGGTTGCTCAATTACAAAAATTTAGTATCAGTCTTTCACAATTCCACGCTTCTGGTATAACTTGGCCATGATGAAGCATGAATTGAGATAATGTGGTTTAGCTCCACTCAGCCATTGACCCAAATGCTTTTATTCTTAGAGTTGGGACAAGGGCCAATTCTACTCCTATAAGTCTGACTGAGAAAACTGAAAGAAAACATACCTATGGTCAAAGTGACTTCATAAAATAGTTTAAATTCTTTAGCTATGTTAAATGCATACTGATGTTCAGCATACAAAAATTTCTTGCAAGAAAGGAGAGCAGAGAGTGAATATGCAATATATTTTCTATTTTCATAATAGACAAAAAAAAAAAACTCAGGAAGATTCCTGCTGGATCAGGCCAAAGGTCTATCTAGTGCTCCATTTGCACAGTGACCAACACACTGCCTGCCTATAGGAAGCTCACAAGGACGACACGACAGCAATGCCACCTTTCCCCATGTTACTCCATACCTGGTATAACAAAATGTGGGAGCATTAACCTGCTTCTTTTTCACTAAGGGTAGGGAAAATGTTCCAGCAACTATCAGGGTTTTTAACGCTAAAGTTGTGTCTTTTTTTCTTAGGCTAATATCTGGTGTCCCCATGTGGATCTGCTCTTTACTTGGAGTCTGTCTTTAATTATTTAATAGACATGGCATGGGCTTATTTTATACGTTTTGGGCTTCACTGTTGCCTTATTCTTAATCCCAACTCCTTGGCATTCAAGACAGTGTCAGAATTTTATGATTTTGGATGAAGGCAGTGTCATGTAAAATCACCTCTGTAGCCTTATCTCCCTCTTATTTCTTATCCGTGGACCTAGATTGGGTCAAATCAACTGTCAAGCAAAGGTTTAATGGGCATAGATTATCAAGAATGACAAAAAGCTTCAAGAGTACCTTGCTCTCCTCAATAACTGGGTTTATCATGCCCTCTGCACGGATCGAATGTCTTAGCTAGGCTAGTTAACTATCCCAAAATATAGAAATGTTTAATCCCCTTCACTCTAACTAACCTATTAATTGGTAGGTTTCATAAAACTGCACCGAAGAAGAGATTCTGCCCCGAGATCATTATGATATTGAAACTATACTGCATATCTTTTCCACTATACTTTTTACCAAGAGGCCAGGGACGATCTACTATATCCCATCATACAAAATTTTCCTGGGCATTCCTACAAGTCTCTTGTGGTTATCCTGCTGCAGGACTCTCATCAAGTGGCTAAATTTTTAAACCTGGCTGTTTTATGCAGAGTATCCTTGCCTACTATATGCAACATAACATATTATTATAATTATCAATTTGTTTAAACCATATTTACATTTTTAATGTGAATGTCTTCACATGTTCTGCATTAAAATGTATTTAACACAGTGTTTTAATGGTCTGTTGACTGCATGTACTGTATGTATTATGTAACTCTTAATACTATTTCATTTTTTAAAAAGTAGAGTCAATTAGACACCACACTTCATTACGGTTGCCTTGCATATTTAATACTATGAGTACTGTTAATTCTGGAATGTATACAAAACCAGTGAGCTTGATGCAAATGAAAGTTCTTAATAAAGAGGTTATTTTTTTTCTTACCAATTAATGTTATGCTTAACAAATTCCAGGTATTTTATAGCTATGGCTTCGACGGGATACATTTGACCTCAAAGCAACACTGATACAGTCATTTTATTCTTTATGTATCAACAGAGGGTTCAACATGCAAGAAAGCCTTAAGCAGGTTGTCAGTTTCAGAAAACCCATGGATGACAACTGCTTTTCTTTTCTTGGTAATAAAGAAATTATGAGTGAAGCACAAAATTATGCATGAAGGAAGTCAACCGTTTCAACATGCAAACTCTGCCTTTCATTTCACAACACTCCCAATTCCATAAAAGAGCATTTCTAGGTTTTGCAACACTTGCCCAGGGCATTTTTATATTATATATATGTTATTTTAGCTTGCTTAATAACTTTCATTAATTCAGAGGCACGAGGCATTCTCCAAAGCCAACTCTTCTGTGAAGACTGGAGTTGCCATTTTTCTACTCCTACAGTAGCCACATTTATTGTGTAGGTAGGCAGAGTGCTGCAATACAGTACATGTACTGTGGCAAGGAGCATGTGAGATACTGTGATATTTGTTTACTTTAGAAATGCCTAACCAAAGAAAACCTTCTATGTTGTCCCTTTCTGGGAATTTGGTCCCATGCACATATGTCTTGTAAAAGTGTTCTTCTCACTGAAGAGGTTTCTATCTCTACCAACCATTTCTCAAAGGTTGCCCACTTAATTCTCAGGACCACCAGTTTCATCCAGTTTGGCAACAGTAAGGGGTTGTAATAATTCTAATCCAAAATCTGGATTAGAGCTCGATTTATATTAATACAAATAAGAATTTTCTGGTTTGCCTTTGTAACTACACATCATACAGCTGAAGGCTATCAGGCAACTAATAGACTTGAAAGGTATTCTGGATAAGTAAATCCGTTTTACTTATCTATACATTTACTGTTTACTTTCCATTTACTTCCTATTGCATACATTTAAATCTGTTTTTACAGTCATGGTTTCCTTGTAATTTCAGAAGCACAATTAAGAATCCAGCATCAGAATCCTCAAATCATTCACAAAACTGCACATTCTTAGGGTTCTTCCATTGTTAGCTATCAAACAGTTTTGGAAAGTGATTAAAATGTGTACATAAGAGATTGTGTTTCAATCTAAAGTAATTAATGAAAGGCATGAGACCTCATTCGGCTAGTAAATTTTCACTAGAAAAAACTGAATTCTGCTTTTCACCCGTATCTTTTAAATGTCACGTGACCTAAGAATAGTACAGTGCGTCCTCGCCTTATGCAGGGGATCCGTTCCGGATCCCTCCGCGTAAGGCAAATTCCACCTATGCTCAAGCCCCATTGGAAACAATGAGGCTCGTGCGCGGCAGCGCAGGTGCGCGCGGGGCGCAACGGGCGCACGTGCCCATTCAATTGAATGGGACGTGCCACCCCTTCTTCCCCGCACGCGTGCCGCGGCTTGAGTGCGTATGCTCAAGGCTGCGTATGGCGTGCCCGTGTATGGCGCGGGCGCACTGTATAGACATCTACCTCTCCTTTCCCTCTCTCTTTACATCTCAATACAATTATCTAAAGAGATCAAGGTCAAAGCACCAACAACTGAAGCATGGTATATGAGTTTATGTTGAGAGATTATTTCAGATTACAAGAAATACTGTTGCTTAATATATGAATCTCACTAGTTTCTTCCAGAAACTAATTAGTACTGTATGTGCAAAGTTTCAATAGGTCAGTTCTACCTGGTTGTTGCAGATGAGGGTAAGATCAGGAGCTATTTCCTGGAAAGAACTCTTTCTATAAGATCTGATCCTGCTTTTTTAAAACAATGGATTATGAAAACAATGGCTTCATTTAAAACAATGAATTCTCTTGACATTTTTTTCCAACGGAAGAGCATCACTGGGATAACAGAATGGTTAAAGGGGTCATGTTGAGGGAGCTGGAGAAGAGAATACAGAGAGGCAATGTAAGAGCCAGTCTAGATGAAACAGGGCTGTTTTTCACAACTACAGAATGTAGCATTCATGGATTCAAATTACAAGGAAGGAGATCCCAACTAAATGTTATTGGCTTTTCATTTCTATAAAATTTTTATCCTCATCTTGAACTATCCATAGCTTGAAAAATTTCAAAAATGTTATAAATCTCAGAAAGCAAACCTTGATTTTGCTATTTTATATAATCATAATCATATTTATTTATTTATACCCCACTCTTCAGCCAAAAGGTTATGCCAATGTATTTAGTATGACTTGAGCACCCATGGGTTTTACTAGCCACATGAGGGTCTGGAACCAAACTCCAATAGATACCAAGGGCCCACTGTATTAGATGAACTCCCTGGTAGTAAGTGCTGTTTAAAACTGGAACTGACTACTCAAAAGGTGGTGGACACGGTGGAAGGATGGCCGATGCTAGACAAAGATGGAGACAACTACCCCACTGGAGTCAGTACAAACAATTTGCATCATAAATATTAGGCGCGCTGGATCTCTGTGAAAATGGGGAAACTGTAAATAAAAAAAACTTTTTTAAAACCCAAGATAACACCTCTCTAGGAATCTCTAGTTTAACCACAGAATTGCACTGGAGGACCTACAAAATGCCTAGAGAAATGTTTTTTCTAGGAATCTCTAGGTCTTCCATCATGACTCTAAAGTCAGCCTCCAGCAAAGTCACGCTGGATGACCTAGAAATTCCTAGAGAGAACAATTACTCAAATCTGTGAAAAATCAAGTCCACAAAAGTCAAAGCTGCATGTGTAGAGGGCTGACTGAATTGAGAGGTTATTGGAAAGTGAAACCATGGGCCGAAGCACATGGCCGGTCAAGAGTAGTCAGAGGCCACTCCAGCCACAAATGGGCTGGGACTGTGACAACCATACAGCCTGCTCCTGAAGTGATCCACCACTGTGGTCCCAAACTGTGTCTCCAAGATTAAAACATCTTTATAAAAGATAGATAGATAGATAGATAGATAGATAGATAGATAGATAGATATGAATGACATGGTTATTATTTTGTTATTTGGTTGACATGGTTATTTTTGATACAGTAAAGATAAGGCACATACAGTGCGCCTGCATCATTGTCGGAAGAAGCGCACACCAGAAGGAACAATGGCACGCGCATCTTTGGTGCATGCGCACTGCTGTGCTGCCACACCACACAAGCCCCATTACTTATAATGGGGCTTGAGCATACGAGCAATTTCTTTTATGCGGGGGGAGGGGGGCGGAACGGATCCCCCACATAAAAGAAGGGCGCACTGTACTGAATTAAAAAATCACTTTGTTAAAAAGGTTCTCCTACGAGTTTGGCATAAGTACAGTATAGAGACTCCCCCCTCACCAGATAAAATTACCTACCTCATCACAGGACACCGTTTTTAAAGGAAAGAACTGGTTAAAAACTGGGGAGAGTTGCATTATAATGATCTCTTGTACAGTGGTGCCTTGCCTTACACGGGGGTTCTGTTCCTGACACACACACACCCCATAAGGGAAATTCCACATATGCTCATGCCCCATTAAAGACAATGGGGCTCGTGCCTGCAGTGGTGCATGGTGGTGCGTGTGCCATTAGCCTTTCCGGCATGTCTTTCAGCGTATGCTGAAAGATGTGTCTCTCACACATGCGTATGATTCTCAAGGAAGGCAAAGCTTTTACAGCTTGCTTATATGCAACTTAAGGATTGATTTAATCAAGGCAAGAGAAATACAATCACAGAGGTTAGAAAAGAGTTATGTAAAGATGACCATATAATTTAAAAAGTGTATAAATGGCTTCTGAAACTAGAGAAGGAAGATGAGCCTGTAAAAGAATAAGGTGGGCCCAAAATATTGATACAGGGAAAATGTGTCCAAAAATATAATTTTTAATGTGAAGTCGAAGGTTTTCATGGCCAGCATCCATAGTTTTTTGTGGGTGTTTTGGGCTATGTGGCCATGTTCTAGAAGAGTTTGTTCCTAACATTTCGACAGTATCTGTGGCTGGCATCTTCAGATAAATTTTTAATTTTTATTTTGTGTGGTAATTTAAAAGAATACCTATATAAGATGATGCATAGATAGTGTCTAACTGCAAATAAGCTGTTAAGAATTGCCCATGTTTCAAATCAATTTTGGGGATGCCAAGTTAAGGGAGTTCCTTTTTTCATATGGCTATGACTATTAGTAATTTTAGTAGGATTATTTAGTTAGATCTGTGATGGTAGAATAATTTATTTTTCATTACATCCATGATTTATTTTTTTTTGGGGGGGGGGGTCAGAGTTCTACTGTGTATTTGTTTTGTATCCTCTTTCTCATTCTTTTTTCTCTTTTTTTCTCTTCTTCTCTCTCTCTCCCCCCCCCCATTTCTTTATCTTTGATTGTATATTATTTTAATTGTAAATTAGATTGTTTGCGTTAAAAAATAATATAAAATCAATTTCAACTCTGTGATTTTACATTTCAGGTCCTAGTTATGCATACAACACATAAAGCAAAATAAACTGCATACAGTACATATAAATGTTCTGCAAGATAGTTGATATATACTTTTGGGCTTGTAAATCTAAATTGAGCCTTGGTTCAGACAAGCACTACTATGAGAGTGCATGTGAACAAGTGAGGTAAGAGCAATGTGTGTTGCTTCAGATGCAATGACAAACAGCAACTAGGAGCAACCCATGGAAGGAAGGATAATATTCATAAATACTTTGAGGTGGGGAGAGAATACAGCTAGGTGATGCACAGGGACGTAGCCAAGGGGGGGTTCTTGGGGTCCGGACCCCCCCTTCCGTTAGATAAAATGCATGGTGCGTGCTGCCGTGCCGCCGCACCCAAGCCCCATTATAATGGTGGCACTTAGTCTGGACCCCCCCTTCCCAAAATCCTGGCTGCGTCCCTGTGATGCATGGCAGCCTGTGTACTTTAATGCGGAGCTACTCAAAGTAGCGGCCCCTGGACTGCTGCCTTTCTCTGAAACACTGACTGCTGGTCTTGTTGAGTTTCCAGGAAAGAAAAAAAATAGCAGTTGTATCAAATGGGCAGAAATATGGTGTCTGGCATACTGGGCAGTGGGGGGGGGGGATAATTGCTGTTCCCACATCAAATAGTCTGAGAATCTCTATTTTTATAGGTGATGCAGAAAGAAGCATTGCCTACTCCATCTACAACCCCATCCACAGTGCAGCTATAGTTTGATGGCATCCGGCCACCAGCCAATCAGTGGCCAATGGAAAGGAAAGGTGGATCCAACATTACACACAGTTACAGTGATGAATCTTTATACTCTACCACACTACTGCCTGATCTTGGTCTATGAGTAAACAAAATAGTTACACATAGCTAAGTAGCCACAGGCAGTTTTTAAACACATCATACAAAGCATAGCTCTTCACCCAGTAACATGCAATTTTAAGCTTGCATTTCCCAATGAGCAGTTACTTGTTTACATATTAACAGTGGTTTATTTCAGCCAAATAATTTTACATGTCTGCTCAAGTTAGTCCCACTGACTTCAGCAGGGTTTATGTCAGTACATACAGGACTGCAGGCTCAAGGCCTACTTGTAAGCTTATTGCAAGCAATGTATTGTAGCTATTTTAATTTTAAATTGCAGTTTGTCTGCTATTGATGACGATGATGTTTTTTGAACTGCAATAATATTAGGAGAGCATATACCATTCTCTAATGATCATGATCACTTTGGCACATTACCTGACAAAAATATACAACACGGTATTTGGTATTTTAGCTTTTTAAAAAATAAGTTCACAGTATAGTATACAATATCTGTATAGTGTACAATATCTTCCTTGTTCACCATGTCCCAACCCCTATGTCCTTCTGTGACATGCCACCTCCTACTGACCCTACTTGCCACAGGTTATCAATCTATGACAGTATATGTTACAATAGTAACTTCTGGCATGTTAATAGTAATTTTGGATAGTCAGTGTTTATCCTAATCCTCCATTACCACTCTCCAACATTTTCATGTTGTACAATTACAGCAGAAGTAACATTTATAGTCAATAATATTATTATATCTGCGGGAGGTTGATTTCAGGCTCAGTGTGGCTACTAAAGTCTGCGGATGCTCAAGCCCCACCACAACAGTGTAGTAAAATGATTTCTCTTGAACAAAATGGCAAAATCATGGTTTGCGTCTTAGATTATTTTTTTAATACAGTAGTTTCAAATCGTGGATGGTGGAATCCATGGATGCAGAATCTGCGGATATGGGGAGCTGACTGTATTATAAAACCACCTGCATACATATAAATTTTGATCTCAGGCGAGTTGGTCTTTTCATTTCTACCATGGTTGGACCCAAATTAACTGAAACCAGTTTGATGCAAGATGTAAAAGCTGAAGAACCGCTGCTCTTGACCATTTTTTAAAATGAGGTTGAGAGGGAAATCTGACATACTAGGAGGACACCTAAGTAATAGTGTTCAACTAACATCTCGTATAATTTTACTAATGGCAAAAATTGGCATTGTAAACACTCCTCTCTTCAGTTAGTGCTGTAAAATTGCTAGCGGCCTGGAAACACCATGCAGGCCTGACATTGCCAAATGTGAACATAGACACTAAAATTACAACTGTTTAGATTTCAGGACTGTGAAGGATTTATATATCAAGACTATCTTCCATGTTTGTTTTGTTATAAAAATGATACTTGGAGAAAATTACATAAAACCATTCTTATGCAAAACAGGTTTTTCCAGGGATGGAAAAAAACTGACAGCATTTTCAGACTGCTGATTTCAAGTTTCAATTAACTCTGCTTTTAGCTCTCTTCCCAAAGGTTACAGCATGCCTACAGGTAGTACATAATACCATGGTAGTACATGCATAGTAACCAGAAAATTAGTATCTTTCCATCTATAATCTCAATCTGAAGTATTTTGCACAAATAGGTAATGTATACCTTGTCTGTTTGACCAGCTTACAAAATACTTCTATTAACAAGCCTTTAGGGAAAAGTAGAAGGCACAAAGGTCCTTTCATTTAAAATAATAAACACACTGCCACAAGAATCATTTCCTTGAAAGATAGAGAGAGGGGGGGAAATACCACAGCAAAGCATCAGAGTCATCAGGTTCATGAAATCTCTTCTCATGTTTTGCAACAGAATTCCCAGTTTTGCAACAGAATATTCTGAGAATCCAAACCAAACCAGCTACACATAAGTGTAAAAAGACAGCCATAACCCACCAGAAAGACGGCATGCCCAAACTCACCTGAACCAATTGTGACTGCACTGAGAAGACCTTTAAATTATTTATACATAGCTATTTTTACAGCAAGATTTTAACAAGACACCCCAAGCCAGAACAAGTCAACAAATAAAAATTAAGAGTGACTGCCAACCTTACAGGTTTAAATTTGCCAGATTCAGAAACAGCAGCAGCAGCTGCCTCAAGCCTGGTTTTGGAGTCTTTGTGCATTTAAGGAGGAGGAATAGACCCAAAAACTAAGAGAAGTCAGCTTCCAGAAGGACTGGGGGAGGCACTCTGCTGTCACCTGAGCAACCCAGCTTTCCAAAGCTGGGGATGATGGGCTTCATTCACTCCATCTACTCCCACAACCAACACCAGCTTGCTTGCTTTGCTTGCTTGCTAGAGCAGGGCTCCCTTTAAAAAAAACAACCCAGGCATGCATCATCATCATCATCATGCAGCTTTCAGTACTCTACTTGGAAAATGAAAACAGCCTTACCTTTTGCCAGTGACGACATTTTGGATCTTTTAATGAAAATAAATACTCTCGGTTTGGTTTGGTTTTTTTACAAAATATAGAAAAATTAAGACACTCTTTTTCTCTTCTCCCCCTAGACACAAAAATCACACATACACAAAGGGGGAAAAACCTACAAGGCGACCTCAGGAAAAAAACAAAAAACAACAACACATGAAGGAGGCCTTTTTTGTGGTTGTTCTTGCTGCCCTTTCTGGTGGCAGAAGAGCTGGTGTTGTTTGCAAAGTATTGGTGATTGGGAAAGTGAGGGTTTTAGGTGTGTGTTTAAAAATGAAATGAAAATAAATGCCTCCCCAAAAAGGATCCCTCTCTTTCCTTTCCTTTCCTTTCCTTTCCTTTCTTCTCCTCTCCAGCAAAGGAATTCTAGGCGGCTCCAGAGTCTGCCTGGTTTCCTCCTGATCCTCTCCTTCCTACATCTGTCCTTGGAAATAAATGACTCGGAGGAGCTCTGGCTACGAGGTGAAAAAACCACAGGAATTCAGATTTCATCAATGAAAGAGGCGGGTCCAACAGTGAGCCTCCTTCCCCATCCATCCCCCAAGCCTCCTCCCTCCAAGGAAATTCACCATGCAGTCAGCCTCCCTGGGAAAGACCCACCAACCTCTGGCTCCAGATTCAGATCCAGCCCCAGGGCTGCCCCCCAAAGCCTTCCAGCCCCCTTACCTTCCAGGCTCAGGAGGATCAATTGGCTTTTACACTGTCCTGGCTCAGCTATGGAATCCACTGGGGGACCTTGGGCAAGCCACACTCTCTCAGCCTCCTCAGGGCAAACCTCCTCTGAACAAACCTTGCCAAGGAAACCCCATGACAGAGAGATCTTGTAGCCCCTTTGAGACTCACTGAAAGAAAGAAGCTGGCAGCAGAGGCTTTCATAAACTGAAATCTACAAAAGCTCCTGTTGCCAACTTCTTTCTTTCAGTGAGTCTCAAAGGTGTTACAAGATCTCTCTGCATTCATTGTGTAAGGCGACGAGCACATAAACCAAAGGATAAGCTAAGCTCATCCCAACAATAATAAATAAGCCTGAACCCCAGACCACTGAATGAAAAGGAATAAGTTGTAGAAACTGAAATATAGGTCTGTCCCCAGCTTCCCACTCCACCAAATGCATCTGAGGAAGTAGACTAGTCTAGAAAAGCTCATGCTACCAATTTCTTTCTTTCAGTGAGTCTCCAAAGGTGCTACAAGATCTCCCTACATACTGATTCTACAGAGTATTATTACCTTTGAATAATAATAATATGCATCTGAGGAAGCAGAGTAAAGTCTAGGAAAGCTAATGCTACCAACTTCTTTCTTTAGTTAGTCTCAAAGGTGCTACAAGCTCTCTCTACATACTGATTTTACAGACTAACACGGCTATAGCTTTGGGTTCCCTTTAGGGTTGCTGTAAGTCACAAACGACTTGAATGCACCCAACAACAACAACAACAACAAAGGGACCTTGTAGCACCTCTGAGACTTAACCGGAGGAGAGATGTGGTGGAGCTTTCCAAGTCTGGAGCCTACTTCCTCAGCTACACTGACTTTTGCAAGTTCAACATTGCTTCCTCCTCCACCCGCAATGTGCCAGTGGGGAGACCCAAAGGGGGTCCTGGGTGTGGGTTGCTGCTTGGCCCTTTCCCTCAGAGAAGCCTTGCAATGCTGAGGCAGCTAGGTTATGGGGCTGCCCTTGTTCCACCAAGGCTACAACCTTAAGCACCCACGCCTAGAAGCAGACTCAGTGGGGCTTACATCTGAGTAACTAACTAAGCATTGGAGAGCCAGCCTGGCCTAGTGGTTTGAGTGCTGGGACTATGACTCTGGAGACCCAGGTTCAGTTCCTATGAATTCCTATGGCTCTGGAGGCCAGGGTTTGATTCTTGCTTGGCCATGAAACCCAGTCGGTGGCCTTGGGAAAGTCACACTCTCTCAGCCTCCTCAGGGGGAAGGCAATGGCAAACCTCCTCTGAACTAATCTTGCCAAGAAAACCCCATGATAGATTGGCCTTAGGGTTGCCATAAATGACTTTAAAACACACAACAACAGCAACAGAACTATGCGTTGAACTAGCTGTTTGCACAAGACAACCCACCGACCCACGAGGTGGTTTCTTCCTCTTGCCCTCCTAGGCCTATTGACTCAAATGGAGGGGAGATTGTTTCAGAAAGCATAACCTTAGTTAAATATGGAATGTAGCAGATCCCGCTGTACAAACAAGGCAACTCACAATTTCCCCCAAACACTCTGGCGGGTGGAGTAGGGGGGCAAAGGGGAATGGCCTGGAGAAATGCATGGAACTCTGTTAATGTTTGAAGGGCTGAACAAGAAAAATAATGTCTTTTTGTGACTCTATGGAGCAACACAACAAAGTACAAGAGAGCCAACATTATAGTGCATTATAGTGGTCCTCAAACTGTGCCCTTTAAGTGATTTTTGGACCTCAGCTCCCAGAAGCCTCAGCCATGTTGGCCAATGGTCTAGGAATCTGGAAGGTGGCATCCAAAATCCCTTAAAGAGCACAGCTTGGGGACCACTGCCACTGTAGTGTTCTGAATGTTGGAATGTGACTCTGGACTCAGAGCAGGGTTCGAATTTCAGCTCAGCCATGGAAGCGCCACTGGGTGGCCTTGGGCAAGTTACACCCTCTCAGCCTCCTCAGAGGAAGCTCCTCTGAATGAGTCTTGCCAAGAAAACCCCATGATAGGGTCACTTTAGCAGTGCTCCCCAATATATTAAAATATGAGATTTTGGACTTCAGCTCCCAGAAGCCTGAGTCATGTTGGCCAATAGCCTGGGATTCTGGGAGCCGAAGTCCAAAATCACTTAATCAAGGGCACAGTTTGGGGACCACTGTTATAATATCAAGGGTTCAGCAGTGGTCCCCAAACTGTGCCCTTTGAGTAAGAGACTTTGGACTTCAGTTCCCAGAAGCCTCAGCCATGTTGGCCAATAGCCTGGGATTCTGGGAGCTGAAGTCCAAAATCTCTTAATCAAGGGCAGAGTTTGGGGACCACTGCTTTAGTGTGGCCAGAAAGGACATGAAGGCACACAGCAGCACACAAGAAGCACACCAGCGTCCCCAAAACAAGCTGAACACAGCCAAACCTATGGGGATGGGGGGAAGCCATGGGGAGACCCACAGACACAGACACAGAAGGAGAGGGCATACCAGACCCCTGCTCCTGGCTCTAAGGCCTTACTGGGGGCACACGACGAGCTCCTTCCCTCTCTCTCTCTCTCTCTCTTCCTCTCACACACTTTCTTCTCCTCCTCCTTCCCCAGAATTAGGAGGGAATTTAAAAGTGCAGAGGAGGGTCTCTGGGCTGCCTCCCCTCCTTGGCTTGAGGGCATTACTTAAAGAGGTCAGAGAGGCTTGCCCTTTTGCACATTTCCGCACTGCCCTCTTATAATGCTGCTCTTGCACTTTTACTGCTCTGCCTGCCTCCTGTTGCATTTTGGGGTTCGTAGTCCAGTGAGGCCTAAGAGCTCTCTGGCTGAGATTCTAAACGCCCCCCTTTAAACTACAAGACCCAGAATGCAACGGGAAGCAGGCAGAGCAGTTAAAGTGGAAGAGCAGCGCTATTAACTGGGTCTTTGCAGCTTAGCTCCACCTCCTTCAAGCAGAACCCTGGAAAGGCGGCCCCTGAAAAGGAACGGGAAGCCAAGGTTCCCGCAAAGGAGGACACAAAATGGAGGATATTCAAATGAGCCAATGAAACGGAACCAATAAATGAAGGACATGCAAATGAGCCAGTAAAACAGACCCAATGAATGGAGGGTATGCAAATAACCCAATAAAGAGCCCCCAAACTATGCTCTTTATTAAGTGATCTTTTTTGGACTTCAACTCCCAGAGTCCTAGACCACAGGCCAACGTGGCTGAGGCTTCTGGGAGATGAAGTCCAAAATCTCTTACTTAGAAGGCACAGTTTGGGGACCGCTGCCGCAGTGGTCTGTTACAATATCAAGGCTGAGGCTTCTGGGAACCGAAGTCCAAAAAAAGTCTCTTAATGAAGAGCGCAGTTTGCAATAAAAGTTTCAAAAGCACACTCTCTGCTTCGTGTAGCCCTGCTCAAAATGGAGGGCAGAATAGCGGGGATGGAAAAGGGAGGGCAGCGGGTGGTGTTGGCCTAGGAAGGCAAGCCGAAAAAGGGACGGGGAGACTAGAGGCGTCCTCAGTCCTAGGCCCCACAGAAGAAAGGGAGCCGAGCCCAAGCGGCTATTCTCCCGTTCCCTTTCCCCAAGCCCAGGGATCCTTACCCGCCACCTATTTCCTCCTCAGGCGGTGGGGCAAGGCCTGGGCGGGGAAGGAGGAGGAGGAGAATGGGGGCGTGTGTATATTGTGTGTTTCACAATGAGGCCTACTCTGCGCCGTCCTCCTTCCCGCCTCCTCAGGGCCAGGCCTCTGGCAATGAGGCTCAGGAGATGGAGGACCGAGGGAGGGAGGAAAGGGGCCGGCTCAGAGCTGAAAGGCCGAAGGAAAACCAGGCCCAAGTGAAGAAGCGACGCTCCTGACAAAATGGCGGCCTACGCATTCAGAGGCCTCACGCGAGGCCTGTGACTGTGAGGGAGCCAGGTTTCCTCGCAAAGGAGGACACAAAATGGAGGAACATATTCAGACGACACAATAAAACAGTGGTTCCCTGTCGCTTCTTTGAAGAGAAAGACCCCCAGAAGGGTTTTCCATTGAAATCTCTCCAAAGAGCCTCCAGGGCTGTTTATTTATTTGTTTGTTCGTATGGAGTATCTATTTCCCACTCTTCAGCCCTAGAGTCTCTCATAGCGGCTTACAATTACAGTCGGCCCTCGCCTTACGCGGGGGATCCATTACGGACCCCCCTCCCGCGTAAGGCGAATTCCGCCTATGCTCAAGCCCCATTGGAAACAATGGGGCTCGTGCATGCCGGTGTGTGGGGCGGCGTGCGCACGCGCACCCATTCAATTGAATGGGACGTGCCGCCCCTTCCACCCCGTGTGCTCCCCGTGGCCTGAGCACATACGCTCAAGACCACGTAAAGCTACGGTTGCCGTAATTGTCCACTATTACCAGGGACAAATTCTAGACCAAGCTGTAGGACAAAACTCAGCCCAAAATGTAGGACATTTAAGAAAAAGGGAGGACCTTCAATGTCCTACATTTGGGGCCGAGTTTTGCCCTGCAGTTGTCTTACATTTTGTCCCTGGTAATAGTGGACAATCATGGCAACCCTACGTAAAAATAATACAGTGCGGGCGCACTGTATTACTTTTAGTTAGATAGTCCTTTGCCCTCAAGCTTACAATCTAAAAAGACATGACACAAAAGGAGAAGAAGGGAATGGTGGCAGGGAAGAGGGATCAAGTCCAGTGGTTCTTCTCTCCCACTGAGGCCTGGACTGGAAGGAGAGAGCACAGAATCCTAGAGTTGGAAGAGACCACAGGGGCCATGCAGCCCAACCCCATTCTGCCATGCAGCAACTCTCAATCAAAGCATCTCCATTGACAGATGGCCATCCAGCCTCTGCCTGTTGCTGCCCTGGCCTTGGAGGAAGAGAAGAAACAACAGTCTTTGCTGGACTTGATCTCTTTTCCCCAATTCCATTCCCTTCTCCTTTTGTGCCATGTCTTTTTTAGATTATAAACCTGAGGGCAGGGAACTGTCAAATTAACAATTTGTAAACACCCGGAGAGCCTTTGTGGCTGAAGAGCGGGGCATAAATACTCTAAATAAATAAATAAAATAGCTAGGTATGCTTCTGCTGCTACATTCACCAAATAGTCACATTGCCCCAATGCAATTTTAGCTCTTTCATCAAGAAGATTAAATTGACAAGTGGAAAGTAGTCTTGTGGATGCTTGTAAGCCTCTGGGAGCCCTCCCCAGTTAAACTCTCAACTAAGCCTGAGCCAGCTTGAAGGAATGTGCTTGACCAGATAGATGTAATAAAAACACAAGTGGGTGGGCTTTAAGGGAGAGAGGAAAGGAAGGTTCTAATTTGTGTTGTTATGTTGAGTCTTTGCTGAATTTAGGTTTCACACAAATATTGGTAATTTGACAGGATTCTGTTGCAGCTTCTTGGCAGCCTTCTAATGCAAGAGGGCAGGAAGGCTTATCTAAAGAGACTATAACAGAGGACACTGAAGCTTGTTTGGCCCAAGGGCCATGTTGGCACCTGAACCAACCTCTCTCTCTCTCTCTCTCACACACACACACACACATGCCATCCATACCACTCACAATATACATACCACTTGATGCATGTAGATCAGCAGAGGAAGGGTGAGACTTTTTATCCTCATCATGGCATGCTAACTGTTACAGACTGCCAAAATAAAGCTGCTTTGGGTCTCTTTGGAGGTATGCTGTTTAAATTATGCTTGCACCCTAAGAATCCGGAAGCTGCACCAAAGCTGCACTCCGGTGCTTAGGAATGGAGTGTGGCTTTGGCGCGACCTCCGGACTCTTAGGACCCATGCATCATTTAAACAGCATACCTCCAAAGAGACCCGAAGCAGCTTTATTTTGGCAGTCTATAACAGGCCTAAGGACATTTAAATGTGTCCATTGAGTGCACACAGTGGGTATAACAATTGGGCCTCTCTGTTACTCAGATGGAGAATAAGGTCGCCAAGTTATACTTTGCTTATTCAAGACTTGTCTTTTCCGAAAACATTTCCTCCCCATTTTTCTTGGCAGGAGGCAGTCATCCAGAATGACTTTCCTTTCTCCTGAGGCTTCTGGCAAAGGTGGAATGTCTTGTTCATGATGCCTTAAAGCTATTCATAATATTAATACATAATGTTTTTATGATGTGCTAGGACAGTGCTACATGGTAAGAATAATTTTAGGGAACGAGGACTCTTATTACAAACTGAAGAATAACATTTTGTATTTTAAAGTGTATAGGAACACGGAACTTCTGTCTTCCTTCTGGATACTATCTGTTAGAGGAGATGTTGTGTTACTGTTTTTACTTGTTTCACTCAGTACATTTAGTCGTCATCCCAGTCCAGCTTTTACACTTCCTGATTGCTGTGTGTTATTTTAAAAAACTTTAGAAGCAAATTAGTTGTTTTGGCAGTACTACCATTTAAAACGTACATTTCTTCCATTGGGTTTGTGAAATCATCTTTGTCACTGATTTTCCAATGACTTATGTGGCAGAGTCTAGTCACAGCTGTCCACACCCTAATAAGTTTCATACTTGATTACTATGATGAACTATAACATCATCATTACCATCATCATCATGTTTATTTGTATGCTGCTCTTCCATGGTAAATCTGTGTCCAAAACAGCTTACGGCAACCTCATAAAAGTTATATGATCCTCCCCAAATCCTCTCCTTTCAAATAGTTAAGCTCGTGTCTTAACATAACACAGATAAGCTGAACATCTTACAGTAATCAAATACACACGAGATTAACCAGTTTCATTGATAATTCATTCTAAGTCCCGGAAACAGCCAGTGTGGTGTAGTGGTTTGAGTGTTGGGCTAGGAAACTAGGAGACAAGACAAGTCACACTGTCTGAACCTCAGAAGGCAGAGGAGTTTATCCTGTGAATATCCTGGGGAAATCCCATAATTACACAAAATGGTTTCACATGATGTTGCACAAAACCCACCTTCAAAGTTGTCACAAAGAAGCATTAATGTGCATCTTTAGACTGTAAGCCTGAGGGCAGGGAAATGTCCAATTAACAATTTGTAAGCCGCTCTGATAGCCTTGGCTGAAGAGCGGGGTATAAGTAAATAACTATTATTATTATTATTTTACTTTCAGGATTTCATCAACAATGCATTTACAATATCACTTTATTTGTGCAATTACATGTGATAATCATTCCTGCAATTACTCACCATTTCCGTTTCATTTGCAGGATGCTTTAAATGTGCTTTAATCTCTCTTTAATGCCAAAATCAGTCCCAGTGTGATAAACTCCAGAGACAAACCCCCCTCTGAACAAATCTTGCCAAGAAAACCCCATAAGTTGGAATGCCTTGAATGCACACAAGAACAAAGCCTAACAAAAAGAGACACCCCCCCTTTCAAGAGAGAGAAATCCAAGGAGCAGGAAAAAAATATATCCACAATAATGAAAACTGCAGAGCCCAAGTCCATGAAAATGGAGGGGCGACTGTAGAATCCATTGTGCTGATACTTATCTTTAAACCATATGTGACTTGGGCCCTTTGCTGTAGATCCGTTCAGATACTCACTGCATGGCCTTAGGCCTAAGTCGCTCTCTCTCTCTCAGTCTGACCTACTTTATGGGACTGTTGTGGGGTAAAATAGGGAGGATGACAGACACATGTTTCCTTGAAGGCATTGAAAGCAAGGCAAGATAAAGATATAGTGTATCTAATAAATAACATACGTTTTTCAAGTAACAGACAAAGATCTTTTTAGTTTTTCTAAGCCATTAAAGACTGAATTATTCAACCAGCTGAATTGTTATTCAGCTACGTTTGCTGCTGCCACTGCTGTATACCTGATGTTCTGTCTCTGCTATTTTATTCTTGTTTTATACTTACTGTAGTATTTTTTATTTCAATTGTTTTTAAATATTATAATCCTTCCCTGAGAGATCTATCATAGAATCATAGAATCATAGAGTTGGAAGAGACTGCAAGGACCATACAATCCAACCCCCTGCCATGCAGGAAATCTCAATCAAAGCATCCCCAACAGATGGCCATCTAGCCTCTGCTTAAAGACCTCCAAGGAAGGAGACTCCACTACACTCCAAGGGAGTATGTTCCACTGTCAAACAGCCCTTACTGTCAGGAAGTTCCTCCTAATGTTGAGGTGGAATCTCTTTTCCTGGCGCTTGCATCGATTGCTCCGGGTCCTGTTCTCGTTATGCAGTAGCCCCTTTCAGGCAATCAGCTCAGCTTATAATAAACTGGAGCATCACAGTTGGTCTTGCCTACTTCATTGAGGGTTCATCTGTAGAAAATAACCAATGGTTGTCAAGATGACAGTCACACCTGATGTGGCAGCATTGGCATTGACTCTGAGGTCCATAGAAACAACAGTTGAAGGCTGGAGCACTAATTATTTTGCATTTGAGTGCCAAAACTGGGCTTGGCAAAGGTTACCAAAGGGTGTCAAATGCTCAGGGATCAAGTGGAAAAGGGCAGAGCATGCTGTCTGTCCATCCAACCAGAAAGCATGAAGAAGGTAATTTATCCGTCCCCTGCCTAGTCACTGACTGTGCTGGTGCAGGTGATGAAGAAAGGAAGAAAGTAGCTAGGAAAATGTCTCTATTTTCCCTGCTTGCCAGGAAACACAACTAAGGCTGAAACAATGATAAAGGGAGCATTCCCCTTTGTGACTGTAAGAGTTTTCATGGGGACAATCAGTTTCCATCAGAGGTGATAGTGCTCCCTCCATTCCTTTAGGAAGCCCATTTAATAATAATAATTTGTTTTATTTATATACCGCTATTCCAAAGATCATAGCGGTGAACAGCAAGTAAGCTAATTAGCAAGTAAGCTAATTTGCCCCCAACAGTCTGGGTACTCATTTTAGCGACCTCGGAAGGATGCAAGCCTGAGTCGAGCTTGGGCCCTTTTGCTGGTCTTGAACGCGCAACCTTGTGGTTTTGAGTGAGTGGCTGCAGTACAGGCATTTACCCACTGCGCCACCAGGGCTCCCTTTAGATGTCTTTCATTTCAGGGCCAGACACATTCAAAGCCAATGGCATAATGGCAATCATTGCCACCCCTAACTCTTCTGCCAGGATCCTAAAGGATAGGATCCTAGAGGATAGAATACTTTTGTGCCTCTCAGATACCATGGACTGAAAGTCATAGATATCTAAATGAATTCAAGTCTCCAGGACCAGATGACCTACATGTAAGGGTAGTAAAAGAATTGGCAGAAACAATCTCAGAGACACTGGCAATAATATTTGAGAACTCTTGGAGAACAGGAGAAGTCCCAGCAGACTGGAGGAGGGCAAACGTTGTCCCCATCTTCAAAAAGGGATAAAAGAGGATCCCAACAATTACCTCCCAGTTAGTCTGACATCAACAGCAGGAAAAATTCTAGAGCAGATCATTAAACAGAGAGTCAACATGGATTTCTGGGAAACAAGTCATGCCTGACTAATCTGACTATATATATATATATATATATATATATATATATAAAATTGGAAGATGAAAGGAATACTGTACATGTAGCATATCTTGATTTCAGTAAGGCCTTTGACAAAGTCCCCCATGATAATCTTGCAAACAAGCTAGTAAAATGTTGGTTCTGGGTGTGAAAGGGACAAATGTGTATGTGAGTGGAGAAGTGCAGAGCAGAGCATGCTGTTTGTATAAACTATCTTGACATAAACTAGAATGATATGAATTACACCTTCATTTTCTCCTTGAGAAAATATTACCACATGCTCAAGGAATCAATGCATGTAGAAAAAAATACTTTACTGACATTCTTGTGCCTTTTTATGATCCTGCCTGATGAGAGAAATTCCATTCAGGGAGGCTTTGAAGGGAGATGTTTACTTAGCAATTATATTTGCACATAATGTCTCCCCAAGACTTTCATGTGTCTTCCTTTCCTGCAGAAGTTTCCAGTGGCACACAGTATGTCTATTATGGGCTGGGGAGGGGGGAAACTAGAAAATAAATTACATTTGTGAGAAATGCTTGTTGAAATTTCAGCACTGGTATTGTTTGTTCACTTTCTACTCTGCTGCTTTACAGTTAGATCCAGAGAAAGCACAAGGGCAAGGAGAGCTGCTGCCTTCTCCCATAAGCACAGACAGTTCTTTCATAGCAGCTATATTACATGGGGTGGGAAAAGGCCAAAACACACTCCAGCATATCCATGAGCATACACACACGCATAGGCTATGCACTGAAAAAAGAGTGGAGAAATTCTCCTGTGATATGGATCATCCTGTTGATGTTGGATTATCACTTGTTTTCTCTCCATTTTTCCCATTTTAAGTTTGCATTAACATCTGTCATAATGCAGAACTTAATATTTTAAGACCCCAGCTTCCATGAGCCCCACCCAGCATGAGCAATGGTAAGGGATTATGTGAAATTAGTCCAAAACATCCGGACAGCCAAACATTTACCACTTCTGATCATAGACACACAGCAGAGATGGCAAAACCTTTGTGGCCTGAGGGTTTGGCTGACTCCAGGCAAGAACATACCCACTACTGAAGTGTTACTCAAACGTTTTACCCTTGGGATCCCCGCCCTTTACATTCTGATGTCACAGGTCTCCAAACATGATGTAATATATGAATAAATGTATTTTGTTTATATAGTCTGCATATTTTCATTTGTACATTCACGTATATTCATATTTTAACATTTTACAAGGAAATAAGATTGTTCAAATTAGAACAATTTTATTTAAGTAAATTTAATATTTAACTCAACACATGTGCAAATTTTATACATAAAAAGGTGAGGGAAGAGGAGCAGCAGGGATCAGAGCCTCCCAGTCTTGTGCCCCCTTTGAGCAGCCCTAGGAGTCCTGCTCTTTTGAGACTCACTGGTATGTGATCCTCCTTGACATTCTCCAAATCCTATTCATGCACATGCACATGCACATCCTGAAAATGTTCCCCTTGCAATGAAGCTATTTTAAAGCTTAATTCCAATGGGAGGGGGATTCATTGTTGGGACTGATAGGAGGTTTAGTTTTGTACTCATATGCCACAATTAAACTTTTCAAAATCCCTCCACTCTACTGGCACAAAGGGGGGCTTTTTCAAAGCCCAAATGCTACACATGGTTGAGAGGAAGTAAACAGATCATGTGTCTTATTTCCAACCAGCTACTGATTGCTGATATGTGATCTGGAAGAGACAAGGCTGGGCCTTGGAGGTCAAGATGGTGGGTTAAATGGGGACAACCTCCCCACTCCAGGCTATAGTCTCCTATCCCCAAGATATACTAAATAGAGATATGATTGCTTTTAAATATCCAGATGACTAATTTTTTTATAAGCATCGCAGCTGTAAAATTTGCACACTCTGAACACGCTCTCACCCTCCCTTGCCTACACCAAGACGAGTGCACACCTTTTCCAACACAACCTATAGAATCATAGAGTTGGAAGAGACCACAAGGGCCATCCAGTCCAATCCCATTCTGTCATGCAGGAAATCTAAATCAAAGCATCCCCAACAGATGGCCACCCAGCCTCTGTTTAAAGACCTCTAAGGAAGGAGATTCCTCTACACTCTGAGGAAGGAGTGCATTCCACTGTCGAATAGCCCTTACTGTCAGGAAGCTCCTCCTAATGTTGAGCTGGAATCTCTTTTCCTGGAGCTTGCATCCATTGTTCCATTGGGTCCTAGTCTCTGGAGCAGCAGAAAACAAGCTTGCTCCCTCCTCAATATGACATCCCTTCAAATATTTAATTAGGGCTATCATATCAACTCTTAACCTTCTCTTCTCCAGGCTAAACATCCCCAGCTCCTTAGGACATGGTTTCCAGACCCTTCACCATTTTAGTCATCCTCCTTTGGACACGCTCCAGTTTCTCAATGTCCTTTTTGAATTGTGGTGCCCAGAACTGGACACAATATTCCAGGTGGGGCCTGACCAAAGCAAAATTCAATGCCATTTTTACTTCTCTTGATCTAGACACTATACTTCTATTGATGCAGCCTAAAATCGCATTGGCCTTTTTAGCTGCCACATCGCACTGTTGACTCATGTTTAACTTGCGGTCTACTTGGACTCCTAGATCCCTTTCACATGTAGTCTCATTCAGCCAGGTGTCCCCCATCCTGTATCTGCAACAACATAACAAATTGTGTTTGTTCAATGCATATTCCATTTGTGTTTCGACTTTCATTAAAACAGCATATATATTTTTAACTTTCCTCCACTCAGATCAGCTAAATTGTATTTTGGGCATGCAAGAAATAATGTACATGTCTGTTTTGGTATGTCTATAAAACATCCAGGAGTAACTGTGTCGGCCATTTAGCAATTCCAGTAACGACAAAAATCCACCAAACAGTGATACCTTTATTGGGCCAACCAAATTACACAATATACACTGGCTGTCATTGGCTTCTTCATTAGGCAAGGTGTTACAAAGAATACAGGAGAAAAAAATTTAAGATGTTAGTCTTAGGCCTGCATTTTGCTGTTTCTCTTGTTAGTTAAGATGGTAAATAGAGGAGCATAATTTGCAGGCTGGCACCTCCTCCTCCTCCTGGCCATATGGCAACTGGAAGATTCTCAATGTCCAGGAAATTTAGCATCCATTTGCAACACAAAAGGATACTTCCTTTGGAAACCAACATGTCTCCATCCTTTGTGAGGATACAGGCCCCTTTTGTAGGTGGAGGACATTGGATTTCTCAAGAAGCCTTCATATTTTTGCATCAGGGAAACTTTGGGTGGTGTGGAGGTAAAACATGCCAATCCAGTCCATATTTAAGAAGAAAAAAATGTGTTACCTTTATTGGAGGTCGAAACCTCAAATAGGAAGGTTCCAGTCCGCTGGCTGTCTCTTTAGGATTCCCCTGTTGTGGCTATAATGTGGTATCTTGAAATCCAGAAAACATCCAGGGGTACTGTGTTGGCCATATAGCGATTCCAGTAACAACAAAAATCTACCAAACAGTGAAACCTTTATTGGCCAACCAAAATGCACAATATACATGTTGCAAGCTTTCGAAGCTTCACTGGCAAGGTGTTACAAACCATATAGTATGCCATATTAACATGTATAGTGCACCCGCATCATATGCAGGCGTGCTTTATGAGGCTTTCAGCATAAACGTGGAGAGAAGGGGCAGCATGTCCCCTAGGGACTAAAGGAGTGCATGCCCATGGCTCGCGCGCTGCTGCACCACTGCATGCCCAAGCCCCATTCATTTAAAAGGGGCTCGAGCATAGGCCGAATTTGCTTTACGCGGGGGAGTCCAGAACGGATCCCCCGCGTAAAGCAAGGGCACACTGTATTAGCATAAATATTTTAAAGGAATGCTTGACCTGGCTTTATCACAATTTTTTGCAGGAATCTTTGTACTACAAAAGCCACATTAGGCTAGAATTAGCAGAACTCAGGGTGCCATCTGGATTCATCAGTTTTGGTGGCTCACGTTTACATTTTCCACTTCTTGTGGGGTCAGCTGCAAAGGAGTGACAGGGCAGCATGCAAACCTGTGGTCAGGCAAAAAGCTGGCTCTCTACCTTGTTGTCCAACTTCTTATACTTTGAAAAAGTTAACTGATTTCATTCAAGTAGGTTGCAAAGACCCTTAGTTAGCAACTAAGGACGTTATCAGACAAGGGAAATTGGAAGTATAATCCAGTGGCAATCCGAACGCAATCATGGGGTTTCACATTATTGCGTGATAGACTACCACACACATTTTTGGGCAATGGGAAGTCAGTCTGAATGCAATCATGGGGTTTCACGTTATTGCGTGATAGACTACCACATGCAATTTCAGACAATGGCAAGCTATTTTCGGGCAATGGAAAGTCAGTTCGAACACAATTCAAATTCACGTAAATTAGCTGAACTAGCGAATTCATGTGAATGCGTTCTGGCCCCACTTTCTTTTTATTCAAAATTAAGAGAAATTCCTCCCGTGTTCTAAACTCCTAAGAAAATGGGTTCTATGTGTGTGTTTGAATGAGAAGCTGTGAACAACTGTGGTCGCTACTTAACGCATATTGTTTAATGAGCTAGCTTGCCCCTTCTGGGTTGGTCCTATGATTTTGGCCCAGAAATTTCAGGGCCTGGGATGATTGTGACCTGGCAACCCTACATTAGGCCTTTAAGAGCTCCAGAGAAGGAACTCCAGGGATCTGGAGTAATTCTCAAACAGGAAATTATTCTATTGACCCTGAAGTACCATCTATCAATACTAGTGGATAGTCACATAATTTAGTGTGCAAAACAAAACACACACACACACACACACCCTACATCTACTTTCTTACTTGAGCAAAAGGTCAATGTTAAGGAGCTGCTGGCCTCATCTGGTGTTGTGAAGTTTCCAGGAACATAATAATATTTTCATTTAATTTTTTTTTAAGTAAACAGGAGCAGGCAAGCATTGATTCCTACCAAATTACTTTAATTTTATTTTGTATTCCTGAGGTATGACCTGAGGAATCTCAGAGAATGGTCTCCTTAGAGATTAAGGAGAGCAGATAGGAGCACTCAGAAGTAAACAGGTAATCACTTAAATGCAGGTTGCCTGAATGACCCAGAATCCATTATCCTTAGTATATAAAGTATGGCAATTAATAATTAAAGGTAAAACCTAAGTGCTGTTCAAGACTGGCTGCTTCAATGCACAAGTTGGGAGATGGAGAAAATTCTCTTTAAAAATAAAACTATCATGTCGCCTCATATGGACTCTTTTGCTAGACAAAAAGAAGTCACAAGTAACCTGGTCTTTGACAGAGCCTTCCTAGGGTTGTCTATTTCTGCCTTTCCCAATAACAGTTGTGACTAGAATTTATTTATAGTAAGACTACATGTCCAAAATGCAATGAAAAGTCACAAGGAGGAACACTCCCGGTCAAAGTGCCAGCCAGCTAGGCCCTTTCCTAGAATTTACTTATTTGTTTTAATAATTCATATACTGTGCTTTCATATCAAAGAGGATTTCAGAGCTGCATGAATAAAAATAAAAATTAAATTAAATATTAATATAATAAAGCATCTTAAAATCTAATCAATAGTAAAATTGATGTGCTTAGCACTACATTTGCAAGCATAAAATATATATAGATTCAAAATTCATTTTAATGTTTTAAAATGTCTGTGCAAATAAAAAGTTATTTGCACGGAACATAATTTGCCATTTGTCCCAAGGCAAATCTCCTGCATGAGGAAAAAACAATAACAAAAGGGCCTCGAGGCTCTTTAAAGATTAACACTATTATAAGAAAACAGGGACTTTGCCTCCGTTCACTAGATCCAGGTGAATATGCTCCAGAGCTTGTGCTGGGGGCACCACCACAGAGCAGGCTATCTATTATGAATCTAATCCAATCTAATCTAATCCATTTTTATTGGATTTATATTCCACCTTTCTGCCAAAATGGGATTCAATGTGGCTTTCTAGAATAACACACTTGTTTTATAGAAGACACACAGAGAAGAGAAAAGCCAGTCACATATCCAGTCCACCCCTTGCTTTCTGAAACAGGCAGTTGTCCTTTTTTGTACACATAATATACTTAATTTATTTTATTTTATTTTTTTTGAGAGTGTGTGTCTTTCTGTACTTTTATTTTTTGTACTTTGCAACTTCCCTACACCTACTAACAGATTGGTTATGTGTGTGGATTTTTTTTTATCATTTTGGCAACATAATGATCCATATTCAAAATATGTTTGCATAAGGGCCTTAGAGCATATTCACACACATACAGAAGCACTAGATTTAAAATGGCCATTAAGTGGATTTGTAATGCAAATGTAAAATCTGTCCTTTTTATGCAGAGTTTCTGAGGATGTGGGGAAAGAAAAATCAGATTTGTTTTTATTATCTACAGTAATTTAAACATTTGTTTCTCTAGTATCAATTAGTACAGTAGGATTCCACTGACATTTTAAAACTTGTTATTTGCAAGAGTATTTTTATGACAGCTTTGAATAGTATTGCAGAGAACAATATATTTTTCCTTCAAGATAGTTGTTGACAAATCTAAAGTTAAAGGAAATTTCCAGAGTTCATTATAAACCGGACTTTCCAGAAGAAGAAAAGAGAGCAAAACAGACATTCAGGTATGTGTGCTCTAGCAAGTAATATAAAAGACAGCCTATATGTAAACTGTATCTTTTACATCTATGCATGGCTACCCAGAATCAGAGCTTGGAATATTAGGTTTGAAAATTAATTTGTTAATGTTAACCTTAGAAGAGGGAGCTTTGTTGCCATTAACTTAAGTAATTGGGTTCACACAATTCATTATTTTGCCATCAGTTAGGTCATTAGTTAGACCACTGGTGTCTGAATAAACCCATGGGATTTAAAGAGAACAGCATGACAGGTATCACTGTTGATCCCTACATGTACATTTTGTTCTTTGAGCTTTACAAATGAATTCTAACAGCATTTTAAAAAAGCATTACAATGCAGAAATTATTCCAGCAGTGATCAGGTAATGTATGAGGAGTTCAGCCGCATAGAGTGAAAATCTAACAAATTAATAATTTAAAGAATTAATTAACTTTTTTTCCCTCAGAAGTGAGAACTGACTATAGCATTCTATTTAAACCAACTTATCCCTCAGGGACATAGCCAAGGGGGGGGGGGTTCTTGGGGTCTGGACCCCCCCTTCCATTAGAAAAATGAATGGTGCGTGCTGCTGCACTGCCGCACCCAAGCTCCATTATAATGGTGGCACTTAGTCTGGACCCCCCTTTCCTAAAATCCTGGCTACGTCCCTGTATCCCTGGCGGGATAAAGGCATTTAAATTTAAAAGCAGGTGTTATCGCACTCAGCCGCGGCCGGGTGAGTGCAACCCGTCTGCAGCCCAGATCCCAGCCATGCTTAACCAATGGCTTTTCAAACATGGGAGCTTGCTGTTTTTGAAAAGCCGCTGGATAAGCACGACTGAAGTCCGGGCTGCAGGTGGTTTTCACCACCCAGCCACGACTGAGTGCGATAACACCCGCTTTTAAATTTAAATGTGACTTTATCCCGTCAGGGATAAATTGGTTTAAATAGAGTGCAATAATCTCCTAAATTTGAGATGAGCATGTTTCAGATTGCATCTTCAACCACAGGATTACTGTAGCTAAATTTTAGATTAGATTGGGATCCTCCATTTGGAGACCCTGAATCTGTACAGGCTGCATCAATTAATATAACAGTTCATAGTTAACAGATTTTTTTAAAAAAATGTATAAAAAAACGTCTTAAGTAGTGAGCATATCTGTGAATGTACTGTAAATGAAAAGGATTTTCCTGAAGGTTTTTTCTTCCTAGGAGAGCCATTAGCTCAATTTGTTAGATCCTGCAATCTCATTAAAAGGATCAAAATAAGCAGAGTGACTTTCAGAGGTGCCAAGCATAGCCAAAGATACTTTCCTATTGTGTTAACCTACCTAAAATACAGTAGCATGGTCATCAAGCCTCTGCAGGGCTCACTTAGGGCACCTCCAAATTGATTTAAAAGAACAGAAAGTCCCAAATCTTGTTCTTGTTCTTTCCAATTTTATTTTGGAGAGCCATACACATTTTGTTTATCCCAGAATATTTTCTGCCAGCTCCTGGTGCAATCAGAGACTTTTTATACCAGCTCCCCAGATTGGTTTATTTTAACCCAGTATAAAATCGGAAAGAACAGGATGAAATTTTAGGCTTTTCAATCAATCTCGGGTGTGCCCTTAGAACATGCCTTGTGCTCACATTTTATCAATAAGCAAACATTTTCATGGCATTAATAACTATTCAGAATGATCAGCTGGAATCCACAGAGCAAGTTTCATCAAGAAATGTCTGCCTAGGAACCACTGTTCAGTTCACTAGGGTTGGTGTCACCTGGTGCAATGGTGGGACCCCCTGCCCAGCCAGACCAACGTTTGCCCCAACCTCCAGAGTCCCCGGGGGTTGCTGCCCAAAGACTCCACCACTGCCACCTCCAAGCCTTCAGAGTCCCACATGGTGGCTGCTGTGCAGGACTCTAAAGGCTCCTCTCCCACCAAAAAACTTCCAGAGTCCTGTGTGGCTGCTGTCATACAGGACTCCAAAGCCCCCCCCCCCAGCTTCCAGAGTCCTGTGCGGTTGCCGCTGTGCAGGAGTCTAAAAGCAACACCACCCCCATCAGCCACCACTACAGAGAGGGGCAGTGGTGTGGCCTCCGGAGTACCCACTTAGGCTCTGCTGCAGCTACTGGACAAGTGGGAAAGTACCCTTTCTTTCTTGCCCAATAGCCATGTCAGTCCTTCCAAGTGTACCACCCCATTGAGTCACCCCCCCTGCACCCCTCTAATGATGCCTTTGCAATTTTATTATGTTTTATCCTTATACTGCTGGAATCCGCCTTGATTCCTTGTGAAAAAGTAGAATACAGTCAGCCCTTCTTATACACGGATTTTTTATACATGGATTCAAGCATCCATGGTTTGAAAATGTTTAAAAAAGTATAAAATTCAAATATCAAACCTTGATTTTCCATTTTTTATAAGGGACACCATTTTGCTATGTCATTATATCTAATGGGACTTGAGCATCCATGGACTTTGTTATACAAAGGGGATCTTGGAACCAAACCCCAGCGTATAACAAGGGTCCACTGTATAAATAAATTGTACTATTATTATTATTATTATTATTATTTCTTCCTTGACTAGCTTTTATTATTGCTTCCATCACTGGACATTCTCAATAATATCACACGACATTTAATAAAATATAAAATTACAAGTGTTAAATTACTAGTGGTTTAATAATGGTTCCATGTTTAGAAATACCAGTACTTCCTTAACAGGAAGTCAAGCTCATATTAAAGGTTTACTTCTGAGTAAATACATTTGGGGCCAGGCTGTTAGTTGTGGAACTTGTATTCAGTGTCAGGCTCAGCATCTGGAAGAGTAAATAGATGCAGAGTGCATGGCCCCCACTTCCCATAATCGCAAGTAGCTTATATTACATTCAGTTAAGACCTCAGGTACAGTGTGTATATGGCTGCTAGGCTGGATGGAGCCCTAGATTTTATTGGTATTCAAAATTAGAATAGTGACGGTGTGCCGTGTGCGTGATTATATGGAAGAAAGCCTTCATTTCACTTTTACCCTGACTTGTCCACATAATTTTATGGGACTTTACATATTGTTCTTTGCTTATAAACCTTTGGGTTTCTAACTCCACTTCTCCCTCGCTACCAATAATGTGTTAAGGAAAAAAAGATGGAGTAGCTGCACGCTAGAGCTTCCATTTGCTAGCATGAGGAACTTTCAGTTTATAAATAGTCAGACTAGAACCCAGTGCTTGAATGGTAGAAAGAACAGACGGTCCCTTTACTTACTGGTTTGTGACAGCCCCATAAATACTGGTTAAGCTATGGAATGGATGTATCAATTGTCTAAAATGGGGCAGGTGGGTGCTTTTTGTCTTTGTAAAAAAGGGAGCGCTTTCCCTTCCATATTTTGACCCATACCTCACTTGTTTCCAAGGATGCTGTAATCTGTGGACGACTTGGAAAATCTTGAAAGGTGGCTACGAAGTGGATTATTTAAAGAAAGAAACAAAACATATCTAGGTTTAGTATGCTAGATAGGCATCACCGTGAAGATTTAAAGTGGGTGATAATAAATAGATTGGTAATTTAATCTGAAAGATTTAAAGTTAATGATAATGAGCAGATGAGCATGTTAACCGTGGATTTTTAAAGTTAATGATAATGAGCAGGTGTGGAGTCTCTGGCCCCCAGGATCCAGGCATGGGTTTACATGAATTTTAATGCTTTCCTTTAAAGATTTCTCTCTGAATTCATTCCAAAATGCAGACTTTGAGATTGTGGTAGGGGTAATTTACCCAGAATTTGATAAAATAAAATAACATTAATATATTTGGAATGTTGTACTGGATCAAAACTGTCAGAGACTTTTAAAAAGACAGATTGTTGGTTTGTGTCCTTTTGTTTTCAGCCCATGAACTTTCTACATGTGAGAATCAGCATCATTATTTGGGGGAAAAATTTAAAAACAGCAATAAATTTTGTTAAGTTAGGGGCAAAACAGACCGCCTCTGACAACGCCAGATTGGGGCCGCGGCAACCGCACCCCACAGCCCTAATCCGCCCTTTTGCCAGCCGATAAAGGAAAAGCAAACAACTGCTCTACCAGCAAAAAGCCATCTTTTCTGTCCCACTGAAACAGGAAGCTGGTTTTTAGGTGCCCTGGATACATGCAGCGTGTAAACACCGCACCACCGGAATGCCCAGAAACCAGCCCACATATGGGCAGCTACCCAGCTTGAAGCTGGCTTCTGGGCAACTTGGGGGCATGCATCATCTGTACGCCACACCCCCAAGACACCAAGAAGCCAGCTTTTTATGCTGGTCTTTTTTCCCCCTTACAAAACAAGGCCAATACATATGTAATATATTATGGAAACATTGGGGAAATTAGCAAATATCTTCTGCATGCCTGCATTTGGGGTTTAGCCAACAATATGGTGAACTAAAATGATATATACCTAATATACACCCAGGGAATCTTTATGCCAATGAGTTCTACATTAGTTAGTAAGGGAAGGGGGCCAAGTGAGGGTATGGCAAGGAAGGACAGGAACCTAGGAAGAATGCTATAACCCCACCCCACCCCGGCTCATTAATGCACCTTATGATCAAGTAATATGCCAAGAAAAGAAGTAGCTTCAGTTAAATCCTTCCAACAAAATCAAAGGAAAATTCTGGTTACTGGAATTCCCCTTGGCTTATATGGAACTGTGTACTGGTTTAACAACCCATTATTCAGCAGGGTGCAGCAATATCTGCTGCACAGAAGAACTAAAAGAACCTAATGTTGTTGTCCAAACAGCAACACATGTCCAAGTGAACTTCCCCAATATGTAAGAAGTAATGAAATATGGAACACACCCACGTTTGTTGGCAAACACCAAGCTTTCCACTCCACCAGTTGTCCTTGGAGGCTAGACAGTCATTTTTTCTTGCAGAGTCAGAGCTATTTATCATGTGACGTGTGTGTGCATGTATGTGTGCACGTACGCACCAACATGGGTTCTTTGTAGTACAATAAAATTGAAAATGCATTTCCAGAAACAATCTGGCATTAAAACAAGTTTTAAAACAAGTACATGTTTCCTGCAAGCATTAATCTTAAAGAAAATGCACTATTCTGCTACTGCAGCATGACCACCAAAATTCAGTGCATTCATTGGAAGTTTTAAAGGGAAAAAAATATACAGTTTTTTCTCTCAGTGGTGCTACAACCCAAGGAGCAACACCCTAGATTATTTCCTTCAACAGATGATCCCCCCAAAGTGGACACCAAAACCCCACAAAACCTGGGATAACCGATCTTGGGTTCCCCTCCTCAGGTTTTCCTGAAAGATTTGCATTGTCAGCTGTGTGAATAACTGATACAGATAGACCCAGGATAAAACTTTGCACATCTTGAATGTATTTCAAATAAATCCGCATCACCTTCATTCTCAGTGCTGCCACACCAGAGTTACAGAACTTGCAGAGATGCACAGATGTGATTCTGATAGTGTGAACAAATCGGGAATGCAGGAGTGAGATTATTTGCATAGTCGTGTTGCAAAACAAAACAAGTTAATAAGCCCAAAGAAGGAACATGTGGAATGCAAGAGCACTTAGGCAGCGGCATCATTTCTCAGTCATTTCTCAGCAACCCCTAATGATGATTGCCTTGACATAGGCACTGTCTGTTGTAGCTGCTACATATTATTAATCACTATCTTTTGTGTCTCTCGTTCAACATACAGAGAGGCAATGATGTTTCTCACACTCCACGACCATGGAAACAAGTGAGGCATTCAGCAGCAGTGACCAGTGGGAGCTGTCTATGCAGTGGCTATCCTTTAGGGACGTAGCCAAGGGGGGGGGGGTTCTTGGGGTCTGGACCCCCCCTTCCATTAGAAAAATGAATGGTGCATGCTGCTGCGCTGCTGCGCTGCTGCGCCCAAGCTCCATTATAATGGTGGCACTTAGTCTGGACCCCCCCTTCCTAAAATCCTGGCTACGTCCCTGCATTCTTTCCTCCTTTGCCTGAATCCCATGCAGTGTGTGAGATAAAGGAATGTAAGAGGTGTAGGCATGCCAATGTTGCCAAACCACTGTCTTGGCTAGGTTTCTCCTGGAGTCTCTTACACAGATTCCAAGCTTTTGTTTTTATTTTTTAAAGTAAGTTTCTAGTCCTTGTAGGAGATGAAATCTGGGAAGAAATGTGGAGGCACCATTCTGTAAGAAACCTCTGACTTTCCAACAGAAGAGAAGAGAGCACAAGAGGTGCAGGCCACAGAGTTCAAGCACAAAAAACACATGGGAGGCACATTGTGAGAGCTTGTGACAGGGACGGAAAGAATAAATAGGGAAGAAAAAACCAAGGAAGGGGCTTTTTGAGTGTCTGAAAATCCTGATAAGGCTAATCTTCAAGCCCCTTTCTTGGTGTTTCCCCCTCGATCTT
The DNA here is from genome assembly GCA_023333645.1 of Sceloporus occidentalis. Classification (NCBI taxonomy): domain Eukaryota; kingdom Metazoa; phylum Chordata; class Lepidosauria; order Squamata; family Phrynosomatidae; genus Sceloporus; species Sceloporus occidentalis. The sequence continues at coordinate 8,343,725 of JALMGF010000004.1, read as the reverse complement.
GAACTACTCACATCCACTTCCCTCCAGATGCAGCTATTTCTTGGCTTGTGAGTGGGTGGAGAAGACCATATAAACCAGCTACCAGAAGATGTGGTGAAGCCATACCCCACTTCCCTGAATCTTTACCTGGCAGCCTTTCACCTTCCCAATGTTGTGTGGAAGTTAAGGGGCACCCAGGATTGAATCATGGCACATTAGAGCCTCTCTGAACCTCACCTGGCTTCCCTCCTGATGTTGTGCAGGGCCAGGCCAGGAGGATTCTCCCCTCACGAGACCTCTACAAAAACTGTAGTGGGGAGTGGTAGTGAAAAGAAAATTAACTGAACTATTTGTTCTCCCTTGTGGCAGTGAAGGGAGGTGTGGTGAGGCGGAGGAAAGTGAAAGCAAGCAGTGTGAGCAGCAGAGAGCAAGAAGCAAGGAAGGAGTTCACTGTGAGAGCATAAGAAGAGAAGGAATAGAAGAGAAGGAGGAAGGATTGGTATGCACAGTGGAATGTGAGAAATGGGGAGAGTTGGAAAGGCATGAGGTAAAGCAGTAGGATAGCATGAAGATCACCATTAATAAGGCTGCTGAAGCAGAATGGATACAGCTGGCTTTATGCCAATTCAAATGCATGAAAGAACTGGTTACATGATCAGCTGGGGACAGAACAAACAACTATACCCCCACAAGCAAGGACACGTAATGAAGTTATGGCCAGGTGGGGTAGAAGGCATTAATTGCTCACGTGTCAGCACTGCGGATAAAGATAAGATTGATGATGCAGAGCTATTTGAAATACATTCAAGATGTGCAAAGTTTTATCCTGATTTATCCCGGGTCTATCCGCATCAGTTATTCACACAGTGATTCCTTGAAAAGTTACAGTTGCAACACAATGTTCTCATATGTTTTTGTTGGGGAAATGAATTGATGACAATTGACTCCTGTACATGCTCATGTATAGGTCTAGAAATTTAGTCAAAAAATTGACCCAAGCAATCTGAGATGACTTATCCACAGGTCAATATAAGTATTGCATTTTTAAAACTCATATGAAAAAAAGAAACTATCCCCTGGTGAAAGGCAAGAGCATAATCTGTCCTGGAAGCATTGGCCTCCCTTCACCATTCTCTCATCCACCTAGCCTTTAGTATGAACACAAACATTTATGTTTTATGGAGTTTTTCAAGCATTTGGCATTGTTTTCTTTTGCTCCATCCTTTAGATCCTTTGTTACATGCCCCTAGGTTTTACCCTTGACTTATCCACGAATCGTGTCAAAATCCATAATTTTGACTTACACATGAGGTCAACTTATAGTCATATATATATATATATATCTTTATGATAGCTATATATAACCAATCATTTCCAAACTCTGGGTCATTTCCATTCCTCACTAGCTGGTGCTTCCAGGGTTTCAAGCTAGAACGTTTGGATAATGTGTGATGTTTTAGATGTTTTTGGACTGCAGCTCCCAGTATCTCTCACCATTCATTATCCTGGATAGGAGTGATAGCCTACAACATCTTGAGGGCCACACATTCTCCATGCCTGTCATATAGTTGTAATTATGCATTGACAATGAATAAACCTAAACAACATAAGATTTAAACAAGAGAAAATAAAACTATTTATTTAGCATAGTTACCTGCTGTAGTTCTTATGTGTATCATCATGATGAATCTATAAATATATAGTAATGTTGTGCAAACTATTTGCTGTTACTAGGCAATGTTAATAATAAACCTGCTTAGAAGAGAGGACATTTGGTATTGGATGGAGACAGAGGTCTGGATGGAGTAGGTGATAATGATGGTACTGGGGACATTTCCTCCTCAGATGAAAGAGACAGATTTAGATTGTAAATCAGGGCCTTGGGGACCCTACCAATCTGAGAAATAATACATACATGCTTTAAATAATAAATGCACATTAGTGAAAAAGGGCATTGTATTATAAAATGCATGGGGCTTATACAGAAAGGAAAAAAATCTCTAGAAGTGTTGATATCAAATCTTTTCGTTTTGATTTTACCTGCATATTCACAGTTTTGTATCCAAACCCTTTCTTGAAATATCCTGGATTTCCCTCACTCCTTCTCTCTCTTGTGATCAAGACACATCTAGCCTCAGGCAACATTTCAGAAATTATCTTTCACCAATTCCCACTGAGTCTTTTTAACTATTATTTAATTATTATTAGTGTGGTTCACTTCTGAATGGATGCAATACCATGCCAAAAGCCAGTTTGAACTGAATTCCATATATACACAAAATCATCCAGCTACTAGCAAATACCAAGGCTTTGAAACTGAGTGTTTGAAACCGAGGCTGAAAGTATCATGAACTGAAAGATGTATGGGAATATGCCCCAAAACAGCTGTTAGGCTCCAGTTATGCAGTATCCTTTTACTATGGCTTTAAAAAAAACTAAAAGCCATCCTACAACCCTGTTATATACTATACGTCATGGAGGTCATAGTGGGAAAGAGTACATCAAACCTACAGCTTACACGATCATTCAGTCAAGCTCATAAATAGGGAAAATATTTTATTTCAAATTTGCACACTCTTCACCTGGATCAGGAACTGGTGAAAGTAGCTTCAGGATGATCCTCTGTGCTATGATGGTAAACAGTTTCAGGATAAGGTCCTTGTGGGACACGAGTGGCTGTGGGATGGGAAGCTCACCCCAAAGCAATGATTGGGAAATCACAAGGCAATTACTGGAAGAACAAACCAGTGAACAGGATTTTTTTTACAGTTAATTTGCAAAACAGAAAATCCAAACAGGTGAATGCATATCTGGCACAGCCTAAGTACAATGTATGTTTTGCCAGTTTCATGTATTGTGTGCTTTCATCATCTCAGGGTTCAACCATTTGTCTGCAAGTTCACCAAATACAGGCCAACCCAAGTCCTGTTCAAGCATTCCACTGTATACAAACAAGGAGAGGGAGGGAATGACCAGCAGGAAGCCTCCTGTATCTGTAAATACATAAAGGCTTTAGAAAGTTTTAACATGTGAAGAGCCTCCACAAATAGTGAAGTCCAGGAATGTCCAATCTGTGAACCCGAGTATTCAGGGGGAGTGTAACCCTATCCAGCTCAGACTGAATCCTGATCAGCCTTTTCAATTACTAAGAGCACTTTTGTTTTTGTTTTTTGCTTTTGGATTAAGCTTCAGCTTGTTCACTGTCACCCCATCCATTACTTATAGCAGACGCTGATATAGTACTGAAACAGCTTTCGTAAGTGCAAGAAGAGTAATGTTATGAAGGGCTACCATCATTATCACTACAGAAGGCCTCCCTTATCAAAGAAGGTATAATGGAGAACATGATCAGGCAGATACCATTGATTGGGATATCTCAGCTCTGGGTTCTTGTTGGAGGGTGTCATAATGTATTATTATTATTATTATTATTATTATTATTATTATTATTATTATTTCCCATTGCTATGGGTACTTTCCACATTTGTGTAGCATACGGCAAAGTAGATATTATTGTCTATAACAGATTAATACTCAAAGTCTTCTCCTGCTCCCTGTATATGCCCAATCTTTAAAGCAGGAGTAGGCAACTAAGGCATTTCAGATGGTTATGGTCCACAATCCACATTAGTCCTAGCCAGTAAAGCCAATTTTAATTATGGATTATAGATGCTGAAATACAAAAGCAGATTGTGGAGTACCAGGCATTTCCATTTCCTGCTTTAAGGTCATTTGCAGAGGCTGTCCTTTGTTTCCCCTCTTTTATATGCTTAACCCACTGGGAAAGTAGGAGAGGTTGATATTTATGGCTGTGTCTTTGGCAGGCTTGTCTTCTTTTCGTTTTCACTTATTATTGAAGACATTTGCTATAGTCTTGACTAGTTGTTTAGTTTCCCGTACTACTGTTTTGGTTTTTCCTGCTTCACTTCTTCTCTACTGTTACTTGTTTTATTTATTGCTTTGTTTGATTATATTGTTACTGACAGTATTTTACAGTGGTACCTTGTTATATGCTGGGGTTTGGTTCCAGGATCCCCCATGAATAACAAAATCCGTGGATGCTCGAGTCCCATTAAATACAATGGCAGAACAAAATGGTGTCTCTTATATAAAATGGAAATTCAAGGTTTGCCATCAGGAATTCATACTTTTTTGAATATTTTCAAACTGTGGATGCCTGAATCTGTGGATAAAAAATCTGTGTATAAGGAGAGCTGAGTGTAATTATTTTTGTAGCTACTTTCAGCACATTGGGATACAAATTACTATAAAACAATAAAGATCTTTCCATTATTGCAGTGCTGTTCTTTGTACAGTTAATTACTTTAGTGGCATAATTATTACACAATACTGTGATTGGTAGATGACAGTGTTGAAGCCATAAATATTTTGGAATGTCCATTGTTTTTGTTACGCTGCCTCTTATTATTATTGGTATCATTTTGCTGCCTACAGTGCTTCTGGGAGTGCGCAAGATTATAATTAATATTCACATGCATAAATGGCAACATGACAAATGAGCAGAAGATAGGTACTCATCATAATTCCAACAGCAGTTGTGATAGCATATGGAAACTTATTTGTTTGCATATGGAAATAAGTATTTTTAATGAAGTTAAGTAAAATGTAAAATGTTATGTAATTAAAAGTAAAATAATAGAATTTTATGGACTTCTTGCTCCTTCAAAGCACAAGCTAAAATTATTCCCTTTCACATACTATATGTAAGTAATAGCATCAGCATTATTTATTACGGCACACAGCCAGCACAACAATAAAATACAATAATGACCACTTATACAGTCATAGAAACTCTAACATATGTCAACTTGCAGGGTGTTTTAAAAGGTTGTAAAAATGTTTCAAAGAATTTCTTTAGCATAGTCTGCATGTAAGTAATACGACTCTATAATAAAAAGAACATAATATGAGGACTAGTCAGTCATCTCCTGGAGGAAATTTAATGGGTGATAAGCAATCTTTGCCACAATTCATCTTTTGTTACTCAACCTAGTCCAGTGTCTCCTTTCCCCCACTCTGTCTCTCTCCATTCCTGTTCAGTCACTCAAGTATCCTTTGAACTGCTCCTTCAAGTACAAAAAAGAGAGACAGAGATTACCTAAAGGTGATTTTTTCTGCCTTGCAGTGTTTCAGCCTCTAAGGAAATAAGACGAGACCATTCAGAAAGTGAAAAGGGCCAACATAAAAGCAGCTTGTATCCAGAGATTTTTTTTTTTTAGGACAAGTGGAAAACACTTTTGTTTCCATAATGCAACCGAAAGCAATTGATTTATTTTTTGCTCTAATTTTCCAATCCCTTTTCCAGCATTTCATATCAAGAGAAATGGTACTTCATAAAATAGAATGGTTCAGCTGTTTACCAGTCTGCTCAGTTTTATTGGCCTTGTCATGCACCCAAATGAATCCATTATTATTATTATTATTATTATTATTATTATTATTATTATTAACCTTTATTTATAAAGCACTGTAAATTTACACAGCGCTGTACATACAATCTTTTTAATTAGACGGTTCCCTGCCCTCAGGCTTACGATCTATGTAGGGTTGCCATAATGGAGGACCTCCAAACCGGGACAAATGTAGGACAAGGTTGAAAATGTAGGACATTTTCTTTTTAAAATTTCCTGGCTAGGAAATTAAAAAAAAAAGTCCTAGATTTTTAAACCTTGTCCTCCTCCTCCTCCTCCCGGCCTGGGAGGGAGCCTAGGCCTGCTCCCAGGCCGGGAAGGGCGGGGGGAAGCTTGGCATCGCGGCGATCGCCGCGGTGCCAGGCTTCCTCCTCCTCCTCCCGGCCTGGGAGAGAGCCTAGGCCTGCTCCCAGGCCGGGAAGGGTGGGGGGAAGCTTGGCATCGCGGCGATCGCCACGGTGCCAGGCTTCCTCCTCCTCCTCCCGGCCTGGGAGGGAGCCTAGGCCTGCTCCCAGGCCGGGAAGGAGGCGGGGGCCGCTCCTCATCGCGGCAATCACCGCGATGAGAGCAGTCTCCGCTTCCTCCCCGGCTTAGGAGGAAGCCTGGGCCTGGCTCCCAGGCCGGGAAGGAGGCAGAGGACGGCTCCCATCGCGGCGATCGCCACGGTGGGAAGCGGCCTCCTCCTCCTCCCGGCCTGGGAAGAAGCCTCGGCCGGCTCCCAGGCCGGGAAAGAGGCGGGGGCCGCCCCTCATCGCGGCGATTGCCACGAGGGGAAGCGGCCTCCTCCTCCTCCTGGCCTGGGAAGAAGCCTTGGCCGGCTCCCAGGGCGGGAAGGAGGCGGGGGCCGCCCCTCATCGTGGCGATCGCCGCGAGGGGAAGCAGCCTCCTCCTTCTCCCAGCCTGGGAAGAAGCCTCGGCCGGCTCCCAGGCCGGGAAGGAGGCGGGGGCTGCCCCTCATCGTGCCGATCGCCGCGAGGGGAAGCGGCCTCCTCCTCCTCCCAGCCTGGGAGGGAGCCTAGGCCTGCTCCCAGGCCGGGAAGGAGGCGGGGGCCGCCCCTCATCGCGGCGATCGCCGCGAGGGGAAGCGGCCTCCTCCTCCTCCCGGCCTGAGAAGAAGCCTTGGTCGGCTCCCAGGCCGGGAAAGAGGCAGGGGCCGTTCCTCATCGTGGCGATCGCCGTGGTGGGAAGCGGCCTCCTCCTCCTCCCTGGCCTCGCGCAGGCCTTGGTGGACCCCGCGGCCGGAGCTCCGACCGCTTAGCCGCCTCGAAGGCCTCGCTGGGGCCCGGGAGGGAGCGTCTCCGCGGCTGGAGCTCCAACCGCGGAGAGCCTTCCCAGGCCTCAGCAAGGCCTTGGAGCCACCGCAGGGCCTGAGGTGGCCGCGGTGGGCAGGGCCGTCCCGGTTTGGGCGCCAAACCGGACCGGGACCGGGTTGGCACCGCCCAAACCGGGATTGTCCCGCCCCCCGGTGGGATATGGCAACCCTAAATCTATGCATCCATAGGCCCAATACAGATAAACAATTCACTAAGTGGTGATGTTTTCTCATTTGTATGCTTATATTAAATAATTCTGCTGAACTAAATCCAGTTGTTAATACCAAAGTTTATTATTAACCAATTAACCAATTGTTGATACCAATTTGAATTAGCTGAACTTACATAAGTGTTCATTTACCAAATTTCATTTTTTAAGAAAAATAAAGTCTATTAAACATATAAAACATAACGAACATATCAAACCACATACAAATATACAATACATAGAAAAACCACCACTTGTACATTAGATACCAGTACTAACATTTTTCCATTCTAAAATCCCTCATATCTCTAATTTTAATATCCTTCAAACATATATCTTCCTTCCTTAAACCTTCCTTACTTCCCTTCCCCTTTCTTCTTCATTCTCTCTTTCAACCTTTCTCAATTATGTACTCTTTCAAAATTTTCCAAATCATCATCTTAACTTACTCATACCTCCATTATCACATACTTCATCCTTCTACAAACGTACTCTTACATTCATTCTGACTTCCTTTCTGTCAGCATTGGCCCAAAACTTTTTATTTTATTTTATTTTATTACTTTCTTATAAACACACATTTTCTTATGACTCCTTCTACATTTATCTTAATCTATTATTTCAATATCCAAACACTTATGATTACCTATACTGGTCAAAGACCAAATAAAATTTTTATTATTATTATGATTACTTCAATATATAAATTTTCTTTTCCATTATTCTGTACATTGCAAGCGTATTCTCTAAATATCGAATACTGCCACTTTACCCCTCCTTTTTTTAGGAACTCATATACTGTAGACTATTCTTTCCTAATTTTTTCTAACAAACTCTTCTGGAAGAGTTTAGACATACTAATCAGCTTTGATGTGGCATCCTTGTTCACCAAAGTCCCCATAATGGTACCTTGGCACTCATCTGACAAATTTTTCTAGAAGACATCACAGCATTGTTCAAACATTCCCTCACCACAATAGAATAATGGATTCTATGAGCAGAGAGATGGGTAGCCATGAGAAACCTTCTGAGCCCCATGATAGCAAACCTTTAAATGGAACACTTAGGAAAGCAAGCCCTGTAAACAGCACCAAAAAAGCTCACAACATGGTTCCAATATGTGGATGACACTTTCACCATTTGGAGAAGAAGATCTGATTTTGTTTCTGAACCATCTGAACAACATCCACCCAAACATCCAATTCACGATGGAAAAAGAAAATGAAGGAACATTGCCATTCTTGGATGTCCTGGTCATCCGAAAACAGAACCAACGGCGGGGCCATACAGTAGACAGAAAACCTACAAACAGAGACAGATACCTGCACAAGAACTCCAACCATCACCATCAGGACAAAAAAGAAGCACAGTAAAAGCACTGGTAGACTGGGTAAAAGGATCTGTTAACTCCACTTCCTGGAAGATTAATTGAAGCACCTAGACTGGGCACTACAGGCTAATGGTTATTCCAGCTCAGACATCAGAAAGGCTGCCAGACCCAGAAAAACCCATGTTGGTGAAGACATCAAAGGAGTCACAGACAGAATAGGGAAACTGATGAGGAAACACAACCTCCAAATAATCTACAGACCAACCAAGAAAATCCAGCAAATGCTGCACTCAGTGAAGAGAGAGAGACCCTCTCACAGCCGCAGGAGTTTACTGCATACCATGCAGCTGTGGACAAATCTACATATGGACCATCAAATGCAGTGTTCAAATACGAATCAAGAAACATGAGAGACACTGCAGACTGGGTCAGCTAGAAAAATCAGCAGTAGCAGGACACATTATAAACCATCCTGGGCATAAAATGCTATTTGAAAACACTGAAATTCTGGACCATGCCAACAACTATCTGGTCAGAATGCACAGGGAAACCACCTAGACAACTTCAACAGGAAAGAAGAAACCCTTAAAGTAAACAAAGTTTGGCTATCAGTCCTAAAAAAGCCACCAAAACCAAGACCCAGCACATGTAAATGAAAACCACCCAGGGACAAGGGGATTTCCCAGCAGACAATGAATCACTAATTAAATAGACACACTGAGGCCTTGCCATTCAACAAGACAAACATACAGATGAACATGTAGATCACTTCCTCTGAACCAAGGGTCACACAGTATATATACCCCACTCACTTCCATGCCAGCAATCTCTAAAGATGCCAGCCACAGATGCTGGTGAAGAGTCAGGAATAAACTATTCTGGAATATGACATATAGACCGAAAAAAACACGAAAAGCTACCCTGAATATGTTTCCCAGTTCTTACCAGCTGCACCCTATCTGCATGTGCCTATGAAGAGGACCTGCTATTGCATGGAAAGACATGTCACCCCAGCTGAGCCCCCTTGTGATCAGCTGTTGTTACTTTTCTTGTCCCTCTGGAGAGCACCTGCACATTTCTCTGTCCTGGACAGTGTAAGGTATGATGTTGTATGCTTTCAGTCACTCTAAAATTGGTGCTGTATTGAAAGACATTGCTGACTAATTTATGGCTGTATCAAAATGCATCCCTCTGGTCTCCAGTGATTCCCTATGGAACTGGTTCCTTCCATTTACATCAGTCTCAACTTACATCACAAGTCCAACATAAATCAAGTCCCACCTCTACATATACAACGACCGTATGTAGAATGGCAGCCAGAAACACAGTGTTGCTACATAGTAAAGATAGTGTGCATTTACTTACTCTCACACAACAACATTAAAATGCATAAATATACCACATTTGTGTATCTGCAAAAGTCTAGTCTACTATACTGTTGTCTAGCTCATTTTGTAAGCTAGTATTTCTATATTTGATTTTATTGTTGGGAAATTAGATGCCATTTTACTGTGAGAACTATAATGTAAATTCTGTACAGTAACATTGAATCTTAGGCTGGCCAACACAGAGCTACAAGCAAAAACCTCTTGGGACCAGTGTTGAGCTTAATATACAATTACATCATGTGCTCATTAAATCCTTGTATTTGCTACTATGGAATCGCCTTTGCTGTGATATGCATTAAATAGCAATTGTGAAATGAAGAACATCTGAAGTCATTTCTAACACTATTGGGCTCAGCAGTAATTTTACTACTGATTTCAGCAGTACAACAGTTATGTATATTCTGATCCAACAGTAATAATGACTATAGAGAAGGATGTGGCTTCTGCCCTTTTCCTGCAGGATGAGAAACTAGTTGCACAAACAGGCAACAAGCAAATCCCAAAGTAGCACCCTGCAGCAACCGCAGCTGTGTCAGGGAGGGTAGCACCAGACTCCTCTTTTAAGGGAGTCTCTGTGTGAATAGCACTGCACAACCCCAGGCACACATTGAGCCACTGCTGAATGTGAGTGGTTTTAAGGCATTAGCTTTTATGAAGACCATCACAACATCTTCAGTTTTGATTTCTTGAAAGCATCACCATGCTTGCCATGGATTATATTTCAGCAATCCAGTTCAGTTACATCCCATAACGTTTCAAGTCCATTCGATAACACATGCATTCGTATGCATACTAATTAACATTTGTTCCATCTCATCTTTTTTCCCTTATACAGCATGAAAAGCATATTATTTTCATCATCTTTTTCCCTCCTGTGGGGGTTGGAGACCAGGTTTGAAACATAATGGATGCTGTTGAAAAGTCAACTGTGCACAGGAAAAGACTTTCCAGGAAATGAGGGTAATGGATACAATACCTGCATTGATAAACCTTTTGAACAAAGTACACTTTTCATCAGCCACTACTGGAGAAATTGAGTGGTGTTATTGACTTGACTCTTCTCTCCCTCAACATGAATTTACACAAGCAATGCTGAATGGATTTATTATGTTGCTTAAGAGAAGTCTTGTGTTATACTTGTGTTGTGTTATGCTAGTAATGGAGATATTATATTATATATTTTACATGGGGCCATGCCAAATACTACAGTTCCTTATATGTGTGGGCACGTATCCATATGATTATTGCATGTAAGAAAAATGTCCCAGTGGTTGTTGTTTTGCATTATTGTAATATTAAAAGAATCAGCATTGATATTCAAGTCTGAGACTTAGATTTAGCCATATGCACCTACTGCTGAGTGCATAAGTACAAGATGCCAATGAAAACTTGCAGGGGTGAAATCAGCAACAGTGTAGGTACAACTTTGTTTGGATTGGTCTTCTTGTTTAATCTTTATTTCTTTTCTACCCAAGACAGAAGTAGTCAATGCTAGCCAAAGACTTTTGCTCCGAGGCAGAACAACAAATAACGGACTATAGTTTTTTGTGGGTTTATCGGGCTATGTGGCCATGTTCCAGAAGAGATGTTTCACCAACATCTGTGGCTGGCATCTTCAGAGAAATGATGGACTCCTCCCCAACTCCTCAAGTCATTTATTAAGTTGTAATTCCTAATGTATAGATAGTTGTTGGGTGCCTCCAAGTCATTTTTGACTCATGGCAGCCCTAAGGCAAAGTTATCATAGGGTTTTCCTAGCATGTTTCTTCATAGGGGGCTTGCCATTGCAGAGAGCCACTCCTTTTTGAGCTGGAAAAAGGGCTGCTTTTCTGCCGTGGCACTGGCTTTTTGGCACTCCTGCAGTGTATCAACGCCACACCGCTGAAGCGTCGCAACGCTACCCACTGTCTGGTCAGGCAGGCAGTGTGATGCCAGCTTGGGGGCGGCGTTGGGGCATGCGTCATCTAAACACCACACCCCTACACCAGCACTTATTGACTGTCTGTTTCAGCCTTACCTAAAGAAAAGGTGCATTCGGACATAGATTTAAGTCTACACAAACTCATGCTGCCAACTTCTTTCTTTCAGTTAGTCTCAAAGGTGCTACAAGATCTCTGTACATACTGATTCTACAGACTAACATGGCTATATCTTCGAATGATACAATCAAATAATGATACTGTCCAAAAAAGATAAAAACACATGCAACATAGTCTGTTCACAGACCCCCTTTGATCCAGCAAAACCCCATAGTTTCTACCAGCTTCCTCGCTTCCCATCCTGCTTGCTAGTACTGTCCTACTCCTGTATCCACAGAGATTATGCTCCAAGACCTGAAACTGTGGCTAATAGGGAACCATATTATTTTCATTGAGACAAACGATGTCTGGCCCAAGCATGTCATAGAATCACATTGGAGGACCTAGAAATGCTTACAAAGAACATTTTTTTCAGATGTATATAAGTAAAACTGCAGGTAGTGAATCCATAGATATGGGAATTTTACTGTACAGCAAGATTATTGCTCCCATTTCAGCAGTTCGTGCTTTCTACTGCAACCCCCCAGACACAACTCACAGTGTTTGGTAGGACTCTGCATCCTTCTGGGGAAGTTTTGGGAGGAAGGCAATGGGGGCTGCAGGAGGAAGGGGAGCAAGGGAAAGAAACATTAAATGAGCTTGCCTTCCACTTGCTCAATGTGTGGTTTCACATTGTTAGCAAAACAGTGGACTTTAAAACCGTATCAAGAATCTCCACATTTGTCCCATTTATATATACTGAACAGCTTCTGAATGTCATTTCTCTGAAGATGCCAGCCACAGATGCTGGCAAAATAAGGTGCTGTCAGGAATAAACTCTTCTAGAACCTGGCCACATAGCCTGAAAAACCCACAAAAAACTATGAACAGCTATGATTCAGTCAAACTAAAATTGGGTAAAACTGGAGTGGTTTTCTTATAAATAGAACTCTAGCATTGAACAAATAAATCCTCCATTTTGTTTGACATGTTGTATCACATGTCACTCCTTCTTCCTATATGCAGAACTTATATTTAAAAGGTGCTTGCATTAAAAACAGCACAATGTTCTTTATAACCCTGAGAGAGTGCTCTCTTCAGTCTGGACTTGCAGCATCTGTTTCCTGATACGTCCACTTCTGACTGATCTTCATTCTCAGCAAAGTGTTATCTCCCTCAACCTTTTCCTCTTCCTCATTTGATTTAACCATTGTCTGTTAAATATAACTTGATCTTGTTTTGACAGTTTTCACCCATTCTTTCAATTTCCTTTCTAATCTTGGAGGTTTGCACATTCATTCAATAACTCTCAGAATCGCTGGCTGAGCCTTTTTTAAGCCCAGCACTCTATTCACCAAGCCACCTTACTTAGTTTGCATTTATCTTTGAAGGTGAAAGCTGATGAGGCCTGGGTTAATTCCAGCTCAAAATGTGAGCCACACTCTGGGAGCTTAATACTGGAATCTTAAAACTCTTGACTTCACCATGTGATCTCAGATGATCTTTATCCCCACAGATGGCCTCAGAGGAACATGTCTGTCAATCATCTGATAGCATTTAGGACTTAAAGAGCTAGTAAACCAAATAATAGAAACATCAAAAACGACAAGAAAATAGAGCCAAGACATATGGCACTGTTTTCATCAGTTATGTTGAGTTCTGATGGTATGCATCTCAAAAGTGAAAATAAAGATTTCTGCAAGGCATGTGTACATGTAGTAATAGCAGAAGATTATGACATGAAACCCAGCGACTTGAGAGTTAAAGCAAACATTCCTTTGTTAACCTGATAGCTGGACTTTGGTGTGCTCCCTGCAAGGTTGGCTTCTGAATGTCATTAGCAGCTGATTCTACAAAGAATGGAATTCATGAACCTTCAGGGCTTGATTAGAAATGGAAAGAGAAGCATGTGAGTGAAGTGCAATAGAATATTCATGACAGAATAAGTTTCTGGCTTTAAGTCCAGCACTTTCCCTTTACAGCTAGACCTTCTGCATGCACTTTTACTTTAAGAGCATGTACCTATGATATTTTCCTAACTTGCAAAGTGGGAAGGAAGACTATTCAGAGAATTACTGTAAACAACCTAGCAAGCTTACAGAACTGCAAATACCAGTTTGGAAAGTCTGTTTAACAGCTACATTATAACACTTCCTAAATGTCCTGTTTCCATTCTGCAAACTTAAATTATTAACGAAACTCAATTATTGCTTCACCAGATACTCATTCAGAATTTATTGAAATATCTGTCAAATTACTTCCTTCCTGGAAGGGGGAATCTGTCTATAAGCTTTCAGTGTGTCAATAATAATAATAATGATGCATTTAAATGTTTATCTTGCACCCTCTTTCCAGAGATCTCAGAGTGGAGTACAATAAAACCAATCCAATAAATTTAAAAACAGTGTAAATAATAAAAATGATTTTGAAACACTAAAAACATATGAAACAAATCAACAAGATAAAAGGACAGATGAAAACAGTTAAAATAGTTTAACCATTTAAAATCACATACATGTGAGACGTTAAAATCCATTAGGCCCCCAAAACCTTACTGAACAACCATGTTTTCACTTGGCATCACAATGACAGCAGCATTTGTGCCAATCTGGCCTCCAAAGGGTGGGTTTTCCATAATGGGTGCCACAAGAGAGCTCATTCTGCTCATTTAGCTCTCATCCAGCCCATTACAACATCCAGGCACTTCTCCAGTACCTGAACAGCCCCAGCTGACCTCAACAAGAACAAGAAGCAGAACTGAGAATCATCAATATAACTGATGAGTGATGACACCCTATCCCAAATCCAGTTAAGATCTCTCCTGGTGGCTTCATATAGATATTGAACAACATGGGAGACCCAACAGAACACACAGCATTCCATAGCTTAGGGCTTGTCTACGCCAGTGAAAAATTGCACACTTACTTCAAAGCTAGTGCTAGGAGTCCTGACAATGTATGGCTACATCTGGGGAAGATCCATGTTTTTCTGTCCTTAACTCAACTTTGCTCCAATTAAAGCAAAGTTGGGGTAAATCCCAGTGTTTCTCGGAAAGCTCAGAATAACCTCAGGTTTTTATGGTGTGTGGACAGGTGGATCGGGTCTAGTCTGGCCTGGTCCAGTTGTCCACACACCTAGAACCATGCCATCCCTCTTCCTCACACTGAGCAACGCAGGGAAAGGGGATGGGCTGTTTTCAGAGCCTCCTCCTCCTTGTGAGCAAGAGCTTTGTGTAACATCTGCCCAGTGTGCCCCCCACTTCTGCTGAGGACAAAAACAGGCACCCAGACTCCTTGTTGATCAACAAGCAGCTGTTGCTGACCTTAGCAAAAGCAGTGATTCCTTGGGCAGGCTTTACACAGGGCTCTTGCCCATGAGGAAGTGGTGGCAGTGGCTCCAAATCAGGAGATGAGCCAGTGGAATCAATGTGGTGTTGGCCTGGCTGGCCCATGTACACAATGATGCAGCATCACACTGAATGCAGCCTGGTGCATATGGTCACCATTGTTGTTGTGGCTGGCGTAGATAGTGCCTCATACTCTCATCTGACAAAGACAGTCCCGCAAGATACTATGATTAATAGTATAAAAAGGCACTTAGAGATCTGGGAAGATCAACAAGGTAGCACTTGGGGGAAGTCTTTTGCTGAAAGTGGTTATCAGAGTGACTAAGGCCATTTCAGTGCCAGTATTGCAGTTTACCTTGCTTTCCAGAAGACTTTTAGGCAACAAAACCAGCTGGATGGCAATTAGAATACAAGTGAGCTAGATCACAAAGCAAATACTACTGATTCTTTCTATCACACAGCTAAATGATGTGGACAAGACACTTGAATCAATTCAACTCACCACATGTAAGCTTCACTCTTGCCCATCTTGGCTGATAAATCTAGTAGGTGGTGCTTCACTACCTAAGAGACAGGTGCTTGGTACTTTGACGGAGGTGTTAGTGGGCCTGTTCCTGAAGAGGACCTTCCTGGGCCAAGAAGTATGTGAGAACTATCAGCCTACGCTAATAAACCCTTTTTTGAGCATATGGTGACCGTACAATTTAAGATATTTCTGGAGGCGCAATACAAAGTGTTGGTTATTACCTATAAAGCTCTACATGGCCTGGGCCCGAGTTACTTAAGGGAATGCCTCTCCCTACATAATCCGCCCCACACTCTCAGAACTTCTGGCACAAAAATATTAGAACACCCCAAAACCAGGTTGAAAACCATCTCTTGTAAAACCTTTTCTGCTATGGCCCCTAGACTTTGGAACAACCTACCAGAAGAGATCCGTCTTATACCTTCTTTGGAAGCCTTCAAGAGGGCATTGAAGACGGATCTCTTCCAGCGGGTCTATCCAACGGATCTCCTCTAATCTGATTTTGAACACCTGAATATGATGACTCGATTCTTACGATTGTGAGCAATACTGTAACAACTTTTCCCCTTTTTATTTTTGATTGATGTATTTTGTATTATCTATGTATTTTATGATGTTTTTACTGCTGTAATCCCACTTTGATCCGAAGGGAGAAGCGGGAGATATAAATAAAATTTATTATTATTATTATTTGGACACATTTCAGTTTGATTTTGTGCCAAGAAATGGCACTTAAATGGTGGGGAAGGAGATTATGGATCTGAACCAGGGGCAAAGGAAGAGTATTTTTAATTCTTTTCTATAGGTAAGTATATCAGTAAAGCTAGAAGAAAAAGCTTGAGACCTTGAGTGAAATTGGGGAGGGAAGCAAAATTGGTGGTGGTATTTATTCAAGATTGAATTTAACATAATAGCAATAATCCAAATGCTGCTAAGGACAGTTGCTGATTATAGTATGTGATAGGAATTGTGGGAAGTCAGCAATTTCAAAAACTATTGGGAGGTGAGAGGTTTGGCAGAACTAGGTTTATGACAGTGCCTCCCTAAATATGAACTGAAACTATGGAGAACGGTAACTCCAGATCATGTTAGGGTAGATTAATGACTCTGAGTTCATTGAGATTTACTTTCAGATAGGTGTGCATAGGAATGCAGCCTAGCAGATGCAAATATAGCCTCACAGACATGGCACATGACTCCAGAGAAGAACATTCATATCCCCTGATGCCACCTCACCAGAATGATTTTGATTAAACTTGATCCACTCATTCACCTACTGATCGTCAAGTGTGACACAGAGATGTTGTTCCATCGGCACACGTGTAAATCAGAGCATCGTGCTAGAAAAGTTCATGAAGCCCTGCTTGTCCTAGATTGAAATGTTCTGTCTAAAGCATCCCCGAAAGACAACTATTAAATTGTATCGACAACAACAAAAATCCGAAAGAAAAACAATAAGTTGCAAGGAAGTCGAATCCATAACTTTAATTGATTTTTAAAATCTTCATCCATATATTTAGTTCTAATAGTTAAATTTAAACCAATTTTCTTTGCCATTACATAGGACTGAATCCTGTTGATACTTCCAACTAGAATAGGCTCACTCAATCAATGGGATTTACATAAGTGTTGGCATATCATTTAACTGCTGATAAACTGGGTCTACTTTAGTTGGGACTACTAATAGGATTCAGAACATTCCAGTTTGATCCACATTTGTTTACTGAACTCAGTAGGAAATGTTTCTGAGTAATGATATTTAGCACTCAGCTACCAAGAAGGGAAAATAATTACAGGCAGTTGAGCCAGAATAGAGAGCCAACATGGTGTAGTGGTTTCTGCGTTGGACTACAGCTCTGGAGACCAGGGTTTGATTCTCTGCTCAGCCATGGAAACCCACAGGGTGACATATCCTCAGCCCCTGAAAACCCCATGATAGGTTTACTCTAGGATTACCATAAATCAGAAATGACTTGAAGGCACACAACAACAACAACAACAGTAAGCCAAAATAAAACATATTAACAGGTAGAAGTTTCTTTCAACACTTCCTACCTATTCAACAGAGAGTAGGTTAGCATTTAGCTGAATGCGACAATAAACTGTTTCCCCCAGTCCTCCCTGCTTTTAAGCTGTCCAGGTTTCTTCTTCTTTAGATTTGATTTTTCATCTACACCTATTTAATTTTAATGATACTGAGTTGAAATATTGACTCACTGTTAATGTTTGAGCTGTGTCTGCTTATCTTCACATTTTAAAAGGTGTTTGCTGCTTTGTGCATCTTCTTGTTTGCCATCTGTGGCCTGTACTTGCTATTTGTCCATATTACCGCAGTATCAACAGACAACATTTTAGTTTTATTTCATGAAGTTCTACTCTTTTGCCAGAAACCTTCCTACTTTTTCTAGGTCACCACAGAGTCACTGCCCGTTACAGTTTCCCATGTGATCACAA
The DNA here is from genome assembly GCA_023333645.1 of Sceloporus occidentalis. Taxonomy (NCBI): domain Eukaryota; kingdom Metazoa; phylum Chordata; class Lepidosauria; order Squamata; family Phrynosomatidae; genus Sceloporus; species Sceloporus occidentalis. The sequence goes on along the minus strand of JALMGF010000004.1, from coordinate 8,325,731 downwards.
AGACTTTACAGCTTTGAAAAACCCCCAAGAAATTATACAAAAGACCTTGGAGTTCTGTGATAAAGGTAGATAAGAGTAGATAAAGGTAGACTTTGAAAAGTTAGATTTGAAGATTAATTGGGCAATATTAAATGTTACAAACTGGGAAATCAATTCACTGTCATAAACCCTAATAGTTCAAATAGTTTAATTAACTTTGTTGTTGTTAATTAAGTCTTTGCTTAAAGCATTAGTTTTGACCTGACCGTGGGATCTATAAATAATGGCATAGAGGTTGTCACTCTTGAATTTCAAGGAGCACTTTTTTTTTTGTATTGTCCCCTTTGAAAGGAGTTGTCTTGGCATTTTAGATTGTTACCCCAAGATGTAGCCTCCCTTCATCCACCCCTCTTTTTCATGTCAGTTTGATATCAAAAAGGATGTTTTAGGCCTGTAGTCAAAAGGGCACCTTCAGTGCAGGAAAAGAGCCATATCATATAAGAACCATATGTGGAGATCCTGGTGGCTCAGCTTGGGGGAAATGCTCAAGAGCACAACTAAGGATAGCTCAATTAAGATTGAAATCTGCATAATCCCTTCATTGATAGGAGTGATGGTGGGTTATAGACCTTGGGCTTACAAATTAACAGAAACCCAAGTACATTTCCCTCTGAAAGCGACACTCCATTTTCCAGAGATATTTGCACTGATTGTACAGCCAGTTCTAGACTATATTTGTATTGATTGTACAGCCAGAAATTTCTCTGGGGAATTTCACGTTAATGCCCAAACTGCCCCAGGATATGTTTTGTCCTATAATGGTACCTGCTCAGTCACTACCAATTTGGTCTTGCTTTGAGGTCAGACAGATAACTGACTCTTCAGCAACTGCTGGCCAACTCAGATCCACAGGCAGTGTACTGAGCCACTTTCCTCTCCCAGAACCCCCCGACTGGAACCTCTGTTTCTGGAATTGACTTAGGAAGCTGGGGATGTTTAGCCTGGAGAAAAGAAGGTTAAGAGGTGATATGATAGCCCTGTTTAAATATTTGAAGGGATGTCATATTGAGGAGGGAGCAAGCTTGTTTTCTGCTGCTCCAGAGATGAGGACCCAGAACAATGGATACAAGCTCCAGGAAAAGAGATTCCACCTCAACATTAGGAGGAAGTTCCTGACAGTAAGGGCTGTTTGACAGTGGAACACACTCCCTCGGAGTGTAGTGGAGTCTCCTTCTTTGGAGGTCTTTAAGCAGAGGCTGGATGGCCATCTGTCGGGGATGCTTTGATTGAGAGTTCCTGCATGGCAGAATGGGGTTGGACTGGATGGCCCTTGCGGTCTTTTCTAACTCTACGATTCTATGATTCTATGAATCAGGTACAGTATCACCCTCTGCAATTCTTCAAATCACTGCTACCACCTTTCATATTGCTAGCTCTTGTATGTATGTGTGAGTGTGTGTTTTTGGGTGAAAGCTGATTTCCCTTTTGCTGGTATAAATAAAACAACATCTGGACCTTGCATTCTGGAGTTCTGTTTCTCTGGACCAGAATACACAGGATTGATCACTGCTTTTAATTAGCTTAACTTGAGCTAATAAAATCTTCCCTATTAAACATTGCTTTTGGGCACCCTCTGAAACCCTGGCATTTTCGGCAACAAAAGTTTCATTTCCTTCGGCCTATAATTTCCCCCATGTGACTTACAAAGTCCATAATGGAATTGTTACTTGGAATGGTAGGAGTCCACCACTTCTGGAACTGCCCATCCCAAAGCATGGAAAGACCTTACAAACTCTTTTGCGCTGTTCTTTTCTTTTCCCCACCAACACAAATATTATTCCAATCTTCAGATGCCTTGCTTGTTAAAGGTGAATGAGAAGTGGTTTATTTTAGAGGGCACTGATCCACCACAAATACTGTAAAAAGTTGATAAGTGCAAATAATCAAGAGTAGAAATTCCTTAACTTTAACTTTTGGAGAATCTATGAGCATATGCGGAGCATGTTTTCTGAACAACTGACTGTGTGTTTTTTTTCTGCCTCCCCACTCCCAATGAAGAAGTGTGGTCTGTAAAAACACACACACAGTGATAGAGCATGTGTTTTGCATGCAGGAGCCAGGATCCCAAATGCAATATGTGGCATCTTCAGTTTTAATTATCAAATATATGAAAGGTAAAGGTAGTCCCTTGACATGAATGTCTAGTCATAACCGACTGTAGGAGGCAGTGGTCATCTCTGTTACTAAGTCGAAGAACCAGTGTTCTGTTATGTTGCATCTCTGTGCAAATCCACACATGGAAATATACTGTAGTTGAAAATCATGTTGCATTTTTGTTATGTTGTTGAGTGGCTGTGGTTCTTGAGTCTTTTATAGCTTTGTCAAATGTTTATGGTATTGATTTTTTTTTTAAAAAAAAAGTATGTATACTTCCTGTAGTTGAAAATCCTCCTGCAATTTTCCCCCAAACTTTTTAAAAATTCTTTTAAATTGAAGTAGCTATTCACATTGCATCTCTAAAAAGTTCCCTTTGTTTTTGCAGCACATGACTTTCATGTGCCCTTTCAACTGTTTCACTTCCCTCCAAGTGCCACTGTTAATCATGCTCGCCCCTTCCCTCTCAAATTGTCATGATGTCTAAGCTGTGTGAGTCCTTACTAGTCTGATGTAACTCTTCTTGGAATAAAAACTTCCCTTGCATACTTTCGGATAAACTTTGTTGGTGCTTGGACTGAGAAGGGAGGCTTCAGCTTATCTATCCATCACTCTGTTTTCTATAGGGGGGAAAGGAGAGAGAGGGCATGGGGAGCTCCAGCTTGGATAAATATCTCTCCTTTCTCTACTTGTTCCTCTACATTCAGAAAAAGTGATGAGCTTTATCTTCTTTGCTTTGCTTTCGAGGAATCTGTTTTCCCCTCCTCTTCTGGAAAGGACCAACTCAAATCCCCTCTCTCTGGTTGGGGATCTAAGGAAATGCCCCCACAGTTGCTCTACTTTCCTATTCTGCCTTGAAGAAGCCAAACATAGACTTCAGCCACTTCCCCAAAAATATAGTCTCCCACAGAAAATTTTATTGAAGAGAAAGTAGCATCTCTCCTCCACAAAACTAGGGAAGAGAAGGGGAGGGGGAAAAAAAACAAACAAACCAAAAATACTCCCTCTTGTCCTTCAGTGAGTAGTAGTGCCACGAGTTCAAAGACTGAAGCTGGGTCAGGGTGCACACATTTTAATTGATACAATCCTGGACTTTATTCCACCTGCATCTGATGAATTAGGCTGCAGTTCACAAAAGTGTATGCCAAAGAAAATTTGTCAGTCATCGACTTGTCACAGTGCACAGTTTACTTAGAAGTAAAGAGTCAAAGAAGTGTGTGTGTGTCTCACTCCCTTGTAAGTGTGCTCTGGCTACCATCCAGAATCTAATAATTATTAATTAATTTGTTTTATTTATATACCGCTATTCCAAAGATCATAGCGGTGAACAGCAAGTAAGCTAATTAGCAAGTAAGCTAATTTGCCCCCAACAGTCTGGGTACTCATTTTAGCTCCCTCCTCGGAAGGATGCAAGCCTGAGTCGAGCTTGGGCCCTTTTGCTGGTCTTGAACTCGCAACCTTGTGGTTTTGAGTAAATGGCTGCAGTACAGGCATTTAACCACTGCACCACCAGGTTTACACACAAATAGTAATATTACACACTTAAATTAAATAAGCCCCCATAGAACGCAAAGGTTCTTTACTTTGAAGAATATGCTCCATGAAGTAGGGTTTGGAGTCAATCTGAATCAATCGCTCACATGCTAATATTTTGCAGATAGAAATAGCCAGGGTAGGATTTGTATTTTACTCCTATATTCCTACAACTTCATTGCAAAAGACACAGCTGCAGATCTGAATCGGTTCCCTGTGGCACAGTCAGCCCTGTGATGCGACTCCTTGTTGAAGTGATTCATTGATTAATGTGAATGCAAAGTGGATTAAATTGAAACGGTCGCTGCTCAAATAATGTGAATGTCTATTCGGTGCTAAATTGCTTCATCGATTCGACTCAAAACCCAGTTTATTCTATAATGGGAATGAGGCCCTAGTTATACAGCCCTGCAAAAATTTGACAGACTTTCTCATTTTTGATTTTAAAAGATAATTTTATAAACTGTTTCAAAGAATAAGGGAGTTATTATTTGGAATGACAAGCAAAGTAAAACTACAAATAGAATAGAAAATTAGTCTCTGAAAAATATTTCCCACAAAAAATGGATGTTGTTGCTCAGTGGCTCTACCTGGTGGCATCCTTTTATACCTTTAATTTGTGTCTAAAAACAATGCATTTCTGGCACTACTATTTTCAATGAAGTGGTATATGTTTTCAAAATCTCTATTGAGTTGAAATGGAGGCAAGATTTCTTTAGCCTTTTTAAAAGGAGAGGTTTGGCTTCTGGAACCGTTGTCTTCACTTCTTAGATGAAAGCCTATTGGCGGGGTATATAGCTTAAGCATCTAACCAATTGCAAGCTCTAAACACAAGGATATGAGTTCTGGAAAGAAGCTGAGGGAGAAAATGGGAGCCACAGTAAAACTCAGGTAGAATAAAGGTGAGATCAAACAATACTTCCGATGTAACCACAGACCTACACCGAGATTATCATGTAACAACCCTATGACTCAACCAAGGGTCACACTATATATACCCCACTGACTCCCATGCCAGTATTCTCTGGCGATGCCAGCCACAGATGCTGGCAAAACGTCAGGAATAAATTCTTCCAGAACATGGCCACATAGGCCAAAAACCCCACAAAAAACTATGGACTCTACCCGTGGAAGCCTTTGACTTCACAGTACTTCATATGTCTATACACCAATGTAGAGAGTTTGGGAAACACACAAGACAAGCTTGATGTCCTACTGCAGAAAGATCATTATGATTTGATAGGTATAACAGAGACTTGGTGGGATGACTTGAAATATAACAATTCAGGGATATAATCTATTCCAAAAAAACAGGTGGAGAAGAAAAGGAGGCGGAGTAGCATTACATGTCAAAAACAAATTCACTTGTACAGACATCCATCCAACTGGACCAGTGGAGAGCATTTTGGTAAAACATAAATGGGTAAAGAAAAAACAACAACACTGTGATAGGAGTTTATTACAGGTCACCAAACCAAGAAGAGGTGGTGATGATACATTTCTGAAACAAATCTCAGAAATTTACAAAAAGGAAGAACTGGTAGCTATGGGTAATAATAATAATAATAATAATAATAATAATAATAATAATAATTTTTATTTATAACCTGCTTTTCCAAAAACAGATCAATGCGGGGTACAGCAAAGGAAAAACTATAACACCTTATGCAATATTAAAAACATACAGTATAAAAACATCATAAAAATAACCCAATACATTAAAACACTATAAAAATCTACAATAAACGTTAAAACCAAAGAAAACAAACTAGCTAGATAGAACCAACTTCAATTATCCTGATATCTGCTAAACGTAGTCTACCAACAAACTCCTGATGTGCCTTGCAGATAATTTCCTCTTTCAAAAGGTGGAGGAGGAAACAAGAGGAGCATCAATCCTGGACTTGATCGTAATCAGTAAGCAGAAGTTGGTCACTGGAATCAAAATATAGAATGATAGAATCATAAAGTTGGAAGAGACCTCAAGGGCCATCTGCTTAAATACCTCCAAAGGAAAAGAGTCCACTACACTCCGAGGAAGTGTGTTCCACTGTCAAACAGCTCTTACTGTCAGGAAGTTCCTCCTAATGTTAAGGTGGATCCCTTTTCCTATAGTTTTTGTCTGATTCTCTGGAGCAACAGAAACAAGTTTGCTCCATCCTCAATATGACACCCCTTCAAATATTTAAACATGTTTATCATATAACCTCTTAACCTTCTCTTCCCCAGGCTAAACATATCCAGCTTCCTAAGCCACTCCTCATAGGACATGGTTTCTGGATCTTTCACCATTTTGGTCATTCTTCTCTGGACACATTCCAAATGGTTAATATCGTTCTTGAATAGTGGGTTCCAGAACTGGACAAAGTATTCCAGGTAAGATCTGATCAAAACAGAAGAAAGTGGTACTATTACTTTCCTTGATCTAGACACTACATTCCCATTTGTGAAGCCTTTTTCAGCTGCTGCGTCAAACTGTTGACTCGTGTTTTTAGAACACCAATTCTTCAAACATGAAGATAAATATAACCTTTTTATAGGGTGGAAAGAGAAAGGGATTTATTCAATAAATGATTTATTTTTTAAGGGAAATCCCATTCAATTAGGCCGAATCCAATAAATCCATCTTGATGGCAATTAAGGCAAATCAATACATTTTAGACAAAATATAATTAGGAAAAAAGGCCCCTTGGGAGCATTAACATTATTTGAATCTGTGTAATGATAGTTTGAATCAAAATAAAGGACAAACTTCAAAGATATATCAGGTAATTCAAAAAACTAAATTTGGCATGTAAAAAAATTGAAATATGAGAGTCAGGATTGGGGATAAAAATAAAAAATAAGTAATGGAATTCAGTTTGGAGAACTCCAAATTATACATCAATATTGGCACAAATGAGAGAAAATTAATTGAAAATTAAACACAAATAGTAATATTACCCACTTAAATTACATTGGATTAATACTGTCAACTCTCTGTATCCATGGATTCCACCATCCATGACTTGAAAATATTCCTCCCCCCACAAAAAAATCCCAAAAGCAAACTTTTATTTTGCCATTTTAAAATAAAAGACACAATTTTATTATTCCATTGTATATATTGGGATTTGAACATCCACAGAGTTTGGTATCCACAGGGGTCCTCTTACCAAACCCCAGTGGATGCCAAGTGTGGTGGAGGCTGTGGTGAAATAGGAGATTGGAGCCACCTGTGGCCAATGTACCCAAAGATGCAAAGATTCTGGGAGAAGTTCCTTTTGTGGATATGTTGGGGCGGTATTTTAGAGAAGCATTACTAATAATATATTTATTTGAAAGGGAGAATAAGGATTTACCACATAAATACCTGTGCTACAAGACTAAAAATTGTCAAAACATGAAGCAAATTAGACAATTTGTCAATTAATGGCTAAACAGGATATGGACTATAGCCCTATCAGAGAATTTAACCTACAAATTAAGGCTAGCATAAAGATATATAAAAGAATACTTTTTTTTGATATTGCATTGAAGTCATTTATTACTTTTATGTGTCAAAATACTGGCAAATTTAAACCACTCAATGACCAAGTTAAATTTTGGATTTATAGATGAATAACATGTAAAGAACTAGAATGGAGAGTGTAGATGTATGAGTTTCAACGGTGTGGTATTTCTATTAGGTACTATGAATTAGAGGAGGGATGGTAAAGGGGTGGGTTGTTGTTGTTTTTTATTATTTGTAACAAAGGGGGTGAATTATTGCAATACTAAAATTGCACTATTGTTAAATATCAATAAAATATTTTTAAAAATTTAAAAGACTCATGTTTAGCTTGTGGTCTACTAAGGAGTTTATCACATTGGCTTTGCTCCCACAATAGATGCGAGATATAACTTTCTTAAAATTACATCCCATGTCTATTGTGGGAGCAAAGCCAATGTGATAAACTCCTAAGACTCCTAGATCCCTTTCGCGTATACTGTTGTCAAGCCAAGTGTCACTCATCCTATATTTGTGCGTTTCATTTTTTCTGCCTTAGTATAGTATTTTACATTTCATCCTGTTGAAATTCACATTGTTAGTTCTAGCCTAGCTCAACAATCTGTTAAAGTCATTAAATCAAGCATGCTCCCTATTCCAGTTGATGTGGCGGCACCAAGAGGGACAGGCCAGTGGGGCCGAAGTGAGGCCTTCCTGGCTGGCCCATGTGTACAACAATGCAGTTTCGCAACAGATTTAGCTCCACCATCTGATCAATGGTGTGTGTGTGTTCTAGTCCGTTCTTGTTGATCGCATGGATACCCCATTCTGACCATAGCAGAAGTGATGGTAACAGCCAGGCTCTCATGGGGAGCTGCTTGGCCAGTGAGGCACTGGCAGTGGAAGCTCTGAAGAGGATCCATTCTTTCCACTATGCTTCTCAGAACAGAGTAAGGAAGGTGGTGCCATGTTTGCTGTCTGGACAACTGGATCAGGCCGAATCAGACCTGATCCAGTTGTCAAGGCAGCCAAGAAAGCTGGATCAAAAATGGTTTTGCTGCAGATGTAGCAGTGTATCATTTTCAAGTCTCACAATTCCCCTAATTCAGAAATCCAGATTTCAGTAATAAAATTCAGAAAATCTTCATTCAGTAACCAGTGATCTACACCAAAGACATTTGTTGTCAGAACTGAACAGCAAGTGTAGGCAAAGTCTAATTAAATCACACATAATTTCAAATCATTAGCAACTTTGTTCTTCTCAGTTCCCACAACATCCCCTCCTTATTTCTTTTGCCTGTGTTCCCAGGGAATTGACCGTGGGTAATTTCAAACCAGAGAGCCAGCATGGTGTTGCTGTTTGACCATTGGTCTCTGGAGACCAGGGTTCATTCCTTGCTCAGCCATGGAAACCCACTGGGTGACTTTAGGAAAATCACACACTCTCAGCTCCAGAAAATTCCCTGACTGCTTTTCCATAAGTCAGAAATGACTTGAGGGCACACTACAACAACAAAGTCTTGAGCCTGGTGTAACTCCCTTCTCTATGTTTTTTCAGCACAAAGGAATGTGATCAACAATCTCCAGCAGCAAATGACCCACTGCATGTCCCATCATATTCTTCAGTATGCCATCACCCATTAACCATAGTTACCTCTCACAGTTCTGTATTAACACTTAAAACTCATGGCAGGCAAGATGCTCATGCAACTTCTGATAGTCATCTGGACCTATCACACTGGGACAACTGTCAAGATCTAAAAGGCCTTTATGTATACATAGCACTTTGGAAATTTAAGGCAAAGGACATGGCTTGCATCTTTCTGGATCCTATTACATTCCATACCACTCCCACAGCTGTGTAAATATGCCTTATACGGTATACCTGAGCATTTATGATCACTCTCTACTATCCCACTTCTATTGCACTCCCCAAACTGTGTACATATGCTTTATGGCTGAGGTCTTAATACCACTCTGCATCTGAAGAAATTTAGATCTGCAAAAGCTCATGGGAAAATAAAAACCAGTTTTATAAGTTACATTTCTTTTCTTTTTTTCCTTTTGCTCCTCCTTCCTTCTTCCTTTTTATAATGTTTAGCTATAATGAGGAAGACACATGGGAATGACTCATCAGCAGATATTGTTTCATATCATTCTAGAGAAGGAAAGTATGGTGTTCAAAGAATGCTATTACATAGGTGGCTTCTATAGCAGTTCTCATGCTTCCCGCAGGACCTTGTGCGATCTCTTGTGCATATGGTCTTTTGCTTCCTTCCACTTTTTTAAACTCCAGTTTCACCTTTTTCAGATAAATGAGCAGTGCATTTATACCAGCCTTCACCACACATCAGAGCCAGCTTTGGGATTTCTTGCAACCAAGTTTAGCTTAATTTTTTTTTATCTGTTGTCCTATCCTTGGACTGAGAAAAAATGTTTTGGTTTTTTTTTGTTCACTTTACTGTGAGATCTGTCACATTACTACTCTAGACACCTTCAAAAAGGCTGTCAAGATAGATCTCTTCCGGCAGGTCTTCCCAGACTGACCTCCTTTACTTTGATACCAATTATCCTCCCTACCCTAAATCATCTCTTCTCAACTCGCCTTTTTTACTATTTTAATCTGTATTTTATTAGTTATTATTTTTCCTTTGGTGGGAAGGATGGGGCATCTGTATAACTTAGAATAGATTTAAATTCTGATCATGATCAGAAAATACTTCACAACTCACATAATACAATTTTTAAAAAATAGCCCTAATGACAAGGGTTGTATCTTATTTGGTGTTTTCTTGAAATAGCCTGTTTTTAAGCTGCATTTTATTGTTAGTTACCTTGAGTGCCATTTTTGGCAAAGGCTGGTATAAATTTAATAAATGTAGTGTTTCGTGTGTTGAAGGGGCTACAGGGCCCCATTGATGCAGCACCTCCATCCCATGTGCGCCTTCCCTAATGTCCATGTGTAACTGTCTACAGAAGAGCAACTTGCATATAGATTTCTACACTTTTGGAATTCTGTACAATCCTAATTTCAGAATGTGCAGAAGGCTGTGCATGTAGAGGCCTATACAGGAAATCTTGGTGCCAGGCTATCTGAAAGCCTACTTCTTCCCATATGAGCCTGCCTGACAACTAGGTTCATCTGCTGAGGCCCTATTATATATCCCACCGCTCTGTGAGCTTAGGTTGGTGGGGACATATGATAGGGCTTTCTCCGTAGCTTTCTCTTACTGTGGAACTTGTTACTGAGGGATGCCAAACTGGTTCCCTCTCTTCTGAATTTTTGATAAGCAACAATGGTTTTGGTTTTTTGCATGGGCTTTCTCTCTTAAAATGTAGTGTGTCTGCTTCTGCTGCTTTTTAAAATGGTTTGTCTGGTTTTAGAGTGGTTTTTAAAGACGAGTTTGGATTATTTTTGTTTTTAGCTATTTGTTTAATGTTTTTAAAATGCTTTTTTAAAAAAAATCAAGTGTGTTCTGTCTCAGGAATCAAGAGGCAATAAATAAATGAAATTAATAGAGACAGTGTGGTGTTGTGGTTTGAGCGTTGGACTAGTTCTGGAAACCAGTGTTCGAATCCCTTCTCGGTAATGGAAACTTGCTGGGTGACACTCAAGTCACACTCTCTCAGCCTCAGAGGAAGACAAAGGCAAACCCCCTCTGAACAAATTTTGCCAAGAAAACCCCATGATAAATTCACTTTACGTCACCCTAAGTCAGGAACAACAGCAAATAAATAAAAATAAGTTTACTCATACAGATTTAATGCTTCACTGTGTAGGTCAGCATTCCCAGTGTTGGTGATGTGGTCTTTCAGCCCCCTTCAGTGTCTTTCTCAGAGAAGGGGAATCTTTTTTTACAGCAATAACACATGGAGGGCACAAAACTCCTTAGTAGTAGGATCTTAGTTCTCAAATCATGAAGTAGCAACCCTCACAGGAGGCCAATATTTTAGTGTATGTGTGTGTGTAAGTATTATTATTAAAGAATGTTAGAGATTTTCTGATTCCTTTCCAGCAACCAAAGTTTTTCATTTACAAGCAATGGGAGTAGGGGGGAGTTTTTGCATAGCCATCCTCATTTTTCCTGGCATTGCCCGTCAGAAACTTGTCTGTGCTTTTAAAATGTTCCATCACCTTCCCCAGAGTAGGAGGTTGCACATGTTTCACATGTTCAGCTGTGGAACAAATTGTCTTGGGCTAGAGCGCCCTGTCCCCACCAGACTTACAGTAGCTCTCTAGAAGGCAGAGAGATTTCACCAAGTGTGAAACATGGGCTTTGAAGGTCACCTCTTCAGGGTGCTTGGTCACATGTACTAAGATTCAGACTGTACTGTATGGTGTGAAGAAAAGGGATACTATACCTTCTGATGAACTGTAGTCATCGGAAATTGTTATGCAATATCAGCCTGTTCATGAAGTTTTCTTTTTGGTTTGGGTATGACTGCTCCTACATAATCATAAACTCAGCCCATAAAGCAATGAAGCATGTAACCCTTGGACATATTTGGAGAACACTTTGCATAAAAGAGGTCAGAGCACAGACTTCAGTTACAACAAAACCTGTATCTAAGAAACCAATCTGTTTTCACTAGAGCCCTAGGTATTGCATCTGTACAAATTCTGCCCAAAGCAAGAACTTCTTTTGATTTATATAGCTAATCAGATTATTATAGTTTACAGCGTAGCTCAGTTAACAAAGCCTCTGACAAAGGTACTCCTTTTTATAAAGTCTTTTTACATCCGCCCTTTCACCCCTTGTCCTCTGTCAGAGGTTTTTAGAAGCATTAGCACTGGAAGAATGGTGAAGATGGCTGTTAGACTGCAGCAGTGTGCCTGCAGTAAACAGTGCAATGAAAGCTTGTACGGGGTAATAATGGGATTCTGCTCTAGCTTATTCTACTGTAGCCATGTGTGCCTGCCTACAAAGCCAAGGTAAACAGCAGCTGTCTCCAAAATCCCTTATGGAACACACTTAACACCAAACCAGAGAGAAAAGGGGAAAGCATATAAGTCTGCTTCACCATTCGTGTTAAAGAAGCATAGGTCAATAAATTGGTCACTAAAATGGAAATCATAAGTGGAGGCTAATGAAAGGGAAACAATCATGGCTGAATGCATTTTGGAAGATGCTTTCAAATTGTGAGGATTCACATTTTTTATCACTTATGCAAGGCTCATCTGACCTGGTTGTTTCATTTCACACTTGCAGTTATTTTTGAATAAAAAGTTGCTGAACTACCCCCCCCCCCTTTGTGTGTGTGTGTTGTAGGAATATATCCCTATTCATTCCATCTTATTTCTGCTAGTTATCAAATGTTTTATTGAAAAGTAATGCCCAGGAACTTTGTTATCTGAGTTGTCTGTCCCACTCATATTTACACACAGGGCATTTAACAAGAGGGAGAACTAGTGGTGCAGCTATAGAATTAGCAAATGTTTATACAACTCTTCTTTTAATAGTCATCATTTATATCAGAGCTAGAAAACATGCTGTCTGGATGATTTGGATTACAATTCCCAACTAGCACAGTCACTAGTCAAGAATTGTGGGAACCACCAATTTTTGGGATGCTATGGTAGTAAAAATATTTTCCCCCATCTGCTCACACCTCTTCCAACTTCAAAACAATTGTAAATGATAGCATTTTTGGTCTCTCCTCTTCCCCTTCCCACCTCTTCACACATTTTATAGCACTTTGCTTAATTAAAGGGGCTGGTGACCTGACAGCTTGCAGTATTTTGTACCTTTGCTGGTTGCCTAAGTATGGAGTTTGCATTTTGTTTGTTTGGTGAACACATCTGCCTATTCTTCTTTTATTTATATTCCATCTTTCAACCAAAACAGAATTTAAGGCAGCTTGCAATCATTTAAAAGCATGGTATAACTATTAATATAAAAGATAAAATACAGTATTTTCTTCAGTCACATTTGATTTGTTAAGTCTTTTTAATCAAGTACCCAATTGCAAATTAAGTGGTTTTCATAAATTTATTTTCATCTCCACTTCAGTATGAAAGTTACTTGTTAAAGTGATTATCTATGACCAGATATTGATTTTTCAAGCTATTCAAACCTGTGAGAACAAGGCTTCTCTGTGTGTTCTGGCAAGACTTCATTAAACAGTGATGTTCCTGCAACAAAAGGCCCAAGATATATAAACAATGCAAATGCAATACAAATATTCATTTATATACTTTTGCTTAGTGGAAACAAAATTCAACCCATATTATGGTAGTATCTTTATTTGGACAACCAACAAAGGCACAAAATATTGTAATTTAGCCCACCTCTTTAAGTTCCATTTTGTGTATATCCTGTAATGTGCAGGTCTATTTCATCCTTATGGGGAGAGTTTTAAACTGCTTTAAATAATTATTGGATTCTTCAATGAGCAAATAATTAGCAGCAAGCAATTTTTTTAGATAGTTTGGCCTCATGTGTCTTCCCCCTCAATATGATGTCACCAGAGAAAGCCAGGTGTGGAGAAATCCACATAAGGAAACAGTGAGTTGCAATGGTCCTGGCTAACCCTGTCTATATTGAATGTGTGTTGAATCCTTGTAACGTGTGCCCTCTGCATTCACAGTCACTGTAAACATGGAAAAGGATCCTCAAAGTAGACATAAAAGAATGCCCAGTGCTATGGAGTTCCCAGCATTCTGATTGCTTGGCTTATTTTCAGCTTTGGAAATATATTTAAGGTTAAAGTTTTACATCACAGTTCTGCTTATTGCTTTCCTAAGCTTCCTTTCTTCTAGCACCATCTGGAGGCTCAACTAAGGATTCTCAGGGATCAAAAGACCATGGTTGTATGCAGAGATCAGATTCTATTTATTAAGCAAACTAAATGGTTTTACAAAGCAATCTAAGTGTATGAGTGAATTTCATCTCCCCACTTAAAGGTCCATTAGTGCAGCAATAAGAATTCCTGTTCAAAGTACTGAAAATCATTCAGTTATAGTTGTTTTTGAGTTGCAAGGTTCATCTATTTAATTGGTAGTAGAATACTAAAGGTACAGTTGATGAATCTGAAATTCAACTTCAGAATATGTATGTATACTCTTATCTATTTTGTTTCTGCTGCATTACTACAAGATGGGAATGTTATTTCATTTAACAAGTAGCACTATTTTACATAATAACTCCCTTGAAATCAAAATGTAATATTTCAGGAATTCTGTATTTCAGAAAATACAGTGGGCCCTCCATATCTTGGGCCTGGCATCTGCAGATTTAAGTTTCCACAAACAGCAAGCCCCTGTTGTCTCCAATGGTGGCGCATGCATGCGGCTACGCAAGCAGCCGTGTGTACTTCGCTCCACCATAAGGGAGACTGGGACTTGAGTTTGTGTTTTTTAGTATTTGCAGATATGTGTGTGTCCGGAACAGATCCCCCACAGATACCAAGGTCTGACTGTACTTACTCTTCTTTCCTAAGTATGTCTTCATATCACTTTGAAATAAATCAATTTTGCTTTATTTTAAAAACAAAAATTAATGTTGGGTGACATTTTGCATATTTTTGATTAAAACAAGATAGACCACCACAGGAAAATAGGAGTGCTTACTCAACATTTAATATAATTTCAAATAAGATTTCTTGAGTCAGTGAAGTACATTCATCATATTCAGTATTTTCTACTTAGGTTTTTGCAATACAAAGACATGTAGGCCTTGCATCCTTTCATAAAAGGTGCTGGTGAGTCTAACTGTAGTTGACTAATTCAAAGATATAGCTATGTCAGTCTGTGGAAATCAGTATGTAGAGAGATTTTGTAGCATCTTTGAGTGTGAGTCTCTCTACATACTGTAGTTGACTAATGCAATGTTAAAGCCCATTCCATAAAGATCACCATTAGCACTGTGGAGCTGCTTTTAATGTAAGTCAAGGTAAAGGTTTCTACCCTTTCAGTAATAGAGGCAAAGTAGGCATATGTACTATGCAATACAAGAAGCAAACAATAAATCAAGATTTGGTCAAGACTGCAAACTATATTTGAAACTGATTGTGCAATTATCTCATTACTAAGAGCACTCAATAACAGGCACAGAGGTATCAACAAAGCAAGTAACCAACAGACTGCCACAAGGGAAAAAACAGCTGATACAGTAATATTTGATGCTGACTTTAGAGACGGCTTTTAGACTCTTCAGTGGTTGAACCATCTCCTGTATCCTGTCGAGCAGCTAGTCATGCACTGGATAGAAACTCAACAGCAGTTTCTTTTTCTTCCCTTAATTCCTTAGCAGTCAAATCCATCTTCTCACGGGAGAAGTCATTAATAGGAAGGCCTTCAACAAGCTTCCATGTTTTATCCTATAAAGAACACATGAAAAAGACTTAAAATTTTACACTCATCAGAACTTAAATGTGCAGTGTTTTACTACTACAAAAAATCCAGCTATTACTCCCAACCAGAGTAAGACCATTGAATCAATGGGAATTTGATAAGTGAAAAACCTGGGTTAATTTATACATGGGTCAATACAGTAATAGGCCTCTTCCCAGCCTGGCTGTCTCCAAAGGAGGCAGCCGGGCTGCGAAGAAGGGTGAGCATTCACCCCCAATTCTTTCCCCAGCCCAGTTGCCTCCCGAGTGGACAGCTGGGCTGGAAAGGACAAGCATTCACCCCTCAAGCCTCTACCCAGCCTGGCTGTATCCTTTACATCCTTTGTTACATGCCCATAACCTTATCTACAGGTCACACAAAATCTGTAATTTTGGCCCCAAAACTTACCCTCCACTTATACATGAGGTCAACATATAGTTGAGTATATACAGTAAATCTCCTTGATTTTAATCTAACTGGGATTAACAACTAGATTTAGCCATACATTTGCAATTTGTTATACAGTGCGCCCTCGGCTTACGTGGGGGATCCATTCCAGACCCCCCCCCGCGTAAGCCGAATTCCGCACATGCTCAAGCCCCATTCGCATGAATGGGCCTCGTGCATGTGGCGGTGTGCCTCATTCATGTGAATGGGACACTCTGCCCCTTGCGCCTCGCGCACATGACACGCGCTCACTGTAGTTTGGTTTAAGCCCAGTGTGAGGAAAATAGGCTGGATTGGATAGAGGATGTAACACTACCATAAACTTTCTTAAACTATTTTGCCATTCCATGTTCCATATTAACAATATTTCTTCCAAAAATCTGAACAACAAATTATTTGTTCTCTCATATTACAACTCTAAGAACTTCTTGAGACAAAGCTGTGAAGGCTAAATGGTTGTAAAATATATCTATGCCACAGGGAAACCATCATGTTGCATAGAGGTCTATGATTTGAATCACATTCTGTGTTTGTATATATCAAAATTGCACCTAATAGTTCCAAGAGCTTTAGGAATAGTATTTGACTTGCTGTCATGTTGTACTACACTCCCACTTTGTTCACAATAATCTGACAATGTGACCCAGCCTTCAACAATTCGCTTTGTAGAATGAATTCTACTTAAATGGGGAGAACACTAGAAGCATTAATATCAGTATTAAAAACAGAGAATATCAACTTTACATAGTATGTTTAATAACGAATGTTCAAAATGTTTTACATACTTTTATAACAACAGGAAACGAATAGATCAGATCTTCAGGGATTCCATAGGGATTTCCATCAGAAATAACACCCATGGAAATAAATTCACCCTTTAAAAATAAAGACAAGTAATTAACTTGGTGCTCCCTCTTCTCTATTCAACATATTAATTCAGACTATGGATGGAATACTGTTGGGGCCCTATAAATGTATGTGCCTTCTGTTGACTAATGGCAACTCCTAGGATTCCACAATGTTTTCTTAGGCAAGAAATACTATACTAGTAGAAAAATATTTTTTGTAAGCAGTTTGGCTTTTTCAGAGTTGTGCAAGTACACTCCTTAGCACAGCGATTCATTCCTCAAGCACAGACACATTCCTCCCTCTCATTTTTGATCAAGTGGGTGGGGAGCTAATCAACTGTTGCACAACATATGACTTCAAGGCCTTGGCAACTATTCAGCACTATGATGGCATACATTTATGCTATGCTGAAAGGTTATAGGAACTTGGCTTGGTATGTCTGTGTGAAAAATCTTGCTATGATCAAATAATCAAACCATTTTTATCTTCATATTTATGACACTTTCCCCCCATATTTATGGCACTATCCCACCAGGATGGTCATTAAAACATACACAGAATTATCATTTAGTGATCAGCTGTTTGCCCAATGTTTACTAAGTGAGCACTAAATATTTAATACCATTATCAAGGCCAGTGTCTTCAAGGGCAATGGCAGTACCTACCTCTGTTGTGCCAAACCAGATGTCTCTCACATGGTCACAGATAGCTTTCGCTGCTGACATAGCACTTGATAGCTTCCTGGCCTTAATGACAGCTGCACCCCGCTGCTGAACAGTCTGTAGTATTGAAAAATGGAAATTACTAGATTTGTACTTTACTGCTATAATTACTTAGTATTTTTAGGAAACTCAAGACACAGATTCTAGTTGTATTGTCTAATTATAGACCAATATTCTCCCACTGTATCTTGAATTCTACTATCTTAAGTAATAACAATGGTACCAAATTCAGGCTAAAGGTGGTCAGAATACAATATATCTAAGTCACAGGAAAACCACCATGAGACATTGCCACCTACCCAATACACTTTTGTCTGCTATGAGTGGGCAGGAACAACTTGGATTTGATTTAGTTATCATCAAGCTTTATTGAAGAAATACAAATAGCTTGGTCCCAATCTTGTTATGTAGCTTCATTTACTCAACATATTTTGAGCTCGTTATGGGGTACAACTTATGTCCTGTATGCAAGGTGGCAAAACTAAGATACTGATACTTTTGTATCACTGAGATTATGGTCAGAAAGCACTTGCATCAAATTATTATATAGAACACAACTAAATTTCTAGTCTTGTTTTTATGTATGTTACATAAAAAAATGATGTAGGGATATACCACACTCCCTGTTATTCTTCACAGTATTAGCATCAAAACCTCTCACTCTATAACTTTTCTGTTATATAGCTACAATACAATGACAAGAACAAAGATGACACCTCTAAAATATAACTTACAGTAATGAAGTCACCCTTCAGCCAAGTGTCATTTTTCACAGCTTCATAAACTCCAACATCTTTCCCCTGCACTTTCACTTTAGCATGGTTAACATCTGGATATTGAGTAGAGGAGTGATTCCCCCAGATAATGCAGTTTTTCACATCTTTGGCAGTCACACCAACTTTCAGGGCAATCTAGTTTGATACAGAGAAGAAAATGTCTTATAACAGATTACTAACTTAAACTTCTCATGTTTTTCATCAAACAGAGATACTTCAGTTAACAGAGGGGCAACGCAGATGGGCACAAAGGAGCAACCAGAAATTTCTCCCAGCCCAATCACCCTGGGGCTGTGGTAAACACACATCTTGCCACAGTCCCAAAAGGGGCGGAGAACATCTGCTCTTTCTGGGGCCAGTTTTGGGCCACCTTAGTGTAAATGCCACACCATGCCCCTGGAGCGGCTGGAAGCCACCCGTCTGTCTTGGTCTCCAACAAAGAAGGTCATTTATACAAAGTCTTTTTATGCCCACTCTATCCCTTTTCTTCCCCGTCCTGTGTCTAGCTGAATGATATTCAGCAGCACTGGCATTGGGATGATGAACAAGCGCTGGTGAAACACAGGTATGAACAGGATTCAGATTGAAATAGGAGAACACAACTAAATTTCTATAGTCCATGCCTAGACGTTGTGGAAACTGAGGATTCATGGGTTTTGTAAGAATTGGAAGACAGAACAGGGGGTGGTTTAAACTCTTTAATTTGGCTGGTGAGGGTACCTCCATGACCTGGAGTCTGGGAGCATTCTAGAGATGGCAAAGGAGGCCCAATGATGTTTGAGAGAGAGCCCTGGCCTGCTTGGCTGACTTAACTGAGAGAAGGACCGGTTCTTGCTTCATGTCCTGATCCAATTTGATCCAGTGTTAGTAGAGAGGAGGATAAATGTCTGGAATCCTCTGTATGCTTATGTTTTTTTCTTCTTGTCACTTTTCTTGATCTTACAAGTGATATCCTGAAGGTCGATAAAACATCCTGGAGTTGAACGCCTGTCTGGGACTGCATCTGTACCATGGGATGAATACTGTACCAGTGTACCAGGTGTTCTACCTATACCTGGTGTTCCAGGATTGCCAGGCATTTCTTGATGGTGGTAACATTGGAGGTTGAATCCTGGAGTGACCTTTTAAAGCCGTGAGGATGACCCCAATGCACAAAGACGGGTCAACACAGATACTGAAGTTGAGGGATGTTCAGCAACAAACAAGGCCTATTCGTAGAGCCTTAAGTTGGGAGGAGTGATTTTTGCGGAGCCTGTGGAATAAAGGTCTTATAAAGTATGCAGGAGGCAATGTTGTGAGATTCTTCCAAGCAGAGAAGGCAATGAGAGTGCCTGCATTGCATTCAGGGATTGTGGCACTGCATGTGATATATTTTTAACTGAGCTAGTTGAAGACATGGCTGTTCATAAGTTAAGTCCATCAAAGGACAAAGCTTACTGTGCTGTACATTAAGAGAAGTCAGGAAGCCAAAGTCAAAAACCAAAATAGGAGTCCAATTTCAGAGAATAGTAAAAAAAAAAAAGAAGTCTGGCAAATGGAAGCAAAAGCTCAGAGGTGTTCCTTTGAAACAGCTGCTGCTCCAGTAAAAACAAACTGAGGGTTTCAGGCAGCAACCAAGACTGCGTATAGGTGGGTGGGCTACAGCTAAAATCCTCAATCTATAGCTCTAGGTTCCAAATGTACTGTGTAGGTGCAGATAATCCACTTGTGTTACATAGACTATGAAGAAGAAAGAGAAAAAACCTGGATGGAATCTGAAAGATGCTTTCACATCATCTCTAGAAGGTCACAATGTTTTTGTTTATTTATGCAAGGCTAGTCAGGCTGTTATTTTTGTTTTACATGTATATACTGTTAGTTTTAGATGAAAATTTTGCTGAAACATGCTGAACTCCTTATTGTGGTGTAGGAACCTTTCCTATTCTTTTTATGTCATTTCTGCCTCTGGTACCACATTTTCTGTTATAAAGTGCCCAGTACACTGCTTCCAAGAAAGCTTGTATTAGAGAAAACAACGAGTGCCCTCTGGACCTAAAAGTCCATTCTCACCTGGGCCTTTGCCCTGTTGTGGTCCAGACGAGTTAAACAGCTGAAATTCTCTTTAGGAATGGAGGGAGCAGACTTGGAAGCAATCAGGCAGTTGGTGTTGGCTGGATTGCCTACCACAACAACCTGAGGGAACAAGAGTTAGGCTTAATTACATCAAAGCACTTGAATGATCAACTAATGAAAGTCCTTAAATCATATACACAAATTTACACAGGGTGAATGGTAACTGACAAGACTGGAATTTAGTTCCCTTGTGAAACACTATTGTATTTTTCCCTTTTGCTATTACAGCACCAGGGTCAAGAAAGTATTATAACTATAAAAATCTGAAGAAAGACTCTCATATTTGCACACTGAATAAAGAGGTATTGTCTAACCTCTCACACTTTTTCAGACATTTTAATAATAATAATTAATAATAATTTGTTTTATTTATATACCGCTATTCCAAAGATCATAGCGGTGAACAGCAAGTAAGCTAATTAGCAAGTAAGCTAATTTGCCCCCAACAGTCTGGGTACTCATTTTAGAGACCTCGGAATTAAACATAAGGAATAACTTCTATAATAACTTCATCATCCACCTGAACTGAAATAAAGCTTATTTCCTACACTAGTTAATAACTTAAAATGTTGTTCTTAATGCAACTAGTGTCATGCATGTAGAACAAAATATATATTTCAACACAAATTTTTCTTTTTGCCCTTTTAAGAGACACAGGCAGATTAGAAAGACAATTGAAAAGAAATGTTAACCCGGCTCTAGCATATTATTTTATTAATTTATTATTGGTTTGAATTTACAGAGTGCTTTAAATTTTCACAGCACTCTACGTAGCATTCCTTACACAAATCCTGTAAGGGAGAGGCAGTATTAGTATCTTTCTTACAGATCAGTTTGCAAAGGGATCTTGTAGTATCTTTGAGACTAACTGAAAGAAAGGAGTTGGTAGCATGAGCTTTTGTACACTTGAGCCTACTTCCCCAAATGTGATATATAGATGCATCTGAGGAAGTAGGCTCAAGTCTACATGCTACCAGCTCCTTTCTTTCAGTTAGTCTCAAAGGTGCTACAAAATACCTGTGCATACTAATTTTCCAGACTAACAGTTGTGTCTTTGAATTTTATTACAGATGTGGAACTAGCAAACTCTCATATCACAACTCAATTTCTTTGCCTATACCTTACAACCTTTATTCACCTTAACAGTCTTCTTTGCATACTTATCCAGTGCTGCACCTTGGGACTTAAAAATTTTCACATTAGCCTTCAGCAGATCTTTCCGTTCCATGCCCTCTTTCCTTGGCATGGAGCCCACCAGGACGGCTACATCAAGGTCTTTGAATGCAACCTCTTCTTTGTCAGTTGCAATTACCTCTATAAGTAGAGAAGAAGACAGTGGTAATTATATCAGACAGATAAAGTAAGGACCATATTTTGAGGGAAAATGTCTGACTTAAAAACTGTTGATATTTGGGTGATGAATTCTGCCAGTGATTCCGGTTCGGTGGCAAATGGATGAAGACGTGGGTTATCTCTCCAACATAGGAACAGAGCGAAGCTCCAAACACAAGCTTTCAGCTTGCTTGGAAGAATGCCTGGAGAAACAGCTGCTAGATCAAAGAATCGCTCTCCAGCAGTTCACTCCTAAGAGGGCTTTATTGCTTTGTTTCAAATAACATGAGCCAATCACCACTATACAAAATCTCTTACCAACTATCACACCACACTATCTCAAATTCCCACAATCCCACAGCACAGCGTTTTGCTTATATACAGAATTACCATGAGGCGACCACTAAGCCCAACCTCTTCCTATACAAGTTGCTATGCACCATAGACACCAATCCCTCTTCAGACCGAAGACATAGCATATTTACATTTAGTCCAGCTCAGTTGACTTTGAGCATCCGGCTGCTGTTCTGGACTCCAGCTGTAGCCAATTTAGGCTTCTGTAACCATTGCCACATCTGAACATTTTCACCTTCAATACATTAACAAAAACTAATCACACTGTTTATATACAATCAGCAGATGTTTCACACCTATGGAAAAGCTGAGAACATACCATTATAAGTTGCTCTGAAGTAAATTAATTTCATTGTTTTCATTATCTTATCTTTGTTTTGATATACACTAGAGCAAAACACATCCATTCTTTTACCCCATCTTTTAATAATTTACTTATCTGTTTAATTTCCTATCTTTCATCCCAGGACTCAAGGCAGTACCACAATTAATATGTAATTTATGATAGATAAAACCATTCAAGAGATCCAAATTATCATTGCTAAATAGTAATTAACATTTAACAATTTAAAAAATCCATTAAGCACC
Source organism: Sceloporus occidentalis (assembly GCA_023333645.1). NCBI lineage: Eukaryota > Metazoa > Chordata > Lepidosauria > Squamata > Phrynosomatidae > Sceloporus > Sceloporus occidentalis. The sequence continues at coordinate 8,303,084 of JALMGF010000004.1, read as the reverse complement.
CATTAATAAATTAACAAATGAAAAAATATAAGAAGCAGTGCAACACACCATTGAAATTTGTGCAGCCTGAGGAGGTAGATTCTTAGAGAACTGGGAGCCACTACATGTATTTTAGAACCTTGCCCTTCCTGGTTTATTAAAAAAAGCCAGGAGGGCTGGCTGAGTGGGTAGAGGAAGTCTTCCTGATTAGTCAAAAGGCAGATCAGGAAATAAGGATTCGGTCTCTGCAGGATGGGATGACACTCCTCCTGAAGAACCTGGTCTGTAGTTTGAGTGTACTCATGAATTCAGCTCCGAGCCAGGAAACTTGCATTTCAGCAGTGTCTGTAAGTGTTTTGCACAATTTAAATTTGTGCACTAGCCATACATATTCCTAGAGATGTTGTATCCAGCTGCATTTATACACACCTTACTTGCATCTTGTTTGGACTGGTGTAAAACACGCAATATGGAGCCGTTTGTGAAAAATGATTAGAAATTTCAGCTGGTCCGAAACACTGCAACCAGAATGTTAACTGGAGCTTATTACAGGACGCACACAACTCCTGTCGTTGCAACAGCTCCAATGGCTATCAGTTGGTTTCCTCAGACAATTCAACACACTGGTTAGGTTCTATAAAATCCTATAATGCTCAGGTTCCAGTTATTTGAGGAACTGCCACATAAGGCTGTTCTTGTTCTGGGGAGGCCCTTCTCTCTGTCCCACCACCCTCACAGATACATCTGGTGAGAACACAGGAGTGGGTCTTCATAGTAGCTGCTCCCAAGCTTTGGAAGTCCTTTCCACAAGAGTTAGACTGGTGCCCTCCTTGCTATCCTTCCATAGGCAAAGACTTTTTTTGTTTTGGCAGGCCTTGGAAGACTGATTGCTCAAATGGAACAGATTTTGCACAATGTGCTGTACTGTCTACTTGTTATGACTGTCTTTTTAATGGTGATGTTTTTGACTGATTTTAATTTTATGGGTTGTTTAATTACATTTTTAACTTTTTATAAGGTAAACATTTAGCTACATTTGTTTTAACTGATGTAAGCAATCCTGATTCTCACACTGGGAAAATATTTCTAGGTTATGAACAGATATGATGATGATGATGATGATAAAAAGCTCTTTCTTAAAAATAGTTCCTGAAAGTTTGTCAGAATAAAAAAAAATATCTTTGTTTGCCTCCAGAATGATAACAAGAAGAGGTCTTCTCTATCCTTACTAGGAAGGAAGCTCCAGAGCTTAGGAAAAACAACAATAGGTATCACTCTGGTGTTCCCAACAGATGTACCGGTGAATATGGCAGGGTCAAGACAAGGGTCTCTCCTGAAGAGGCCAGGCTCATATGAAAGAATATGGTCCTTCAGATAGCCAGGATCAAAGCAATAGTGCTTACAGGTAATAACTGGCATTTTGTACTTGAAATTGTGCCTGAAAAACAATCCTCCTTACAACCTTGCAGTGATAATTTGAGAGATTTACTCTATGAACATTTTATGGTACCATGGTAGTTTATAAAACATAATTAAAAATTTCACAACCTGATAAAATCAGAACAAGTTACAACAAAAAAAACAACATTAGAAATGGTGCTGCTGCCTGTATAAAATAGGCAGCAATACCGCACAACACCATAAAACAATTCTATGACTCAATGGCCACTTTACTAGATTAGTATAATCAAAGAAGGCTTCACCACTGAAATTAACTGTGCTACAGTAAAATATAAAACATTTAATCAGTATGAAGTTGCTATTCAACTAGATTCTTTTAAGTGGCACTAGACCAGGGTTCAAATCACCACTCGGCCATTGAAACCCACTGGGTGACCTTGGGCAAGTCACACTCTCTCAGCCGCCAAGGATGGCAATGGCAAACTCTCCCTGAAGAAACCTGCCAAGAAAACCTTGTGATAGGTTCGACGTAGGGTTGCCTTAAGTCAAAAGCAACTTGAAGGCACACAACAAGTTCATAATTTATACATTAAAACCGATTGAACTGCATCAGTGCAGTTTTTCCCCACCACTAGAATTTAAAACTTCCAGTTGCAGTGACTGTTTGGCTTTTAAAACTGGCACTTTGCTCTTTATGCAAGCTGATAGCCTTCATTTACAAAATGGCAGCTCAATAGCCATTTGTCCTGGCATAATATCTAAAATATTAAACAATGTTGCAAAACTGTCAAATGTCTTGTAGTGACCCACTGGCCTATAAACTTTAAATTTAAACATCTGCAGAAATAACATATTGTAGGATCAGCCCACTCAATTTTGATTTTTTTCACCTTTTAACAGAGGAAGAGCACAATCTTGCAATTCCATTAGTACACCATCCAACACAGTCATCATGGGAGTGATATCCAGCAGAACAAGTACAAGAGGCTGTAGAGAAATTAACAATTATGTAAATTAATTGGACCAATAAATATCTGGTAATAACATATTATATGGAAATTAAACTGACTAGTTACTATGGACAAAACCATATGGATCACTACACTTAGGAAATATAAATGTACAAGACTAACTTGTCAGATTCTCCTTTACTGTTCTGTGCCAGAAACACATGCAGTAGCACAGTCATGCAATCTTATTTCCCCATAGTGAAACTGAAACAGTATTTTAAAGAAACTAAAGCTAACTGAGTATGATTCACTACCTTATTCTTGCTATTGATGTGTGATACAAGCTGCCAAGTTGATATTTAGGTTATTCATTTAATTTATTTTATTAATTACCTGATCGTTTCCAAAGACATCACCCTTAGCGATGCTGTAGAGCAGAGAATAGGCTATCTGTCCAGCAGCACCAGTCACCAGGACTTTGATTGGTTTGGACTGCAAAAGAAAGGATATTTTAAGTTTTAGTAAACGATATGAGGTAATAATTTTTCTCTTGTTCATCTGTGTTAATTTATCCGATTCCATTAAATCGTATAATTCAGTCTTTTATATCTGGGGTTGTCTTATCTTTCCATTTCGATGCATAAGTTATTCTAGCTGCTGTAGTCATGTAGAAGATGAGTCTACCATAGTTGTTTTCCACTGATTCCTCTTGGTTTATACTTAATAAATATCTCAATGGATCTTTAGTAAAACTGAAATTCTTTTTCATTACCATATGTATATTATTCCAATATAGCTTTGCGTATTTGTAATTCCACCATAGATGGTAAAAGGTGCCTAGTTACGACTCGTATTTCAAACATTTATTATTCTTATTTTTATATATTTTGGCCAATTCAAAAGGGGTGATATACCAATGGTATTGCATTTTGTAGAAATTTTCTTTTAAGTTATTGTTGAAAGGTATATTTCAATATTTTTTTCCACATCTTCTCCCACTGTTCCATCTGTATATCCAATGTTCTGGGCCAATTTTACCATCTGGGGTTTAAGCACTTCCTTCTCCATTTCCAGTTTCAACAATAACTTATAGAATTTCCTGATCCAGTGGTTATTATTTTTTCAAAGTCTGGATCTGCAACTTTGATACTATTTGATTTCCCCTGAATAAGGGGACCTAGAATTCAAACGTTTTTACGATTAAATGAAGGTAAGTTACATATGGCAAGTTCCTCGTTCAACAGGTGATTCAATGGATATACTCTAGTTGTAAGATTCAGGCCTACGTGTTTTCTAAGTGAACGGAGACGAGACTGGGAAAGAAGGTGTGGGTTCATTAGGAAGTGTGTTGAGGGAGGACAACTACAAGATATAAAGACAAATGATTTACTAGAATCCACAGAGAACAGTCAGGAACAAAAATAAGCACTACCACTTTCCTGCTAGCATGAACTCTATTCAAATTCAATATGAACTTGAATTTTACTTTAAAATAATTAACTGAGAGCAGAACTTTTTTTTTGCATTTTCTACTGGATCCACTATTAAATGCCACAAACTCTATTTGGGGACAGGGAGGATAAAAATAGGGGCCATAAAGTGATTCACAGCCCACAGGCTAAAATATCAGGTAGATTAGACAAATGGGAGTAAATTATATATTTATTTTAAATACAATTAAACAAGCAAGAATGAAATACTTAAACCTGATTTCTGAGACTAGGTGATGCTCAAAATCCCATGCACAGAAGCAGGTAGCATTAGGAATACTGTTTGGTATGGTCACTGGTTGCAGCTGCACAAGATTATTATCACTGAGGCTGAGCAGATATACTCATGCTCTATTCTAGATAAAGTACAGTGGACCCTTGTTATACGCTGGGGTTTGGTTCCAAGATCCCCTGTATATAACAAAATCTGTGTATGCTCAAGTCTCATTAAATATAATGACATAGAAAAATGGTGTCCCTTATTAAAAAAAAAAATGGAAAATCAAGGTTTGATATTTGAAATTTATACTTTTTTGAACATTTTCAAACCGTGTATGCTTGAATCTGTGTATAAGAAATCCGTGTATAAGAAGGGCCGACTGTAGTATGTAGTACAGTCTGACAATACTAGGACACATTTTTGAGCTGCTGTACAGAAACTCCCAGGATCAGGCTGCTAAGATTGTGTGGTCTGTAAAATGAACTGGGCATGAACAACATACACTAGACAAGTATAATCTGCTGTATTGTCACGCATATCATCTCTGGAATTACCTAGTTGTGCAAAAAAGATTTGGAACAAAACAGTGCTTCCACATAGAGAAAATACTACTTTATTGTAACTACTAGAGAGGAAAATAAATGGTATGATTAACAAACTACCAGCAAAAGCAGCTGATGGTTTTCGACTGAAGCTGTTTCCCCATAATCTCCAATGCACCATTTAATCCTGATGATGTCAGAGCACTGAATAAAATAGTGTACCAAATACAACTCTTTGTAGCATTTTAGATTACACAAGCTGGTAATACAGTGGGCCCTTGTTATCCCCTGGGGTTTCGTTCCAGGACCACCCCCACTCCCTGTGCACAACAAAATCTGTGGATGCTCAAGTCCCATTAAATATAATGGCACAACAAAATGGTATCTGTAGATAAGGACTGTACCTATTTTTGGAAAGAAGGCTGTACAATGATGTCAGATAATTTATAACATTCCTGCCTACTTCCTAATAGTTACAAAGTGCAGGCCCGGAGTCAAAAGCATGTTTTGTGGGGCGCCATAACTGTTTTCTTCCAACGGGCACCTAGGGGGTCAGATATTGCTAATGTGAGGATATACTGTACTTGATTAATACACAGCAGCAATTTACATCATGTCTTCCACTGGAAGGTCTCATCGGATTTTAGCACTTTGACATTATAGTCCCTATAAAATATGGAAATGCAGTATGTGCTTACTCAAAATGTATGATAAAACATCCTAGAGATACTGCTGGATCACACACTGCAACAACTGCAGAATTCGGAAAGATAAAAGGGGAATTGTCATTGGGCAACCCTAGCAAATCCTTCTGCAGCTGTTCCCTCACGGTTCATGCTGTCAAAACCTAGTTATCAGTGCACTTCAAGGACTTCCAGAGTGAGACAGTGTGCCTGTCCTTGTATGTGCGCACATACTTCTGCAGGCTACCTATGTGTTTCTTACAACTGGTACAAGCAGCAGCAGAAGACAACTACTGTACAGAGTCATACAATCTGTAGTTTCCGAAGCTTTCCCTGCAGTACTGCAAGAGAGTAAAGGCTTAAAAATGAACTTGTCGCAAAATCTGAATAAATGGGCAAGCCATTTTCACTGACTTGTGTGGGTAACTGGCAATGACAATATATATGATTTAGCTCCTCTGTGCAACCTGATTCTCAGCCATTACAGATTTAATTTCTATGACACAAAAGACTCCCTGAGGTTAGGGCTCAACATCACACGCCAGCTTTTCTCAACTTCAACTCCAGCCCATGCAAGAAACATTTTTGTACCATAGTCATTCATAAACTGTGACAGCCAGCCTGGTGTAGTGGTTTGAGTGTTGGACTAGGAGACCGGGAGACCAAGGTTCAAAGCCCTGCTTGACCATGGAAACCCAATGGATGACCTTGGCCAAGTCTCCCAGCGTCAGAGAAATGCTGAGGATTCAGAAGAAATTCTGCCATGAAAACTTCATGACAGGTTCGCCTTAGAGCTGCCATAAGTCAGAAATGACTTGAAGGCACCAACAAATCCTCATAACCTCTCTTTCAAACCAGGACTACCATTGCTCACATTACTCATTGGTCACAGCCAATACTGACTTTTAAGAAAAGTGCCTGAGCCAATGGTCCTAATAGGGGTGTGTAGTAGACAGGCGACCCAAAGGCACAAGCAGACACACTGTTTAGTATATGTTGTTGACGTTTTGTGCCTTCAGGTCATTTCTGACTTATGGTGACCTTAAAGCAGTGATGTCCAAACTCCGGCCCTCCAGGTGTTTTGGACGTCAGCTCCCAGAAGCCTCAGCCATCTTGGCTAATGGTCTGGGATTCTGGGAGCTGACGTCCAAAACACCTGGAGGGCCGGAGTTTGGACATCACTGGCTTAAGAGGCATAATCAAGGCTTTTCTTGGCTGGTTTCTTCAGAGAGGGGTATATGCCATTAGCAATAGAAATAGCAGCTTCATCTATAGACCGCTTCAGCAGTCTCTAAGCGGTTTACAAGCATAAGCTAATTACTCATTGCCATCCTCTGAGGCTGAGAGAGTGTGACTTGCCCAAGGTCACCCAGTGGGTTTCCACGGTTGAGCCGCGATTCGAACCCTGGTCTCCAGAGTCATACTCCAACGCTCAAGCCACTACTTGACTATGCCTCTGGACAGCAGGGTCTGAATCCACATTGGAGCCACATTGACTCCCACAGTTTATTAAACCCCACTGAGGCGCCTTTTTCATAGACAGGAGACCAGAGGGCACATTTCTATGTGGTTTAATGTGGTTCTTTAAATATTAATTTATTGTACTAATGGTTTGGGGTCTTTTTAAATGCCTTTCACCTTATATATACATACACATCTGTTGTTGTGCCTTTAGGTCTTTCCTGATTTACGGTGACCCTAAGGCAAACCAATAATAACAATAAATATATTGTTATTATTATAATATGTTATAATGTAACTATTATACTAATATATTGTGATTGATAATACATTATGTTATTAAAATATAATAATAATAATATGTAATAATAATAATATAATAAATATAATAATAATAATATGTAATAATAATAATAATAATAATATAAATAATAAATAAATAAATAATAGAATTTATTTATATTCCTGAAGATGGGTTACAGAACAGATGGAAACAATGAAATATAAATACCCCAACTCTCTCCAAATCATATAAAACAACAGCTAAAAATCAATAAAAATAAAAAATTTAATCAATATAAATTTGGAAAAAAATATATTTTTAAATTTTAAAAAAATTAAAATTAAAAAAATTAAAAAGGAGGAAAAAAATAATTAAAAAAATTAAATGATTTTTGTCTTTAAATAGAAGCAGGCGCCTCAATGGGGTCTGTGGGGTTAATAGGGTGACTGTTGGGGTCTTCTTGGGAAGTTTTGTCATTGCCTTCTTCCTCTGGGGCTGAGAGACTGTGGCTTCTTGCTCAAGGTCCCAATCATACTTACCAGGATTCGAACCCCGCTCTCCAGAGCCATAGCCCAGTGCTTTAACCACTAGGCCACGCTGCCTCCCGCGTTCGCCCTATTATTAGCCCCACAAACCCCATTCAGACAGAGGAGGACCCCAGGTGGGTGTCAAAGCACAACAGTCTTCGCCAAAGGCATCACTAACCATGGCAGCGGCGGCGGCGGCGGCGGCGATTGCAGCGGGGGAAAAGAGTCCTTCCTCGTCGCTCCTCTAGGTCACCTCTAAGCTCAGTCACCGCTACAAGAGGGGAGAGAAAGAGCACCGCTACGAAGGTACTCTAAAAGGGGGGCGGGGAAAAAACCGCCTCTCCCTCTCTTGGGTCTCTGGGAGTTGGAGTCTTTGCTCCGACGCCGGTTCGCAATTCTAAGAGAGGCGCCTGGATTAGTGGAACTACAACTCCCAGAATGCATCCCGAACCCGGTTCCCGCCCAGCCTTTAAGACGAGGAGGAGGAGGAGGGAGGAGGAGAAACTGCAGGCAGTAGAGCTTTTCTGCTGCGTTTGACGTAGCGGTTACGCGCTGCTCGGGGGCGGGGCGGGGCGGAGTGGCGGTTGAGGCGCATGCGCAAAAGGAGAGACGAATAAGAAGGCCTTTTGTACTTCTTGACCAGACTGATATATATATATATATATATATATATATATATATATATATATATATGTATAGAGAGAGAGAGAGAGAGAGAGAGTCAAGAAGTACAATATATATATATATATTGGATATATATATATATCCAATATATATCTTAATGTATTCCATATATACACACACAGACACACACACACATATATCACACTGTTCACTCATGATATATATATATATATATGTATACAGTATATCTTATTGTAATATATATATATATATATATATCACTGTTGACTGATGTTTTTATATATATATATATATATGATATATATCATATATATACATCTTATTGTAATATATATATAATATCACTGTTGACTGATGTTTTATATATATATATATATACATCTTATTGTAATATATATATAATATCACACTGTTGACTCATGTTATATACGTAAATATATATATTACATATTACACTGTTGACTCATATATATGATATATATCTATATCTTATTGTAAGATATATTATTGTAATAATATATTCCATATATATATATATATATATGTATCATATATAATACATGTAATATATATCACACTGTTGACTCATGTTATATATATATATATATATATATATATAGCATATACATATATATCACATATCACACTATTGACTTATATACATATATATATGTCAGATATATATATATATATATATATATATATATACATACTATATTTATATATATATATCTTATTGTAAGATATCTCACTGTAATAATATACAGTGGTCCCTCCACATTCGCTGGAGTTAGGGGTGAAGGACCCCCGTGAATGCGGATAAACTGCAAACAACACAAAACCCCATTCTTTGTACCTGAGAGAACACCCCTCTAGGAATCTCCAGGTCCTCCACTGCAACTCTGTGGTCAAAATCTCCCAGAAATTGACCATCGAATGCTGTTGGAGGACCTACAAATGCCTAGAGGGGTGTTTTCTCTAGAAACTCCTAGGTCCTCCAGCTCAACTCTATGCTCAACTCGTGGCAGAGCTGTACTGGAGTCAGATCTAGGGCAGTGGTCCCCAAACTGTGCCCTTTTGAGAGGTTTTGGACTTCAGCTCCACAGCCTTAAGACTTCTCCCTTGGTTTCTTCATAGATGGAAAACGACCCCAAAGGTTTTCCAGGAGTTAACATTATTAAACTGGAGATAGAAAGTAGCCCTATGTATTTGATCCAAGGAAATAATAATAATAATAATAATAATAATAATAATAATAATAATAATAATAATAATAATATAGAAGGGGAAGGAGAAGGTCTCTGTTTATGGGACAGTGGTAGAGGTGCCCCATCCCTGTGCAAAATCTATTTCTCTGACTCCTTCCTTCTGCGCATGCGCAAGGGGCTCTCCCTGACTCAAAATGGGCGCCTCCTCCTCCTCTGCGTCGCTGGTTGCCAAGTGACGACAGGAAAGCGCGCGATCCAGGCGAGGAGCTGGTTGATGGAAGTGTTATCCTCCTCCTCCTCCTCTTTCCTTCCTTCCTGCTTCCCTGACGCCGGTGAGAGCCCTGGGGAGGGAGGATGGTGGGGATGAGAGGGTTTCTTTTGCTGGCTCTGCTTGCCCTTCTTAACCACTGTGGCTCTTGCTTGTCTCTGTGTTTAGGATCAGAGAATCCTAAAGTTGGAAGAGACCTCAAGGGCCATCTAGTCCAACCCCATTTTGCCATGCAGGAACTCTCAAAGCATCCCCATTGACAGATGGCCATCCAGCCTCTGCTTAAAGACCTCCAAGGAAGGAGACTCCACTACTCTCTGAGGAAGGAGTGTGTTCCGCTGTCGAACAGCCCTTACTGTCAGGAAGTTCCTCCTAATGTTGAGGTGGAATCTCTTTTCCATTGTTCCGGGTCCTGTTCTCTGGAGCAGCAGAAAACAAGCTTGCATGTATTTGTTTATGTAATGTAACCCACCTTGATCCTTTTGGAAAGGCAGGATATAAATACATCTATTATCATTATTATATATGCACTCATCCCTCCACATTTGCAGCTTTGACTTTTGCGGCTTTGATTATTAACGGATTTTATTAATATGTTCCTCTCTAGGAATATCTGGGTCCCCCAGCACAACCCTATGGTCAACTTTAACCAAAATTCGCACTGAAGGACCTATTGATTGCTATAGAGAACACTCTTCTAGGCCTTTGTAGCTCCTTCAGTGCAATCCTATGGCCAATGTCTGGAAGATGCTGACCACAGAGTTCCACTGGAGGACCTAGAGATTCCTAGAGGGAACACTTCACTAGGCAAAGCTTTATAGCTCCTCCGGCGCAATTCTATGGTCAGTGTCTGGCAGATGTCAACCAAAGAGTTGCCCTGGAGGACCTAGACATTCCTAGAGAGGTGTTCTCTCAGGTAAAAACATAGTGTGTTTATAGTTTTTTGTAGCTTTTTCCAGCTATGTGTCCATGTTCTATAAGAGTTTATTCCTGACATTTCGCCAGCATCTGTGCCTGGCATCTTCAGAGAATGCTGATCTGAAAGAGAGAGAGAGAGAGAGAGAGAGAGAGAGAGAGAGTATATATATGTGTGTGTGTGTGTGTGTGTGTATACATACTGTGTATATATACATACTGTGTAACCCATAGGGTTTTTGTTATTTGCAGTCTTTCCACATTCGTGGGGGGTCCTGTGCCCCTAGCCCCAGCAAATGTGAACGGATGAGTGTAAATATAAACTCCTGGTTTTTAAGTCACGCTCGAATTGCAGGACACTTTGGAATTTCTCCTGGACAGGAGGCTGAAATGGAGGACGTGTCCTGGAAAAGGAGGACAGCAGGTCCCTCTGTGTATACACCCAAGTTCTGGGGAAGTCAAGATTCCCTTCACTTATGGCATTGTGAAACAGGATTATTTCTACAGTTTGCTTTGGACCCTAGGCCTAGGGTCATAGAATCACTGAGCTGGAAGGGGGACATATAACCCAACCCTCTGCTCAATGCAGGATCTCCAGCTAAAGCATCCCCAGTAGTTAGCTGTCCAGCCTCTTTTTGAAGATGTCCAGAGAAGGAGACCCCACCAGCTTTCTGGGCAGTTGCTTCCATTGCCAAACTGCTCTCACTGTCATGATGTTCTTTCTAAGGTTGACTGACCCAGTGCTATTCAAAATCTTTATCAATGATTTGGATGATGGAATAGTGAACATACTTATCAAATTGGCAGATGACATCTATTTAGGAGGGGTAGCTAATACCCCAGTGGGCTTTAACAGGTTAGAAAGCTAGAATTAACAAAATGAATGTCAACAGGCAGAAATGTAAGGCAGAAAAAAAATGCAATGCACAGATATAGGATAGGGGACACCTGGCTTGACAACAGTACATATCTAGGAGTCCTAGTAGACCACAAGTTGAACATGAGTCATATATCATACCAGTGTGATGTGGCAGCTAAAAAACCCAATATAATTCTAGGCTGTATTAATAGGAGTATCATGTCTTGATCAAGGGAAGCAATAGTACCTTTCTATTCTGTTTTGTTCAGGCCTCACCTAGAATACTGTGTTTAGTTCTGGGCACCACAGTTCAAGATGGGTGACCAAAATGGTGAAAGGTCTGTAAACCATGCCCTATGAAGAGCTTAGGCAGCTGAGTATGTTCAGCCTGGAGAAGAGAAGGCTAAGAGATGGCATGATAAAAGGTAAATGTTTCCCCTTTGAGAGGGTTGTCATGTTGTGTCCGACTGTAATGGACAGTGCACATCTCTGTTACTAAGCCAAAGGAGCCAGTGTTGTCAAAGACAACTCTGTGATCAGGTGGCCAGCATGACTGCACAGAATGCTGTTACCCTCCCACTGAAGTGGTACCTATTTATCTATTTGGACTTGTACATGCTTTTAAACTGCTATGTTGTCAGAAGCTGGGACTAGTGATGAGAGCTCATTCTGTCATGTGGTGCTTAGGTCTCAAACTGTCGACTTGCCACCCTTGTGATCGTCAGTCAGTGTCCTAACCACTGCGCCACAGTGTCATGATAGCCCTGTTTAAATACTTGAAAAGATGTCATACTGAAGATGGAGCAAGCTTGTTTTCTGCTGCTCCAGAGAATAGGGCCTGGAACCATGTGTGCAGGCTATAGGAAAAGAGATTCCACCAAAACATTAGGAGGAACTTCTTGACAGTAAGAGCTGTTCAACAGTGGAACAAACTCCCTTGGAGAGTGGTAGAGTCTCCTCCTCTGGAGGTGTTTAAACAGAGAATGGATGGCCATCTGTCAGGGATGCCTTGATTGTGAGTTCCTGCATGGCATGGCAGGGGGTTGGACTGGATAACCCTTGTGGCTGGTGTCTTCTAACTCTATGATTCTATCATTCTAATTGAAATCTACTCTCCTGTAGCTTCATACCATTAGACCTGGCCCTACCCTCTGAGGCAACAGAGAACAGGCCTGCACCCTCCTCTGTGTGACAGCCCTTGAGGCATTTAAAAAGTGCAATGATGTCACCCCTCAGTCTTCTCTTCCCCAGGGTGAACATAGCCAGCTCCTTCAACCTTTCCTCATATGTTTTGTTCTCCATACCTCTTCTCATCCTCGATGCCCATCTCCGAACTTGCTCCAACTTCTCTGTATCCTAAAATGAAGTAGCCAGAACTGATTGTTGTATTCCAGATGAGGTCTGACCAGTGCAGTGAGACTATTATTTTCCACAGCTTGGAAACTATGCTTCTATTAATGAAGGCTAAAATATGATAGAATAAGCAAAGACCTGACAATCTACTTCACTTAGCATATTCAGCAAAGGGTTGTTCCAACTTTATTTGAGCATTTTCTTTGGCTGTGGTTCCTGACTTCTGGTGTATGGTTGTATCTTTATTTATTGCTTAGATCTGTAGTCTGTCTTCTCCCAGTGTGGTAACTTAGCTCAAGTTCCCCCTACTCTATCCTTACCATACCTCTGAGAGGTAGGTCAGACTGGGAGAGAGTGATTGTTCCAAGGTAATTCAGTGACTCAGGATCTTCCAGATTTGACTTAAGATCTTCCAGGTTCAGTACTCAGACCACAATAATACTGTGGTGCCTAGTTTTGTTGATGCAGGGTTTCTTATGTTAGATTGTTTTAGTACTTTTATATTTTTATACCATTAATATTTGAATTGTTGTGAGGCCCCGCCTAGGGAAAACATGTGAGAGATCAATTATCTTCTGTACCAATGCATATGAATCATATATATGTTGTGTGGCACATTTTTTAATTTCAGTTGGATCCTTTCCCTTCCTTTGCATTGCACTGCACACTGTCTTTTAAGACTGTCTTGAATCAGCATAACTTGCATATGTCCACTTAGAGATCGACTTTGGCTGGGCTAACTATGGCCTGTTACAGACTGCCAAAATAAAGCTGCTTCGGGTCTCTTTGGAGGTATGCTGTTTAAATGATGCATGGGTCCTAAGAGTCCAGAGGTCACGCCAAAGCCACACTCCAGTCCTAAGGAATGGAGCCCAGCTTTAGCACAGCTTCTGGACTCTTAGGATGCATGCATCATTTAAACAGCATACCTCCAAAGAGACCCAAAGCAGCTTTATTTTGGCAGTCTGTAACAGGCCTATTAGATTTAGGTAATCATAAACTACAAGAATAAGAATCTCAAATGTGCTACAAGATCCCTTTGCTTATTGATATTCCAGACTAACATGGCTATGTCTCTGAATTCTACAAGAATAAGAGCCAGTGTTGTGTAGTGATTTGAGTGCTGGACTAGGGCTCTGGGTGACCAAGGTTAAAATCTCTGCTCAGGCATGGAAATGTACTGGGTGAGCGTGGGCAGGTCACACACTCTCACCCTCAGAAGGCAATGGCAAATCCCCTCTAAAAAAAAAACTTGCCAAAAGAACTCTCTGATATAGTCACATTTGGGTTGCCGCAAATTGGAAAGATCTGAGGGCACACAACAACAAACTACAAGAGGAAGCATTGTGCTTCTGATTCAGGATAGTTTTCCTTTTTGTAGGTTATGATGGCCCACATGTGGGCCATATGTAGAGGTATAACCAGTCTCTTTCTGTAGAAACTTTTCTCAGGAATAAGTTCTGTCCAACAGATGGGCTGGCACACAGAGATGAGTAATGTTGACCTTTTGAGAGTTTATTACTCATGTCAAGTAGACATAAGAAGAACGTTGCTAAGGGAAAATCCTGTCTGACCACCAGCCCCAGCCCCAGCCCCATTGTACAGAGAGTTCAGATGCACAATAACTATCCATTGCCTTGGCTTGGAAGTTGCGAATTGTATTCTGTACACATGTTATCTGGAGAGTTTAAATCATTTCATTGTTTGTGGTATGAAAATGGATTATAAAATTGGTTGTTCAAAATATTTGTTTAATTGTCTATGAATGACAACTGTTTTTAAAGACAAGTAACCTTTGAAAGGTGGATTTTTTTAAGTCTGAGAAGTTCTTGGCTAGGTACCAGTGCTTACATCTTTGTACTTTGCTTCCTGTGTACTTTATGCCTGCTTTGCTTTAACTGTTTTTCTGATGGAAATAGGCTTCTTTTTTTGCCCTTTAAATTTTAATAGCTTTGTAGGTGAATTCCTTATTTACTGTGAAGTTGCTTGTAAAGTGGCCTACTGTGTTTTGAGAAATAAAAGAACAGTAGAAAATTGTGCATAATTCCATGATGCTTTAGTGAATGTTAAATAACTTTATCCTGCATATTTGTCTGGGATTTCCATAGTGAATTTTTGTCACCTGCAAAGGCCTAACATAGGCTGGCCCCAATATATAGTGATGGGGGAATTTGAAATATTTTTAGTTCATAATTGTTTCATGGAAATTCACTTTATTTGCACTTTAGTACAATAATTGAATGAACCAATCTCGAGAGCATCGTTGGTCAATCTTTTTCCTTAGAGAAAACCTTGAAATAATTTTTATGCAGGGGTTCCCTGAGACCTGAAAATTATTATATCAACAGTACAAAAATGTTTGATTTTTTTCATAGAACCATAGAGTTGGAGGAGACCACAAGGACCATCCAGTCCATTTTTGACATTCATATGTGAGACTACACCAATATAGGTTGAAATCAGAAAATTAAGTAGCAAAATGCAATTCAGATGTTATGACCACTAGCTTAAATAATATTTTTTTTATAAAAAGTGTTCCTTTAAAGTGAGTTGTTTTGGTTGTACTTTATGTTGATTGAAGAATTTGTTTCTGAATGACATTTTTTGCATTATGTAATACAGGGATTAAAAAGAAGCAAATGACAATACTGATGTAATAGTGAACAAATGTCAATAAACTTAGGGGTGAAAGAAATGAGCAGAAGGGGTGGCTTGAAGCTGCCCCTTCCAAAGATGGATTGGAGCCACGGTGAACACACACCATGGCCCCAATCCACCTTGAAGCTGGCCAAAAAGTAGCAGCAAAGGTCTGCTCCTTGTTTGGCTGGGGAAAAGATGGCTTTTCTCACCCTGCTGTGGCTCCATGGCAACTCCGAGCTGCTCCAGTGACATTTGGTGTATGAACGCAACACCACCAGAGCACCTTGAAGATGCCCACTTCCAGGCGGCTTTAGGGCAGCGTGGGAGTGTGCGGGCTATAAATGTTGTGCTCCCAAGCTGCCCAGACGGTGGCTTTAAAGGGCTGTCTGTTCCATCTCACAAAGTGTTTAAATTAAAACAGTTGTTGTTGTTGTTGCTGCAGTAAGAGGGTTAGAAAATAGTAATAATAGACAGATTTTAAATATTTTAAATTTTAGACAGATTTTAGATATGAATAATCACTAAAAAAAATCAGCAGTGTTTTTAAAGTCATTTGTTTGAGCCACACTTTAAACCATGATTTAAACCAGGGGTAGGCAACCTTTTTGAGCCGGGGGCCGGGTTGCTGTCCCTCAAACAACTGGGGGGCCGAAGCCAAAAAATAAATTAAACAATATTTTTTAAAATAAATAAATAAATAAACCAGGACAAATGTGGGACAAAATTTTCAAATGGACGACACTTTTTTTTAAAAAAAAATGGAGGACACGCAAAAAAAAAATTGCTGATTTAAAAAAAATGTTAATATAAATGCACGTTTCGGAGGCTTCTATAGACAATTGCCTCCCTTGCCTGCCGCTTGCTTCCCCTTGCCTGCCTCCTCCTGATAGGCCAAAGGCCCCATGCCCTCACGTGAGAAGCCAAAGGCTCCGGCTGCAATCGGCGGCAGGACCGGGATGGGGCCGGTCCCAAGGCCTTGCCGGGCCGCATCTGGCCCGCGGGCCGCAGGTTGCCTACCCCTGATTTAAACCAACCAAGTTTAAACTAACCAGTCAGTACTGCATTTGGTAAACATTTGCAATGGCTGTTATTCCAAACACAATTACTACTTACCATTGAACATAGTACAGTTGTCTGAGTAAGTGTGTAACGAATGGCACTAAAAGTAATGATACCAAAGAATAGTTCTGTTTTTTCTATCCATATCAAAGAAATTGGGGGCTGATCTGTACAGTTGTCACCCAAAAGGCAGCATTTACCTGAATTCGAATATGTAGAGAGTTTGTAGTCTTTGTTAAAAAGAACAGAAATTAATTCTGTCGAAGTAAGAAACAAGACAGCACAAAAGTACTGTTCCAATTTATATCCTTGCTTCAAGGTTTTTGTACTACTCAGCACTATGCAAGTAATCTTTAACTCAAATTGCAGGAAATATTTCAAATTCCATTCTAACAATATCCAACAGAGAATATTAAATCATATTAAGTTTCAAATGCCTCAAGCAAAATGCTCTGCTACAGCAGTCTAAGCATTTACATCCTTGAAGAGCACATAGTACAGTTTTCAAAACTTCTGTAATACCAATACTATACAAATTTTTAAACTTTTACTAAAAGCTTCAAATGTATCAAAACAGCAATCTTAACTGTGGAGTTAGACCTGTTAGATGCCATAAGCTCACTACTGGATTCTCTTGTGCTGGGTACAGCAAAATAATGCACTGATAATATGTACATTATTGTTGGTAAAACTGTTACTTTGATTGGTGAAGGTCAAAAACTTCAGTGGAGGTCTGCATGTTGTGAAGCAAAAAAACTGAAGAGAGATGGGCTTAAGCAGAATCTTGTACTCAGTCTTGCACTCTTTTACCAGCTATGCCAAAAAGTTAGTGGCATAAGTAATAAAATATTACTTATTACTGTTTGTCCCATTTACTTTGCATAGATATGTGACTAACCGTAGTCAGTTATTATAGCACAACAGAAGTATATAAGCAATGAAGATCATCTTTTATATAGGAGTGGCTATATCACTGTGTCACACTGTGTGGAGCACTATATCTCCAGGCATGGATTTCGTTGATGGGGTCTGTATGAAAGGGCACTCATCAGGGCCTTTTGTACAAACAACACATTTGCTTTCTTGGAGTAATGTTTCACTTGCCAAAGTTATCCAGGCCTTGATAGCATGCAGTCTCAAGCAGTTAACCCACATAGTATGTCTGTCTTTGGACATTGTTTAGAAGCATCTATTTGAACTTGCTGCACTACATTTTGTACTAGCTGGAGCATGCCAAAGAGAAAGAATAACATCAGTTTTATGCCAATGTTGGTTCTGTATTTGAATCATAGAGTTGGAGGGAATCCAGTTCAAGTGCTGGTGCCGATATTTAAAAGTTAATGGGCATTCTCCTGTGTGAATGTACTCACTCTCTTAAGTGCTGAATCCTGTTTTAGCAGAAAGACATGATACAGATCCGATGAATAAATAAATAAATAAATAAGTCTTGAACAAAGGTTCTGCTCTGTGTCCCAACATCTTTTCAGAATTAGATACAGGTTTACGTGATCAGGGTTTGTTTGTTTTTGCCTGCTATCATGGCAGGGATCATCCTCTTCCCATGGCTTCAAGATGTTCAACTGAGTTTTCTGGTTTTATAAGATTTTTTTAAATAGTTTATTGCATTTATTCTTTAGTTAATTCATTTATATCCCATCATTTCCCAATAATGGGACTCAAAGTGGCTAGCGACATAAGCAGAAAAACTAAGGGGTCAAGCAGACTGACAGTTTGGAGCATCCTCTGGCTGCTCCAGCCTCAGTCATTTCTTCTTTGGCATGGGACTGCAGTGACCAGATGCTGTAGTCCTGAGGCTGTCTGCTGCCGCAATCCCAAATGGGCCGCCAGCAAGGAGTGCTTTTTTGCACTCCTTTTGCTGACAGCCACAGACTACCTTAAGCAACTGTGGAGCAGCTTCAGCCCTATCTGGGAGCATGCGTCATCTGCATGCCATGCCCCTGGAGCAACTCGAAGTTGGCACTTTTGGCCCATGTGTTTCAAGCCTAAGTGAAGATATTCCCAGTATGTTAAGTAAATGTATAAAGCAAACACGCTTATGAATGGTAAGTGTGTGTATACCGGTTGGATTCTTATGCCTAATGTGGGTGAACTGTTTCAAGCACTCCAGACACCCACTTAATCTAGAGTGTAATGTCTGTTGTTTCATTTGAGGCTGCAAAGATACTGTACTTCACATGAACAGACAGATGTTAAGCAAGCTAAGACATAAAGAGGTTAGGACTCAGATGGCACCAAACGCCCTTGTTCAGTGCATTCAGCTCCATTCCTCACTTGTTTACTGTGTTTGGAGAAAGTGAATGAGGAACACAATAATTGAACCATAGTCTCAAGGTGGCAGCTAAATCAATTCAACTTTCTCCCTTCTGTGGGGTCAACTTGGTTATCCTGGCAGGTTGGGCTTCCCCCTGCTTCCTTTAACTGTTGTGAGAATATCTTGATTGTCATCTGTAGTTGGATGATGTTGACTAATCCTCCTTTCGGTTCAGAGTTAAGGTCAGGTACAAAAAATTGGGAAAAAAACTAGAATTGTGTACATACTGCTAGTCATTTCTGCATCCTTATGCAGCACATTTTTAGATTAGATTCTGAATTTTATTAATTTTATTTTCTCATTTAAGATCGGTATCCTATCTGTTATTTTTAGGATCCTTATGATAGCTTGCACAAAAAGATGTTTTCAGAGAAAGAAACTGTGAAAAAGTGAACAGTTTAGCTTTGATGTAATCTGAGAAAAATGATCTTTTCATGAATTTTTAATATGCTAATTACAAGTTCATTACATGAGTAGTGCAATAAGAAAGGGGGGGAAGCAGCAGCAGTCTGGGTTAATGTTACATCCCAAAGGCAGTAGTGAATACAGCTTATTTTTTAAAAAACTGCAAGATTTTTTTTAACTATTCAAGGTAAATTAAATATTGCAGTTTTAAAAATTTAGTTATAGTATATATTCTGTTGATACAAAACAATTGTAAATAGAATAGAAAAAGGTAAATAAGCAGGACAGTTCTAGAATTATGTAATATATATGGTATATATTGACACATGGTTTAATGTATTTCAGTAAGACTATTCACATGGTTGTATGGCCAATCAGATTCTACTTTTCTGTAGTGTAAACTGTTCAATTCAGGCTGTAGTCCAGGGTAATTTACTTGGAAGGGTCCTATTGAAATCACTCCCTAATATTTGAACGCAAAACGTAAGTACCACTGAATTCACTGAACTTTTGTGTGGAAGATTGCAACCATAATGTATCAGCCAACATATTTAGAGCTTTAATATGAGACTGCAGTATATGTGCACATAAACACATATACATTTGGGTGCATGTGTGTATATCAAGGACTACTCACTTGATTGGGTTTCACTAAGATTAAATACAAAACCATGTTGTTGTTACGACCATATCTCATGATAACTACCAGAAACAATATTTAAGAATAGTTATTGTCAAAGCATATAGTTAAAACTGAGCAGTTTGCTTTCATGGAATGTGGTAATGGAGACCAAGTTGGATGGCTGTTTGTTTATAAAATTATTTCAAGCCATTTCAGGCCAAAAAAGGCCACCTTTTCTGATTTACAGTTGGGCACTTCAACACATAGCAAAATGAAAAGCAGGAGAAAAACAGCATTAAAAGCAGAATGCAGAAGTAATGCATTTAAAATCATGCTGAAGCCAAACAAATTAAAAATATTTTAACACATAAAGTAAGCAAAGATGAGGCCAGTTTTATGTCTTAGGAAGAGATGGCATTGTTTGGTGCTAACACAACGAAGGCTTTGTCTCATATTGAGATTAACATAGCCTCTCTTGGAGACAGAGTATTCAAAAGTGCCTCTGAGGCCAATTTTAAACAAAGGGCATGGTTCATACCTGAGGTCTTTCATATCCCCTGATGCCAAAATATTTGCCACTTTAGAGATAAAACCCAGCACCTTTGCCACTTTAGAGATAAAAACCAGCACTTTAAATTTGCCATGAAACAAAGTAACAGGTGGTATAGCTGATTCCAAACCATTGTAATATTGGGCCCGTACAGACAGGCCAAAATAAAGCTGCTTCGGGTCATTTTGGAGGAATGCTGTTTAAATGACACAAACATCTCAAGAGGCCAGAAGCTGTACCAAAGCTGCACTCCAATCCTTAGGAGTGGAACATGGCTTTGGTGCGGATTTTGATCTCTTAGGATGCATGCATCATTTAAATAGTATACCTCAAAGTGACCCGAAGCAACTTTATTTTGGCCTGTCTATTCGGGCCCATTGTCAGGCAATATATGACCAAAAGGATTCTGGCTCTACCATATTTTATTCCACTGGCAGTTTCAGAACACTTTTCAAGCTAGCCCTACACAGTATTTGTTGTAATAATTTAAGTGGCAGTTGTAATAATATTTTTAATTTCTTGGCTTCAGCATGATTTTAAATGCATTAAAGAATGGATCACTGTGGTGAGAATTGCCCTATCTAGAAAGACTGCAACTAGCACAACTAGTTGAAGTTGGGCAAAGGTTTTTCTCTGATGCTAAGTCCAGAATCTGATTCTTTGGAGGGAGTGCAATTTCATCCAGAATAGACCCTACAAGTTTGAAAAGGAGATTAAACAAATTCATGGAGGATAAAGCTATCAGTTGGTGCTCGTTTTATTACTGTATGTTACCTTTAGCAACAGAAGCAGTGTGCCAGTGAATGGCATTTGCTTGGAAACAACGAGATGAAATTGTTGCCATCATTTCTCATATCTGTCTGGGCCATTGTAGAAAGTAGGGTCCTGGGGTAGGTAAGCTTTTTTCCCTATCCAACTCTCATATTTTTACTGTATAGCAGTTTATTTTTTAAACCATAATCACTTCCCTTTCTTTTATAGTGAAATCCTTTTCCATTTTAAGGCAACAGCCTCCTATTGACCCTATTGACTACAAATTCACCTTTGGTGTCTTTTCGTTGGCTCTATTACTTTTCTCCCTTTTCTTCCTGCTGGGATCAAAGAAGTCTCATTATCCTGGAGGAGGGAGAAAACATTTTACCTTTTGAATGTTATCTGTGAGAGAATTTTGTAGCTTTTAACATACCATACTGTATTTTTTTTTCAAATCCTGCCACTGTCACTGGATTGAAAGAACTGATTTTCTGATTTAGAGGCTGGCAAAACTCAAGATATGGGGAAAACATGCAGGCTTTTTTTTTCTTTTCAAAAGTCAAAGAAGTGTGGGAGCAAAATTTTATTTTAGACTTGTTAGCAGCTAGTGTTTAAGGGATGTGCTCTGATGAATGTTTTTTATGGCACTTGAAGCATTCTTGGGATAGGTTTACAGAGTTTTGCTTGAGGACCTTCTATTACCGTGAAAAATATTTTAGCTGATAGTATGAGGGGTGCCTGCTTTATTGGGGAAGGATTAAAAAGTTAGTCTAAAGTCATTACAGTAAGCTGCATTTTCTAGACTGACAGTGATTGAGGTATGTTAGTAGTAGCTCAGATGTGTATCCTCAGATGCCTGAGGATATAAACGTGTTTTACTATACTTTAAAGACTCAGCAAACACATGCAACATACTCCCCCTCTCCCCCAGTCAAAGCTACTGTGATACCAAACTTGTTTCACCATGCATTTGGTTTCTTACAAATGCTTTCAAGAGTCATAGTAGTATATCATTTAATAAAGTAGCACAGTATGTGGGAATGAAAGAGATAATAATTTTTGGTGATTGTTCACATCATTACGTAGCCCCCGCCCCATAACCTCTGAAGAGCTAGATCTGATTATTAGAGTCGTCAAATATACTAAGAAACTGATTAAGTATTAACCAAACATTTAAAGCTTTGATTACAAATGAGTTTTTCTAGTCAAAAAGGTTATAGCAAAGAACTACATCCATCTCCATCCTCCAAAGCAGCCTTCCGTCAAGTTGGCAGCTGCTCTTTACATCTCTGTCCCTTGATTGTAACTTGACAACTGTGGGGCAGAATAGTATTTGTGGTCCAGAGGCTACTACAGCAATGTAAAACATTGATGGACCCCATGGCTCACTAAAAAAGGACAGAAAAGCTGCCACCTTTCTATAGAATATTACTGTAATTACTGACTGGTAAAAAAGCAGGCAGAAAGTAATTACTGACGGGTTAAAAATAATCAGTTGACTATATGTGACTAGGAAATAGATTGACATCAAAACTCTGTAGAGGAAATGCATAGTGCTGTGGTACCACAGAGTCTTCAGAAGATGGCAGGCCAGCAAAAATAATTTGTAATTGAGGAATTGGGTTACAAAAGCTTTACCATAGCAAATACAAATTAGATTTGGGCATCTCTGTAAGCATGCATGTCTGCTTTTTTCAGAATATTCATAACTTGGTACAGTATATCCTGCATATAATATGCTCCTGATTTGATACTGGAGGAGGGGGGGGGGGCTTTGTAAGGATCAATAGAGTCTCCTGGTTATTTTGCTAGTATTTCTTATTATATTTTCTTTTAACTGGATATATTGTTACTTAGATATGAACACTTTGAAAAAAGCAGATGTGCAGGCACTATACTTAACCTGCACACTTCACATCATTAGTCCATAGCCTGCTCACCTGGCTTGCCTCGATGCATTTTATAATGGTAAAACAGGTGTTTCAACAGCTTATTTAAACAGGATACTGTGACTTTATTATTTCCCATTAAAGGCTTTGATTCACATAGTGTACCAAAGCTCTATCCCAAAATGCCTTCTATGAAAAGGGGATTTATTGGGCAATGGTTTGTTTTTGTCTTATAAATATAATGACCATCATACCCTTTCTTAGCAAATGACTAAATGTCTAGCAAATCTACCAATTTCTAGCTTTTATTCATGTTAGAGCATATGGGTGAATGACTCCATACATAATGAAAAACCATGGTTTTTTATAGCTTTTGTGTTTGATCAAGTGTTATGTTACCATCTTCAAAGTCCATTCTGGCTAATCTTTGTAAGCCTCCCTGATTGTATCTTGTAGAGGGGCGGGATATAAATAAGTTTTATTATTATTATTATTATTATTATTATTATTATTGTTATTGTTATTATTAAATCTGGCATGCTTAATAATTAGTGCATTTCTAGACCAGTTACTTTTATACTGGTGGAAGCATTCCCTAAGCAGAAATCTGCTCATAATGCTTGTGCTGGCAAAAAGTGGCAAAGTGATCTTTGCTTCCTTTATTTCTATTTCCCTTGAAAATGTTGAAGGGGAGTCTGTCTTACAAGAGAGCAGTTCTACCAACAAGTGGTTGGAGAACTGTAGTTTTTGGATTTTTTTGGATGAGGAAAGGGCATTGATCAGGAGCTGGAAAGTGGAAAGCAGACAGATAAACGAAGCACAGACATTAGTGTGTGCTTTTTGTATTCTTTCTAGGTATCTAATTTTAAACTGACATAAGAAAAGGGTTTTGCAATATGGACATGTTAGAGAGCATATATTGGTTGCTTTTGGAGGACTTATCAGCATAACAAACTAATTAGAATGTTTTCACATCCACAGTTTGATAAATGTTTTGGTACTGATGAATCTCTCAAGGCACAAGTGGCAAATTTATTAACCAAGTATTGTCAATTAGCTGTTGATGAGATATTTTAAGAACCCGAGAGAAAGTTAGTCCCTTCCCATCCTGGCCAACTTGCAAATGATTATGTTGTCTTTGGCCCTCTCCAGACAGGCCTTGTAGAACGTAACTAATATGTGCTAGTGTTGCCTTGGGCCTGTACAGATGGCTGCCGCCATTTTGACGTGATGGCCGAGCCGTGTCCAAATAACATGTTGCGGGCATGACCTGTTCACGTCGTGTCAGTCGTAACCGCAGCGCAGCCTCGTTCCCGCGGCAACTAGATTGCTGCGGGAACGGCACCAGGAGAAAGGGGCCAAGAGGCCCCTTTCTGCCCTAGCTGCGGCTCCTGGGGTGTCCTGGGGCATGAAGCCCCGGGACACCCCTTTTCAGGACCAGGGAGAAGCGGCATTTTGCCGCTTCTCCCTTGTCCTGATAAGCGCCGTATTGGGGCCTTTGGACTGCCACTGTGGCTGTCCTGGCCCCAATACATGGCGCAAAGGGGCGGTCTCCAGTATGATGCATACTATGCACCTAATGAAGACGTAGTTCTTCTTATTACCTATCTGCTGGAAACACTACAAGCATGAAAAAGGTGTTATAATGACAAGCAGCAATAACATGATAATAAACAGGAGCATGGTTAGAATATCCTAGGTATACAGAGACTGAGAAAAATGGCAGCTTTTTTATTGACATTGAAGCATTGGTAGACATATTGAGAAATAAACACCAGTATGGCAAAGAGCATTCAGATTATTCACGCTGGCACATTTATTGTGTGTTGATAATTTGCTTATATCAGATTCCATAATAACACAGTTTGAAAGTGTAGAAGTATTGCTGACAGTAGTAACAAACCATTCACCAGTTTAGAAATCTTACTGTGTTTACCCATCTCAAGGGCTTGGAGGCTGAATTTGAATTTACAAATTAATCATATCTTTGTGGAATAAATGAAAAAACAACAACTCTGTTTTATAAAGAAAATGAAGCCTTATGAGTGTCAGATGCTTTAGTTTGGGGGCACTCTAAAAGCCGTTTTGAGAGGCTAAAACAATATTCATATTTTAAAAGAACAAAAAATGTAAGTGGAACAAAATATTACAAAATACTGCTGATCTTACTAAAGCCCATGAGCTTTAGATAAGGAAATATTGTAGAACTCAAGCAAGAAAAAATCAGAATCAGAAGCACTGGACTTAAATGAAATCCAATAATTAATTATTTAACATGAAAACATGATGTTGGAAACAAGCATCCATGCCTTTTATCTAGAGACATGAGGTAACATAATAGCTGTAATATGCTTTATTAATTTAGCCTAAGGATGTGAATTAGCTTTACCTGAAAATGTTAATGATGAATTTTAATTTTTAAAATAAAGTATCTTAAAACAACAAAGTAATATGTATTTTCATAAACAAATATTAAAATTTAAAAATCTGAAGATCGTAACGATTGATTGATCACAGACTGATAAATAAAATATGTTGAAACAAAACTAAAAAACTGGATACCACTACCAATATGTGAGATTACTGGAGAATTTTAAAGCCCCCCCTCCCCCCCCCCGACAGTATAGCCCTTTAACATTCGGATTTATTTAATAGCATTCAGCAAAGGACACATTATCCTCCTCCCCCAAAGTTGGCAGATGACCAGAATTATCTTTTCGAGACAGCATAGCATCATAAAGCTGGAAGAGACCCATGCACCATGTGACACCACAGAAGGCAGGTGACACCAGGCTGAATGGCCCCCTCCCACACCTCCCTGCCACATGCCACAGCATCCCAGGGCACCCCGTCCTCCCTGCTAGCGCGGCTTTACTCATGTGTAAAGCCGTGCCAAGCAGGGAAGTGAGAGCGAGTCCTTTTGGCCCCTCCCTTGAAGCCCCCCCAAAGCTCCCCCACCAGGTGACCCCTCCAGTGTGGGACACCATTGAAGAGATCTGAATTGCCATCCAGTCTGATCCTCTGCCATGCAGGAATATTGAATCAAAGCATTTCTGCCAGATTGCCATCCAGCTTCTGTTTAAAAACTTCCAAAGAAGACTCCACCACACTCCGAAAGAGTGTGTTCCACTGTTGAACAGCTCTTACCACCAGAAAGTTCTTCCTAAGATTGACATGTAATCTCTTCTCCTGTAGTTTGAATCCATTGCTCTGTGGCCTATTCTCTCGAGCTTCAGAAAACAAATTTGCTCTATCTTCAGTATAACATCCCTTCAAATATTTACACAGGGATATCATATCATCTCTTAAAACCTTCTCTCCTCCAGGTTAAACATACCCAGCTCCCTAGATCACTCCTCATAGAGTATGGTTTTCATACTTTTCACCATTTTCGGTTGTCAACATCAGTTTCTTTACTTGCATCTCACCCCACTAAGAACAGTTTAAATAGTATAAACAATAAATCAGGTAAATGCTTGAGACTCTGATACATGGCAAAAACTTAACCAAATGGCACCTTTCTGCCCTCACCATTTTCTCCATTTTTAGCACACTCTAATTTTGGAGTAAGGATAAGGAAAAGCAGTTCATACCTGGAAGGGCAAAGGGATAATTAAGGTCAGAGGTTTGTGTAACTGCAGCAGATTATTAACAAATGAGTAACTACAGTAACTGAGACTGTTATACTTTGGACATATGAGAATATATTACTCACTAGAAAAGACAGTAATCCTTGGTAGGGTAGAATGCAGTAGGAAATAAGGAAGATTGCATTACAGATGGACAGGCTCACTGAAGGAAGCCATGGCCCTGAGTCTGCAAGACCCAAGCAGGGCTATTGATGATAGAGTGAGTTGGAAATCCCTTATTTAGAGGGTTGCTATAAGTTGACGTTGACTTGACAGCAGTTAATAACAACAACTGCAGTGGAAATCAGGAAAAATTAAAAAAATGTTTTCAGTTCATATACCTTAAGACATTGTGATCATGGGGAGGGGACATTTTTGCGTGAAGATGAACTTGTATAGTAAGTACAGCCCGCCCTTGCCATATGCACCCTCACCATATGCAGCTTTAAGCTTACACGGACAGCGAGCTGCAAGGGACAAAATGACACTGGCGCTGCAGTTCTGTGTGTGTTGTGGCACGCAGGAAAAGGCCATCATTCAAACATATTTGAAATTTGCCTTATGCGGGGGCCCACGGAACAGATCCCCCGTGTATGGCAAGGGTGGACTGTAGGATCTTGGCACAGAAGTGCCTCATGCAGGAGTTTTGCTTTTATTTCAATTAAAAATAAGAACAAACATTTTCCATATTTAAAGACCAATACTTAGAAAAATTTGAGCTACTTTGCAGTCTCCTCTTCCTGTAGTGCTGATTTTGAATCCTTTGGAGCAGGATGGGATTTGCAGATGACTAACAAATAACTCTGAAGTAACTGACTTTCTCTTCAATTGGGATTTGCTCGCATTATAACTCAGGGAAAATTTAATTTAGGAAAACTTAAGAAATCAACAGGGGAGATATGATGGCTAAAAGTTCAGTAAGGTATTTATGAAATAAACATTGGATGATTTCAGCAACCCAGGAAGTACAAAAACAGCAAACATAAATTTTACCTAGAATATTTTAAAATATCTGTTGTAACTTGATATATGGTTTGATATATTTTGATTGTGTAATACTGTATTGTTTTTAAAATTTAATAAAGTTAAAATAATAATAATAATTGAGCACCATGGATCTCAGTGGAAACCTCATCATAACTTCATCAGGCATTGAGTTAAGTTGCTGATATTATTAATAGGTATTTTGTGGAAATAATTCATAGTTCCTTAATGTTTTTTGACTCGTCAGTTTGTCACTTCCTCTTTTCCTTGGCCATGTACATAGTTGTATGTAATTCAGCATTCTTTAAGACTTTTAATGTTAACACCTGGTTAACCTGGAGAAGAGAAGGTTGAGAGGTGATATGATAGCCCTGTTTAAATATGTGAAATGATGTCTTGAAGATGGAGCAAGTTTGTTTTCTGCAGCTGCAGAGAACAGGACCCAGAGCAGTGGATTCAAACTACAGGAAAAGAGATTCCACCGAAACATTGGGAAGAACTTCCTGACAATAAGAGCTATTCAATAGTGGAACACACTCCCTCAGAGTGTGGTGGAGTCTCCTTCTTTGTAAGTCTTTAAACAGAGGCTGGATGGCCATTTGTTGAAGATACTTTGATGCTGTATTCATGCATGGCAGGAGATTGGACTGGAGGGCCGTTGTGGTCTCTTCCAACTCTATGATTCAACCTAAAAATGAGGGATAGTTATTAGCAGTAGCTTTCTTGCTTGAATGTATACTGACCTGCTTCTTACTATACTTTTAATGTCCCTTAAGAGGCATAAAAATTCTTTATGCTGTTTTTCCTGCTGAGCTGGAATGTTCCATCTATCATGTGCCCAAACACCTCATCAATTTCTTTGCCATTTTAAATGTAAAAGGATCTTCTAATTGCATACTCTGTGCCTGTGGTAGTTTGGTCCCTATGGCCTTCAATTTCTTTAATATGTCTTGGCTTTTCCTAGAGAACTAATCTTCTGTGCTGTGAATGGGAATGAAAGCCTCAGGTCGTCTATCATATTAAGAAATATATATATATATATATATATATATATATATATATGAGAAAATTCATTCTCCTTTTCTTGGGCAAGATGGAAGTTAGGTAATCTTTTAACGTAAGTAGATATTTATATATGCTTGAAAATTGAGCTGTTCGTCTACAGTGGCTATGGATAACAAGAGTGGTGGAGTGGATTTCTCTCATCAGAAAGGTTGAAGAATGGTTGTTTGAGGTATATTGTCATGGTTGTTCTCATTTGAAAACAATTCTCACTAGCTAGGT
Organism: Sceloporus occidentalis; assembly: GCA_023333645.1. Taxonomy (NCBI): domain Eukaryota; kingdom Metazoa; phylum Chordata; class Lepidosauria; order Squamata; family Phrynosomatidae; genus Sceloporus; species Sceloporus occidentalis. Next base: position 8,274,153 of record JALMGF010000004.1, on the reverse strand, counting down.
TTGTTCCACGTTATGTTCTTTACAATGTTACATTTCAATAGATTTGCAATTTTATCTGTGATTGTCATGTTCAGCTTCTCAGGGTTAAGGGAACAACAAGGGAATTTAAATAGGTGTTAGATGTGTGTGGGTTTAGATCTTCTATGGCTAAGCAGGTGGGTCAAGGATAGGAAACACGTGAGATGCAATCCATCTCTTTCCAGAAGTCCACCCTCATGGAACCACAGCCCATAGTCCAATAATCCAAATTGTTATTGGCATTACCATCTGCAGAGCCAGTTTCACATCTGCTATTTTCCTCTCCCTTCATGGACCATGCCCTACAACTGGAAGAAGAGATGAGATGACAACCTGTGCATCCATCTCTTTCAGCTTCCTACTCAAAGCCTCATAATCCCTATTCTAAAGGCTATGCCTTACTGTATCATTGGTTCCCACATGGACCAAAAGGAAGGAGCAATGGTCAGTAGGCTTGACAAGTCTTCTCAGACTCTGTCACATCACAGATTTTAGCCCCAGGGAGACAACATACCTCCTGAGACATCTTGTCAGGCCCACAAACCACTGCTTTCATACCCCTCAGCAAAGACTCTCCCACCACCACCACATGCCACCTCTGAGGCTTAGCAGCATCTGTTCCCTTTGGTGGTACTCCCAGGGTCCCCTGGACTGTCTCTGAAGTCTGTCTCTGCTGCTCTTCTTCATCATTCTTGTAAGGGAGAGAGCTTCAAATTGATTCTGTAGCTGCAAGCTCCCAGAATGATCCCTGATTTCCCTACTTCTATGTGTGACATTCCTCCAACTGTCTACCTCCTGTGTATGTGAAGTGACCTCCTCTCCAACAATGTCCTCTGTGTGTTCCCTGTCCAACACCATCCAGTCCGTTCTTTCCAGGAAAGCCTCTTCCTCCCTAAGATGCTGGAGTGTAGCTACTCGGGTCTCCAGCTCCTGGACCTTCTCTTCCAAGAGGGTTACCAAATTGCACTTGGTGCAGGTGAAGTTTCACAGATCAGTAAGCAAGAAGACAAACATTCCACAAGTGTTGCAGGTGATTGCAGCAGGTCCATCAGTGTCCATATTAAGAAGTCTTAGGTAAGGAATGAAACAGGACTGTGGGCTTCCCCCTCAAAAAGTTTCCCTGTTAAACAGGGACCCTTGTTGGCTTGGCCTTTGTCCCCAAGCTCTGTTAGCGAGCTCAATCAACTGGGCCTGTAGTAATCTAGAGAGCTCCTAGGTTCCTTTGGAGGCAAGTGTCTGACCCACTTCCTCTGAGCAAAAGTCTCCACAAGCCCCTTAAATAAATAAGTGAAAAAGAGAGAGTGAAAATTAAAGGAGAACCTCTCAAACCCTGTTCCTAGATCACCTCCTCCTCGGTACTCTAAATCCTTCTTGACTGTAAAAATTAGGCTGCTAGCTCCGCTCCCCAGGGACCCACAGAAGTGACTCATAGTTTAAAAAGTTTAAAAACTCACCCAGCCAAAATGGCCACAGAGTTGTAAACACTCTCCAAAATACAGGACCATAGACATGGAATTCTAATTATTAATATCTATGGTCCTGTATTTTGGAGAGTATTTACAATTCCACTGAATTCTTTGGAAGACCTTTTCTCATTGTGGCCAAAACCCATTGGGCTTTTTTTAACACTGAATAAACAGTTGACCATCCTAGAGCACATGGAACTTGTCTCTGCACTGTTTTCTACTCATATCTTTATACTGCACTGGCTCATGTGTTTGATTGTATGCATACAAAAAGTTACTTCATAATAATATTGTAAAATAATTAAAAAATATCCTGTAAAGATTCTGTTCCTCTTTGCTGTTTCTCTTTGTCCTTTCCCCGTAATTTCCCAATTGTTACTGAATGCCTGTATATTGGGATTGTCTTCTACTTTATTTTTTGTAAAAATTGCCAGAACATTTTAGATCGGGGTGGGCAAAGTATTACTCCAGATATTGCTGAATTACCATTTCCAGCACTCCTCAGCATTGGTTATGTTGGCAAGGGGTGAGTGGAGTTGCATTCTAACAACATCTGGAAGACCACACTTTGCTCACTCCTGCTTGGGGCATTTTAAACATAAACTCTTTGCTGGTCAATGACTGAATAAACTTTATTACATTACAAACATAAACTCCTCCATTGCCTTTAGGCTTGTGGGAAAAATGAATTCAGAACTGTTCAAATACTGATACAACATAATTACTCATCATGTAGTCAAAATCAGAATCCAAAGATTGGATTAACTCTAGGGAAGCATTTTGATAAAGAAAGGTGAAATGCTGTAGTGTTATTTCTCATAGAATCTTCCATATATGGCTGAAAGATACTGTACTAACTCACTGAAACTTATGGTTTGGACTTGAAATTAATGATTCAGTTTAAATCACAACTTTATGTTGATTTCTCTGGGACCTAATACCAATTAACATAGTCTGGATCCAAGTGTATAATTTTGTGTATGATGTCTGAATAATATACAGTCAAACCGGAACTTTTAATTTCTGCACATTTGATTATTTGCAAATTTGCAGCCAATTGGGAAAAATTACAGATTAAATACGTAGACTAGAAGATGTAAAGAATATATATATATATATATATATATATATATATATATATATATAGTAAATCATAATGGCATAAAATAACACTCAGTATCCCTGATTCCTCTTCCACTACTGGAGCCTCACTCAGAACTGGTCACCTCACAATGGCTGTTTTAATCCTCTCCAGCCATATCCAGGACTACAAGACCTGGCATTCACTGTAACAACAGGATGGAAATTATACTTTGCTTGGGTTCTTCAGTCCTTGGGAATATAGACTGAATTAAGGTTGTGGGGAGGCTAGAGATATCAACAATTTTCCCACATTCAGGTGATTCTGTGCTCCTAGCCCCCATGAATGTGGAGGGCTGACAGTATGGCAAAATTATCTAGGGCCCCATTCTCACTAGCCTATTTGCCCTGGATAGATCTGGTTGCCCCCATACCGAATCAGCCCACTATCCTTTACCTTGATCGGGGCAATTTGCCCCGCTAAAGTTCACATTTGCAGTACCGCTTTAAAATGGAGCCTCCTTTGTTGTCAATCAAATTCACTTCCACTTTAATCAAAGGTGTCATATTCTACAGCCATTGGCCAACTGAATGGGTGCTTTCCCCCCTCCTTTAAAAAAAACTGGCAGCAGTGTGCGCATATTCTGTCAACTTGTGAAATTTAAAAACCTCCAGGTGTGTGTGTGGTTTTCTTGGCAAGATTGGTTCCGAGGAGATTTGCCTTGCCTTTGCCCTGAGGCTGAGAGAGTGTGACTCCCTCAAAGTTGGGTTACCACAGCCTTCCCTCTGAATACCAGCCTCTAGCTTACCCTTCACTTCCAGCCCAGCATTTTCTCCTCTTTGGAACCTCCTTCCTTCCCTTCCAGCCCAAAGCATTTGCATAATCTGTCACAATAATAATAATAACAACAAATGTCGCTTCCATGGGAGGCCACCTGAATGCCATCTCTGCCACCCCAGAATGCCACCTCTCCTTACATACACACATGTAGCACAAGCATTCACACATTGTATCAATCTGCCAAATTGAAAGGGGAACATTTGTAATATTCGCATATTACACTTGTCTCTCCATATTCGCTAGGGTTAGGGGCACAAGACCCCTGTGAATATGGGAAAACCGCAAATAACAAAAACACCATGTTTTTACCTGAGAGGACACCTCTCTAGAAATCTCTATGTCCTCCAGTGCAACTCTGTGATCAATGTCCAACAGTGGACCCTTGTTGTACACTGGGGTTTGATTCCAAGATCCCCCATGTATGCTCAAGTCCCATTAAATATAATGACATAGCAAATGGTGTCCCTTATAAAAAATGGAAAATCAAGATTTGATATTTGAAATTTATAAGAAGGGCTGACTATATAGCAACATGCACCTTGCCCACAGCGTCATTTTGGCAGCCCCCTGCCAGTCTCTGTGGCCACTTGCCCAGGTTCTGCCTCCAGAAAAATGTATGGTATGTACATTTCATAGTAATCTGTGCAAGTATATGTGGTAATTATACAGATCCAGAAATTGCCTCCCACAAACAGAAGAATTTATTTCATTCATAATAGGCTTTTGATCTGGCAGAAGAATCACACATAGAATGTGGGAATGAGTGCTTTATGTCTTCTATTCGCTATGGAGTAGTAGTAGAGATGAAATATTTTTCTTTGTTTTGCCAACGTGAATGGTTGTTTCTTCTGTTGTTGTTGCTGTTGCTGTTGCTGCTGCTTGTTGTACTCTTCAAAAACTGGCCAAATAAATTAGGTGTTCCTTACAGATCCTTGTAGCTCCATTTGTAACAAAAATTTAAAAAAAAATGTAATTTGTGAATAAACTGTTCTGTTAATGTATGAAAGATGCTAATTTTATGTGTAACCAAGTTATACTTAATATAAGATTGAGAGACAGAGAGAGAGAGCCTAAACTGGGAAGGGCCTACTGTACCTTGTGCCACCAGAGGTTTTTTTTCTTAATACTTTTAAAGATTTATATCCCACCTTTCATGCTAATGGCTCCTGCTTACAACAAATTATAGTGATTCAAATGTAAAGCAACTCTCCTTTCTAGGTAGTAAGGTAGCCTGAGAGATGGTTCAGAAAAGTGAACCATGGATAGAACCATGAATGGTCCAGTCCAAGGATCTCTAGCCCACCGATATGGCAGTTCTACTGTACAAGATCTTGAAACTGGTGTATCCTCGCACAGTTTCTCCATATGTTTGTTGCATGGCCATATAAAGAGGAAATAGTGTAGCACTACCAGGGGCACAATATTTCATAATGTTTCTGTGTATGTATTCATACTAGACATGACTCCAAGGGGGCAGCAAGTGCTCCCCCCCAAAAAAAAAATATTGCCCGTTAGACTGTTATTCCCCCAGCTTTTAAGTCACAATGCATTACGGTCCCATACAGCATGCATTCAGTCATTCCCTCCATAATTGCTGCCATCCCTTTGGTCAACCCAATCATTTTTGTTGAGTCACCACTGACTAATGGAAATAATGTCACTATTTCCTAGATAGTAAAATCTTTATTTTCTAGCTTTCATGAATTCAATTTGTAGTGTTAACTGTTTGGCTGACTGGTGATTAGTGGCTTTAATTCTGTGAGAACATTATGAGCAGGGGGTGTCAAACAAGGGTAACATTCTTATTTCACGGCTGTTGATAATGTTGAATAGATGTAAAGAATTGCAAATAATTTCACAGTAAAATTATGCACAAAATTTACTTGTCTGATTTTGGTACATTTGTAAAGTTTAGAACAATAGCTATTCATATAATAGAATATCCCTTTCATAAGTAACGCTTGTATCTGTATTTGAAGAGTATAAAGGTGATTTTAGAGATTAGCACTAAAGGTAAATAAGATCACATAGCCACTTCCTTTGTCTGTAATGGAGATTGCAGAGTAGGTGTCTTGGCTCCCTTTGATGTTTTTATAAAACAGATAAAAATGCATAAATTGCTTATAATCAGAGATGAATTAAAGCCAAATAGCATCCCAGAGGACAAAACACCCCAGGCACCCATCAGCAGCCAAACCAAATGACAGACCCGGAGGAAACTTCAAAGCTGCAAATATAACTGCCAGTGATATCCACAAAGAATCTAGATGCTAATAGAAACCTAATTTTCACAGTTCTGAGGTATCCAGATTTTTTTGGGGGGGGGGAGGGAGGGAGGGTGTGAGAGGAAAAGAAAAAAGTACTCATAAAATCTACTTTTAAAAATGTTTTGTTTTACTGTTCTTTCAAGAAAGCATAATGTTACAACAATTGGTCAGGAACACAGAAAAGTCCAGAAAAGTAAAAATATTGGATATGGAAAGTATTGTTTGAAACATCAATATATTACTTAAGCAATAGGATCATATATTTATTACAAATTTTCTCATTTGTTATATTTGATGCACAAATATGCTCAATTCCTAAAAGGGCACGCATGGGAAAAAGACAATTTATGTCACACTGAGATTAAAGCGGGATGGGAGTGTGAGGGGAAAGGTTAGATGGTTGCCTGCAGTGGTTAGTATAATTTTTGTTCTAAAAGTGCAAATAAAATGCCCCCAAACTACTTTATTTTGAATATTTTAATAATCATACATTAATACTCATATAATTTTCCTATTAATTTAGTTGGACTGTTTTTTGGGGATAAAATGTTCTCCTGTAGCTTTGTAGGAAAAGCTTTGATATAACAGCAGCATTGTAACAGGTGGTAGATGTTACCAATTAAAGAAATAAAGTTTTGTTTGAAAAACTTTAAAAATAAGTAGCATACATTATAACTCTGGATTTTATATCAGAGCACACATAGAGGTAAGAAATGTGAAACGCATGTATTGGATGAAAAGGGACTAAAAAGAAATGCCAATCTGCATTTTTAATCTAGAAGTATATGAAAAGTTAAAAACCTCTTCCTATGTCTTTGATGTTTGGATATGCCATTCAAAGTATATGCTGCCTTTCTGTGGTTACAAATTCATATTCTCTCTCTCTCTCTCTCTCTCACACACACACATTTTGGGGTGGGGGGGATACTGGCAAGAGGCCAATTTGCAATCTTGTCTGCTTAGAAAACATAACCTTTTCTGTCCATTAACATTCCTGGGGCATATTTTAACTTGGCAAAAGTATGCTTCTTATTAGTCTACTAATAACTTTTCTCGGGTTCATTTTTCTCCACCTCCCTCTTAAGAATCTTTGGGCTCCTGACATGGTAGACTTTGTCAGAAGTCTCAGTTTTAGTTTTACAGTATGAAACATCAAGCTCATTTGATCCTTGGCTTCCCTTTGAGACTGTGTCTGCACTGCAGAAATAAACCAGGTTGACACAATTTTAACTGTAACAGCTCAGTGCTGTGGAATTCCAGGAATTGTAGTTTGTTGTGGCACGAGGGCTCTCTGACAGAGAAGGCTGAATGTTTCACAAAACTACGGCCTGTTACAGACTGCCATAATAAAGCTGCTTCGGGTCTCTTTGGAGGTATGCTATTTAAATGATGCCTGTGTCCTAAGAGTCCTGAGGTTGCGCCAAAGCCACACTCCATTCCTAAGCACTGGAGTGCAGCTTTGGTGCAGCTTCCGGATTCTTAGGATGCACACATCATTTAAACAGCATACCTCCAAAGAGACCCGAAGCAGCTTTATTTTGGCAGTCTGTAACAGGCCTACAGTTCCCAGAATTCCACATATTGAGACATGGCTGTTAAAGCGGTGTCAGCCTCCAGTGCAGATACAGTCCAAAAAACCTTTCCTTTACCTGTAGGAACTACTATCGGACAGTTTCTAATGCAGCAGTGAGAGATTTAATATGGCCTGAATAGACTCTTGCCTGACCACAGCTCATTGGTAGAATGTATTATTTCAGTGACTATGAAAAAATGTTCTGAATGCCATTCATAAACATCTTGATATCAACACTGCTTTATCAGTGATTGCTGTAAATAATTTTGCATACAATACTTACATAAAAGCTCATGAATATGTGTATTCAAACTCATAAGTATGTAATTGTCACAATATTTTTTAAAGTTTCATTTTCTTTGCCTACACTTTTCCCCTTTTCTGTGAAAGTTGATTGGATCCTAAGCAGACTCTAGTGTTCTACTGTCTACAGATGGCTTTTGATACAGTGGCAGAATCCCACTAATTGAAGAGGTTAGAAAGGATTCTTCCAAATTCTCCATCTTCCCTGATCCAGAGTCTCCCAGCCTTTAAAAACATCTGGAGGATTAGGATACCTTCCAGTACAATGGGGACACCTGCAGCAAGAAGAAGAAATAAGTGAAAATTGCCTGTGTCTGCTTCCTTCTGCTTCAATCAGAAACAAGTCTCGATCCAACTCAAAATCTAGATTTGTATATTCATGTTAACCTAGATTAACAGTTGATGCATCTGATGATCTGATCTCTTTTTTCGGTAGATGAAGGGTAGATGAAGGGAATGCTGTAGACATAGCATATCTTGGTAGACGAAGGGAATGCTGTAGACATAGCATATCTTGATGTCAGTAAGTCCTTTGACAAGGTCCCCCATGATAATCTTGCAAACAAGCTAGTAAAATGTGGGTTAGACAATGCAACTGTTGCATGGATTTATAATTGGTTGACAGGCAGAACCAAAGGGTGCTCAACAATGGCTCCATTTCATCCTGGACAGAAGTGACCAGTGGGGTCCCACAGGGGTCTGTCCTGGGCCCAGTGCTATTCAACATCTTTATCAGTGTCTTGGATGAAGTAATAGGGGGCATGTTTATGAAATTTGCAGATGACACCAAATTAGGAGGAGTAACTAATACCCCAGAGGACAGGATCAAAATTCAAAATGACCTTAATAGATTAGAAAGCTGGTTCAGAGCTAACAAAATGAATTTAAATATGGAGAAATGTAAGGTACTACATGTAGGGCAGAAAATTGAAATGCATAGATATAGGTTGGGGGACACCTGTCTTAAGGAGACTACGTGTGAAAGGGATCTAGGAGTCCTAGTAGTCTGGGCACCACAGTTCGAAAAGGATGTTGAGAAGCTGGAGTGTGTCCAAAGGAGGGTGACTAAAATGATGAAAGGTCTGGAAACCATGCCCTTTGAGAAGTGACTTAGAGAGCTGGGGATGTTTAGCCTGGAGAAGAGATAGCATTCTGCTGACATTGGAAAAAGCAAAGTTGTGCATACAGCAATGCTTCATAGTGCGGTTTCAGTTGTGCATTGCACATTGTACAATGACACCCAGTCACTGATATATATTGCACAATGTTGCTGTTCTGCATGAGGGTTGTAGGATATCTCAGCATTTGAAAATTAATGCCACACTAGGGAAAGTTGGATTGCAGCCAGAATATCTATGTCTATGGCGGGTTATAGACCGCCACTTGGGACGTCTGCAGGACGTCCCATTTAAAAAAAGGGGCGTCTCTTCTAGACGCCCCTGGCTCTAGTACGGACTCTGTCCGTACAATATGGCGCCGGCCGTTCCACACAGCCGGCGCCAACGTGTCGCGGCGCTAATGACGCCGCGAGTGCGCCAGCGGCGCCTCGCGACGTCATTAGGGCGCCGCAGAAAGAAGCTCCATTTTGGAGCTTCTTTTTTGCTCCGCAAGGGAGCCGCGCGGTGTGGCTGCGACGGCTCCCTTACGGGGCAAACGGCGGCGGCGGCAGACCGCCTCAAAGTGGCGGTCTATAACCCGCCTATGTCTCTGTTCTCCATGGCTATTATAATCTTCACAGCTACAGCTGACAAAAAAGACAAATTGGCCAGATCCCATGGTCACTTTTAGAAAGATGTATTTTTCAAGAGGAACTCCCACCACTGAGGGTTTGTTTAATACCCGTGGCTTAAAAGTTCCTTTATTGTTTTGTAGTTTTCAAAGGATCACAGTAAACGACAGTATATGCTTGGGTACTGGTGCTGAGAACCTGAGTGATGCAAACACTGTGTATGTCTGAGTGGGAGGCGCAGAAGACACAGGTTAGTGACCTGTGACTTGTGTGAGACATCTCTGCACAATAGTAATGTAGCTACTTACTTCCCATACCCTTACTTCCCACTTGCACAAAATGAATTCTGATTAGTGTAACAGACTGGCAAAACTTAATTTTTGAACCAAGTTATAGAATGTTAGTTTAGTAGCTTAATCAGCTGAATGAAGAGTTTTTCATAGTTGTGCATGCTTTGATCGCTTTCAGGCTAAACTGTTTTAATGTTAGCTGAGATTGTCTTTCGAAGAGTATCTGGATCCTGAGGTTGATGTAAAGTATAGCAGGATTAAGCAAATGTGTGTGTGCGTGCCTTAGTGTTATTTTAGGCAAGGAATAGTCACATGGTTTTGCCAGTTCCTTCCTCTGAAATAAAGCTTACTGCACCTGGCATTCCTTGGTGGTCTCCCATCCAAGTACTAACCAGGGCCGATCCTATTTAGTTTTCAACAGCAGATGTGATCTGGTGCCTTTAAATGATCATTTGGTGCCTTTATTGTATCAACAGCATTGGCTCCCAGTCTGTGAAGGTAAGAGCTTCTCAGTAGTGATGCCCAGGTTACAGAAGTTCCAGATGTTGGTAGTTTGGCTAGCCCCTTTCTGTATACATTTTAAGTGTCAATTAAAAACTTACCCTTTAGTTTTTAAATTGTTTTAAAATATACTCATTAAGTCCTTAGAAGTCTTCACTTTGTGAAACTGGAAGACAGGATAAAATATTTTTACACATGATTATTTGGGTAGTAAAATATATTACTTTTGGCTACACTGTTGTGCTACCCCTCTGGGGATTGGCCCATTGGCTGAGAAAATCCTAAGGAAGGGGTTGTACATGCTGGCTGAGTTCAGAGGAAGAAGAAGAGAACTGGAGCTGGGGAGGAGCTGCACTTGCCAGAGCTCAAGAGTCTGCCCTTTTAACTTTGAATAAGGTAGTGGGATTTAAAATCCAAAATTATCCACATGTGTTTCTGATATAGTGATTCCTTTTCTGTCTGACAGTTCGATGTACACTAACTTTGTTTCATGCATGTTATTACAAATATTATGTATAAAATTATCTGCAGGCTTTGTGTATAAGGTGTATACAAAACATAAACAAATTTCTTCTTTAGACCAGAGTTCCATCTCCAAGATATCTCATTATGTATATGCAGTTATTCCAAAATCTGAAAAAAATCCCAAACACTTTTGGTCCCAAGTATTTTGGATAAGGTAGATTTACCCTGTAGTGTAATTTCTGTATCATATTTCCTTCTATTCTGTTTTTGAGAAAGTGCATATGTGTCAGATTTCATGCATAATTTGTACTGCTTAAATATATATACGATTCAATACACTGCCCCATAGAACCTGGAAAGAGGTACAGTGGGCCCTTCCCTTATGTGAGGGGTTCTGTTCCAGATTCCCCCTGTGTAACAGGGAATCCGCATATGCTCATGGCCCATTGCAAACAATGGGGTATGTGCTTGTGGCTCGGGGCAGTGTGCACACCATTTGTTTAACTGTCATGCGACTTCCGCGTAAGCTGGAAGCTGTATATTGTGTGCCCGCATATGGTGCGGGCGCACTATTACTTACTAATTAGGACTTAGTGTTAGTGTTAGCTTACTGTTGGGAAGAAAAGATTCTCAATGTGAAGAAAAGTCTTCAAAAAAGAAAGAGAAGCCAATTGTATTGAGCATTCTGGGCTCTAGGCTGCATTACCTGATCAATTTTGAAGACAGATGATTCGAAAAGAAGAAAACCTATGCATATCCTGTAAAAAGATTCCCTGGTGACTTTATTTATTGCATACATTAGGATCATTTCAAATGTACAAATCATTTCCTATAGTGTATATACAGTGCACCCTTGTTATACGCTGGAGTTCGGTTCCAAGATCCCCCGTGGATAACAAAATCCATGGATGCTCAAGTCCCATTAAATATAATGACATAGCAAAATGGTGTCCCTTATAAAAAATGGAAAATCAAGGTTTGATATTTGAAATTTATACTTTTTTTGAACATTTTCAAACCATAGATGCTTCAATCCGTGTATAAAAGAATCCATGTATAAGAATGGCCGACTGTAATTCCAATGGGAATATTATACAGTCAGTATAATTGTTTCATTCAATCATTCTCAGCATACTCATGTAGAAGTTAAGAAAAAGAATGTTGTACTAGAATCCACCAAGAAATTATAGATTAGGCTTGAGAGCATGTGGAATAATCTGTTTTGGAATATAGTGCAATAATGTATATACAGCAATACAGATAAAATCTGTACAGTATATTTTTTTAACATGAAAGGATGATAAGTCTTCCTGTAAAAAACTTCATGTTGCCACTAGATGGCACCATTGTGTAAAGTTGTATTTTGGTAACTTTCTACTCAACTTTTTTTACTTTTTGAATTGGATGTATTTCTTTTGAAAGTTATTGGGGAGTTCTTGGCATTACCAGTTTGTTTACAAATAAAGGACGGATGTTCAAATTATAATTATATTTTATGTAATTAAGCAAATCTTTGGCTAATACTGGATTCACTTAAGTTATATAACATCAAGACATTTGTATCAAAGTTATTTACCTGCCAAATCTTGACGGGGGCGGGATGGATATTCACATAACACCGTCTGCAAGATAGGGAGCAGGTAGTTTCAGATTCGTTGTGAAAATAGTAAAACAGACTTCCCTTGTATTATTTCAAATACACCTTAAAATGCCTTAGGATTAAAGCAATTATGTGTAATCCAATATTGTCTATATTTCAAGATGGTTGTTGATTCAGTGAAAACATGAAATACCGCTTTTCCTCTGCATGGAATACTTAACGTGGTTTCCCCTCTCAACAAAAATGGTGCATTCCTCATGTAATCCCAAGATACTAAAATAATTAAATGGTATATTCACAGTTCAGTAATGACCTGTAATAGTTGTTTGTAACACTTTGATGTTAAAATTAAAAAGAGAAGAAGGAAACCATCTCGACTGAGAGTGCACAATGTTTTCTCACACTTTTTAGGTATTTGAATTAATGGACACCTTGCTATGGTAAAGACTGAAGACACTAATAGCCACATATGTGTCTTATCTTCAGATGTCAGTATACTCAACAGCCTTATAATATTTGCTATCAAATGTATTGTATAAAATATAGTATAAGTATAATTAATACTTATATTAGTTTTTGGGGAGGGGGGTTGCATTTTTTTTCTTCCCTGTGTGTTCCTTTTTTGCAAGTACAATCTTGAATAAGCCTCATAGATGATCTCTTCTGTTAAAATGAGTTGTGCTGGGAGTCAAACTATACTGAAAACCATGTACGTATTGTTTATTTATATACATGAGTAATGCTTTTAAGTTTCCTCAAAAATCTTTTGAAACCTACGTAGTTATAAATCATGTTTTGCAATAAATCAGCTATGTATTTTTCATTAAAATATGTTGACTACTTAACAAGTAAATAATGGACATAGATTTAGATGAACTATAAACTACCGAATAGTTGGTGTTGCTTCCTAAACTGTTCTGCTGTGGTACGTAACTCAGGCCACTGTGTCAGTAACCATTGACTTAAATAAGGTTTGGGTCAGTCAAGCCCTGGAAGGATCAAACTTTTGTGCCTAGATACTAATCTCCTATGCAAGGCTACACATTATGTATGTTGCATGTGTTATAAATTCTGTTCAGAGGGCATATCTCCCATCTAATTGCACAAACAAATTTCAAGTAATAGGACATGTATTACTGTCACTGAATAGAACATGTGTTTATGGTGAGTTTTGCAAGCAAGAGAGCTGACAGGTCTGGAGTATAGTGTTACTAAATAACACGTCTTCAGTGAAAATGCAAGTGGGAGGAAGCCGGCATCATACATTTTGTAAGGTTTATAATGCAAATGTGCTTCTGCATACCTATTGCAATATATTGTCTATGCACTCAGTGAAATATGTGCTAGGAGTAAATTTTCTGGAGCTTTGCTTCCATTGTGCTTCTTTTGGCCTATATTCAGGTCCAAAACACACTGCAGTAATAATCCAGTTTAAAACCACTTTAACTGCTCTGGCTCAGTGCTAGGGAACCCTGGGAATTTAAGCTTATTGTGGTCCCCAGAGCTCTCTGACAGAGAAGGCTAAATGTCTCCCAAAACTACAGTTCCCCAAATTCCCTAGCATTGAGCCAGGGCAATTAAAGCGGTCTCAAACTGGATTGTTTCTACAGTGTATTTTGGACCTTAGTCTCACCAAGAGAAGCTAGATGCTTGTGAGCTTGCTGGACCTGTACTTTTAAAGGGACTAAAGTAACTTCAGATGATTAGTTCAACTTTTATCTGTATTCTTCCCCGGAGAAAGAGAGGCTTCTCCCATAGATTGTGACATGGAGACAGTTTAATACCCACCCTCCTTCAAAAGAGAGTTTTTGTAAAGAGCAAGGGATAGGAGATTAATACATTAGAAGAGCTTGCTTTCCATCTACATGAACAGTGGAAGAAGTATTTCTGAAAGGTTCTCTTGGTAGCAATAGGTTTTCTTTGAAATTACACTGTCAACAGTAGAAAAACATATTGGTTCAGCAGTGACCTTTTCATCTATTGTACATCTAGGAAAAGAAAGTCCATCTTTTGGGCTTTTTAGTGCTGAGTAAATTATTCTTGCAGTTGGCTGTGAGAGTCCTTTGTCCTTAAAACAATGGAGATTATCACATGGTCAGACTTCCGTCCTCCTCCTGTGATTCATTCAAATTTAAAGCGTCCAAATAGCGCGATTGGGGTTCGCTCCCCATGCTTCCCCCCCGTCCTTCTCTCATCAGCAAATTGCAATTGCCAGCCTCCCCATGTGATATTCTCCTTACCAACACACTTGTCCCATCGGTAAAGTGTCATGGAGCCGCCATTTGGCAACAACGGGATCTTCCGTTATTGCCAAATGGTGGCTCCATGATGCTTTACTGATGGGACAAATGCTCTGGTTGTGATTTTCTGACAGGAGAAGGATGGGAGAAAAGTGTGGGGGTGTGATTGTGCTATTTGGATGCTTTAAATTCGAATTAATCATGGGAAAGCCTCCTCGGATAAGGAGCAGTTCAACACTTCTCAACCAGTTCTCTTCTCGCTTTTTGTTTGTCAAAATGTAGCCATAGTCTCTTCCAGGAGAGCCTTAGGTCCAAAACACACCGCAGAAATAATCCAGTTTGAGACTGCTTTAATGGCCCTGGCTCAGTGCTAGGGAATTGTGGGAATTGTAGTTTATTTTGGTACCAGCGCTCTCTCACAAAACGACACTTCCCAGAATACCCTAGCACTGAGTCAGAACACTTAAAGTAGTCTCAAGCCTGATTATTTCTATAGTGTGTTTTGGACCTCAGTCAGCACGATTATGCACTTCTTGATATACTGCAGGATTGTGAAATATTCAGCCTGCAACGGTTCTGGGATATGATCCTTCTTGAAGCTTCTTTTTTTTTGACCAGTGGCTCTGATTTCATGTTTCTGGAGGCCACTTGCTCAATCACTACTTAGACCCGTGCCTTCCTCCTTTCAAGCTAAAATCACTCTGCCTCTCAAAGTCTGGGATTTTGAATGAGGTGATTGTTTTTCGGCTTCCTAGCATGTGTCTTTTGACTTTATTATAAAGTATGAAAGATATTCCAAAGCAGTGCTACTTACTTTTGACGTTGTCCTGCAAGATTGTGTTTCACCCCAACAGTATCTTAGCACTGTAATAATACTTAAGTGTCCTGTGACAAATAAAAGTAGAAAATAAATGTTTTGAATTGTATTAATTATACTTATGCTATATTTTATACAATACATTTGATAGCAAATATTATAAGGCTGTTGATTACACAGACATCTGAAGATAAGGGATGTGATTTTTAAGCTGAAAACGAAAATGTTAGAATATGCAGAACAATAGGAAACACAGTTTGTTTAGGAAGCTTTTCGTGATTCCTGCTTAATTGGAAATGTGTTGATTGGAAAATAGGAAGGTGTTTCAAAAATGTTACATTCTTAGTTAAAAAGGCCTGTTTTTAGAGTGTGGCAAAAAGCCAGACTCCCTAAGAGTGACCGCTATAAATCTATCAAGACAACTAATGATAGACATGGGACAAATTAGCTCAGTTATACAAAGGGTGAAAGCATGATGTTAATTGTGCTAATTGATGCCTGGAGTAGTAAGGTTACAAGTATTTTGTTATTTGAGACCTCAGCTGTCTGATAAAGATTTTTGTGATAGAACAATGAACTGTTACAGTGACAGCACCAATCTGGAGGACAGGACAAAGGTAATGTGAAACTCAGATCATGCTGTCTTGTATAAATTAAAACAGAAAGAAAGGTTTAAGTGCATGAGGAGCTGAAACATTAACCAACTCCAAATGACCTTTTAAAATTCACTGTATGAAGTAAACAGTATGCCTTAATCACATACTTTTTCTTTAGTCATTCGTTAAGGTAGGTATGAGAGGGTACTTAATGTTATCTATAGTTATGGATCATTCAGAATGACTTTTGTATCCTTTGCCATCATACATTTGTCCTTTAAATCCAAAATAAGCTCCCTGGCTTTAAAAGATTTGAAATCAAAACTGAGTTCAGTTGGCTTCCTCCCCGCCCGCCCCCCCCCCGCCCTATAAACTGAAGTAAACTCTAAATAATAATAATAATAATAATAATAATAATAATGTTTTATTTATATACCGCTATTCCAAAGATCATAGCGGTGAACAGCAAGTAAGCTAATTAGCAAGTAAGCTAATTTGCCCCCAACAGTCTGGGTACTCATTTTAGCGACCTCGGAAGGATGCAAGCCTGAGTCAAGCTTGGGCCCTTTTGCTGGTCTTGAACTCGCAACCTTGTGGTTTCGAGTGAATGGCTGCAGTACAGGCATTTAACCACTGCGCCACCATTCAAATAGTTTGAATATCATTAATAATTTGACCATCACATTACTAACACATGACTTTAGATAATTTATTAACATATTTGGAATAATTGGTTTTAATACAGACTGGTCCCAATGACTCTTTAGTCAGTGTGTAGACCATAAACAGGACGCTGTTCTTGTTAATAGCCTAGTATGTATTGTCTCCTACCCACCTGCCACCCCATCATGAAATTTTGTGCTTCACTTTTGTGGACTTCAGTTGGGTACTAGTGGATGGGGTCAGGAAGAAGATGACTCGGTTTCCAGATTTGCTTGTGAGAGCTTGGTTTTTCCTCTTCTCATATAAAGGTTTGTTTAGGGAATTCATTTTTCTTTGATCACTGTTGCGACTATATGTTTAGTCAGTTGGGATTACTGAATAATTTAGTCAGGTAAGAGGTCATACCTGAGACTACGTGAAGGTATTCTTCCCACAGAAAATAACTGGAGGGGCATGGATCAAACAATGGGGTGTAGACATTAGCTGGCATCTTGCACTGCAGTTACAGATTTGTAACCTAAAGGTATAGATCCATACCTGCTCCAATATGCTCCATATGCCACAATCATAACTTCCCTCTGCACCAACCTGAATCAGAGGGATTCACTTTGAGTGGTGGAGATCTGCAGTGTAGTTTAGTGGGGTGCTTTAGGATGATGCAGCTAACCCTTTCCTGCCCCTAAACCACAGTATGATGAGCAGAAGCATCTGCTCATTGCAGTGCAGCTTGAGGTGGGAAGGGGCTTGTTGCACCATGGCTTGAGACAGAGCTTGTTTCTGCCTCGAGTTTAAGGTGAATTCCAGGAGTCAGTCCCCTAGATCATGCATAGTTAAGTGTACATAGTTACGAAATGTACAGCAGCGTAATGTTTAGATTCCATGCACCAAAGAAAAGCCGCTGTGGCCGCAAAGGTTTCTGCCGGTCCTTTTTCTGCTGGGGAAAGGACAGATTGGAACTGTGGCATGTGGTTGCTGTGGCCTTGATGCAGCCACCCCTGTAGGGCTGACTGTTTTTGGCCTAAGTCACATGTGCTTTGTAGCCAGAAAATGCTTTGGAGTCTATGTGTATAACCGCGAAAAGTAAATGTTGTAAACAAAATAATTGCATTTACAACTCCAATATGCCACTAATTTATGCCTCCATATTATATCAAAACATAGTGAAGCATGACAAAAGACAATTAGATTTTCCTATCCTATCAAGACAAATAAAAATAACAAATATATAAAAGGCAAAAGTAAACAATGAAGACAGACCAGAGGAGCTGGTGAGTAATTATGTCGTTTCTTACAAGATATTATTCAGATGTAAATTTGTAACTGCCCAGAAAGAGAGAAATTAGATTCATTACAGATCTGTCATTACTGTATAAGTAATGCAAGATGAATGCAAGTAGCCAGAAAGAAAAATACAGAACCTTATGAGAATTACTCCGGCATACACTTTACTGGTCCATAAGAGGTACCTATTGAAAGTTTATCGTCATTAACTTCAGAATCATCAGAAACAACAGGTTTCTGCTATATATTCCACCACGTTATTCAGTCTTGTTATTAAATACATCCAGATTATTATGAATTTATTATATGCCCCTATGTATGAAATTCACTAGTGTAAAATCACACTTGAAGGCTGACCTTGTCTGACAAAAAATTATTAGAAAGAAATTTAGAGCCCCATAACTCATTTGATACACTGAAAAGAGTTGGTTTACTCCTACTCTAAAGGATATGTGAAGTTGAAGGCTTTCATGGCCGGCATCCATGGGTTTTTGTGGGTTTTTCGGGCTATGTGGCCATGTTCTAGAAGAGTTTCTTCCTGATGCTTCACCAGCATTTGTGGCTGGCATCTTCAGAGAATGCTGATGCTGCTGAAATGTCAGGAAGAAACTCTTCTAGAACATGGCCACATAGCCCGAAAAACCCACAAA
The DNA here is from genome assembly GCA_023333645.1 of Sceloporus occidentalis. Lineage (NCBI taxonomy): Eukaryota > Metazoa > Chordata > Lepidosauria > Squamata > Phrynosomatidae > Sceloporus > Sceloporus occidentalis. The sequence continues at coordinate 8,255,773 of JALMGF010000004.1, read as the reverse complement.
AAACTCAAGGATATATTTTAAAGAAATCCTTATAAATGAACAAATTGAATCCAAACTGAGGCCCCGTTCATACTGAGCTATTTGCGCTGGATGGAACTGGGTAGATTCGGATGCCCTCCCCCCCGAATCTCTCCGGAGGCAAGTGCCCACTATTTACCTCAGAGTAATTTAACCCTGGATGCCATGCAGCTCCGGGGAGAGTTCTCATTTGCCGAACTGGTTTTTAAAAAGGCTCCTTTGCTGTCATCCAAATTCTCTTCTGCTTTCATCAAGGTGACGTTTCTTACAGCGATTGGGCCACCGGATGGGTGAATTCCCCCTTTCCCCCCTCCTTTAAAAAAAACACCAGGCGCCAGTATGTGCATAGTTTGTCAAATTTAAAAACCTCCTCTGTGTGTGTGTGTGTGTTGTGGGTATTTGGGTCACTGCAGGTTATGGATCTTCCCTTGGCCCCGTTTTCAACCCCAAAATGCCATCTAATGCCATGTCTGCATCCTGCATCCTCCCTCCTTGCCACCCCAGAGTGCCTCATACACATGTAATAATTAATTAATTCCTCACCCCAGAATGCCAGAAAAGGAAGCCATGCATCCTTTGCTTTCCCCCAGCTACCCCTGAATTCCTTACAGACAGTAGCAAAATTGGAAAGAGAAACGTTTGTAACATTCGCATTGTAGCATTCGCAAGGAAAAAAAGCTTCCTGCAAAGTGCCTTGCTGCTGGAAGCAAGGAAATGAAAGGGAAAGTGAACAGGCAGGCAGCCACATTCTATCTATATATCTATCTACCTGTAGCAAAAAATGTGCATAGTCTGCCAAAAATAAATAAAAAAAGGACTGCAGCATAGCTTTAGCACAGCTTCTTGGCTTCTTAGGATGTGTGCAGCATTTAAACAGCATAACTTCAAAGTGACCCAAAACAGCTTTATTTTGGCCTGTCTGTATGGGCCCAATGAGTCTTTAGAACATGTTTGAAACTCTATATTGATAAGCCTAGTTGGCATCATTTGAAATAGAGTTCCACAAATGGAGAAACACTGACGAGAAAGCTACACACCTCGTGCCTTGCAACCGAATTGCTCTTATGTACAGGCATAGAATTAAGGACTTCAGTGCTTACCTCAGAATGCAAGCGTGTATAGGTGAAGATGATATTCAGTGTGACAGTGAATGGCTTTATAAAATGTGTAATTTCTCTTCGTGCCAAAGTATCACTGGCATGGAGTTTTTAGACATAAAAACCAAACAGACATAAATTTCTGTTAGTCTGATAAAATATGGTTACATCAGATCACTTCAGATGCCACAGTCATGACTCATTGTTCACTAGTCTCCTGCTGTGTGTGCTTATTCCATTATATAGTGTCTTACAAATACCCCAGATTCCTGGTGACTTTTCTCCTCATCATGAAGACTTTCTGCGCCATTAGGTTGGCATGCATGCATTTCCACTGTCTAGAAGGGCTTCTCAACAGCTTCCACAGGTGGCTATAATGAAGCAAATGGCTCTCTTGATATCCTCTAATAAGTACAGCTAATCAATGGTATAGTACCATTCACTTTCGGTACTCAAAATTTAAACAAAAACAGTGTTCTGGAAAGGCGCACAAAAATGTAAGAACTATGGAAATCTATCCCTGCAAGGTCTCCTTGAGGACAAATGTGGCCTCAATCTTCCACAGTTGCCTATTCCTGTAAATCTGCTACTTCTAATATTGGTCTTATTCCAGTGGTACTCATCTGCACTCCAGTTGATTTAAACTTTCATTTTCAGTGGGATTTTGGTGTGAATTTGTATATTTTTATTTATTTATTTTGGGGTGTGTGTAGATAATTACTGCAGGACAAAGCTTCAGTATTGCTAGTCTCAGGCTTCCAGAAACAAAGCAAAACCCAACACTATGCATATCCTTCCAGTCAGAACCAGAACTTTGTATAGGGTAAGCATAGGCCTGTTACAGATTGCCAAAATAAAGCTGCTTTGGGTCTCTTTGGAGGTATGCTATTTAAATGATGCATGGGTCCTGAGAGTCCGGAGGTCGCGCCAAAGCCACACTCCATTCCTAAGCACTGGAGTGCAGCTTTGGTGCAGCTTCCGGATTCTTAGGACCCATGCATCATTTAAACAGCATGCCTCCAAAGAGACCCAAAGCAGCTTTATTTTGGCAGTCTGTAACAGGCCATAGTCAGGTATTTTTAAAGTCCTCTATGAAAAGTACTATTTTTAGAGTCAGAAGGAAGGAGTTTAACTTGAGCCATTAAGAAAAACAGAATTTTTTTAAAGGAACACACTGAAAGTGCAGACAGAAAAACAGCTGATGCTCATCTACGATTATGCAAATACCTCTTTATTTCTGGCACTTAATTATTTACTTGTTTGATTTTGATTATTGAAATAGTTGAACAAGTACACATGTTTCTTCAAAGCCTTTTTGTCCTTTCTATCTATACAAGGACACATAATAAACCTATACATGTAGCACTGCAATCTTAAATTATTGTAGTGTAAAACTGATGGGTCTTTTCTTTCTTTCAGACGAGGTAGGCATATCTGAATTAAAAAAAAAACATATAATCCTGTTTGAAGATCAGAAAGGAATACAAAAGCAGAAAAGGATTATTTCTTGTTTGTATTTCCTGTAAAGGGAAAGACTGGGACATAGGCATTGTAATTATTTCCTGATTTAGTGAATGCAGCTTGAAATAAAATATTCCAAGGAAATTTCTTTTTCTTTTCTTTCTTTCTTTCTTTTTTTGTACATCAGGAAAATGTATTACAACCATAATCTGCTTTAAGCCCAGATACTTGACTTCATTGGGAACTAAAGCATCTCAAGTGGCTGTACCATTTATATACAAACATTCTGATCAGCAAGAAGTATAGTAACATGATTATAAATATGACTGTGGCAAAGTTAATATTTATTTGCCTGCTACTATAAATTGATTGAACAAATAGATAAACTGGCTTGATAATTTATATTTAGTTTTATCTGTCTTAAACTATTAGAAATGAATTTATATTGTCTTTATTCTTTTCTACTGTAATCACATCTTTGAAAATGTATGAACTTGTAACCTGAGAAGTTGATAAGTAATTGTGATATTTAAAACTATTCTTCAAAAAAGATGGCATTTCATATTTTCTGGTTTTACTGTGTGTCTTTTGTTTGAATCATTCATCTACTAGCAGATATTCTGCATAGCATTAATGGTCTCTAACAAAAAACGAATATGAATTTTTTGTTTTGTGTGGTTCGGATTCTAGTAATTTTGAATTTTTGTCCTCTGTGACCTCTTTAACTTTTCATGCTTTGAAATTACTTCTGGTGTTGATTAAACACTTTAGTAATATTGTCAGGTGAAACAGATACATAATTGAATATGTCATCTTAAAAAATGGTATTACCTGAAGTTTATCCTTTGCTTAATCCTATCACTATTTATGTTAGTTAAGAGATGACTTTAAATGTAGTTTAACCAAAGTATGAATGTACTAGAATACAAAACTTTGTTGATTAGTGGTCTGAATAGGTACTGGCATTCAACAAATAGGAAAAACAGGAAGCAATGAATGAGAGAGTTAGAAGGAACCATAAGGGCCATATAGCCCATCTCCCTGAAGTGTAAGAATACACAGCTAAAGCTCTCCTCTGAGAGATCGCTATCCAACCTCTATTTAAAAACCTCCTAAGGAGAGTCAGACACCTTTGAGACAGACTATTCCACTGTCAAAAAGATGTTAAGAAAAGAAGTTCTTCCTGATGTTTAGGTGGAGTCTCTTTTCTATAATTTGCATCTATTACCTTGTGTTCTAGTTTCTGGAGCAATAGAAGACAAGCTGGCTCTGTTTTCTCCATGTCATCACTTCAGGTATTTAAAGATGGCATAATCACTTTTCAGTCATATCTTCTGCAAGCTAAACATGCCCAACTAAGTTGTAGCTTTTAATTCTTGTACTCCAGACCTTTGATCATCTCAGTCACCCAAACTGAGTGCCCAGAACTGGACACAGTATGCCAGATAATGTCTAACCAAAGCAGAATAAATTTGTACTACTGATTCCCTTGATCTGGACACTATTCTTCTGTTGCTGCATTGACTTTTTTGCTGCTGTTGACTCAGTTTGTGATCTTCTAAGACCCCTTGATTCTTTTCACATGTACCACTTTCAAGCAAGGTGTTACCTATCCTATATTTGTGTATTTCATTTTTCCTGGCTAAATTACCTAATATTCATCACTGTCAAAATTCATTATGTTATGGCCTAGCTCTGCAATCTGTGAAGGCCATTTTCAATTTTGATCCTGTCCTCCGAGGTATTCACTAACCCTCCTAATTTGGTGCCTACTGCATATCTGATATATATTATATTCCATAATCTAAGACATGTATAAAGTTGTTAAACAACACCAGGACTGTCATAGCCAGCCACGAGGAGGACTCGGAGGACAAGGACGAGGACTTGGCTCCTCAGGTGCAGGAGGAACCAGAGGCTGTTCCAGGCCCCAGTTCTGCCGTGCCAAGTCCCAGCTCTGCTCTCCCAGCCCCAGTGGATTTGGCTCAGCCAGACCCTAGCTCTGTGGGGTCTTCTCCAGCGGAGACTGGGGCTCAGCAGCCCAGCCTTGCCCCAGTAGAAGTGCCAGACTTGGGAGACATAGGCGTTTTACAGACTGCCCAAAAGGGCGATCTGCCGTCGCCCTTCTTTGCTGCGCGAGGGAACCGCAGCAGACAAACTGCACAGTTCCCCAGCGCAGCAAGAAGAACCCGCAAAAAGCAGGTGGTTCTTGCAGCGCCGTTGTGACGTTGCAAGGTGCCAATGGCGCCCTTTAGGCGTCAGAAAGATGCCGAGACATGTGAACGCTATACGTCCGTCACATCAAAATGGCGGCGCCCATCTGTATAGGGCGCTGCCATTTTGACGCCCTAGTTACATGCGAGGTGCGAGGCGCGTCAGGATGTGCCGCCCTTCGCGCATAACAACAGCGCCCAATAGAGCCCGTCAGGGACGCGCCATAGAGCAGCAGAGCATTGAGGTTCCTACCTTTAGCCAGAGAAGATTAGAATGGGTGTGCCTTCGGCATTCCAGGAGGCTTGCTGAGAAGCGCTCATTAGGCAATCAGCAGCTGTGATAAGGGAGCTAGATATAAGGCACCTGGCAGACGCTGAGCTCTCTTGCCAGAGGCTATTAGTTCTCATTAGTGAATGCTGCTTGATTTGGCTCCTGGTTTCCTAGGCTCTTGACTGCCTTTGAATCCTTGACCATGGACACTTGACCAACCCTCTGGTACTCTTGACCTCAGACTGGATTGGTAGTATGGCTCTCTGTAATCCTGAACTTTGGACTGGTTAGTGGCTTATTCTATTGGTCATCGTTTGGCATTGAGGAGGAACTGCTTCCGGCAGCTCGGTGTGTTTATCTTGCCCAGCAGGCTCTTATCAGCTGTGTGAATGTCTGTGTTGGCAGCATTCCTAGATGAGGACCAAGACAAATCCCTAGTTACAGCACTGGTCATTTCCCTCCAGAATGAAGAGGAGCCATTTTTGAGCACCCTTTGGGTTTGGACAGTCAACCAATTACAAATCTACCTAACAGTTGCATTGTCTACCCACATTTCACTAGCTTATCTGCAAGAATATAATGGGGGAACTGGTCAAAATCCTTACTGAAATTAGGATATACTAGTGCTGCTACAAACTACTGAATGCAATTTGACATTGCTTTAACTACTATAGCTACATGCTATAGAATTGTGTGATTTGTAGTTTTATGAGATGTTTAGTCTTCTGTATCAGAGAGCGCTTATGTTACAACAATCTACAAGTACCAGGATATCATAGGATGGAGCCAAGACAGTTACAGGGTCAAACTGCATAAATATTGTAGTAGGGCAGCAGCCATTGTCACATCTATCACATCTTGAGGTGGGAATTGTGTGGCCTTCCAAAACTGTAGCTGCAAGCATGCCTCTCCATTCACTGAGCTAGTTAAGGCTCATGAAAGTTAAAGTTCAAGAACATTTGAAAGGTTCCAGAGGCCTGAGACAGACAGGTGGGAAGCGTGTCTGCGCCGATTTTAGGGTTCGAAGCATGCAGCAACTGCATGCTCCCAAAACCTAGTCCGTACGAACGCTGCCATAATGGCGGCCTCCCGTCCATACGGATGCCACCATGATGACGCAAGCACAGCACAGCGTCCGCACATCAGGGCGCCGTGCTTTCATCATTGACGTGACACAGTGAGCAATGGTGCACTGATGGTGGTGCCCGCACGCGGGTTCTTTTGGGCACAGAGGGAGCCCGTGCGGTTTGGTTGCTGCAGGCTCCCTCTGGATGAAAAAGGAGCGGCTCCAGACTGCCCTTTTGGGGTGGTCTGTCGAGCCCCACAGTTTCCACTATTACCCTACATGGAAACATTTATCTAGCCTTTTTTCAAATAAAATGGTGATGAATAGTGCCCAAAATTGTTCAGCTTGCAGCAACATATTATGATACTGTTGCACACTGCATTACATTATATTTTAGTATTTGCTATTGCTGAGTGCCTTCAAGTTATTTCCAATTTATGCCAACCCTCAGGTGAACATATTACGGGATTTTCCTGGTATGTTTCTTCAGAGGAGGTTTGCCATTGTCATCCTCTGAGGCTGAGAGAGTGTGACTTGTCCAGGGTCACCCAGTGGGTTTACATGGCCGAGTTGGGATTTGAACCCAGGTCCCCATAGTTTAGTCATAGTTCAGCACTCAAACCACTACACTATGCTGGTGCTCATATTTTTTTAGTGTTTAGGAAAGTGATGTTCATTCACACCATTGCTCCACTGTATCCAGTTATTTTATATATTGGAAGTCATCTTGTCAATTTATCATGACTTCCTTTGACACAATTTCTCCTTTCCCATCTTTTAAAAAGCTGCATTTCCACTCCTGGAGGTTTCTGAGAGCAACAGATCACTCTTTTTGCCAGAAAAAAAGCTGTCTGGGGAGGACTAAAGGGCCAAGGCCACAAAAACAGCACTGGGGGCTGCATGTTGGCAAGCGCTGATCTATATGAAACTGCTGGTGGGATGTCATTTGAAGCATGATGTCAGCATAAGTAACACATGGATGTGTTCTTCTCTCTCTCTCTGTTCCATCTTACTGAGGAGAGGCTGGGAAATACTAGTCCAGTGCCTGGAGCTATTGGTGGGCTGGATTAATGGATTAACTGCAGATAATCCTGATAAAATGAACGCTCTGTGGAGTGGTGGTTTCTAGGTCCAGGTATTAGATTTACAGCCTCTAAATAGTGTAGCATAACCCTTGATAGAGTATAATGAGTTCTAAATTGTTATTGGAGGCCTGTGTTTTCGCAGTGGCAGGGAGTGCTTATGGCCAGCTCTGGTTGTTCCTGAACAAAATAACTGGTGACAGTAGTTAGCACAAGGGCATTTCTGCTAAATTCCCAACTGGATTATTGGAATACTCTTCCAATAATACTCTTCACCCCTTGAAGACATCCTGAAGCAGTTGCAGAATACTGCTTTCCATGCATACACAAGAATAATGAGATGTGAGTGGATCACATAGTTATGAGATATGAACATATCACATAGATTTTACTGTTTTGAAATCTCTACTTTTAGCTGTCAGTGAGCTACTCAAACCAAGTTACACTTTAAGTACTAGTACTAGCACAAAGCCGTAAAAAGAGCCAGGTGCTAAAAAACCTACTCTCAAAACAGGGCAACAGTTATTTCCTATGGTTTCATGAAATAACTCATATGATTTGATATTTGGTGTTCTGTATTAATTGATTTAGGAACCTGGAATCTGTTCAGTACATCACATGTAAAGTGTTGGAGCATTTTCAGCCCACATGTTATCCCAAAAGGAAATGCTAAGTGTATCATATTATTTTACTAGTGTTATACATGCAAATGTCTTAAAATTGAAAGCTCTATAGTTATTACATGACCGCTTGTAATTGCACAAGATAGGACTTATTTCCAGAGTTCTTAAAAATGTGAAGAATTAATTCAGTGGAGCATGAAACAACTCAGCAAATGGAAATAAGTTTACAGTGTGTGATTTGCAGCCACAATTCTTAGGTTATCAGATAATGTGTTTCTTCCTGAGATTATTATACAGGCCATCGTTAGGCCTTTTCCTGACAATGTGAGTTTCACTGTGGCTTTAAAATATACAGTATGTTAAGTTGTATAGCCATTGATAGATGCTTTTAAAGAAGACATTTACAAAGCTAATGTTAGCAAACATTTAAATTTTTGCAGACCTCTGTCTTCACTACCATATCGTTAATTTGGCTTATGTGCCACAGTTTTAAGCAAAGAGTTGGTATTTTTGTTTTCTGAACAGATGGATTAACAAGTTTTTAAGGATCCTGCTTCCTACCTTTTAATGAGCAGCTAGAACTTGGATTTAAGGGGGAAAGGAATAAGACTGCAAAACTAAACATATTTTGAATGAAGAGTACAGTAGAAATATTTCAGTTAATAAATAGTAGAAATAAGTATTTGATTCTGCTATGCTTAGTAGATAATGGCTGCATCCTGCACCTCAGAAATAATTCAGTTTGACACCGCTTTAACTACCTTGGCTCAATGCTATGGAATCCTGAGATTTGTATTTTTGTGAGATCTTTAGCCTTCTCTGCCAGAGAGCTCTGATGCCCCACAAAACTACAAATCCCAGGTTTCCATAACATTCAGCCATGGTACTTAAGCAGTGTCAAACTGCATTATTTCTGCAGTGCAGATAGAACCCAAGTGCCAGACTTGAGTAAACTCAGAACCAATGTGCATCAAGGAGGCCAGGGTTTTAAAACAGCGACGAATACACATAATCAGTAATTCACCAGTCAGTGTTTAAGTCAAAACTGCCCCCCTCAACAGCCAAATAGTATATTAAAAAACCCAAAATCCAAACTCCACCCCAACATCATTTGGTGCCAAAACTAGCACCTCCCTCCAATTCCCATAGCTTAATCCCCCCTACAAGCCAGCCCCCTTTCCCAGCCTTCCCACCAACTCTCTCTCTCTTTCAGACTCAGGCATTTCCACCATCACCTGTCAGGACCATGTGGCACACTTGGCCTGGAAATGACATGGATGTGGCCATGAGGTGGAACTGGAGCAGAGGTTACTACAGTTCAATTGGCAGGTGTGCATGAATCAGCTTTTGGAAGCTGTGCATCATGGGACATCTGATGCAACATGCAAGTAGGTGAAGTCAGTGAAGGGGTGCATCATGGGATACAGTATGATGCAACATGCACTGGGGATGAAACCAGCAAGGTTTCATTGGTGGCATGGCTATCACATGACTTCACAGAAGACCATCTATATAAGGAAGAAGGTGACCATCCCTGTTGTTGGGTTGTTGTGGTCAGTGGCTGGCGAAGCACTTTGTTTGTATATAGAGCTGTGAGTATCCAAGATGGCTGTCTGGTACTCTGTGCGTTCTTGTAAATAGCTTGCAACAAGTGATTAAAGCCTTCTTGTTTGAGAGAGCCTTTCTGTCTAGCAGTGTTGTTTCTTCAAGCTAGGAGCTCAAGGCTGGTCAGCCTGCATGGGAGGAATTTTTCCTTCTCAGCCAGAAACCTTTGCAGACGTCTCTCCAAGAGCCTTCTCGTGGCATCTTGCCTGCATAGATCGACTCTGCACGTGGTTGTAGTGGATACAGCTCATTTCTCTACATCCCAACACCACTCCCTTTCTGTTACTTCCAGACACCAATCTGACGTAGACCACATCTCACGCATTCCAGACCTATAATTCCCAAAACTATCCTAGTCACCTGCACATCCCATCCCCCATATGCCAACTAGCTATCCACTTACCCATAAGCCAACTATTAACCTACCCATCAGCCCCCAAGCAAGCAAGCTAGCAAGGAAGCATATAACGTATTTTATTAATTGAAAAACCAACTGTCCTCCATCTATTAATCACATATTCAGAACTCTGACAGAATCCATGCATGCATGGTTCTGACATTCAGTCAATTCTATTATATGATTGTTTGTATTTTGGTGATATATTAAGCAAGTTGATACTTTTTTATGGTGACACCAGGACAGAGGACAGTAAACTGAACTGTTGATGTTTTTGTTGTGACATTTTGCCACTTAAAAGTTAGCATTTTGATAAACTATCCTAGCAATAATGCCTCTTGGTGCTGAATTTTCACTTCTGTTCCCTGTTGGTAAATGTTGTTTGTCCATGGTTTGTATAATTAAAAGTGGTAGGTTTCTGTTTTCTCTGTCATCAACACCTATCCTGTCTCTTCATAATAGTGTGTCTGATTAGATCCAACACTTATCTCAGAGTCTGAAATGTGAGCTATTGTGTGTGCTTCCAGGAGAAGCTTTGCTTGATGAAGGATAAATTGATGATGAAGAAAAAAGCCTTAAAGTCTCATTATTCTGTATTTCAAATTTAAGAGAGGTGTGCAAGCATTATATGCATTATATCTAATTAGCAATAGCATTGATAGTATTAATTCTAAAGTTTTCAAAATAAAATGCTGCTATATTCATTGCAATAAAGATAAACTGAAGATGTCTAGGATTTCTGCCTTGAATTTAGTGAGTGTAGTCACTATCACATTTTTTTCTGAAAGGGCAGATGAAGAAAACATCCTTTGGTTTACAGTCAGTCTAGTTTTGGCTGACGGAAGTAGATGTCTCTCAAAGGACTTGAATTCATGGGGCAGATTGTATGGGAGAAGGTGTTTGCAGCAGCTATATATGCAGAGATGGCATTCTTCACTGCACATATATTCTTTATATCATATCATGTCAGATATAAGTCAGGTTGTCCTTCCTGTTTCAGCTCCATGAGGCCCCTTGTATAACAAGAAGCCTGATTAGTAATGGGTTGAGGATGACATTTGGGAGCTATCATGTCAATAGCCCTAGTTAAATCTTGATTCCATCTATTGACCAGGGATTTAACAGGATCATTGGTAGTGCCAGCCATAAAACCCTCAAAGACTTTCTGAAATTCTGAAGGTTACATTAGCCTTCGAGGGTGGACCATTTTAATTGAGGTACAGATAGTAGCTGTGATACTAAATTTGGCCATGACAACCAGAGGTATTAATAATCTCCACCCACAGATCCTTAGGCTCTGAGGTGAGAACAGCTTCAAGAGTGTGACCTACTGAATGTGTGGGCCCTAAAACCAGCTAGGAGAGGCCCATGTTTGACAAGGATGCCAGGAACTCCTGAGCTGCACCTGACAGACTGGTCTCAAATAAGATGCTGAAATAGCCCGCCAACATGAAAAAGTCTGGGTGACTTCAACACCAATTCTGAAACCAGTTTTGTGAGTTCAGCCAGGGAGTCTGATAGTCAGTCAGTCAATCATATTTTGTTATGGTTCATAGGCCCAAAATTCATACATTCAATCAAAATATACATATCATCAAATTCCCCAAAATAAAATTGCCCACTATAATACCAGAGTCACTTACAGAATCTCCAGTCCATCTCTGGTCTTCAAGATTAGGTATACATGTTGAATCTGGTTCAGCTCCCTAATAGGTAATTTGGTCAGGTTAAAATAGTCTTTATAGGCTACAGCTATTCCACCCCAGCACCCACTTTTCCTCACCTGCTCACTAACACAGTACCCTGCTGGGAGAGCCTGTGCTTATATTTGGCCAAAGAAACAATGGCAACTTACCATCACTTATCTAAATTTTACTGATTTAGTGAGTGTTTTCTAATAGGAACTAACTATTGGAGTACCTTTGGGCAACATTGAGATGAAGAAAATAATTTGTGGTATGGCAGGAGAAGCAATTTAATATCTGTCCCAACATGGCACAGATTCACTACATAAGATTAAATTTATTGCTTAACAGGTTAACAAGGTGTCCATTTGAAACATGGGGGGAAGCTACATTAAGAATGATTTCTTACAAAGTAGCATTCCTGGTGGATATAACTTTGGTGAAAAGAGTGTCTGAATGATCTCCTTTATATATGAATCCAAATCTTTGCAAATTAGAGAATGATAAATCCAAAACATCCAGATGACACATGCTTGATGTTAAAACCATCTAATTAAAAATAATAGTCATAATGTTCTCTGATAACCTTTAGGGCTGAAGGGCGGGGTATAACCATAAATTTATCTTTGCTTTGATTGGGAAAAGATATATATACAGTCAGCCCTCCTCATAGGCAGACTTGCCTTCCACGGCTTTGAGCTTACACAGAAGGCAAGCCCCATTAGAAGTAATGAGGTGTGTACCCGCGCCATGCGCCCCGTGCGTTGCCTAATTCTTCCCTATGGGGCTTGAGCATACCCTATTTTTCCCATATGCGGGGGAGTCCAGAATGGATCCCCTGTGTATAGGGTGGAGTGTACCATGTATAGACAAGGGTGATGACTGCTGCCAAAGCATAGGTGATATCTTCTTCATTGAGAGGTGTGTGATATCTTCTTCATTGAGAGGTGTGTGAGGCAGCTGAATTGTCTGAACCATCAAGATTTATTTGCCACTATAACATTGATAAATATCATTCTTCACAGGCTATATTTGACAAAACTGTGTTGCAGTCTGTTGTTTATCAAAATTAGGCCCACCCAGAGAAAGGGGCTTGGGTATGTCCAATTGTAGTGGATTGCTCCTCCTGCCATACTGTGATTGAGAGATTGGATTTACCATGAAGATTCATTTAGTGATGGCAGGAGGATCAATCCACATCCACCCAAGATTAGATTAAAAGATAGAGCAGGGGTTGGGCTGGATAATCAAACTAGCTGAGGAGGGCAGGAGTCCAATGGCAGTAACTGTCAGAAAGGGGGACGTGGACTCCTGCAATACCGGCTGACATATGGGGAGAACCCAATCGTAGTAGATTGATCCTCCTGCCATCCCTGAATGAATCTTTACTGTAGGTCCAATCTCTCATTTTCATGGATCTCTTACAGAGATGGCACCAGAATTGATTTTTTTTTTGTGTCCTAAAAATAATGTTTCCAGAGGCATTTTATGAAACAACACACATTTTTGTATTGTTATTAAATATGTTGGTTGACTACATGGTCAACTCTGGAATACTTGGACCTCTTAAATATCTTGCCATCCACCACCACATTGTTAACAATGTCACCTTGAAAAACAACTTGCTAGGCCTTCATGCAAATTAAACCCTTATTCATCTTTTGATGATCCTGTCAAAATATGATAGTAAGCTCTTTTTATACAGAATCCCCCTTTGCCCCCCCCAAGCCTGTAGTTAGAGTACTGAAAAACAAGTTTGAAAAGCAGGCATAAATATGACTTATAAAATCTCTGCTCGTTGCATTATGGTTATAAAATTGTTAAAAAATACTACTTTTATTGCTCTTAGATTTTATAAATGGTCTACGGTAAACTTTTTTTCCCGGCTTAACATTTTTGTATTTATTATTTTTGTTCTAGAATTAGCTGTTGGCTGTTTCAGATGACTGTCTTTCTGTGTGAAATGCACCTTTGGTCACTGAAGAATACCTTGCATGTTGAAGGTAAAGTAGGCGTTACCAATCCAGGTCTTGAGTTTTACCAAATCATATGAATATTCAGTTGAATATATTGTACTTTCTTTCCAGAAACAAGCAATATTTTAAAAAAAAGTTCTTTTCTCTTCATCCACCCAATACTATAATTCAGCTCCTGACCATGCACCATTCCCAAACAAACAAAAATCTAGTCTCTGGTGTGAATTGATTTTCTAAAGAATAAGTCTTTCTGAAAGAACAGTACAGGCACACCAATCTCTGCAAAATTAGTGCTGTTCAATTGTATCACTAGCCCTCTGCACTCTTCATTCAAGAAAGGCTGCTTTTTAAAAAGGAAGTGCATACAAGTTAAACCTGTGTTGCATTGCTAGCCTCTAATTTACAGCAGTGGGTCCCTTAGCAGCCGTTTGCTACTTGAGGTTTTGGAATAAAATCTTTTCAAACAGCCTGCCTATGAATCTTCCACCCAGATGTTTTTGACCATTAACTGAGGAATGAGTCTGTCAGATGTGCCAGATGAAGGATATTTGGTACTTTATGTGAAGAGTGATTCCCATGTTAAAAAGAAAGAAAGAGAATGTCCAGTAATTGTACCACTACAAGCACTGAATTTCCACCCTATCCATAACATAATTCCCAACACCCCAAATAATTTTAACCATTTTTGGATGCTAGGATATTAATTGAGTGCTATGTTTATTTAATTATGTAGACGAAGACATTGGGATTCATCATTACTATGACAAGAAGGAATCAGGTAAGGTGTACTTCCAAAATTGCACGAATATAATTTTTCCTTATCTTTTCTGTTAAGAAATTGTTTTAATTGTTGAAGGCAAACATGATTAACTGGACTTCAGAAAAAAAGTGCTGACATTACATGAGTTCCCCAAGCCGAAGTTAAAGCCTGAAACCTGTATAGAATGTATTCAACTTGTGGAGTGGAGTGTATGTGTCTCTGTGTGTATTTAAGTCTTCTTCCATCTGTCTACTTCGTCTTAAAGCTCTGACCCTTCAGGCATAGTCAGCTTTTTTGCCTTCCTCTTCTCCTCCCCACCATTTAAAAACATCTTCCCTGATGATCTGAAAATTTTGAAATCTTGTCCATAGTTTTTTTTTTATTTTATTTTGGGGTAATTCTGATTTTCAAATGATTGCAACCTGCCTTGAATCCCATTGTCGGAGAAAGGCGGGATATAATCCTTGAAATAATAAAAAAAAATTATAGCCATGGATTTCCATTTTTTTTCATAGATTATTGTGGTTTACGTTGCTTTATGAATCTTCCTGATTTTTTGTGGAGTTATTTATAGCTGAATGTAGAGTAGCATTATTTTAAAACATAAGACAAACAAATGCAGGATGCACTTCAAAAGTTTAATCCTTGTGAAAAATATAGCCAATGTAATGTGATATTTTTGATTGCTATTTGGTGTTCCAGCTATTTTTTATTTATTGGAGCTCCAGCAGAGGGCATTGTAAATTCATAGGACAGCACTGTTGTTGACCTCCTCAGTCCTCCTTACCTGGTATTTGAAATAGGTATTTTAGAGTGAATGATCAATTTTCTTTATCTGATTAATCCTTTTAATCCTAGAAGATTCATGATGGGCCAAAAGGTCTGTTCAGCTAGAATTACTTCCTGTTTTAGTCTAGGTTAAAGTGGTGGCTTGTGTGGTCATCTTGTGCTGCCTCCACAACTCTGATGACAGACTGACACAATTTCTAGTTGAGATGCAGTTCACTATCTGATTAGACAATAATTTCTATATTATTGGCCCTCTGTCGCGATCACTAAACCCTCATTTCATTGCAAATTTAATCTTCCAGGAAAGAAAGCCTTTAGAACTTTTTTCTCAACCAAATCTCTGTATTATTTAAAAATATCTTAGTTAACATTTTGCTGATAATGAATGTGGAGATTATCCAACTTTTCTACTTTTCCCCCCTTCTAGAACCACAACTGAATTTTGACCGCTTGCATCAGAAGCGACAGTTAGCAGAGTGTAAGCTCTATTTTCAGTTTTCATGTTAATACAAACCAATTATCTGTAAGTGTCATATGTGATAGTTATGTGGGGGTTTTCTTTTTAAAATCAGTGACAGTGGTAATAGTCTTGGAGGAACGAAGGACTGTTTTACTTTTGACCATGAATGCCAGTATATTTTCCCCTGTTAGTTGCAGTTTAGCTTATGGTAAGGTTCTCTGAGGTAGAAGTATAGCTAGAAATAAAAAGATTAAACAGCCCTTGTCCTGTCTTGTTTTCAATGCAAAATTAAAGCCTGTTCGGTAAAAAAAATTAATTATTTTGAAGAAAAGTGCATATGACAGACCTTTACAGGCAACTCTTACTATAGCTATACAATATGTATAAAAAACTGTAAATTTGAAAGCCATTCAGTCAACAGTTTACATATATATGGATTTATGGGGACAGAATTCAGAGAAAACATTATATTTTAGAACCATTCAAATTAGTGGGACTTAGGTGAGTCATGCTAACTTCTTCTATAAGTGAGATTTGTGTTAAAGATGCATTTAGGCTTTTTCAAAAGAGACCATAGTGACTTTTTATTAATTTCTTTTCAATTTTTATGCATTTACTTTTTAGTGATTTCCCATGGCAACAAGTATTTCTGCTGTTTTAGCTAAAGTATACATGGAGAAACATACTAAAATGAAATTTCATTTTAGTATTTCTCCATGTATATTTTAGCTAAAACAGGGCAGGAGCATAGCCAATGTTTAGTTACAATAAAGTACTTTTAATTTGCCTTTTAGATAACGTATGTGTACTGTATATGAAGAGCTTATATTTGTTTTTGTACAGAACAGCTGCATTTATTGAAATAGACTGTAAGTGTGATCTTGCATGTTAAACTTGATTACTGAATTTGGAAACCAGCTAGTGTGGGGAAGTTTCCAGCTCTGAGACCAAGAAACAATCTTCTTTCTGACATTTCCAGATGAGGTAGAGCCTTCTGTTGATACTCCAGTTCAAATTCCTGCCTCAGAAAGAGTTAGACACGGGTCATCTTGCCTCCCATTTTAGGTTACAATAGCAATTTCAAAGAAATTAATGTAAAAGGAAAAACATTTGTAGTGGGAGCACTAAGACCAGCAGCAGTTATTCATCCTCCTTGGCCTATAGGACACATCACCCTGGGGAGCTTCACAGAGGGCCAGTATTTAAAAGCAGTGCCCTAAGGCATGCATAGAACTATTTCTAAGTGGCCTAGCTGCCCTATTTGCAACAAAGTGGGGGATAGCTTAGAGCAGTGATGGTGAACCTTTTTGAGGCCAAACTGCAACCCAAAACCCACTTATTTATTGCAAATTGCCATGTCCCTATGGTTTTCTAGTAACAAACTGTAGCACTGGCTTAGAGGCTGTGTTGCAGAGAGGAAGCAGCCAGTTTATACATTGGAAGGTGACTAGCCCTAGCAGCACCAGCAACTTACCTCCATATGAAAGTGCAATCAAACATCTTTAAGTGTTCATGGTCTCCCCTTCAACTCCAAACCCAACAAGTTCTCTGCTGTAAAGACAAGCCCAAGGGTGAGGGAGGAGCATTCATCAGGCCAAGTAGCTGTTAGGATTAACTCCATCTCAGGGGAAGAAGAGTTTTTTAATCACCTCCAGGGAGCCTGAGAAAGAACAGATTTATTCAAAGATGAACAGCAAGTTTTCCTTAGATTCCCCAGTGCCATTCTTTCTGACAAAGACTCCTTAAGAGTAGATCCACTGAAAGGCCATGCCAGCAGAAATACAGCCAGGCTTGCTCCAAAAATGTACAGCAATAAGGTGTATCTTGGCTAATGGTCTGGGATTCTGAGAGCTGAAGTCCAAAACACCTGGAGGGCCAGAGTTTGGACATCACTGGCTTAGAGGCATCTACCGCCATACTCATTAGGTTTTAAAACCTTCATCCTTAGTGATATAAGGTATATTCCTAAAAGTACATGGCTTCTTGTTGAAGAGGCAACTGGGCAAGAATATGCTGGAGATGATCCCAGATTTCTCCATGGGTGTAGTCTTTCTTGATGATGCATCATTAGGCACCATTCAGTTGAAAGACGATGGCCTGCAGTATTGTAGTTGGAAAGAACCTAAGCTGTATTATTGGATTTCTACACCATCTGGAACCATTTTGTTTCTTCATAGTCTGTTCTAACAGTAGCCTCTTGTCCTAAGTATAGATTTCTCATCAGGACTATCAGGTGTGGTGACATGTCTTTAAGAGTGTTCCATAGCCTTTCATGTGTTTCTCACAGTAGTGAGATTCAAGGTGGCTTATAAATTAGTAAAACCAGTACAGATTAAAAACATACAAAAACATCAATAACGTGTGGTAAATATATGTGATACTGTTTAAAAACAAATAATGCATCAAGTAAAAACCATTTAAAATTAACTAAAAGAGAAATATAAAAACCAGGAAAGCAGCACACCATTAAAAACTCATCGCAGTCAATTCCTAAAAGCCTAGCAGAAAAGGAAAATTTTTTACTTTCTAGAGGAGGGAGGGTAGCACCTTAGCTTCCCATCTGAAGGGATTTCCAAATGTGCGGGTGGCCATCAAGTGAGCGTCTCTCTTGTTCCCAGCAAATGGGGCTGGGAAGGTATAAGGCATGAGAGAAGGGCCTCTCCCAAAGATCTCAGAGTTTGACCAGGCTTATATACTAAGATATGGTATTTCAAGTAGCCAAGATCCAAACCATATTTTAGGGGCATATCCTCTACTTAGCTTGATTAGTGACAGCTCAGTTATATATGATCCTAAAATAAGGTAACATAATTTGAAAAGAGTTATCAATAGTACCAGTTCAGAATTATCTGCTTATTGCAGTTGAAGTGTTTATATCAGTTCTTTAAAAAAAAAAATAAGGTGGGGGAATAGGCTAAATTCAGGAGAATTTGTTTTATAGCATTAGAATTAACCTATGTCATAGGGTGGGAATCCTGATCTATACATATATTTATTAGAAGACTGATAATAATTATAATATTTTGGAAAAAACACATTTCAGAATCATGCTCATCACTATGTGTTCTTCAGTTTTAGACTATCATGATACGTATTGCATTTTAAAGTACTACTGAAATATGAAGTAAAATCTTACATTAGTTGCAGTATCTCAAATGTGTATTTCATTTGTTAGCTCGAGATTATCCTTGGGTACTTAAGAACAAACGTCCGGAAAAGCTGCGAGACACACTTAAGGAGCTAGAGGTACCTTTCAGAAACTTTTAAGCATAAACACAATCCAGGTTTTCAGATCTCTTTCAACAACTTTAATTTCATAAAAGATCATCCCTCCTGGTGATGAATTCGCTTTTGTGTGGTGGGCTACCCAAAACAGTTGCATCATTGTTTAAAATGCCAGACAATCTTTTCTCCTTGAAAATCAGAAACACTTTAACCACATGTGAAATGTGTACAGCTATCTATACACTATTTTCTGTTCTTTAGGAACTGATGCAAAATAGTGAGTGTGTGCTGAGCAAATGGAAGACCAAATATGACTGTCAGGTAAATATTTTGACATGCATTTACAATGTTCAGTCAACACAGATGAACAACTGATAAGTGATTGATGTGACAGGACAAAGTTAACTGCTAACTGCAGTTAGAGTGATCTTGTAAGGGGTTTCTTTTTTATTGCATGTGTTGATTTTAACAATAAAAAAGTAAAATGATAAAATTCATCTTGGTGAGAATGGCTATATTTGCATATGGAAATAATGATATAAAATGCATAATGCCTTGTGATGTCATTTAAAGTGCACTTTTCAGGATATTTTGATTGCATGGCCCTGGTGATAAGTTCAGTTGAACTCAGCGGATTTACTTTTGAGTAGACATGCATAGGATCGCCCTAGCAGCAACTCTGAATGGACTCTGTCTGGAAACAAGTATTCATTTAAAATGACACAGAACATTACATTTTATATTTAAAGCATTTTGCTTGAAGCAAATACTTAACTGAAAATATGAATCATGATAACAGGAATTGTAAAATAACCACTTAGCCAAGTTAGATGTCAAATAAAGTGAATTACTCAGAGGTCAATGTGTCATGTCTCTGTATCTACATAAATATCCATATAATGTATAAATGGAACATCTGTTCACATCCTTATTAGCAGCATGGAAAGTGGGAACAGGTTGGCATCTTAAGGTGTGTGAGCCAACATTCTAATCAACAGCTTTTTCCTGAAATATGTTTAATGTATTTAACTAATTAAAAACTATTTCTAGTCTTTTATACTTCTTTATTCCAGGTTTTAACAGGCCTGTCCTTGAATTTATCAGGCTTAACAAAGAATGTTGACTTTTGAAGATTATTAATTTACAACCTAACCCTAAAGCAGCTGAATTAGAGCAAGTCTAGCTATAAATGAATTTTATTCTTTGGTAATTGTAGGTTTACTTTCTAAAAGTAAAGTTAGTCTGTTCAATAAGTCTGTAAAAATATTTACTCTTACCTTGTTTGTTGTTGTTGCTGTTGTGTGCCTTCAAGTTGTTTCCAACTTATGGCTTCTGATAAGTATTCTTCAGTGAAGTCTCCTTGCAGTTCTGATTTAACAAAAAAATAATAATCCATTTATA
Source organism: Sceloporus occidentalis (assembly GCA_023333645.1). Taxonomy (NCBI): domain Eukaryota; kingdom Metazoa; phylum Chordata; class Lepidosauria; order Squamata; family Phrynosomatidae; genus Sceloporus; species Sceloporus occidentalis. Next base: position 8,235,644 of record JALMGF010000004.1, on the reverse strand, counting down.
GACTCTTGATTAAAGAACGGAAAGGAGAGTGTGGGGATAAATGTATAGTCCCTGCAGTAGAGGATGTCTAGCAGTGAAATTCCTGTTGGACTGCTACCCTAATCCTAGAATCTCCTATATGGGGGTTCCTATCAACAGGTGACCTAGTGTACTAATCAGGGAAGGCCTGTCGGAAGAGATCTGTCTCGGCAGCTTTTTTAAAGCTGTCAAGGGTGGTAATGTTTCGGATCTCTCCCAACAGGCCATTCCATAATGTGGGAGTGGCAGATGAAAAGGCCCTCTGGGTGACTGCAGCTAGCCTGGTCTTTCTTGTCTGCAGTAAATTTTCCCCAGAGGACCTAAATGCACGGGGTGGATTGTACAAAAGAAGGCGATCCCGTAGATAGGTTGGACCCAGGCCATGAAGGGTTTTAAAAGTCATTACCAACACCTTGTACTGTGCCCAAAAACTAATAGATGACTTCTTCTGGTCTTGAAATCTTGGCCTGTGCTATTGAACTATGTGTTTCATGACACCCCTATTCTGTTTCTTTTCATCTTTTCTGTAAAAATCCACTTGACATTTTAAGACTGAATGTGTGTGTGCATTTAAGTCACCTGTTCACATAGGGTTACTCCATAAATTTCATAGGGTTTTCTTAGGCTAGGAATACTCAGAAGTGTTTTTTTTTTTACTTCTTTCATTTGAAGTATAGCCTCCAGCACCTGGTATTCATTGGTGGTTTCCCATCCATGTATTAACCAGGGCTGACCCTGCTTAACTTGCAAGATCAGACAGAATCTGGTGTCTGTAGGGTATTAAGACTGAATAGCTAATATATATTTATTAAAGACAGGAGATAACAATTGAAATCAGTTGTATTATAGGAAAATCGCTTTTTAGATTCTTTTATATTCCTCAAGATGTTTTTAATGGACTTTAGTACTTAGGAATTGCTATTTTCCTGTATTTCCTTACATTTGGAAGCCTCTGAAGAAGTAATCATATTTCTCAAACAGTTTAGTCACAATGCAAGATACAAGCACTTTAAGAATTGCTTTTTCTAGCTGTCCTGCATTCGTCATCCTTGGAAGCTTTCCTTTTCTCTCTCTCTCTGGCTTGTGTGTGAATGTGAATAATTGAGATGAAGACATAGAGAGAAAGAAACTACTGAGGGGCTTTATGTTGACTGGAGATTGTGGGAACTGGCCAGTGCTATCCTGTGCTGGGGAATGTTGGCTTCATTCTTTGTCTGCTTGGCTTTCTACTGTGTGATAAAGCAAATAAATCAATAAGTGTATTTTCCAAGAGAGAGAGAGAGAGAGAGAAAGAGAGAGCTGTTTCCCTCCTGAGGAAGAACCACACTTATATTGAATACATTCCATAGAAACGGAATGAAGTTCAGTTCTAATTAAAATCTGCCAACAAATATGGAAAACAAAACAGTTGTCAACAGATTGGAAACGATCAATATACATCCCCATCCACAAAAAAGGAGACACAAAAGTTAGTGGGAGCACTAATCTCCCATGCAAGCAAAATCATGCTCAAAGTTCTGCCACATAGATTCCAACCATACATGGAGAAAGAAATCCCAGAGGTCCAAGCAGGGTTCAGGAGACAAAGAGGCACTAGGGATCACACTGTGCACCAGGGAATTCCAAAAGAAAATCAGCATGTAATTTATAGACTATAGCAAAGCTTTTAACTATATAGATAATGAAATGCTATGGAACCCTTAAAGAAATGGGAGTGCCAACACATCTGATAGTCCTGATGAGAAATCTGTACTCAGGACAAGGGGCTGCTGTCAGAACAGAACACAGAGAAACAGAATGGTTCCCAGTTGGCAAAGGGTTCAGACAAGGCTGCATCCTATCATCCTACCTGTTCAATTTATATGCAGAACATATTGCAAAAGAAAAAAACAAAAAAAACAGGCTTGGACACAGAAGAATAGCAGTAGCAAGTACATTTCTATACTGCTTATCAGTTAACTTAAGCACTCCCTAAGCAGTTTACAGTGTGTAAGCTCACTGCCCTTGTTGGAAGATCTTTGCATTCTCCTTTCCCCTCTTTAGATAGATTGGGATTCCTGCTTGGAAACTCATCTCTTCTCTCTATCTTATTCAAACTAACCTTGTGAGTTACATCACTCCCTCTTTGGGATTAACAGTCTTTCTCTCAAGATTCTCAACTGAACTGTTCCTATCTTCCTGCTTCTTAAAGATCGTGAGATTTTCTCTCTTTACCTGAACCATCACTAGTTAGATTAGGATTTAATTGTTTATATAGGCACGTTACAGACCTCTGAATTGCGGCGGTCTGCTGCTGCCACCGCTTGCACCGTCCGGGAGCCGCAGCCTTTAAACGGCACGGTTCCTGGACGCTGCCGAGAAGGAGCGTGAAAATCGCGCTCCTTCTGAGGCCCCGGAAGAGGCGCTGCAAAGCGCAAGGGGTGCATTTGCGGCGTCATTTCCAGAGCGACACGTGCGGATGCAACGTGTCCAGGACGTAAAGATGGCGGCACCCGTGTGTATAGGGCGCCACCATCTTTACACCTCCATCACGTGCTAGGGGTGAAGCCGGTATGGACGCTGGGTCCTCGGCCAACCCCTGGCACGTGATGGGGGCATATTAAAGGCCCGTCTGTAACGGGCCATAAATATGGATTAAAGCCATTGTTTTTAAAACTACAAGCTACATATTTGTTGTTTTTGAGTCATTCTTACTTCTTTAGGGAGGCATAGTTAGGCAAAGTCATGATTGCCCCCAACAAGCTGATTACTCATTTTACCGACCTATAAAAGGATGGAAGGCTGAGTCAACCTGAACCTTCTGGAATTGAAGTCACAGCTTTCTGGCTGCAATACTGGCATTTAACCACTGCACCACCAGGGCTCTCTCAAGAAAGAGGAGTGAAAAAGAGAGGAAGGGATATCTAAGATATGCAGAAAACACCATAAACTGGGAGAAAACCTCCCAAACCTGGAACAACTACTAAGGAAGATCAAGGAAGAAAGTGGAACAGCAGGCATACTGTTGAACATAAGGAAAATAAAAATAATGACCATGCAGAATCTATATAAATTCAACCTAAGCAATGAGAAAGTAGAAACCGTAAAAGTTCTCATACTTGGGACCAAACACTTGTAGGAACTGGGACTGCAGCCAAGAAATCAGAAGAAGATTAAGAATGGGGAGGGTGGCTATTAAAAAACTAGAAAAGAGCCTAAAATGCAAATATATCCAATTGAGCACAAAAGTTAGAATCATACAAATTAAAGGAGAGGGAAACAACAAGGATGTTATGGTGGGAGTCTACTACAGACCCCCCAGTCAGATGGAGGAATTTGATGATGTCTTTCTACAACAGAATACTACACCCTCAGAAAGGAGAGATGTAGTAGTGATGGGTGACTTCAACTATCCTGATATTTGCTGGAATTCAAACTCAGCCAAATCCTCAAGGTCTAGTAAATTCCTCACTTGCCTCAAAGACAATTTCATTTTCCAAAAGGTGGAAAAAGCAACTAGGGGATCAGCTATTTTAGATCTGATCCTAACCAACAAGGATGACTCGGTGATTGGGGTGCAAGTGGGGGGATCCTTAGGTGGAAGTGACCATGTTCTCCTGGAGTTTGTTATACAATGGAAAGGAGAAGCCAGGCATAGTCAGACATGCATTCTAGACTTTAGGAAAGCCAATTTCAGTAAACTTAGAGAAATACTGGGGGTGATCCCATGGTCAGGAATACTAAAAGAGAAGGGAGTTCAGGACGGATGGGAGTTTCTCAAAAGGGAGATACTGAAGGCACAATTTCAAACAGTTCCAGTGAGGAAGAAGAATGGGAGGTGTCTCAAGAAACCAGGATGGATGACTAAGGAACTTTCAACTGAGCTAACTTTTAAACGGAACATGTATAAGAAATGGAAAAATGGGGAAATCACCAAAGGGGAATTCAAACAAATAGGTAGCCTGTGTAGAGGTAAAGTCAGAAAAGCTAAAGCGCAGAATGAACTCAGGCTTGCTAAAGAGGTTAAGAACAATAAAAAGGGCTTTTTTGGATATGTCCGCAGCAAAAGGAAGAAGGAGGAAATGGTAGGGCCACTGCATGGAGAAGATGGCAAAATGCTAACAGAAGACAGAGAAAAGGCAGAATTACTCAACACCTTCTTTGCCTCAGTGTTCTCAGAAAAAGAAAAGAGTGCTCAATCTGGGAATAATGGAGCAGAGGACGGAATAGGGGAATTTCAGCACAGAATAAGCAAAGAGGTAGTACAATAATACCTTGTTAAGTACGTGCTCAGCACGTACTAGGGTTAGAAAGGAGCGTCTCTTCCAGAAGCCCCTAACCCTAGTACGGACTGAGTCCATACGAAATGGCGGCGTCCATTCCACACAGACGCCATCTTGACGTAGTAGACGCGCTGCGTACGCACATTGCGCCCTGGAAATGCCGCCACGAGTGCGCACTTTGGCACTTGCGGCGTCTCTTCCGGGTCGCAGGAAGGAGCACGATTTGGCTGCTGCAGTTCCCGGACGCAATTCCATAATCACAAAGAGTCAACATGGGTTTCAGAGAAACAAGTCATGCCAGACAAATCTTATCTCTTTCTTTGATAAAATTACCAGCTTGGTAGAGGAAGGGAATGCTGTGGATATAGTATATCTTGATTTCAGTAAGGCCTTTGACAAGGTTTCTCATGACATTCTTGCAAACAAGCTTGTAAAATGTGGGCTAGACAAAGGAAATGTTACATGGATTTGTAACTGGTTGACCGGCCGAACACAAAGGGTGCTCAAACAATGGCTCCTTTTCATCCTGGAGAGAAGTGACCAGTGGGGTCCCACAGGGCTCTGTCCTGGGCCTAGTGTTATTCAACATCATAATCAATTACTTGGATGACAGAATTGGAGGCATACTTATCAAATTTGCAGATGACAACAAATTAGGAGGAATAGCTAATACTCCAGAGGACAGGATCAAAATTCAAAATGACCTGAATAGACTAGAAAGCTGGGCCAAAGCTAACAAAATGAAATTCAACACAGAGAAATGTAAGGTACTGCACTAAGAGCGGAAAAATGAAATGCACAGATACAGGATGGGGGACACCTGGCTGAATGAGACTACATGTGAAAGGGATCTAGGAGTCCAAGTAGACCACAAGTTGAACATGAGTCAACAATGCGATGTGGCAGCTAAAAAGGTCAATGCAATTTTAGGCTGCATCAATAAAAGTATAGTGTCTAGATCAAGAGAAGTAATAGTGCCACTGTATTCTCCTTTGGTCAGGCCCCACCTGGAATATTGTGTCCAGTTCTGGGCACCACAATTCAAAAAGGAGATTGAGAAACTGGAGCGTGTCCGAAGGAGGGCGACTAAAATGGTGAAGGGTCTGTAAACCATGTCCTATGAGGAATGACTTAGGGAGCTGGGGATGTTTAGCCTGGAGAAGAGAAGGTTAAGAGGTGATACGATAGCCCTGTTTAAATATTTGAAGAGATGTCATATTGAGGAGGGAACAAGCTTGCTTTCTGCTGCTCCAGAGAACAGGACCCGGAACAGTGGATGCAAGCTACAGGAAAAGAGATTCCACCTCAACATTAGGAGGAACTTACTGACACTAAGGGCTGTTTGACAGTGGAACACACTTCCTTGGAGAGTGGTGGAGTCTCCTTCCTTAGAGGTCTTTAAACAGAGGTTGGATGGCCATCTGTCAATGGGGATGCTTTGATTGAGAGTTCCTGCATGGCAGGGGGTTAGACTGGATGGCCCTTGTGGTCTCTTCTAACTCTATGATTCTGTGAAGCCATTGTATTCCCTACATGTATAGATGTGAGAGCTGGACAGTTAAGAAAGGAGATAAGAAGAAAATCAATTCATTTGAGATGTGGTGCTGTAGAAGAGTGCGTAGGATACTGTGGACAGACAAGCCACAAATCTCCCTGGAAACCAAGATGACTAGACTAAGGCTGGCCACAACATGAGAAGGCATGATTCATTGGAACATGGCACATGACAGCAGGAGAGAAATTGTGGCAAAAAGGAGGTTTCAAATGTGGGACCCTGCTTGAGCTTTGTGAGCTTTGCTGGGACTTGGCTGTCAGGTTGGAGCTGCTCTGCAGCTCCTGTTTTCTTTCATCAGACAGGTTGAGAGAAGAGGTAGTAGAGGAAACTATGTTTGTGTGGGAGAGGGAAACACTTGAAGCTGTGTGGGAAAGGGACGTCTCTGGGGAAGGAGGAGAAGAAATATTGGGGGTCAATTTTTGGAAACAGTCCTTTGCCTTGGAGTGGCTTCTGTAGTTAAAATCTCTCTTTTTCCCCACTGATGTGTCTCCAGTCCAGGGCATGTGGCCTCTTTAAGCCCGCTACATACTCACTGGCTGTGCTTCCCTCCACCTCGATGAAGAGTCCTTCCTTGCCAGGGAGAAGTAGCTCAGTTGCTACTCCCAGGCTGGCCAGGTGGCAAAGGGAGCAGTGACTGAGCTTGGTTGTTTTGAATTTCCAGTAGAACAATAAACCTGTTGTGAAATATGCGTGGGGAGGGGTGCTAAGATTGTCACCTAAGAGGAAAGGGGGCAGAAGCCCCAAAATGTTTGGGGACCACTGATCTAAATAATTGCTACAAATATTTATCAGCCCCAGGATGGAACTCTGAGGCACTCCATTCAAGACCTCTTTCCATAAAACTCCATGAACCAATGCAAAGGTACCTGACCTTTCAGCCTTGAGTTTTCAATCACAGCCTTTCCCTCCTAACAAGGTTCCTGCCCCCTAGTAGAGAGCAGGGTGGACGGGGCATGGAGGTACTGGAAACAAGAACAGAGGTTGAGACTTCTTTGCTCTTACAGATGATGATGAAGAGCCCTGGTGGTGCAGTGGTTAAACGCCTGTACTGCAGCCACTCACTCACAAACCATAAGATTACGAGTTCAATACCAGCCAAGGGCTCAAGCTTGACTCAGGCTTGCATCCTTCCGAGGTCACTAAAATGAGTACCCAGATTGTTGGGGGCGATTAGCGTACACTTTGTAAACCGCTTAGGGAGTGCTTAAGTGCACTGATAAGCGGTATGGAAATGTACTTGCTATTGCTATGATGATGATGATGATGCTCATAATCATCTGTGAGAGCAGAGAATCATGATTTCTGTCTTGCCTTTTTCACAGTTTGGTACTCAACATGATTTTAAAACAAATTTTAAAAAACACATTGTTAAAAATTCACAAGATATAAAAATTAAAAAGAAATTAAATAATAAAAAACCCTAGATGAAAACATATATAATTAAATATGCATGTGCATGTGCACACAAACACACACATCAGCACAACAATTAGCAAGATCCAGAACATTGTTTAGGTGAGATAGGTCTTATACAATCTTTCATAAAATGCCTGAAACAGATATGTCTTTACTTGTCTGCAAATAAAAAGTATGGAGTGTGCCAATCTAATTTCCCTGGAAGGGAGTTCCAGAGCCTGAGGGCATTTGCTGAGAAGGCCCTCTCCTGTGTTCCCATTGGATGTATCTTGTCCTGCTTCTCAAGTTGGTTTTAGTTGAAAGTTACAAGAACCCCTTCCCATATCCAACCTGGTAACCTTAATGCTGAGGTGGTGGTGGTGGGGGATGTTTTTATTCCTCCAGTCTAGCTCATGGTTGCCTCAATACTCACAGTAGAACAGCAGACACCAACAGTTGAATAATATTACAGTGTGCCCTTGCCTTACGCGGGGGATCCATTCCGGACCCCCCCGCACGTAAGGCAAATAGTGCATATGCTCGAGCCGCATTAGCCATAATAGGCGTTTGTGCCAAAGGCACATGCGCCATTATTTCTTCCATTGTAGAACATTTCCATTGCTGAAAGCCATGTAAAAGGTGCCCGCGCATGATTCAGGCGCACTGTACTATACCATTATTTAGTCTGATTGCATTCTTTAACTATAAGAGTAACTTAGTTTTACTTTGATTAATAGGGAAAGAAACTTATTTTGGGCAACTAGTTATTCATAACTAGTTTCCTCCTATTTCAGGATGATATGCAGTTTTATTGGAGGAAATATAATTCAAACTGCTGTGGGCGATCATTTCTAAAAATGTATTTCATTTTTTCATATGGCCTGTTAAATTGCCTACTCAACTTACAGAGTTTTGTTGTTCTTCAAAAACTTTTTCCTTTATATTTTTGGGACAATTATAAGCACTAGTCAAACACTGCTGGGCTATAAGGTCATATTATCAACTTGGGAATAAATTGTGATTTTATCTAATCCAGCTGCAACATGAGGATAAATTGAAGTTTTGAAAGGTTGCAATAAAAACTGGAATAGTGTGACTGTGTCTAACACTTTTAGTAGGACAAAACCTTAAAGGACATCTGCCATAAAACTGGTAGAGCTTTTAACCAGCTTCCAGATGATTATCGAAAGATATATTTACCAGATAAATAAAAAGGGGAGTTGCTCTGATACAATTCATATGTTATATATAGAAATGCTTGATCTGGATCTGCATTTAATAAGATCTGAACAGGATTATGATGTTTTGAACTGCTTCAGTAGGTCTAAGAATTCATTGTATGTGGTATAACATTTTTTATTTTGAAAAGTGCGCATATATTTAAGTGATGACACTAAATAAATACCAGCAGTATATGTGTATGTACTTGCACAATATTTGATTGTCCTGATATGAAACATGTACTTTGGACAAGAGTGCATTATCAAAAAGAATACTATATGAAGAAACAGTTGGCAAGAGAGTCAGGTAAGGCTGCATTTTATCAGCCTGTTGGTTTAGTTATATAGAAAGTGAACTTGATTCAGAGGAAGGAGGAGTAAAAAACTGGAAGAGGAAACATTGGAGACATGCAAATGACACCATATTATCAGCAAAACATAGCAGAGAATGATTACTGGTGAAAGTTCAGGAAGAAAGTGCTGAAGCAGGGTTACAACTGAATATTAAGAAAAGAAAAATATGACTACAGAATAGTGATTCCCAAAGTAGGCAGTTGGGCAGTGGAAAGATCCAGGGGTGTGGTGAGGAGGAAAGGGGCAGCAGCGGGGGGGGGGGGGTGAAGGGGAAAAGAGGGCAGCAGAGAGGCCTTCAGTCAAAGTATTGGAGCACAAGAAAGACAAGGGAAACCAGCAGTCTTTAGGGCCATGATGAGCTTGAAGGGTTGCATGAAACGTCTTTTCAGAGTCCTTTAAAACCACTACACAGCTTCACTGATCACTATGTGTGGTGGTGTCTCCTGCTTTTCACCTCCCCATGTGAACCCACTCTCTCAGCCATACTTTCACTAGTAGTGGCAGTTAGGAAATTCTTGCTGGGCATAGTTTCTGTGGCTTGGAACCACCATTTTGGGGTGGACTGACTGGAGCAAGCACATGACAGCAGGGAAGATGTGGTGACAAAAAAGATCTGTCAAAGTTAGGACCCTGCTTAATCATTATGAACTTTGCCAGGATGTGGCTGGCAGGTTGGAGTTATGCTGCTGCTCCTGCTTTTGTTCGTTGGAAACAATTTTTGGAAACAGTCCTTTGCCTTGGAGGGGCTACTATAGTTAAAATCTCTCCTTTTTCCTGTTGATGCATTTCTAATCTATAGCATTTGGTCTCTGTGAGCCTCCTACATATGCAGCTGCACCTCTCTGCACCCAGATGAAGCGTCCTTCCTTGCCAGGGAGAAGCAGCTCAGTTGCTGCTTCCAGGGTGACCGGTTGGCACTCCTTCCTTGGAGTGTAGTGGAGTCTCCTTCCTTTAGAGGTCTCTAAACAGTGCCTGGGTGGCCATCTGTCAGGGATGCTTTGATTGAGATTTCCTGCATGGCAGGGGGTTGGGCTGGATGGCCCTTGCAGTCTCTTCCAACTCTATGATTCTAGGATTCCTTGCTAGTGAGTCTCACCGATGTGTCATTGCAGAAGTCATATGATAGTTTCCCCCTACAAAGGCATATAGGCACACAGGATTTCTTCTTTAGAGGCACAGGAGCACCTTCACAAAATAGAAACAGCCTAGCAATCCACTCAGTTCAGGCATGGCTCTCTACCTCGTTGAACAGAGCCCCACGTTACCCTTCTGAATCCCTGACTTGTCACAGTGCATAAGAATTGTTGTTGTTGTTGTTGTTGTTAACCGTCCTCAAGTTGATCTTGACACATGGTGACTGTGTGGATGAGACATCTCCTAGACTCCCTGTCCTCCACTGCTCTGCTTAGTTCCTGAAAATGTATACCTGTAACCTCTTTTATAGAGTCCCTCCATCTAGCATGTGGCCTTCCTCTTTTTCTCCTTCACTCCACCTTTCCCAGCATTATTGTTTTTTTCCAATGAGTTCTCCCTTATCATGATGTGCTCAAAGTACGACAGCCTCAGTTTTGTCATCTTGACTTCCTGGGAGATTTCTGGCTGTCTTTTCGGCTGTCCACAGAATCTTCAACACTCTTCTCCAGCACCACATTTTGAATGATGGTCAACAATTCACTGATGGTCAGCTATTATGCCTCAAATTGAATCAAGTATTTTTGAACTAAATATCTTAAGAACCAACCTATAAATAGAAATAAATATATTTTAAACAGGAACTTGAGATTGTACTGATTCGTGCTAGCTTGGCTTGCAAGGTAACAAAACTAATTTTGTACTGTCTTTAATCAAACTTTATTTACAAGTAGTCATTGTATCCTCAGTCTGTTCTCTATGCTTTTTAACAGAACCTAAACACATATACATTTTTCTCGAGTATACTTTCTCCTGTTAAGTGAGCAAATACTAGGATCCTTCTAAAGAGGTCTTATGTTTCCCTTTTTGCTTTCACTGAAAATGGCATACAAATGAAGGTGTGTGTGTGTGTGTGTTTAAATAACCTAGCAGCTGCAGAAGCCTGGGGAAAGAGATAACACATTTTCAGGGTTCTCAACTGCAAAGTCTTACATGACCAATTTGTGCATGAGCACTGAACATATATCTTCAAAGTGAACATGTATAAGTTGGCAGTGGAGCAGTGCTGTAGTCCCACCCTTCTCTGAAATATGTATTCATTGAATATGGGAAAGAAGTAATGTTAATGAAGAAAGCATTGCTACTGGTTTTGTGGTTGTAGAGCTAAACAGATGTACTGTTATTCACATCTTTAAACCTGACATGAAAGATTTTATAAACAGAAACAGCTTGTGCAATGGAAGGGATCAGACAGTATTCAGGAAAGGTGTTTTAACTTTGCTTCTACCATAGCCCTTATTGGAAATACTGTGGATTTTGGCAACATTTCGGCCAATCTGTGAGCTTGTTATGAGTATTGATCCTGTAGCGTATTGTATCCTGTTTGGGAATTTTCTGTGCTAATTGATCTTATAATGTAGTGATAAAGCCACTGGTATGGAGCCTGTTGAGTCAACCTTGGTGTTGTGTAGGCAGTTTTGTCCTTTTGATGCTTCTGCAAAGAGTGTGGAAGCCAGTGCAAAAAAGGAGTGACAGTGCCAGAGACCCTTAACCACCTACTGCATAAGCATGTCTCCAACAGCAAAGAAGATAGCCGCATAGCATCTGCTTCCCACCAATGGTCAATTCTATATAGAACCAGTAATTTCCTCAGTGCACAAATGATTTTCTAGACTACTCCTCCCTTGTATTTTGCTCTAAGAACCCCTCACAGCCTGACTTTGAGAATGTCAGTGCTTTTATATAGGTGCACAGGATGCTGTAGCATAGCTATGCTGGCAGAGCTTTCCACTTTTCCAGGACTGAAACAGACATTGGCCTCTGATGATTCTTGTTTCTTCCTTGCCTCAGATAGATCATTTTTTGCATTCAGTAAAATAAATTAAGTAAGAAAGTAAGTAAATAAGCAAGCAAGCAAATTTATTTGTGTAGCATAAGCCAGAATTATGAAGTTTAAACGAGTGAACCTGATCAAGGAACAAACTGACATATAAACATTGGGCTCTTACATTAGTTCACATAAATTTTCCATTTTCTGATGTCCAGAAAGTTCAGAGCTTAGTAGCAGAACCTAAAAATCTTAGATTTCTTCATTAAAATGTTTTTGCTACATGTTGATTTTTTTAAAAAAAATTATTGCTATCATTTGAGTGCTAAGGGGCGGAACAGACAAGCAGGAAGGAGCGGCCATAGGCCACTCAGCCCAGAGAGTACCCCAGGATTGCGGCAACTACATGCCACTGTCCCGATGCTGGCTCCTGCCACAGTCCCAAATTGACTTCAGCAAGGAGTGGGAAAGGTCCACCCCTTCTGGGGTCGGGTTTGGACTGCCTTAGGCAGCCCAGGAGCAACCCTAGTGTGTCCCCAAAGTCAAGCTGGGGCAAAGAGGAAACAAGGAAGAAGATAAGGAAGGAGGGAGGGAGGGGAGGGGAGAAGGAAGGAGAGTGGAGGGAAGGAGGAGGGGGAGGGAGGGAGCAGAGAAGGAGGGGGGCGAGAGACTTTTGTCCCCAATGGCAGTGCTCAAATGTGCGGATATCAAGTCCATGGATAAGGATGGCCCATTCTATCTAGATGACAATGCAGTGATTAGTAGAAGCCAGCATAGATTTGTCAAGAACAAATCCTGCCAAACTAATCTTACATTTTCATTCATTCAAGTTACTAATTGATGGTGGGAATGCTGTGGATGTTATTTTTCTAGATTTCAGCAAAGCATTTGATAAGATCCCCCATAATATTTGAATAAGAAAATGGCTTAAATGTGGAATAATGGGAACACTGTCAGATGGAACTATGACTGGTTGGAAAACTGTTAAAAGGTCATTATCAGTGGCTGCACTTCAAACAGAGGTTTTGAGTGGAATGCCTCTGGGAGCTATCTTAGAGCCATTATTCTTCACCAGTTTTATCAATGATATAGATGATGTGGTAGAGGGGATCCTTATCAAGTTTATAAATGACACAAAACTGCAAAGGGTGGCTAACACATTAGAAGACAGGAATAGAATTCAGAAGGACCTGAGTAAAGTAGAAAAGTGGGTGAACATTAATAAAATGAAGTTCAGGCAAATGCAAGCTTCTACATTTAGATCACACAAACCAAACTCACAGAAATAGGATGGGGAAATACATGGCTTAGGAGTACTACATGCAAAAAGGATTTTGGAATTACTATTGATAATAAGTTGAAGGTGACCCAGCAATTTGATGTTGCAGCAAAGGAGCAAATAATATTTTAGTCTGCATTAATGGAACCATAGATCTTCTCATGATGTCTGTTATGGGTTATGCTGTGGCTGCGCAGAATACAGTACTGTTCAGAACCTTGTAGAAACTAGTGGATGCATTTTGGCAGTAGCTCTGCCCTCCTCCAGCAACCATGGCGCTTCCCTCTGAAACTGCCAGTTCAGTGGAGACCAATTCATTCATTCATCAGGATCAGCAGGACCCAGCTAGGGGAGAACAGGTGGGGTTCTGTAATGCACAGATTACTACTTGAAGAACTACAGTTGCAAGTATGCAACATGTCCTCCTCCTTCATGGTCTCTGTGCCTCACACCAATGGGAGACTAGCAAGCTACAGAGAAGAAGGAAGCAGGAGTGTTGTTGCAATCAAGTGAAAATTTATTAAACATTACTTCAAAAGTAGAACATCAAATGTGAAACATAAACATCATGTCTTCCACCCTTAATGAACAAACAGTATTCAAACTGTTTCGAGAAACAGAACTCTCCTGAAACATATAACCACAATATAGAATTCAAAGTGCAAACAAACATGTAAGGCAAACTGGAATGCAGTACAGCTTTCCCAAAGGTAGTGTGAATCCTAGACCTATATAGCTTGGGTCCAGGCTGTTTGAAGGACCATATCTCCTATATAATATTAAAGTTTTAAAATCATCTAGAGAGGCCCTCCTCTCAGTCTCATCACCTTCTTAGGCTCATTTGGTAGGAACAAGAGAGAGGGCCTTCTTGGTGGCTGCTCCCAGACTTTGGAGCTTCCTCCACAGAAAGGCCAGAATGGCCCCATCCTTGCTGTCTTTCCGGCAGCAAGTTAAAATATTTTTGTGTCACCAAAGTAGCCAGAAAATCCGTATGTCTTTTTTCTGTGCAAAAACCAAAAACCAATTTTTTTTTAAACTGGATAACTCCTAAACTTTATAGATTCTTGTCTGTCTAGTATTCTCCCTGTCAAGGTTTTCTGATACTTAAGCCCATTTTATTTACCATTTTTAGAATATTTTAAATAATCTTTATTCCATTCCTAGTCTGTACTATGACACTAGATTGCAATCGCACACAATTGCTTACATGGTACAATAATAAAAAAAAAATTCTATTAGATTCAAACAATTTCATATCTTACAGCTTATATACAATAAGATTACACACATGGATGAGCAAGGCAAATGTCACATGATAGTACTGTTGCAATACGAACAAGAGTGGGAACATGTATTGTGTCACACAGAACTGTAGTTCCGAAACCTTGGTCCTCCTGATGTTTGGTACATCAATGTCCAGAATGCCTACACACTGGCTGTGCTATCTGGGACTCTGAGATAAAGTCCAAAACATTTCGAGGACCACAGGTTAAAAAGTATTATTGTGTAAAATATGCAAACTAGTTTCTCCTATTTTGGTGAACCTACCCTCTTGATGTCTCCTCTTCTCCATTTCTATTGGAGTTTTGTTTCATTTTGTTTTTTATATATCTGTGGTGTATGCTTTTGATAACTTTGTAGTTGTCCACATGAATAACTCTGTGCTTTGAATAATTGTGTATAACACATTTAAGATAGATTATTAAGCTGCTCCATCTCACAGACTCATATGATCTCTTTTTTCTTTATCCACATTTTTACAAGACAGCAGGATGGGGAAAATTTCAGCTGTGAATGGCAACATCTGTAGTAACTATTTTACATGTAAATTATGGGGAATTATGTTCTATAGTGAAGTATATCATTCTTAGTTATGGCAGGTGTATTTGAAGCTCAGTATGTTCTTGTTTCTTTCTAATTTTCTTTTTCTAGTTGAAAACATCTTATTGTGTATCTACCATTAATATTTGTCAGCTGAGCTTTAGTATATGTATTTCCCCCCAAATTACAGCTCTTAAATGCAGTATGGAACACACAGTTCTTTTCTGATGAGTTACATTCCTTTTTTTTGCCTATTTGGATTCAGCTCCTCTTTCATTCAGGTGTACTGGTATCCCTAAGCCTTTCTGGGCCACAGCTGGAGCGAGTGGTGATTGACAGAACCCTGATGGGGAAGCTCATCTCCGACACCATCAGCGATGGTAATTATACCCATGTGCAATTCAGTTGCCTACATTTACAGTGGAACAGGAGGAATAGTATGTCAACAGGTAGACCAATTATTACCACTGGGGACTTGGAAACACAACAAGTAATTACATATAATGCCGTAGTTACTACCCTTAGGACCAAAACCACTTTAGAAAAAAAATTAACATTGAAGTTTCTGTTCTTAGCAACTGTTACATTTCTTTTTTAAATGTCAGTTCTTGGGATTCTCCCCCAAGTGCATTAAAGTTGATTTGAGTGCTTTGTTCTGCATCCACAAGCATATTAGAAATAATAATATAACAATAGTGAATGTAAGATCTCAGTTAGTATTAGTTCCTTTCAGTGACAGTGGCCAATTAAAGTATGTTCTACCCAGTACTGCCCAGTACAGCAGTTCAAATTCTATGTAAAGAGGGCTTTTTACCTGCCCTTCTTCGTAATACCCTTAAATAAAAGCTAGAACTGAACCTAGGTATTAAAAAAAACATTGAAGATCTTAGCATTGAATCTAGAACCTTCTATAAATACACCTGTTTTAGATGGACTCCATTCAAAGTATTCCATGTTTGGGAGTACAGACCTTTGCTGAATCATATGTACTAGTTCTGTGTATCAGCTATAATTGGATGGGGTGAGAAGTGTGGCCCTCAAAAGGTAAGAACTAGATGGTTTTTGCTCTGTAGTTCTTATCCTGGGGCTGGAGCCTGGGCCCACAGCAGAGATCTGTGTATCAGTAGATCTGATCAACATAGGAAGTAGATTTTGGAGAACTTTTTCCAAAAGAAGGAGACCACCAGAGTTAGGACCGGAAGACAATACAAAGACTGTTGAGGGTGCTGCTGAATATCCAGCCATGTTGTAGGTCAAACTAAGAAAGGAAAGTAGTCTTCTAGGCTGAGTGAGACATTTCTGGTTGTTGTTTTCTATTTGATCTTTATAGATAACTCTCCATCAAGTAAACTTGAACTTGTCTCATTTACTATGTGACAGGGCACATTTTTAATGTAGTATTTCATGTGGTTAGGGTGACTTGAAAAAACTCTCGTTTCATACACAGATTACTATCTACGAAGGCTTAGATTTCTTGTGATTCTTAATTCTGTAGAATGTGGGCCTCACTAAAATGATCTACCTTTAGAGGCAAAGGGCTCTGGAAGAATGCCTGAATGTTCTAGAGGATTTTTCAGTTCTTTAGATTTCTTAAGTCTGACTGCTATATGCAATGAAGAGATGACCCAAGCAATGGACATAATCACACTTAAAACTCTCAACTTTGGTACAAAAGCTCCTTGGTTTTCTGTAGACAATGAAGCAGGTACATGATTGATTAGCAATGTAAGGAGACACTCGGGAGAAATCCAATTTAGGGTCTAATGTTCTTTGCTGCCTCCATTGCATCACCAGAATCTCACCCAGAGGTACGTGAGGGACTATTATATTCCAGACCTCAGAATGCTAAGAAGGAATCCTCAGAAAGTTGTATGATGAATTTGCAAAACATTTTATTGAGAAAATTGACTCCACAGTGTTCCCAATTTTGAAAGGTGCACATCTCTGCATTATTTTTGGAATGGGAAACAACTTATGCCTTGGTTCAAATCCATAACTGAAAGATTCTTTAATATAAGTTATAGTTCTCACTCATCACTGTTGTCCTCACTCTACCTAAAAAAATAATTTACGCCTCATCTACACTGCAGAAATAACTACACTGGCTCCATGCTATGGTGTTCTGTGGCTTGTACTTTTGTGAGATATTTAACATTCACTGTCAGAGTGCTCTGGTGCCATAAGAAATGACAAACCCCAGGATTCTACTGGATGGAGCCTTGAATGTTGTTTTTTTAAAAATACTTTATTCATAATACAAAATCTTGCAATCATGAAACAATGGTATAAAAAAGTTTCATGTCGTTAAAAACTTTCCTTATTAAAATTTTACACAATTCAATTTGTTTAAAATAAATCTGACCATAAAGAACATGACTGTTAAAGCAGTATCAAACTAAACCTATATATGACACATTATTCTTAATGCAAAAAAGGATTCTGTAGAGGTCTCAAAAGATTATAGAGTTGACAGAATATTACAAGAATTTGCCATATGCTGAATCGAATAAATCTAAATACTTTGTTGTCTGAACCTCAGTATAGAAGTGTGAGAGATAATGAAAGACATGCAAATTAATGAACACTTAGGAGCTATCCAAACTGGCCTGAAAGGCCGGCTTGTGGGCAGAGTCAGGGCACAGCGTCCTGATGATGCATGCCCTAACTCTGCCCCAGGACACCATGATGGCGTGCACCCCTCCAGATGGCGCATATCATCATGATGCACCTCTGGCACTGTGTCCAGATGATGCAGCACCAAAGGGGCACCAGATAGCCGCGCCGCCATGGCTATGGTGTCCTTTAGAGGGCGTAAAAAGGAGCCGCTTTTTGCAGCTCCTTTTTGCACCCTCCAGAGGCCGGATGGGGCCCGTGGCGTGAGGTTGCCGCGGTCCCAATCCGGCCAGGAAAGGGACGGTCTGTATAGCCCCTTAGTAAACAAAAGGTTTTTATTTAATGTATCTGACCTTTCTACTTGTATGGGGCCCAAGACATTTAAGTTCAAGCCATTCCTCTATTCATGGAGAGAAGGAAAAATTGTCTTTACCACTTCATTTCACATCCATTTATATTATACCAAAACCAAAATAGCCCCCAAATGCTGTCAACTTTCAGTTCCAAGGATTCGTCATTCATATGTGAGATTTCCATAGAAACTAATTTTAAAATTGACTTAAAACACTGCTTTCCAGTATTACACTCCAGGCAGAACTACACATCACATGCAATTCTGTGAGGCTTCTCCTCAATGTTTCTTTTATCATATAACAGGTGACTTTACATTTTATGGAGGACCGGCTTAAAATCTAGGCTACTTTTTCCTGTCAGCTGAAAGGTACAGGTCACTGTATCTTTGTCTCAAAGAACAAGCAGTGAAAGAGGGGATTTGAAGTGGGCAAATGGCAGCAAGGAAAGAGTTCAACTGCCATATTTCCTGTTTTTAACCATAATCATCCATTCAGCATGAAACCACCTGCAGCAGCTTTACATGATAACCGAAAGAAAGGGGAGGAAGAGAAGGAATCATAGAACTACTCATAATGTTCTGCTTTTAGTCAAGTGAAGGACAGCTTTACAATTGCTGTTAAATCAAAAGAAATATATTTTTCAGCTCTACACAAGTAATGTAAAGTGATCCATACACATTTATAACTAATGGAGGTCAAAATGAGGGTAAAGATCTCAAATTCTCTATAGTTAGTGCAGAATGTGAACAAAATGCTGTGGCAATGTTTTTATTCAGAATTGAATCATAAATGGGCAAGCAATTGCAGATAATACATAGTAATTTAATAGCTTTTAGAAGAATTCACAGAGTTGGCTATTAGTTTCTATGATAATGCATACTTTTCCATACAGTTCTTTATCCCTCATTGTAGGTTGTGTCCACAAAAGGTGTGTGCGTATTTAAATTGATTATTATCATTTTTGAGATATTCAGAGTTCAGTTTGTTGAGAGACTAAGAAAAGTCAGATAAGACTGACATGATCAGTAAAGATTTCACTTCTTAGCAGTTGCACTGTCATAAAAAAATAAAATGAAACCAAAACATTAATACTTCGGTTTTTTATCTGTAGTCCTTTTGTATAGTGACAGTTTTCTAAACATCATAGCTCTGTCCATTATTGATTTAATTGACTTCTGATATGCTGTGATTCAAGGATAAAGGAGGATTTTGTATGTCAAAAAAATAAACAAATACCCCAGATTTTTTTTTCCTCCCATTGCTTAATAGCATTAAAAAACTTGACTGCTGTAGCAGCATCTGGCATATCATTGATATCCCCCTTTTTACATTTATGCTTGGCTGCAGCTGAGAACAATATTTTTGCTTCAGCAGTGAAAGCAGTGGTTGAAGGGAGTTACACACCAAAATTTAAAAGAATTGAAGAATAAAAGAGTATAGGAGGTGAAACCTATATCATATTACAGTAGATATTTGGTACATGATAATTTATTCAGTTTTATTTGATATGAGTTACACCGTAAGCTTTATTTTTCATTACAGCAAGATCATGACAAGATGAAACACTGATGTCCTTTAGGAGATCACAGGTGCCTGAATGTAATATTTTAAGAAATGATCTTAAAAATGTGGTTTTGTTGTTCTGTGAAACAATAGAGCCCCAGTAATTTGTTTTGTTGTTGCTGTATATGGTTGACGATTTTTCTTTGTTTTTCAGCTGTTCTCACAGATAGTTTCATGGTCTTGTCATTTTGGGAACAAAACCAACTCTGTTACATCCAGTTTACAAAGAAAGCAGATTCTCCTGATGTAAACAAAAAGACTGAAAAGCTCTCTTCTTTGGATTTTAAGGTATGGCCTTCAATGGTGTTTACAAATACTATGGTTGTGAATATGTATAGTGTAATTATTTACCACTTAGTGTACCTTATTTAAAAAGCAAAACAGCTGACTTTGACATTGAATCTCAGATGAATTGCAGAATTATCTAAATACTGTACTTTCAAAATTAATAAAAATAGTTTTGAAACTATTTACCATTATATAGATGTTTAAATGATTGCCATAGATTAAGTAGGACTACGGCTGCACTGGATACATTGAAGAACTACAGCGCGCCTGCTCCATATGCTGGTGCGCCATATACGGCTTCCACTTTACATGGAAGCCACACTGCCATTCATTGAATGGTTTGCATGCCCATGGCGCTTGCATGCTATTGAATGGAGCTTGAGCTTATGCGGTATTTGCCTTTTGCGAGGGGTCCGGAATGGATCCCTGCGTAAAGCAAGGCTCAAGTATATATAAAAGAGATGAAAGTATGACAGATCATTTAAACAAGATGATCCTCCAGTATTAAAAAGTGAGGGCTGCATCCAGAGCACTTCTGAGAAGTGTCAACAACAACATACGGCATACCAGTAGAGCTGCTCCAAGCTACAGAAATAGCATCTAATTCTAACTAATATCTGTCAACAGATTTGGAAAACAAAACAATGTCCCACAGACTGGAAAGGATCAATATGCATTCCAATCCCCAAGAAAGGGGACTCCAAAAATTGCAGTAAACACAGAATCGTGGCATTAATTTTACATGTAAACGTGATGCTCTAATTTCTACAATTTTACCATATATGCATTGAGAAATGCCGGAGGTCTAAGCTGGGTTCAGGATAGGAATAGGCACTAGGGATCATATAGCAAACACATGCTGAATAATGGAATTACTAAGTGATTTCAAAAGAAAATCAGCCTGTGCTTTATAGAATGTAGCAAAGCATTTGGTTGTACAGTTGACCCTCTGTATTGAGCCATTCATGGAGCATGCTGTCTGCACAATTGCAGTGTGTGCATGCAGCTACACTGACACGGCCACATGCACGTTAGCATCCATTGATTGTAATGGAAGTTGAGGTACTGCATTTTTTGGTATCCATGGTATGGTCCAGAACTGAATCCCTGCCAATATAGAGGGCTGACTGTATGAGAAACAATTGATTGCTCTTAAAGAAATGAGTGTGTCACAACATTTGATTGTCTGAATGCATAACCTGTACTCAAGAAAAGAGACTACTATTAGGACAGAATATGGAAAAAAACATTATAGTTTCCATTATAGACTGCTAAACAGCCAAATAAATGGGTCTATTGGAGTCTCCTTAGACTCAAACATGACTAAATTGATGCTGGCTTATTTTGGCCATATCAAGAAAAGCAAGAACTTGCTACGAAAACTGTTAATGCTTTGTAAAGTTGAAGGCAACAGGAAAAGAAGATGATCACATATCAGATATATAGATTCAGGCAGAGAAGCCATGGCCATTTATTTACAAGAGCTGAGCAGTGCAGTTGAGGAAAGGGTGATTTTGAGGACTCATATTCATGGGGGTCGCCATAGGTTGAAGTCAGTTTGAAAGCAGTTACAACGAAGAATGGATTAATTATTTGATTTGGATTCCAGCTAACTTTGGGCCAAGTCTGGTATCTTCCCTGCATATTCATAAGTTATATTCTGTTCCCAACAAAGCATGCACAATTTTCATCATGAGACAACAGAGAAGTAGACGTACATAAAGGTAGTCCCTTGACATGAATGACTAATTGTAACCGACTATAGGGGGCGGTGCTCAAACATGAACAAAATAACAAAAACAGATTGAGAAAATATGACATATAGTGGGGGGGAGGCTGAATGAGTCAACACATTTATATCATAGTGTGTGTTTATTGTTTGTTTTTAAAATAAAAAAGATCAAAATGATAGTAAGTAGGATGGACTTTGGACCAAAGGGAAATTCTCCCTTTAGTTTTCTTTCATTGCAAAAGAGAATAGGATGTAGGATATATGCTAACGTGTAAAATATGCCAAAATGATTTGCTAGCTGGTATTTCCCCGCCTACCATCTGATTCTCATTTCTTTTGTTTGTTTGTTTGTTTGTTTGTTTAATGGGCTGTGTATCTTTAAGACTGCCTGTTTTGTTAGACATTTTGCCATGTTGCATTATAACTTGTTTGTTGGAATACTCTCTGCTAGGATGGACATCTAATACATTTTCCAGGCTGATTCAGTTCAAGGCGCCTTTTGAGCACTAACTTGTGTTTGCAAGATTGATCCAACCTCTGTAACATGGATTTGAGACAGTTCACTGTTCACGAGGAACTGAGCTGATATGTTGTTTACTTCAAAATGATGCACACTTGTGCCTTTCTGGGTATTTATTAAGCTTGGGTTTTGGTAACCATGATCATGATCTATAGGTGGCCTAATTGCAAAGCTGCATTAGGATTCCATTTAGTATGATCATTTATTTTCAAAGTCTGCGATTCATATGGCTGTTAACCATGCTAACCATGTTTGTGGGCCTTTATAAATCTCCTCATGCATAAGGGACCAGTGTAAGATGATTGATAGATATCTTTTAAAAAACGAACAAAACGTGTAGGTTGAGCCCATTATGAGGAAAAGAGTCAAAGCATAATCACTAGCCCAATTTAAGGACTGTTTTGGGGGTGTCTCATGACTGTGAAAGTTTAATGTCTTAATATTTGTAACCTGATATTAATGAAGCTGTACTATTTCTTACTTAATGACCACAATGCTTAATTTGTGTGTGTGTTTAACTTGCCTTATTTAATGTCCACTCTGAGAACAATTATCTTACATAACAATGTATAAAAATACTAAAAATAACTTATTTTTATTTGGACTGCATAAAATCACAAAGCAAAGTAGCTAGCTTTTGAATTTTTGAAAACATTTATTTTGATCCCCTCCCTTTTTTTTTAAACAGACATTACTATAAAAAGGGCATTTTCCATACCTTGGCTCAGTCATTAATCAGAATGGAGACTGCAGTCAAGAAATCAGAAAAAGATAGGACTTGGAAGGGCAGTTTTGAAGGAACTAGGCAAGTTCCAAAAGTCTAAAGATAGATAATTCAAAGGGCTGTCCATGCCACCATATTTCCAATTTCTATGTATAGTTGTAAAAGCTGGATAGTGAAGAAAGCTGGTAGGAAGAAAATCAACTGAATTGAAATTGGTGCCATAGAAGTGCACTGCTAAAAATACAAATAAATGGATCCTAGAATAAATCATGCCTGAACTCTCCCTGGAAGCCATGATGTCTAAATGGAGGCTGTCTTACTTTGACTATATCATGAGAAAACATGACTTATTAGAAAAGACAGGAATACTTAATAAAGTAGAAGGCCATAGGAAAAGAGAAGGACCACATTACAGGTGGATAATAGACTCAGGGGCTCTACAGACTGCCCCTAAGGGGCGGCAGGAGGCCACTCCTTTCCTGGCCAGATTGGGGCTGCAGCAACCTCACACTGTGACCACAAAGCGGCTCCTTTTTGTGCCCTCCAAAGCACACCATAGCCGAAGCTGCACAGCAGTATGACACCCCTTCAGTGCTGTGTCATTTGGACTCAGCGCCGGAGGCATGCCATGATGCCACTTGCAGTCTGGTGCAATGCATGGCATCATGATGCCCTGGGGCGGAGTCAGGGCGTGCATCATCAGGCCGGCCTTTTGTGGCAGTAAGCAATAAATAAGGACATTTTGAAAGCCTCATTTGCAATAGGTCACAGATTTAAAATTTCAATTTCAGGAGATTCTTTGTAGATTTACTAGGTTAAGTTGTCCATACAGTGCAAATAATTAGAAGTTGATCAAAGGGATGCATGGACATAAAAGACTCTTTCTGAAAATATAAATGGCAACTATATCTCCCTCTCCTATTAAAAGATGGATTCTTACATTCTTAAGAACTTTACATTGTGCCATGAAAACAGGAAGAATTTCTGAATTTCTTTTGAACCTAAAAGAAGTTAACATAATCTAAGGAATGTTTCTTACCCACCTCATATTCCCCAGAGCCCACTGCAACTCCTAAAAAGTGAAGCAGCATGCCAAGGATGCTCGCAGATAAAAGGACAGAAACTTTGCTTCCATGAACCCTATATTCAGACCCAATCAAGATATTTTGATGTCCCAGAAGCCATTTGTAGGAAGGCTCAAGACCTTCTAGAGATATTTTAGGAGTCTGAAGACTGCAGAAGAAAG
This sequence comes from Sceloporus occidentalis, assembly GCA_023333645.1. Taxonomy (NCBI): domain Eukaryota; kingdom Metazoa; phylum Chordata; class Lepidosauria; order Squamata; family Phrynosomatidae; genus Sceloporus; species Sceloporus occidentalis. Next base: position 8,211,742 of record JALMGF010000004.1, on the reverse strand, counting down.
GAGGAACTGGGTAACTTAAAATCTTTTGGACCAGTATTCACGAGACAATGTTCACTAGATTGTTTCAGATACTCTACAAGATGGATTTTAGTCAGACTAGTAGAAAACAAGCTAAATAAACAAAACAAATAGAAATTTAGTTTATGAAACACCCTTTAGAAAGACTCTCCAGATGTCTTCTGTCTGCAGAAAATTCCAGGCTTCTCTTAGTAGGCTTCAGAACCAATTAGGTTTTTTTTTAAAATCTAAGGATAGCATCAGGATTTGGTCTAGCTCTGAGACTAGTTGCACCTCAGTTCCAGTTCAGATACAGATTAAGAGTACAAGACATATGGTCATATACATGTTTGAGGCCGGTCATGGAACTGAGCTAACAAGGCAGAAAGGGCCAAAGGCAATTGACTTTGGTACTGACTGGCAGGAAATAAGAAATTTAAATATAAGCCAAAGACAAGTGAAGGCAAGATAGTTCCAAGGTAGCTGTAGGGTTGCTGGAGAAACCAAAAGCAGATATTACATCAAAAATGGTCAGAAATCATGATCCAACATCTTTATGTACATGAATTGTTCATGGAACTGACAGTAAAATGGCTTCTTGGCGGTCCTTTCAGCTGCAGTTTTAATTCAGTCTCATCAGCAAATGATTAGATTTTGCAATCCCCACCAAAATGATATGCAGATGTCATTGAATCCCTTCCCAGGGAAAATAGATGTTATCCGTGAATCAGAACTTGATGAAAACAAGTCTTGAATGCTGAATAGCCTTCTGTCAGGGATTCTGAAATGTATATGTCTAAAGTATTTAATTCTTTTCAACCTAGTTTTGAAGCAGTATACTATAGGAAGAGCAGTGTGGTGTAATGGTTGAATGCTGGACTAGGACCCTGAGAGACAAGGGTTGGAATCCGTATTCATTCATGGAAATGACTGGGTGATATTGGGCAAGTCATACTTTCTCAGGCTCAGAGGGCAAATCTCTTCTGAATAAATCTTGTCAAGAAAACCTTATGAAGAATATAACAAAAACAAATATTTTTTAAAATGTTCTGGAGAAGATAGAGAAGGGACTGTCAGGAGCAGGAAACTGGGCTCAAATAGATCATAACTATTGCTTCAAGCGTCCATTAGTTTGGGTTAATGTTGGCATCACTCATACGTTCTGGCAATAAAAACATCTATACCCCATTGCTCAATGACATAGCCATGTTAGTCTGGGTCAGTATACAAAGGGATCTTGTAAAGCACCTTTGAGACTAACTGGGACAAAGCAGTTGGTAGCATAGAAGTTGGGAGCCTGGTCAGGACTTACTTTCTTATTACCTCTCCCTTTTGGTTCCCAGCTAGCATCACACAACATTCCAGTAATTCCCTCCACCATTCATATGGTTATCCACCCATTTTGGCTTTAGGCAACATCCCTCCTTCTTCCTTTGTCCCCCCAAGGATCATCTATCCTTAAAACTGAACTTGTCACCTCATCATCATTACATTTGTAATGCTATTCATATATACAACCTACTCAGTCACAGCTATAAAGATGTGTTCCTTTAGCTCATGCATCTGATAAAGTAGACTGTAGTCTACAAAAGCTTATGCTTCCAACTTGAAAGGTGCTACACTATCCCTTTATACACCTTATGTGGTTCATGCCCCTCCAGTTATTTTCTGTGAGAAGATAACTACTCTCATTTTGGAACATCCCTTCCTTTGTTTTAAAGAAAACACCTGGGAATATAATTCCCTTTACCTTGTCTTCCTATGCCTGACAGCAAAGCTGCCTCTGAATCCCTTTTCTTACAGTGCCACCCCTGTCAGAACCATTCATCCAAGGAGAAAAATAATTGTGCCATGCTTTGAGAAATCTGTTTGTTTGTTTGTTTGTCTGTTTTATATGCCGCCTTTCTCTTGGAAAGGGACCCAAGGCAGCTCACATATAACATAGTTTTACAATAAAAAATTAAAAACAATTAAAATTAACTTGCTAAAACAATATAAAATCACATAAAACATACAAAAGTTAAAAACAAAGTTAAGCTATTTCCAACTAAAAGCCTAATACTTAAGTGGTGGATTTTGTGTATCAAATTTTCTCACATTGTGGATATATTATCTGATTAGATAGTTCTGGTGTCCTTGATAGGACATGACATCTTTCCTATCTTTGATGAACATCTATATTAACCTTTCAGAGGAGTGTGTTAATAAGCACCATATGTAAAACTGGATTGTTTCAAAGTATAAAATTGTCTACAATTCCCTGCATGTTTCCTCAAGCAGTACTCTGTCAAAATTTAAATATTTTAAAATAATCTCATAGATTAAAATCCTGAAAAACCCACTAAAGAGATCAACTAGAATTTTCTTAATAAATTTGTATTTGTTTGTTTGTTTGTTTAGTTATTAAGTAGTGTGGCATCCTTTTTCTTCTTTTATTATTTTTAATCATTTTTAATGAATTAATGTACCTCCCCCAAATATTGCAGGCTAGTTTATATGAACATGTAAGTAAAACATACTATTTCATTATCATAAAATATGTTAAAACTATATTAATTCATAATTTTTACAATAAATGCTGAAGCTAATGTATCTTCTCATCAGAGGAATGGAAATTTTGGTGGTGCCATACAAATTTAGTTTTGGAGAGGTATTTTTTAAAAAACAACAACAATAACAACACATACACTCAAATTAATGTAAAGTATTTGAAGAACTAACTGTTAAATGTGATTCTAGCTATTACTAATTATAATATTAAATAGTGTATTTAACAGTGAACAACATAAGACATTTATCTAGGTATTGTGCCATTTTTCATATTTTAAAATACAAACATCATGGTTTTCTCCCAAACTTGGTACCCAATGCCATTCGTTCTACTCCTGGAAAGTTAAAACTTGCATAGTTCTTCTGAAATCATCAGTGGTTTTACAAGTTTTTCGTTTCTGTAGCTGTTTAATCCATTTCAGTTTACTAACCAGTGAAGAGAGAGTATAAGGAGTTAATGTTTACTGTGAGAGAACAACAGTGGTAATTACTTTGATTTCAGTTCCTTTTGATGTGTATTCAGGGAATGAAGAGGTCAATAATATTATGACCATGCAAATAGAAAGGGGTTCTCTGTGGCCATAAAACAGCAAAGGATTATTAAAGCATTAACCTTGATTTTTAATGGGCCTTGGTTGAGTGGTGAGATCACAATTTGGATGAGCCTGATTATTTACTAAATACAATACATAAATGCAACGGGTTCTTAACACCCATTGCACTCTGGCATTATCGCATTACTGCCATCCTTTGTTGCCTTGCAGACAGGAATATGAAAGCAATCTGTCATGTAGTGAGACTGGCTCCAGAAGCATTTCTCTGATAAGAAGACCCCCTGCCCTTTGCTAGTGTCTGGTCCAGTAGGCTTAGCCATGCGCTTAATCCCCAGAAAGTGGTTCGATTATTGCTGACCAGCAATAGCAAGATAGGTTTTTTCTACCCCCCTAGCTATCAACCTTCTATTAATTCCGTAAGCAGAAATGTGGTGCAATCTATATTTCCTTGGCATGTGTCACACAGATGGTGTATTGCTCATGTTTTCAAATAACTATGCTCCAAAATAACATAGTTTGAATAATAAATTCCACAAATCCTTTTGGAGGAATAGAAGCACACAATTCTCAAGAGCTCCATAAACTTTACGCATGATGCTGTAGCTCATCCATATTACTTGTTGAAAAATATATCCTCCCTTACAGCAGTCACCATTCTTAATCCAGAAGAAAAATATACATTCTGTTCAAACATTGTAAATGACCTTTTAATGTTTAATACTGCTTTTGGAAAGAGCAGCCTTGGCCTTTGGTCAGTACTGCAGAACCTAATATATAAATAGCCTTAAATCCTTACATGTAGGTTGATGCTTTTAAGTAACAATGACTGTACATTTTTGTATTGATTGAAACCATAGTAGAAAATTCTTCCCTATTTCAAATGCACCCTTTCCTTATATAATACTAGAAACATAGGTACTGCTGTTTAAAAATAGTATACTACAGTATTGTACTATTTATATGTACACATAAGAGCAGATGGGTGAAGACTCCTATGAAGCATGTGTCATACTTGTAAAGCTAATTCCAGATATTTTCAAAATTAAGATTAAATATTAATTTAGGGTACAGTTTGTCAGATGTCAAATCCTTTTAATCCCATTAATTCTGATAGAAAAATTAAGTACTCTTTTAAAACCTCACATTGGAATCAGAAAGTCTGAAATTGGACTTAATTCCTCAAGTCTTGAAGAAACATGTAAGCACAGGAAAGAAAGCATGCATTTCTCTAAAAAATATATTAATTATAAAAATGCATATTGTGGTAGTAAATAAATTTATTTTTCTCTTTATCAGCATTCATTCAGTATACAGTTTACTGTGTTTTTTTAATATATTTTAATGTATTTTCCCATGCATTTATCCAAATTACAAAAGCTCATTTCAGAAGGAGACATTACTGATTCATTTATGATGAAATGTTTATTAGCTATTTTTGCTTTTATAAATGAAAAAAGCCACCATACAGGAATTCTGAAAAAATTTAAATGAGCCTACTTCTCACTCACCCATCTAGTTCTCTCTACAAAGCCACATAAAATGCACTAAAGGCTCCAAGCAGTCTTGGATGACACCAATTATCTTGATCCATTTCAAACTGGCTTCATGTCGGGATACGGAGTTGAGACTGCCCTGGTCGTCTTGGTCGATGATCTCTGTCTGTGTATTGACAGGGGAAGTGTGGCCTTGTAGGTGCTCTTGGACCTCTCAACGGCCTTAGATACCATAGACCATGGTATCCTTCTGGAACGCCTGAGAGAACTAGGAATCGGAGGCTTTGCAGTGGTTCCGGTCCTATCTCTTGGGCAGATTCCAGATGGTGTCACTTGGCGACAGCTATTCAGCTAAGAGGGAGCTCAAATCAGGCGTCCCTCAGGGCACGATACTGTCACCAATGCTATTTAACATTTACAGGAAGCCGCTGGGTGAGATCATCTGAAGACATGGGGCGGGATGTTATCAGTACGCTGATGACACCCAAATTTATTTCTCTATGTCTCAAACTGTTTCAGCAATCAAGGAGGGCATCTCTCCTCTGAATGACTGCCTGAGGTCAGTAATGGATTGGATGAGGGAAAATAGACTTAAGTTGAATCCAAACAAAATGGAGGTATTCGTAATAGGTAACCCCAATCTGGGTATGGAGATAAGTCCGTCAGTCCTAGATGGGGTTACACTTCCCCTGAAGGACTGCATCCGCAGCTTGGGGATGCTCTTGGATTCATCGCTTCAACTGTCTTCGCAGATTGACACGACAGCCAGGAGTGCCTGTAATCAGCTTCGGCTGATACATCAGTTGCATCCCTACCTGGATGCAAGCAGCGGGATCTAGAAACAGTTGTACATGCTCTAGTAACCTTTCATCTTGATTTCTGTAATGCTCTCTACATGGGGTAACCCTTGTGCCACATCCAGAAGCTTCAAAACATGGCAGCCAGACTGGTCACCAGAAAATCTAGGTTTGACCGAATTACACCCATTTTAAAGTCACTTCACTGGCTGCCTATTAGCTTCCAGGCACAGTACAAGGTGTTGGTTATTACCTATAAAGCCCTACATGGCCTGGGTCCAATCTACTTGAAGGAGTGCCTCCTCCCATATAGTACATTCCACTCCTCCAGGAAAAAATTTCTACAAACAAGAAAGACCAGGCTAGCAGTGACCTCCCAGAGAGCTTTTTCTGCTGCCGCTCCAAAAATTTGGAGCGACCTACCGGAAGAGATTCACCAATTATCCTCACTGGAAGCCTTCAAAAAGGCAACTAAAACCTTTCTCTTCCGGCAGGCCTACCCAGACTGAGAATGTCCAGAATCCATCCTCCCTACCATCTTTCTCATTCATGAATTGTGTAATAATTTTGATGTAATGCTATGTATTGTAATTGTGCTCTAATATGTGATTTTAAATTTGGGAGGGAGGGTTAACTTGGAGATTTGGTGGGTTTTATTACTTATTTTTATATACTGTTTAACCATGCTGTTACCCGCCTCAATCCTCAAAACGGAAGAGGTGGGATATAAATAAATTTTCATTTCATTTCATTAATTGCTATACAAAATTGCAGCTGTAATTCCCACCCCCTGTAGCTACCTCTACCTTCCTCAATGCTCATTTACCTACCTTAAATTAACTTAAGAAAACATTGCTTAAGACAATTGGTAATTTGAGGGTTTTTTTTTCATATTCCAAATGACAAACAGGAGTTTCCAGCACCACCATCTTGGATTAGTACTCTAGGGTCGCGTTCCCACTTGCCTATAAAGCGGATCATGAAGTGAATTAAGAGGTGTCGTTCTCTGATGCCTGAATTAGTTCCTCAATGCCCTGGAATAGTTTCCACTGCAATTCGATTTAAAATCGAATTATATCGTATAATCCGAATTAGACTCCTATAAACCAGTTTTAAAAAACAGTAGTTTATAATGCAGGTTATTTTTGAAAGCGGGGTACGATTTGCGGTATCCGAATGGGAACGAAAGGGTGTCGGATTTGGGAACCTGGAGATGGGAGGAGCAGCGCTCAAGGGGCTGGCCTGGGGGTGTCACCCTCTTTGGTCTCTTTCTGCATCGCTAGCGCCATTTTCTTCAATTCGCATAGACTTTCCCCCGGTGGATTGCAACCTCCCCTCTGCTCCACATTCATAGACCGATGTGTGAGGAGAGCCATTGAACACCATTTTAAACTATTCTTTTTTCACCTCTGCCTGAGCGCCTGAGCAGCAGAGGGGCTTTGCAGGACATGCCTGCTTGATTGCCCCCCAGACAGCCCAGGGAGCAATGGGGGAGGCAAAGCGATTTTAGAGAAAGGAGGCTCCTTCCAGAGGAACTATGGGATGGGTTTTGCAGGACATCCCTGCTTAATCGCCCCACAGACAGCCCAGGGAGCAATGGGGGAGGCAAAGCGATTTTAGAGAAAGGAGGCTCCTTCCAGAGGAACTATGGGATGGGTTTTGCAGGACATCCCTGCTTAATCGCCCCACAGACAGCCCAGGGAGCAATGGGGGAGGCAAAGCGATTTTGGGGAATGGAGTGCCTGGACGCCCAGGGATCTGAGGGGGGGGGGGGTCGAGCCTTATCTTCTTTCTTCCCCAAAGATTCTCTCCCCAATAATGAAGCCCGCTGCCTTCTCCTCCTTGATCCGATTTGCCAAGCCTCCTTCTAGTCTGGGCAGACACAACAGAAGAGCCTTGGATGCAGCCAATTTTCATTGGCTGCTCTAAAAATAAAAAAAAAAACCTAGACTTGTGACGTCTGAAGCCTACGCGCTTGATTGACAGCTTGTGGACACAAATGGGAACGAGGAGCAAGTTAATCCGCTTTAAAATAAAACGATTTAAAATAAATGGGAACGAAAACAGGGTCTAAATGAATCGAGGTAATTTGCCCCTTTTGGTAATGGAAATGATGGGGAAAAATCGAATCATTCCCAGAACATAATCCGAATCCGAATCGCGCCAATATAATCCATTTTATCTGCCAAGTGGGAACGCCCCCTCAGAAGGATAAGGACCCACTCTTGTCTCAGCAATTAATTTACCCTTGTTTCGGTTACAGTGGTTGTTTTATAACTGCTGTTGAAACTGGATTGAAATGGATCTGTTTAATAGTAATAGTAATAAAATTTATTCGGTCTTTGACCAGTATCTGTTCAATTTATATCATCCCTTAAGTTGCATAGTTAAGTTGCATAACAATCTTAAACAGGCATTACCCCCTGAAGCAACAGCGTGACCCATTCAACCAAATAGTTAATAGAGAGGGTAGTTTGGACACATGCAGTCTTCCTCTGTTTCTGCATCTCTCCACCTTTCCTAGAATTATTGTCTTTTCCAGTGGGTTGTGCCTTCTCATGACGTGGCCAAAGTACAACGATTTCCACTTTATCATTTTGGCTTCCAGGGAGACATCAGGCTTTATTTGTTTTAGGATCCATTTGTTTGTCTTTTTGGCTCTTCGCAGTATCTTCAGTACTCTTATCCAGCACCACATTTCAAATTATTTGATTTTCTTTTTATCCACTTTCCTCGCTGTCCAGTTCTCACATCCGTACATGGTAATAGGGAATACACTGGCTTGTACAATTCTAACATTCTTGCTCAGCTGTATATCTTTACATTGTAGGACCTTTTCTAGTTCTTTTATAGCTGCCCTCCCTATTCCCAGTCTTCTTATCTCTTGAATGCAGTCCCGATTCTGATTAATGTTTGATCCAAGGTACAGGAACTATTTTACTATTTTGATTTCCTCATTGTATAGGTTGAATTTGTATATATCTTCCATAGTCATTATTTTTGTTTTCTTTATGTTCAGTTAGCCTGCTTTTGAATTTTTTCTTTGATCTTCCTTAGTAGTTGTTCCAGATCTGTGATGCTTTCCACTGGTAGTATCATATCTGAATATCTCAGATTGTTGATATTCCTTCCTCCTATCTTCACTCCTCCTCCTTCTGTGTTCCAGCCTGCTCTTCATATGATGTTTTCTGTGTACAGGTTGAACAAGTAAGGTGATAATATGCAGCCTTGCCTGATCCCTTTGTCAATTTGAAACCATTCTGTTTTTCCATATTCTGTTCTAACAGTAGCCTCTTGTTCTGTGTACAGATTTCTCATCAGGACTATCAGATCTGGTGGCAGTTCCACGTCTTCAAGAACATTCCATAGCTATTTATGCAGTCGAAGGCTTTGCTATAATCTATAAAACACATGCTGATTTTCTTAGGAAAATCATAGTAAAGCCATGATGACCTAGACTATATCCTTGCCTTGGGCTCTGTACAAAGAGAAAATAAGACAGAGCTCTCAACAAAATTCTAGAAAATTGCCAGGAAGGGCCAACAAACATTTCTGGAAAAGGATAGATTTGAGGACAATTATCAATCAACAGATGAATCCAATGGCAGAAAAAACATTTGGCGGTAAAGATTTTTTAAAATAAATTATATTTATTGATGCTTTATGCATATATACACACAACCAAAAAGACATAAACATATAAAATTTCAGTTTGCCACCTCAGACTCCTAAACATAATCATAAATATAGATATATTTACTTAACTAAACTAATAATCCCTCTCTATCTTCCTATCTCCTCCCTTGAATCATAGAATCATAGAATTGTAGAGTTGGAAGAGACCCCAAGGGCCATCAAGTCCAACTCCCAGCCATCTCCGACAGATGGCCATCAAGGCTCTGTTTAAAGACCTCCAAGAAGGGAAACTCCACTGCGCTCTGAGGGAGTGTGTTTCACTGTCGAACAGCCCTTACTGTCAGGAAGTTCCTAGTAATGTTGAGGTGGAATCTCTTTTCCTGCAGTTTGCATCCATTATTCCATGTCCTGTTCCGGGTCATCTTCTCTTTCATCTAATTGCTTTTTTCAAATTCTTCCATATTTACCTCCATCATCCTTCTATAATTTCTTGCTCTTTTTTCACTTATCTCCTTCCTCTCCTTCTGATTTCCCCTGGTTCTCTCTCTTCTACTCATTACTACTCTCATATTTTCTTCCTTACCTCCTCTACCTTCTTTTTAAAATTTCCTCACATCTCAGCATCTGTAAAGATGTTAGATAGGCATAAAGAGGACCTGGAAGAAGTGGATTGGCTATATATTTTGGATATTAAAATTACGCTTTGGAAGAAAACTAGGCACAAGACATAAATTATTAAATTTTGTTAAAAGTTGGATATAGGAAGATTGGATTGTTCTTATTCTATATATCTCTTATATGTTGTTCTTGTGTATAGATAATCCTATGTGTTAATTTAAAAAAATCCCCCCAAATGCTATGGTGATAAGTGGATGTGTGTATTTGATCCTTTTATAAATGTTTTTACACTTGCTTTTCAAAATGCCAGTGACGTAATTAGTGCTGCAGAGTTTTTAGTTTTCTTAATAATTGTTTATATAATATTCCTGTTCTATAGCTCTATCCTCACTTATGCATATTTACAACATCACAGCACAACAGAAACCACTTTCTGTTATTTCTGTTTCATAGAAATAATAAATGTCAACTGTGGTTGACAAGCTGCTGTTGTCAGATTTCTGTCAGACTGAACTGTTCCAGATCCGAATCCTATTAGACCATACTATACACTATGCTTATGCTAGAGTGGTTCTCCATTATTGTTCTGAACTATTGCTCCAACTGAAACCAAAGATTAGCCTAGGATTCACCTGGGCAATGAAGCAGCTGTTAAGCATGTCAAAACCTTATAGGCCACCAGCAAACTAATTTGTGAGACCCTGTGTTTAGGTAGTCTATGTATAGACCTGTTTTGCAGTCATTTTGTTAAAAGGCTTTGATTTCCTAATTTTGAACATGCTCTGTATTATTTTCTCCCTCAGATATCATATGTTGATATGCCAGGACTTGGGAGTAGGCGACTGAAACATCATTTGGCAATAAATAGCATACAGGATATGATTATTTGCTGGTGGCCATTGGCAAAGGATGAAATGTGGCCATGGACTCCTGTCTCTAGTGAAAGAGAGAGAGCTAACCTACTGCTCCTGAGATTTGAACATGGACACATGGAGGTAATGCTCTGGACTTATCATGTTCTAATCATGTCTTTTACCTGTGTAGATTAGGTATTTATTTATCCATTTATTTAAATCACTTTTACTAGTTGTAAAGACTCCCAGCATGGTCAGCTTAAATCAAACAAACAAAATAGCTCCTTCCCACAGGTCTACAATCTGAAGGACTCAACGCAAAAGGTAAAAATGGATGGGGAACAAAGTCCAAAGTTCAGCTGAAGCAAATTTAAGTACAAGGTCTTAAAGTGGCAGAGTTTTTATGGGCACCACTTTGAACTTGTGCTGAGCTAAAGCATTAAGGTCAGCTATTTCCCCAGTATTTGAATGAATGAATGAATGAATCTTTATTTATATACCGCTATTCTGATGATCACAGCGGTTTACAATCAGTTAAAATACGAAAACAGCAAAATCCAATAAAAGAAATCCCCCCACATTAACAATAAAATACAAGCAATAAAAATATCCATCATTCAATCACCTTTTAAAACCATTAAAACCAATAAAACCAAGGAAATCCATTACACTACAACAACATAAAAGGAGAAGAGTGGAATTAAGGGACATGGAGGAAAGCAAGGCGGAAGAGGTGAGTCTTGAGTTTTTTTCTGAAAGACTCCAGGGAGGGGGCTGAGCAGAGCTCATCAGGGAGAGAGTTCCAAGCCTGCGGGGCCGAAGCAGAAAAAGCCCTATGTGCAGACATCACAAATCTCGTGTCAGGGACTCTCAAAAGCTGTTTCCCACCCGACCGGAGAGTGCGGGGTGGATTGTATGGGGAGAGGCGATCCTCCAAGTACCCTGGGCCCAAGCCATTTAGGGCTTTATAGGTTATAACCAACACCTTGTATTGCGCCCGGAAGCAAATTGGCAGCCAGTGTAGATCTTCCAATACCGGTGTTATATGACTGGCTCTGGAGGTACCAGTAACCAGTCTAGCTGCCATGTTCTGAACCAGTTGAAGCTTCCAAGTTTGGTACAAGGGTTGTCCCATGTAGAGCGCATTACAGAAATCGAGTCGAGAGGTTACCAGTGCGTGTACCACTGTTTCAAGGTCCCTCCGGCCCAGGTAGGGTTGCAGCTGGCGTATCAGCCGAAGCTGATAACAGGCACCTCTAACTGTCGCATCCACCTGAGAGGTTAGGTGGAGCGACGAGTCCAGAAGCACCCCCAAACTGCGAACAGTGTCCTTTACAGGGAGCGTGACCCCGTTCAGGACAGGTGGAAAAATTTCCATCCCTGGACTAGGGGAACCTATCACAAGTACTTTCGTTTTCTCTGGATTCAGGCTGAGTCTATTTTCCCTCATCCAGCCCATTACTGACTCCAAGCAGGCATTGAGCAGAGAGATGCCATCCCTAGTCACTGCATCAGTCGGGGACACAGAGAAGACTATTTGGGTGTCATCAGCATACTGATAACACCGCGCCCCGTGTCTCCGGATGATCTCTCCCAGCGGCTTCATGTAAATGTTAAATAGCATAGGGACAAAATCGCTCCCTGAGGGACCCCAGATGTAAGGGCCCTCTTGTCGGAGCGACAGTCCCCCAGCTCCACCATCTGGAATCTACCTGAGAGGTAGGAATGGAACCACTGCAAAGCAGTGCCCCCGATGCCCAACTCTCCCAGGCGATCCAGAAGGATACCATGGTCGATGGTATCGAAGGCCGCAGAGATGTCCAAGAGCACTTACAGGGACATGCTACCCCTGTCCATGCCCAGACGGAGATCATCGACTAAGGCGACCATGGCAGTCTCAACCCCATAGCCCGCCCGGAAGCCAGTTTGAAATGGGTCCAGATAATCCGTATCCTCCAAGACCCTCTGTAGCTGGGAGGCAACCGCTCTCTCGATCACCTTCCCTAAAAATAGCAGCAGTGAGACAGGCCGATAGTTATTTCGAATTAGGGGGTCAAGGGAGGGCTTTCTAAATAAAGGTTTCACAATGGCCGTCTTTAAACTAGATGGCAAACGGCCCTCCCTGAGAGAAGAATTAACAATGCGGCGCAACATCTCAGTTATCGCCGTCCCCCCTTGAACTGCCTCTTCTCTCGATTCTGAACCAATAACAGCGTCGAGATCAGCCCTTAGCCGAGAGATTTTATCCGCGAAGAAGTTGTTAAACTCGTCACAGCAGGCTTTAGATGGCTCCAATAATGGGTTCGGGGGGGAGCCAACTGAATGTGCTCTCTCACAACCCTGAACAGCTCTGCTGGACGCGACTCCGCAGACACAATACGTGCAGCATAGAACGAATTCTTAGCTGCGCCTATTGCCACTCCGTAGGCCTGCAAATGAGACTCTAGGAGTGTCTTGTCGGCTAAGTTCTGATGTGTCCGCCATTTTCGCTCTAGTTGTTGCGCAGCCCGCTTCCTTGCCCTGAGATCTTCCGTATACCAAGGCTTTTTATTGGAAGCAGGCCGGAAAGGACATTTGGGAGCGATACTGTGTATAGCCCTGGAGAGATCAATATCCCAGGTGTTGGTCAGGGCATCAACAGAATCGCCGTCAGTTCCAACCAGATAGCCCTCTAGGGCTTCCTGGAACCTTTTGGGTTCCATCAGCCTTCGAGGGTGGACCATTCTAATAGGTCCGCCACCCCCGGGGGGGATCTGGGTGGTCACCTTGATACTAGCCTCGACCAGAAAATGATCCGTCTATGACAGGGCAGAGATATTCGTTACCTCTGCCCATGGAGACTCCATGTCCGTACAGAAAACAACATCTAGTGTATTACCAGCAGAATGCGTGGGCCCTGAGACCAATTGGGACAGGCCCATGGCAGTCATGGTGGCCATGAACTCCCGAGCCGCACCAGTTGGAGCATGACTAGCCTCGAAGGGGATGTTGAGGTCCCCCAGGACAAGAAGCCTAGGGGACTCCAGCACCAGCTCCGAGACCAGCTGTGTCAGCTCGGCCAGGGAATCTGTTAGCGCACTGGGTGACCTGTAGACTAACAGAATCCCTAAACTGTCCCTAGCCTTCAGGGTCAGGTAAATACACTCAATGTAATTAGTCTGTCGAACATGGTTCCTGGACAAGGAGAAGGTGTTTTTATAGATCAAGGCAACCCCCCCCCGCCCACTTACCCTGATCTGGTCCTTAACTGAGTACCTGGCATGAAGGGCCTATGCCCACACCGCTTCACTCGCAGGCCCAAGCCAGGTCTCGGTAATGCAAGCCAGGTCACAGTTCTTATCTTCCACAAGATCATATATAATGTGGGTCTTATTCCTAACAGACCTGGCATTGCACAGGAGCAGAGACAGGGTTTGTGGTACAGTTGGACTGACCCACAGGCCTCTTTGGCTAGGAGAGTGGATGGAAGGAGAGATAGATATTATGCATCGATCCCCCCTTCCCTTACGATATGACTCCACTCTCCTACCGCTATATCTCCCCCTGCCCCACACTACTCCAATGGGAGCCCCGCTTGACACAGCCATACCTCCCATTCCATCACCAAACCCAGTACACACCATGTCAACAATCTCATAACAAAACAATATTACAGTGGACCCTTGTTATACGCTGTGGTTTGGTTCCAAGATCCCCCGTGTATAACAAAATCCGTGTATGCTCAAGTCCCATTAGATATAATGACATAACAAAATGGTGTCCCTTATAAAAAATGGAAAATCAAGGTAAATTTATACTTTTTTGGAACATTTTCAAACCGTGTATGCTTGAATCCGTGTATAAAAAAATCCGTGTATAAGAAGGGCCGACTGTACAACACACTCTACTCCTAACAAAGGACACCTTCCCAGGTACTGTGCCCAGCGCTCCTCCCCGTTGGCTTGGGGGCGTGGCGGCATCTCCTTTGGGGGCCCGGTGAGCCGGCTTTATGGAGGCCGCTCTCACCAGCCTCCCTCCCTCCAGAAACGCCGCAGCGGCAGGCAACAGTCCCTTGGCCGCTCCTCCCCGTTGGCTTGGGGGCGTGGCGGCATCTCCTTTGGGGGCCCGGTGAGCCGGCTTTATGGAGGCCGCTCTCACCAGCCTCCCTCCCTCCAGAAACGCCGCAGCGGCAGGCAACAGTCCCTTGGCCGCTCCTCCCCGGTGGCTTGGGGGCGTGGCGGCGTCCCCACGCCCCCAAGAAGAGGAAGGGTTATACCCTCACCCCTATAAGTTCACTTGCCAATATTTTTATATTTTCAGTACTAGGCAAAGAATGGGCTGCCTAGATTAAATTCATTTAAATTGTGTGAATGTACAGTGGTTTGTGGATAAGTACTTTTACTTTTGTATTGTTTTCAGATCACGTTTTATGGGATGTGTTTAATTATCTTGTAGTTTGTGGTTTAAAGTAGGTTTTTGTTGTTGTTGTTGAAGATGTCTCATCCCAGCCAGCTGAATCCTGTATAAACTGTTGCAGATGGAATCACATTCCCCGTAAAGAATCAGGTTCATAATCTGAAAGGTTCATAGCTCTAATATTAAAAGTTTGAGTTACTTCTATAGCTTGGAATATCTTTTAATCAGCTCCATCTGTCTTGAGTTTTGGTCCATCTGTGGCATTTGTTGTTGTTACTGTGTGCCTACAAGTTGCTTATGGCAACCCTAAGCCAACCCTATCATGGGATTTTCTTGGCAAGATTTGTTCAGGGGAGGTTTGCCATTACTTTCCCTTGAGGCTGAAAGCATGTGACTTGCCCAATCTATGGCATAATTTACACTAATTTTCCTGTTGGGCATCTTACTACTATATATACTTGTGTACAAGTCAACCTCATATATAAGTCAAAGGAAGGTTTTAGGGCCAAAATCATGGGTTTTCCTATGACCCATGGATAAGTCGAAGGTAAAACCTAGGGACAGGTAACAAAGGATGTAAAGGGGAAAATCCCTCCCTTCTTCTCTCTGGATCGCTCCTGACCACATAACACCACTTTCCTGTTGATGAAGGAGGAGATTGGAGCATGTCCAAAGGAGAGCAAATAAATGGTAAAGGGTCTTGAAGCCATGCCCTATGAGAAACGTCTTAGGGAGCTGGGAATGTTTAGCCTGGAGAAGAGAAGGTTAAGAGGTGATACGATAGCCCTGTTCAAATATTTGAAGGGATGTCGTATTGAGGAGGGAACAAGCTTGTTTTCTGCTGCTCCAGAGACTAGGACCTGGAGCAATGGATGCAAGCTCCAGGAAAAGAGATTCCACCTCAACATTAGGAAGAGCTTCTTGACAGTAAGGGCTCCCGACAGTGGAACACACTCCCTCGGAGTGTAGTAGAATCTCCCTCCTTGGAGGTCTTTAAACAGAGGCTGGATGGCCATCTGTCGTGGATGCTTTGATTTGGATTTCCTGCATAGCAGGGGGTTGGACTGGATGGCCCTTGTGGTCTCTTCCAACTCTATGATTCTATGATTATATGATTTTAACATCAAATTGAAAAGGGAAAATAATGGAGAGGGGATAGAGTTCTTGTTTGAACAAGGCCTTGCATCTCCTCATCCAGGACTTCTGGTGGTCTTGAGTTCAGGCAGATATGGGACACTATGTCAAGACTTGTCCCACATGCCACAATGTCAAGGACCAGCGAGGGAGACCGACCAACCTGTTGCATCCTCTGCCTATTCCTTCAGGGCACTGGAAGATGAACTCCATGAACTTCATGCCCAACCTCCCCTGTTGGCTCCCTCTCCTGGGTATGAGTTTGTACCAGCAGGTCCCAGCATTGACACTTGTGGATTTGGTCCAACAGGGCTGGATGAACCTGGGTGGCCGCAAAGGGTTCTGGGTAGAGGATGGTCAAAAAACCCTCCTTTTGCCTTGGAGAATCTTGTTCCACAAAATGTTTTTTCTCCAAAGAATTCTCAATTTCATGATAGTCATAAATACTGTAATATTCAGGAGAATACACAATTTATCCCTGAATAGATGGCATATCTCAATGTTGTTGTTTTCAGATTAAAGAGAAATAAAGTGATAATAATGAAGATAATAATAACAAATACATGAGGAATACAGTTTGTAAACAAGGAAAGAAAACTTTCAGGTAGAGCCTGGAGTGTTTTAAGCTATGATGAGAAAAACAAATACACATTTCTTCAAAAGTAGATATAACAGCTCCCATTCCTTGAATTTCCCACTCATCATTTCTAATTTGTTTGTTCATTGCAGTTTCATGGTACAAAATTAAATGAATGGTTTTCTAACACCTAGAAAGTAAATCAAACAGTCACAGCAGACTTATTTTATATTCCTTTTATTGTTCTTTTTAATCTTCCTGGTAAGCCAATTTTCTGCTTAAAATCTACTGTTTCAAATTTACTTACTTCCTCTGTACTTTTCTTCAAAATGATGCAATTATTTATGTGCCTTAAAGGTGTGTGTATAAAAGATAATTGAAATAAGAGTCAGGGTTGTTATTTTGATCTCGAACATTAGGATAAAAGAGCACATATAAGGTAGCAAATGTTTTATATTGTCAAGATTAGTTACATTAAGCTTCCGATGTGTTTTTTTTTCTTGGTCTAGAAAAAGTTACATAGTCATTGTGCTTCTTTTTCTTGATTAACCAGATAATGCAACTAAAATAAAAATGTGCATTATTTATATACTCTCAGCATTCCATTACAAAATTAATCAGACTACAGGTATTTTGAAATCATTATCTCTGCACTTCTTTGCATATTGCTATTTTTTTGTATCATTTGCATTTACAGTCAGCCCTCCTTATCCACGGATTTTTAAATCCATGGATTCAATAATCCACGGCTTTAAAATATTTTTGAAAAAGTATAAATTCCAAATAGCAAATCTTGATTTTCCATTTTATATAAGGGACACCATTTTAATACCTAATTGTATTTAATGGGAATTGAGCATCCACAGATTTTGGTAGCCATGGGGTGTCCTGGAACCAAACCAGTGGTAACAAGGGCCCACTGTAATAACATTTGTATCCTGGCTACAGAACTGGTATGAAAGAGAAATGATGTGTATACTATGTTTAGTGTCTCAAAACATAGGCTTCTGACTGCATAGCAGCTTCCTCTGCTATCCAGTTTATCAAATGAACAATAATGAAGATTTAAAGGACACACCATGAACGCTTTGCAATTCAGACTGTGTAATAAGATTGCTCATTTGTATCAAGTGTTATTCATGAGCTCTTATATACCACCCTTAGTACCACCAAAAAGTAGCTCCAGAGGAACCCCTACCCTTTCATACCAGTTTTTTTTTTTTTTTAGAGCATGGGAACCACAATGAGGGTGAAAGACTGGCCCCTTCTGATTGGCTATAGTCTATAGTTTGATTAATGATTCTTTCCAAAAGAGAGAATAAATTTGAAATAGCTTACAGACTCTAGGAGGAAAGTTATTGAATTGATGACTTCTTGGACTGGTAGTGGTCACTCTTTAGCTGAAAGTATTGTCATTAGGTTAAACCTTTTGTGACATTAGTGTTTAATAGTTAAGAATATTGTGCAAACCTAATGTAAATCAAGTGCTATAAAGGGTTGGAAGGCAATAAAATGTTCTATTTATTTCAATTATTTAGTTATCCCCTTCTGAATATAAATAGATTATTAAACTGAATTTATTTACAATGTATTATTTCAGCCTACTGAAAATTGAACCAAGTGATTTATAAAAAAAATAATCTGGCTTGGTTTTTTTCAGGTTGTGAGTTACATACGTACATCTGGAGATCCACTTGATGTCACCTTTAGTTCATCTCAGCCTTATCAGATTCGTACAGTAGAACACTCTTTCAGTGCAGATCAAGAGCCTATGGCTGACAGCTGCATCTATGAATGTGTTAGGAGTAAAGTTCAGTGTGTGGCAGTCACTAAAATACCACTAATATCAAAGGCTATCAGCTGCTGCAGGAACACCACAGAAGACAAACTTGTTCTGGGATGTGAAGATTCTTCCATTGTTCTGTATGAGGACTATCGTCAACTAACTTTGTTAGCACAAGCAGAGCTACTGCCCACTTTAATGTGCTGCCACCCCAGTGGATCTATAGTCCTGATTGGTAGCTCACAAGGGGAGCTACAGCTGTTTGACATGGCACTGTCTCCAATTAAAATGCAGTTTTTAGCTGAAGACCTTTCCCCCAAATCAACTCTACAATTTGTTGGACGTTTTAATGTATCAAGCAGTCTTTCCCATATTCAGTGGGCTGTCTCTCAAGTTTCATATGAAACCACAGGTGATGCTGAATTCCACAATCTTCTGTTATTGAGATTTAGCAAAGGACCTATTGGAGTGCTTCATTTTAAAACTGGTAAGATCATACATTAATTCATGGCAGAAGTAGTTCTAGTCTGTAAATAACTGCTCTAGTAATAACTTGCATTGGATCAACAGAAAAGTGTTCTCTATTTTTTAAGGAGACTAAATTCACAAGTGGAATACACAGAAAATGTTTTCAAAATACAAACATTAAAATACTAAAAGCATTCTTAGTTGTGTTGGACCATATGTCTATTGGACTAAATATAATCTATGTATCTTATAGAGGAACAATTTTACTATTAGCAAAAAATAGTTATTTATATTAGCAGAAGAAGTTATGGAATTCTAATTTTTCTACCCATGTCAAAATTAGTAAAACAACTGTAGTTAAACGCACTCTAATTTCAAATTAGCAATATTGTTACCAACCAAACATATCTGAAGATTTAGTCGTCTTTTCATTGTTTAGAAATTGTTTTTGTTATCCAGAAAAAGTCTTAAACAGGAAAAAAAAGTTTCTCGGTTGTCATTACTGTGAAACAAATGAGTTCCATCTTGTCCAGTAGTGCATTTTAACAACTGTAGAGATCTACATGGAATGCTAATTAAAGCAGTTGTTTGATGTATTCCTTGCATGTCTATTTTTAAATGGCTCTAAATTACCCAGTTACCTGTCAAACAGAAGGCACTCTGCCTACATCTACCTTGCTTTTCTTTAGTTCTCCCTTGTGACTTCTACTCACAACAGCTTTCCAGAAAGCACAGCTTTTCCTTTCCTATCTCCAGCACATTTGTGTTCTTACTGAAACAAACAGACTCTCGGCAGAGGGATTTAGAGGCCTTTCTGCTAATTGCAAGCTTGTAAACTTAATTGGACTGTCTCCCAGGGCACTGTTCCTAAATCAATTAGGCAATGAGTTGGCTGTCACCTCTCTTACCAAAGTAGGTCACTTGGAAATGCACCACCCAAGAGAAGTCAAGCACCCAAATGGGAAGATAGTGACCTCCATGGTTAAAAGTTATTATATATTAAGGTTTTGTTGTATAGATTTCCATTAAATTGGTTTTATGCTTGAGAGCTTGTCCTAGCCCCACCTAATTCATTGGTTAAAGAGTATTAAAAGATAAAATATAAATATTTTTAAATTCCAAAATCTACATGTAAAAATATAGCTGTAGGATAGTTTCCCTCTTAATACTTTCTACTTGATTTAATACAGGAATCAAATGCCCACCTGAGGCAGGTGAGCTCGAGTGCATAGTCACCATTGGCAAAACCAATTTGATCTGGCATTTTCCCCATTTTCCTCGCTTGTTAAAAATCTAAGTACATTGAAACAATGCATTACAGTAATAAAAGTGAATAATAATGTATTGTGACAGGTGACTCAAAGGCACAGACACACATCTAGAATGATAAGGGGTTAGTGCCATCACACTTGTTTCTATGCTGCGATAAAGCTGTTGGTCTTCCACTATCCCTTACAACCACCTCAACATAGAGGTTATCCAAGATTAGTTCTAAATATTTGGCCACCCTAGGCGAGACATATTTTGGCACCCCCTGTCGCCCCTCATAATTATTTTCACCTCTTGATTTCTGTTGTTTTGTTTGTTAAAATTAAACATGACATAAAACTTAGGTTCCAATCTCTCATCATAGTTTTGAGAATTAGTCAAAAAGCCAATTAAAAACACTACCACAGACACAGGGGGGCACACATTTATGTTTTGGCCATTGTATAAAGAAACCATCATACAGAAGCTTGCTTTTACGTCGCTTACTGTAATGAGTTTTCACTGTAATATTGTTTAATTACACAAAAAATATACAAAAAAGCCGCCAAATTGTTCCTAAATTTTGCTGCCTTAGGCGGCTGCCTAGTTTACCTATATGGATGAGTCGGCCCTAAGGTTATCCATCCCAATCCTTCAACAAGGAGTTCGGCCCCAGCAAAATTCATCCTTGAAATGTGTTTTCTGAGTGATAAAGGAAACAGTGATTTGGAGCATTACACTTGGTTCCGTGATAGGAAAAAGTCACACTCTTACAATTTAGCCCAGTAGTCCTTGGAAAAGTGAGCCTCACAGCTTTCAACCTTGGAAAAAGGACAAGGACAAGAAAAGGAAAGAGTTCATTTACAAGAAAAACTCTTACACTGCAAACTTATAGTGCCATGCATATTCAAATGAGGGTAAGCCAAATTACATAATGTGAGAATTATGAGTGAAAAGTGTAAGACAACACACACACACACACACATCCTAACGGGGATCACAGACGCCCCAAAATAGCCCAGCAAGGACAAAGGATCTTCAGTGAATGTGGAATGTTATGATGAGTAATTGTACTGAAAAATTATTTGAGGAATTGACAGCACGAATTTCCTTGACTGGATGTTTTCTCCTTTTCATCAAGGCACAGAAGTCTTCAAACAGTCTAGCAAGCCGTGGGAATGGCTTCACTAACCTTTTTCTCAGGTCATTCTCTTCAAGGGCTGATGGCATGGCCTCTTTGCTCTAGGCATATTCTTTCCTGGTAGTGAATTTCTCATTTCCATGTAGGGCAGGTGGTTCCAGATTTCCAGTGTAAGGAGTTGCATGAAGCAAATAGGCCATAAATGAAGTAAAATACCAACCATCTTATATAATTTTCCTCCTCTCACTACTTTTTTATTCACTATTCCTCTTCCTTATCTGCCAAGGGTTATCCTTTTCCTTTTAGATATCTTTTTGCTTCTTCTCCTTTCTTGGATATAGAAGAAGAGAAGCAAATGAATATAGTAGATGCCCATAGAACAGATGGTACATAAATACTGGAGTAAGAGAATGTTTTCAGGCTCTTATTGAACATCTCCAAGGAAAGGCAGCTCTCCTACTGTTTACTTTAAAATACAGCCAGAGTGTTGGCCAGGCAAAGCAAGCATTCCCTTACAAGTTTTTTTGTCTGAAAACTATCATCTAGATGTAAACTATCACACAGACTTTGTACTGTGTATCACACTCAACTCATAAGTAATCTATCCTTGCTATAAATCCTTAGAAATTCAAATATTAGAATCATAGAATTAGTATGGTTCTAGCATTTTTGTAAAATAGAAAAGCACTTGATTACTCTCTATAATTAATTAATTTTTTATTTATTTAGAAAACTTGATGTAAATGTTCAGAAGATTTTTTTAAAATTCCCATAATACTACTCATTCCTGAAATTCAGTTCAGTCTTGACAGTTCAAGTCCTTTTGGCTACACTGCTGCAGCTATATACCATTGAAACCTTTCAATCTCTTTTACGGCCAGCATAAATTTGCACTGGATTTTTATTGGTGCAGTAAGAATGGATTATTTTTTAATGTGTCGTTATACAATTCTGCTGAGTTATATCTGAGGCAAGGAGTATCAACTAGTACAGTTGCAAGAAGACCTGGTGCTGATCTCATTGGTTTAAGAAGCAGGATTTGTTGTGATACACACTTCTCGGTTTTGTTGTGTGTCAAGTGACTCTTATGCTTGATTCTAATCGCAGTGGCAGCAACTTAACAGAACATACTGGGCCATCACTTGGATCAGGTTTGAGTAGCCAGCACTTGGATGATAAAGCCCACCTGTAATTTTTTTAGGCTAAAAGGACCTAAAGATAAATGTTAACAAACTGTAGAAAGCTTTGTACTTGAAACATCCTCTGTTTTACATATCCCTTCATGTAACAAGGACATTCAGCATTTATCTTTGTTGGAAAACAGTTATGATGTCTACAATATTGTCTTTCTCCTGTGACAGGTGTCATCCCTACAGGTCAGCTTGGTCTTGTGGAAATCATCCAGGAGTATATTCATCAGGATGAGATTTATGAAGCAATTAATGTCCTAGGTGGCATGAATTGGGACACAATGGGCCAACAATGCTTTGTAAGCCTTAGCGCCATAGTAAACTACCTTCTTAGGCAAAAGCTGACTGGTGAAAGAGAAGGTGGGTTGTGTTGTGTCTCTAATTTCTAATTTTAAATTAAAGATGGTAATAGCATGTACTTTAAACAGATAACTTTATACTTAAAAAGTTTTGTGATTGGGATTATGTTTCTCTTTCCATTAAAGTCAAGTACTAGTATACAAATAGGGATTTTCAAGATGTGTATATCAGTGGGTCCAGATGGCTTTGGTCCAGACTATTTAAAAGACTACATGAGCTTGCCTGAGTTTTAAGGTCCTCTGGGGAAGGCTTTCTCTCTTTCATCACAATCATGTTTGGTGAGAACCCAAGAGAATGTCTCTTCAATGATTGTACCCAGATAGTAGAATTCCCTTTTGCAGGAGGTTTGCTTGGCCCCCCTCTTACCTCTGCCTGGCAATCCTTTGGTTTATAATTTATGTGGTAGATAAAGGTTGTAATAGGGTTGTGCTATATTTTAATTGTGTTTTATATTGTTCTAACTTTGTGTTTTTAACTAAACTGTTGTTTATTTTTAACTTCAGTACAAATAATTGTTTAGCTGTATCCTGTTTTAACTGCTTGCAAGCCACCATGAATCTTGTACAAGGAGAAAGGTGGGGTATAAATTAAATCATTAAATAAATCAGTGTTGTCTCGGTTAACCATCATGTATCAAGAAAGAACATTTTATTGCATTTAGACTTGCAATGTAGATGCTCTGCAGCATTGCCACCTGGGAAGTTGTAAACATCTTTCCCAAATTTCAGATACTGGCTATATACATTTATTTTTACAAACCAAAAACAGCCAGGATTTTAAAAATGCAAAACTTGGATTACAAAACAGGAAAAAAAAATGAGTGCTAAAACATGTCCCCTGCCATTTTTCAGTGAACCATGATACAGTGAAGTAGAAGTGGCACACTCTGGTTTTCAGTAGGTTGGTCCCATTTGGGAGGGATACTAGAATTCTCATGGGCTTAACAAAATAAAACAAATAATACATAATAAAACAAAAGAAGTTATATTAAGCTCTGGTCCTGATCCTAACATTTAACATATTGGGATTCTCAAAGAAATCAGAACTACCCCACAACTAACTCAGTAGTCACACAGGTGTTGTTGTTTAGTCCAAGCACATGAGAGTTAGGGATGACGGACACTAAACTATCATTTAAACTGAAACCATAGTTAAGGATTTTTCTGTTTAGTAATATTAATTTGTGTGTGCACAATTGAGAGATAAAGAGAACAAAAAAGCATTATCGTATTAGTGAATCAAGAAAGCCATTAAGGCTGTCCTTTTTTGTTAAGATAAGGGTTAGGACTTTACAGTTTGTTTGGTCCCCCCCCCCCCCCCCAGATAAATGACAAAAGAAATGCAGCCTTCATCAACTTCACATCTTTCTTGGTATATGTCCTTAGACTGCTTCCCCATCTTACTGTTATCTCCCGTTGCCTACGCTGATATCTGAAACCTCCTTACATTAATAGATCAATTCAAGGCTCAGGCTCATCTCTGCTGGATCCTGTTGGGATGACTCTCCAATGAATAGCTGTGTGTGTTAGAACTGAGCTATTCCCAGGATTTAGATAAAGCAGGAAAGCTTTGTGCCATGTCTCAGCATGCAGGTGCAGCTGGGTACCAAGCTCTTCATTTTGTGAGAAGAAGGAAGTGTGCTAGACAGCTAGAGGATATGGGGAAGAGCAGATCTTACAAAAATTGCTTGCTGCCCAAACCTGCCCCCAGGCCATCAGACTGAGGCAGGCAATCCCTGCACTACCATGTGAGAGGCAAGGTTGATTACCATAACCTCTACTAGAGCAATAGACAAAGTCAAAATCTCCTCTTAGCAAACTTCTGAAAATGCACAGTGGAAAAGTGGAAGACAGAAGGGAGACTTTTTGTGAACTTCATTTTAAAATATGTACATGTAATAAGAAACATATCGTTGTCTTTTGTACTTCTCTCTCCCTACGTGCAATCTGGCTAATTCTTCTTTATAAGAAACAAGTGGTTCCCTCCCCCACCATCCAGCATTTATTCTATATATGTCTAACAAATCTGTCATGGAAAATTGTTTTCTTTTTATTAGAGGACCTCGGAGAGCCTTTCATTTGGCACGATGTGACAATTATCTTTAAGATCTTCATTTCTGCCATCGACATAAAGCTGGGCTATCTAATGAATCTATGGCCCCATTCCCACTGGGCTATAAATCGAATCAAGAATCGGATTATAGGAACATTGTTCTCATTTGAACTCACGTTCGATCCTTGTTTAAGGAAAATTATTAATAATAATAATAAAATGTATTTGTATACCGCTATTCCTATACAGATCACAGCGGTTTCCAACATAGAAGTACAATAAAGACAATAATACAATAATATCCCACAGTGTGCAAACCCATCCCCCATAGAATAAAAAAAAAACATATATGAACTAAAACCAAACTATATAACAACAATAACAACAGATTAAAACCAATTAAAAACCATACAATAGCTGGATTGAACCATATACATCATTGAAGGGCGATTAAGATGACAATTAATGCTTATGGGGGAAAGCCTGGCGAAATAAGAAGGTCTTCAAATTCCTCTTAAACACATCTAGGGAGGTGACAGTGCGGAGCTCATTGGGCAAAGAGTTCCAGAGCTGTGGGGCCGTGATGGAAAAAGCCCTCTGAGATGAGATGTATCTAAATTTAGGAACTCTCAATAAGTGTTTCTCACCTGATCTGAGAGTGCGGGGTGGATTATATGGGGAGAGGCGGTCCTCCAAGTACCCTGGGCCCAAGCCATTTAGGGCTTTATAGGTAATCACCAACACCTTGTATTGTGCCAGGAAGCGGGTAGGCAGCCAATGTAGATCTTGCAATATAGGTGTTATATGGCTGGTCCTGGAGCATCCAGTGACCAGCCTTGCTTCCATTTGAATCTACGTTCGATTCAACTTTGATCAATTTCTCCAGCTAAAACCCGAATCAGTTGTGGATGACCCGAGTTATCCTGACACCACTTTTCCAGAGGGTTTTTTTGCAGCTGCCCTGTCGGATTCGCGGCAAATTAATGGGAACACAAGGGTGTCCAAATTGGGGGAGGAGCAATGTTCAAGAGGCTGTCCCGGGGGTGTCACCAGCTTTGTTGTTTCCTGGCATTCTTAGCGCCATTTCCCCCCATTCGCGTAGCCTTTCCCCGCTGGAGTGTAAAACTTTTTTTAAAGAAGAAAGTTAAACTGGGTTTAATTATAATAAATATTTGAGTGTGTAAAACTTTATTTTTTTTAAAAAAAAGAAAGTTAAACTGGGTTTTTTAAAGAGGGGGAAAGAGGAGAAGGGATTTGGAGAAAGGGAGGCTGGCGAAAAGTTTTTGTGAGCGGAAAGGAGAGAGAGAGAGAGAGAGAGAGAGAGAGAACCCTGAATGTGGCTCCTGAATCCAGCCTTGTTTCCTTTTTTGAGACAGAAAAGGGGTGGCTGGCTGCTGCATATTGGGGTGGTTTGAAGAAGAAGGGGGGGATAAGAAGAAGAATGGGGAGATTAGACATCATTGTGATGTCTAATCGCCTAAGTGCTTGATTGACAGCTTTTAAAAAAACGGTTCCAGAAAGGCAATGGAAACGGGGAACAAAAAAAAACCACGTCAAAATACAACGGAGAAATATTAATGGGAACAAGGACATGGGTCAAGAAAAACCAAGTCCATTTGCTCCCTTTTGTATTGGGAACAATGGACCTGATTCGAATATGACTCGGAAACATGATCCAATCCAGACTTGCAGTGATATACGTCGCTTTATATGCCCAGTGGGAATGGGGCCTATAACAGTGCTAGCACTTGTATTCCATGTAGGCTGGAGCATTTGAGAGGTGCAAAACATGCTATAAGGAAAACAGCAACAGCAAGAGTGTGGCTTATTTATATTATAACCTGCTGCATTAAATGTTAGTCAAAATTGATTTAATGCTTTTGGGGGGGGGGGGGGAAGCACCTTATACATTACCACACTATACTCTTATAGTGCTGCTATTCCACATTTACTGCTCTGGCTGCCTTCTTTTGCATTCTTGGTTTTGTAGTTCATTGAGGCCTAAGAGCTCTCTGGCTTAGAATTCTAAATGCACCTCCTGCTTTAAACTGCAAATCCCAGAATGCAACAGGAGGCAGCCAAAGTGTGGAACAGTGGAATAGCAGCACTATAAGAGTGTAGTGCAGTAATGTAACTTGAAAATTCAGTTTAGATTATGATACTGCAAAATCCAATTTATTAACAGGTTTCTTATGCTCATACCATTCAACTATATGAGCCTTCAGGGCTATCAAGTCTTTTCAATTAAATAATTTGTTGTTTTGCTTAAAGCTAAGGGATAATTATTGCACATACAGAAATGATTAGTTCAAACAAACTTTGTTATTGAAGAGATATTTATCTATAGGTCATACATAGCCTCTCTATTAAAGCAGTTAACAAAACTTTGATGAACTAAAATTCCGATTGCCCATCTTGAAAGAAGCATCTGTATCTTTAATCAAATTGTATCTGTAGTTAAAGGAAGAGGGGGAATTCTACCAGTTCTACTCTCCTTTCCTATGAGCATCATTTGTAAGGCTTCAACATAGGATAATTTGTGTTTCTATAGGCATTCCAGTACAGTGCTTAGGATTGGAGCGTGGCTTTGGCATGGCTTCCGGACTCTTAGGATGCATGCATAATTTAAACAGCATATCTCCAAAGTGATCCGAAGCAGCTTTATTTTGGCCTATCTGTATGGGGCCAAAAGAAGCAACAATATTCAGGGTTCCCCAATTACATTTAAAAAAGGAAAATCTTAAAGCTTTCTCTTAAAGCAGTGCAGCCAAAGGAGGGAAAACGATGTTCACATCCATGTTTCCCTGCTCTCACTAATGGTTTGTTTCTGAATTTAGAGTTTTTGAGGTATTTCCTTCACTTTTTAAAATTATTACTGTATTATTCAAAAGGGAGATTTTGGGTGAGTTTTTACACTGTGGACACTACCCTGTTGTTGTTGTGGTTGTTTTGTACCTTCAAGTTGTTTCCAGGTTATGGCGACTTTAAAGGGTTTTCTTGGCAAGATTCTTCAGAGAGGTTTTGTCATTGCCATCCTCTGAGGTTGAGAAAGTATGACTTTCCCAAGGTCACCCAGAGGGTTTCCATGGCCAAGTGGGAATTTGAACCCTGGTTTCCAGAGTCATAGTCCAATGCTCAAAGCATGCTAATGATGTGGTCAATGTGTCAGTTTTTCCAGTGCCAGTTTCTTTCTGAAAATTAAATTATTACTATGTACAGCTTGGTGTACCTAGTAATATTAATTTTTGACAAACCCCCCTCTGAAGAAGTGTAGTAAAATTTTGGCTGGATGGGCAGAAAGAATTACACAGAGGTGTTACAAACCGCCGCTTTGCGGTGGTCTGCCGGCGCTGCTCTTTGCTCCGCGAGGGAGTCGCAGCATATAAATCGCATGACTCCCTCGCGGAGCAAAAAAGAAGTTCCAAAATGGAGCTTCTTCCTGCGGCGCCGTTATGACGTCGCGAGGCGCCCATAGTGCACCCGTGACATCATAACCGCCGCGACCTGTCTGGACGCTATGCGTCCAAGACGTAAACATGGCGGCGGCCGTGTGGAATGGCCGCTGCTATTTGTCACGGACTGAGTCCATGATAGGGAAAGGGGCGTCTAGAAGAGACGCCCCTTTTTAAAAATGGGACGTCCTGAGGACGTCCAAAATGGCGGTCTATAACCCGCCGTAGTTACCAATCACTCTTCAACAGAGGATACAAAACCCCAATGTCAGTAGGCTTCTAAAGCTTCTACTGCTAGTGCTGAACAGCCATTACACATTGGCCCCTTAGAACAGTGAGGAATGCTTAGAAATTAAACATTTTGAAAAGAATGCAGTCTAGATTTCCAAGCATAGAACAAATGCTACTATTGTAGGGCGGAAATCCAGTGTAGAAATACTCCAAGATAGCGTTATAGATGCAAATATGTGTGATCAGGGATTTACAATCTTTTATGAAGCCTAGCAAGTTTTGTAGTTTTAAAAAATGTATTTTATCAGAAGCAGGAAAAACCTTTTCTGCTTTTAAAGTTCTATCCTACATGCCCTACAGCTGCAGACAGAAAACTCTAGGCTTCTAGATAAAACCTTAAAATATTTCTGACCAAATTCATGCTACACATTATATATATTAAATGCCGCAAAGGAGAAATTGCTGCCGGTTAGGAAGTACTTAAAGCAGACATTCTTTGGAAAGCAGCAATTACATACTGTCATGACAATATTAGTCTGGTTACAACATAAGCCACCCTGGTATATATCTGAAAAATTCTGAAAGCAGAAATGCTCCTGCTCTTGTCAGTGCTCCTTGTAGGAGTGGGTGGTAAAATATGTGTTAAGGCATATCCCATTCCCTTAGGGGGCATCACAGGACCTGTTGACCTGTGGCACAATGGAGAGGCTGTGACATGAAGGTTTTTTTTTAAATTCTCTCTAATAAGCAATCACAAAATGTATACTGCGGGATAATATTTACTGAGAAGAACTTTTCAAATTTTATCATGTTGATGAGTTGTTACTACTTGCAAATAATTGGAAAGCAGAGGATTTTTTTAATAAACTTCTGACAGCTTTTTTTGTGGTTGCTGCACCTCATCATAAAACCTGCTTCAAATGATTGCTTATACACAAGTTTGTTTTTATAGCAGCTGTCACGTTTTTATTTTATCTGCCCAGCAAAGAGTTTGCATTTTGTCTGTGCTTGAAAAACCTGACTGACTGCAAACATGAGCAGTTTCTTGAGTGAAGTTGAGCCGCTTGTTTCACTGCTATTGTGTTTGAACTCCACAGCACAGCTTGAGGCAACCCTCGGAACCTTCTACGCGCCAACAAGGCCTCTTGCCGAGACAACTGTGTTGGAATACAGGGACCAGATCAGCAGATATGCAAGAAGGTTCTTCCACCATCTGCTCAGGTGAATGACAGACTTGCCTTTTATTAACTTCAAATTAGTTACACATTTCAATAACCTTACACTTTTAATGTGGTTAACACATTTTCATAATGGACCACCCTGGAAAAATACGCCTTCTATGTCATTTTTGTTTGTTTTACCAAGTCCTGCCTTCTTTTTCAGACATGTATGCATAATGTGCTGTTTTAAGCTGTTCTGCCAGCGACTTGCTTTTGAAGAGTGTCTCTCTTTTTTTTTGGTCCTATGAAGAATTGATTGATTCCATGGATATTAAAGACAGTTTTGTTTGTGCTTCTTACATTGCTTTTAAAATGAACATTTGTTATACTCTACTTGCAGGTAACATTAGTACTTGTAACTCGTTATCTCCAAGCTCTGGCTTTATTCCTCCCTAGTGTATTCCAGTAGAAATAGTGTATGTGCTATAGCTTCATTCTTTCACTGTTCATCAGAGAAACCAAGTAAAAAAGGAAATATATGCTAAAATAGCTAAAGGAAATAAAAGTTTATTAGATTTGTGAAAATATCTCTTGATAATTTTACTCAGAATTATGTTATTAACAATATATCTGTCCATTTAAAAAAAAATAAATCCATAGATTCCCAAGGAATATATAAGCTGCCCACAACTACATGGAAGAACAAGTTACAAAATGTAATAAATTTATGCAGTTTTGCAAGGCTTCCAAAATTATAATTCAAAATTACAGTCTATATACATGTTCAATTATGCAGTCTGTAATTTTCTGTGATGACTTTGTAAGACTCACAAAGGTATCTTGCTCTTGTACTTTGTAGCCCTAGGCAGCACATACCTGTCTTGGGAAATTAAGCTGTTTTGTTTTACCTTTAATTTAAAGTTTTTCCAATCCAAAAGAACCTAGATACAGTACAAGGAGGAAAAGGTCCTGGTTCAGACTTTAAAAAATATTTATTATATGCAGGAGTATATACACTCCATATTCATTTCTGTATTTTCTTCATGGTGTCTCCTTGTTTCTAGTCATGAAATAATATGCCATTAAAGAAGGAAAGAATGTGTTTCTAAACATGAAGCATGGTTTTAAACATGAATAAAACCCAACTATGCTAAAAACAGCTCTCAGCCAATCCCACTCCAATGAGGCTATTTCCAGTGTTAGGTCTCTAATGGCAGAAGGTGTTAAGTTCTGATCATCTTAAAACATGCATTATGATTTATGTATTCCCCCTCTATTGGAAGGTTTAACTGTTTCACATGAATTTGCATCTTGCATGACAGATGTTTTTTGTGAATCACACTTACATATGTTTTCTGCTGTTTTCCAATCTGTATCAATCAATGTAATAAGACTCTGCTGTTCGCAGAGTTTAAGAAGGTTATGCAAAATTTTCTCTCTCAAATGTTTATAAAAATTCCATTTGCTCTTTCTATTTCTTAATCGTTCTCGAGTTATTGGTCATATTTTGTCTGCTTATGGAACTGATTTTTTTCAGAGAGAAAAATTAGGAAACATCAAGGCAACCAGAAAGTATGAGTATCTCTTTTACTATCTTTTTAAAGTTTAATCAATTAATAACTGAAATGTCAGTCTGCAGTCAGTAGTGCAAAATATAGTGCTCTTAGGTAGACATGGAATGTCTGAGAAGCATGAATCAGGGGAAGCTAACCACAGTAACACAAGAAATCGAACATATAAACATTGCAGTACTTGGGATGAGCAAGCAAAAGTGGACATGAATAGGACATTTTGAGTCAGATAATTCCACAGTGTTTTAATCAGGAAATGAATCTAAGAAGAAATGGAGTGGCATTTATAGTGAGGAGAAATGCAGAGAAAACAGGCAAAAGATATAATACAAAGCCTGACCGAATCATGTCAATAAGATCTCAGGGAAAACCCATCAATATAACCTTAATTTAAGTGTGTGGTCCAACTACAGAGGCACAAGAAGAAGACATGAAATATTCTATGTTGGAGTCCAGGAGGAAGTTGATCACACACCAAAAGAGGACTTCTTAATAGCAGATGATCGAAACACAAAAATAGGAAACAGAGCAGAATCATAGGTTGTAGGAAAATTGGGTCTAGCATCAAAAAATGAAGCAGGACACTGATTGAGTGACTTCATTTTGAGAGGCCAACAGTTTGTTTATTACAAAAACATTCTTTAAACAACCCAAGAAACAACTGTATATATGGGCATTACCTGATGGCCAATGTAGAAATTAAATACACTACACAATTGGAAGTGGAGGATGGAGAAGCTCCATTCCTTGTGCAACCATCATGTCAAAGTGCAACCTGAACATCCTCCTCATAGAATTTAATGATAATGTAAAAAAATAGATTTGCATTATTAAGCCTGATTGACTGGGAGCAAGAAGAACTCTGGACTGAAGCCAGGGACATTATCAGGAGGAATGCAAAAGAGAGATTTCACCTAAACTTTAGGGAGACCTTCCTGATGGTAAGCTATTCAACAATGGAACACACTGGCTTGGAGTGTGATACAGTCCCCTTCTTTGGAGGTTTTTAAACAGAGACTGGATGCCATCTGTCGGGAGGGCTTATTGTGTCTTCCTGCATGGCAGGGGGTTGTACTGCATGGCCCTTGTGGTCTCTTCCAGCTCTTTGATTCTGTTCTATGATTCAGAGGAAGGAAGCATGAACATTGGAGGAAGGAACATTAACAGTCTAAGCTATGCAAATGACACCATACTACTAGCCAAAAAATAGCAAAGATTTGGAACAATGAAGAAAGTCAAGAAAGAAAAGTGCAAAGGCAGTTTGACAGGTGAACATTAAAAAAACCAAAAATAATGTCCACAGATGATTTACATAATTTTAAAATAGACCATGGAGACACTGAAATAGTTCAAGATTTTCCATATCTTAGCTCCGTCATTAATCAGAAAGGAGACTGCAGTCAAGCAAGCAGAAGACGACTAAGGACTTTATCACATGAGGCTCTTCTCATGCTAAAATGTAATTGTTGCTGAAAATGCTATGTGATCCTATGACACCTTAGGGTACATTTCCAGGATTGCAATCTTCATGCACAGTAAAAGCTTACCACACACAGCATTTGGGATTGCCCACCTATTACCTCCTATCCACACCCACTTTTCCTAATTTGGCTTTCTTTCCCTGAAGGTTATCCTCACTTTCCCCATCCCTGGGTAGAATAGTTTTTCTATAATGTAAACCATGGAAACCTAGCCTTTTTTCACATAGAAATATAAATGAAAACGTCTTACATTTAAAATGGCATTTATTTATCCCAGCCATCTGCTTTATTTTCTTTATGTGTGGGGGGAAGTGCATACTTTTTCTCCTTTGGAGTGACCTAAAATTGGGGAAGGTTTGATTCTCTTGGAATTAATGCTTTAAAAACATATGTGCACGCACACACTAAGGAACAGGAATTTTGAGATCTAGAGAAATTGGTTGCTTTGGAATGAATATTTCAGAAGGAAAAAGCAAGGAACCCCAGTTGAGGAATTTGGGCTGTATGGAGGTTTATAAGAAGTAACAACCTACCGCACTCCCACCCCACTAAAACTCAATCAACCTGTTTTATTTATTTGTGTACCTTTTGGCCCTTCAGGTGTCTCAAACATGTCACAAACAAACAAAAGGAATGGAAGACCGATATCTCCAGATATAAGGAAGCCCAGGTGGCTAGCTTGATCTCCCTTCATAAGCAGACTGCTGAAAAATGAAAGAGATAATACTAAGTTGGGGGTGTGGGGTAGAGGGAGAGGCAATGACTTAATTCCTTAGAGTAAGAGGAGAGAGGAAGGGTGGGCAAAAAAGAGAATTGTCTATTTATTCCCCTTCTCACCTGATAATTTAAGCCACTCCCAAAGCACACCCACTGTCTATCCAAAATCACCATTAAAGCAGAATTGAACTATCACACAGGGAAGCATGGCACAACAGTAGCTGGAAAGGAGGTCGTTCACAATTTCTTGCGTCAATAAAAAGCAAAGCTTGCCAAAGAATCTCCCACCGGGAGCACAAGAAAAAAAAGGAATAACATCATGTGATAATCTCCAGCCAAAGACACTATTATCCTGAGGTAGCTATGATTTGCCTTCCTCGTGTGATTAAGTCCTAGGACTTGAAAAGGCAGCTACGAAGAAACTAGACAAGCTCCTGAAATGAAAAGATATATCATTGAATACTGAAATCAAGATTGTCCATGCCATAGTATTTCCAATTTCTGTGTATTGAAGAAAGCTGAGAGGAAGAAAATCAACTCATTTGAAATGTGGTGCTAGAGAAGAGTTCTACGGATACCATGGACAGCTAAAAAGAGAAAGAAATGGATCCTAAGCAAATAAAGTCTGAATTCTCTCTAGAAGCCAAGATGATTAAACTGAGACTGTTGTCCTTTGGCCATATCATGAGAAGACATGACTCACTACAAAAGACAATAACACTTGGTAAGTAGAAGGCAGTAGGAAAAGAGGAAGACCAGATAGATAGACTCAACCAAGGAAGCCAGAGCCTTAAGTCTTGAAGACCCAATGACGATAAGAGTGGCTTAGAGACGTCCTTCATTCATGGTGTGGCCATAAGTCAAAATTGACTTGACAACAGTTAACAGTAAAATGTACCCAAGAAGCTAGCATTTCTGTAGAGAGAAAGCACTATTCTGTTGGTTTTCCATTCTTAATTTTCCTATTCCTTTTCCTTTTGTAAAGTCTGGGCAAATACATGAACCAGCTTTTTAGAGCACTAAGTAAAGTTGAAAGAAAGAAAAAACTTCTAGACTGTTGTATTCTAGATTGTTGTAATATTTCAGTCCCTAAATTATGCCCTTGAACCTGAAAAGTTAGTTGAATTGTCTCAGGTGTTAGGAATCACAGAAAATTACTTCCAGGGAAAATATTTAACAGCTGTGTTCTAAAAGCAGTTACCAAGCATCCTCTGTTTTATATATTTCATGTTAATATTGTGCCTTGCAAACTTGATCAAAACATATTCATGTCATACTTGTGAATGTGAATTTTGGTTGTTATGCTGTGGGAGTCTACTCAAGGGGGAATTCCACTACACGCACTCAGCATAAACAGGTTGCCCTTACAAACTTGGGCATAACACTTAAGCATAACAACCAAAATTGAGAAAATGAGAAAGTTATGTACTAGCATCACGTTGCATGTCACTCTAGTGGAAAAATACATGTAGGACATCCATGTTCCAAGCCTAGCTAGGCCACTGGGACTGGTAAAGACTCCTGTCTGAAAGCCTAGAGAGCTGTTTTCAATCATTATAGACATTATTAAGCTATATAAACCAGTCTGACTTAGTATACAAAAGCATCATATATTCATATGAAAAATGAAAAATGCTCAGTTGATTACGCCTTTAGTTTTCTAGCTTTTTTACAATCTACTCATCAGCTGCACCATGTTACCCCAGAAATATAAGAGCTGCATATTTATTATTGAAGGAAAGTCATTTTGTATATGCCCTTAAAACATTACTTGTTGCTTATATTCCAGGCTTGAACATTAAAATCATATTTCAAAGCTATGTTCAGGGTCAAATTAGGTTACTAATTTAGGCTGCTGTCCTTAATGGCGGAGGTAGAGTTAACACAAGAAGAAAGAATAATATAATATAGCCCATGGAAGAACTGTAGGCAAGTGGAGCTTTTGGCACAGTATAGTTATATCCATAGTTTTTAGAACACCAACAAAAATCAAGTGTTTAAGCAAAGGTAAAGTGCATCTAGCTTTTAACATCTAGTAGAAGATGCTCACTGCATTTTTTTAATTGGTGAGATATCACATAGACACTGCAGGGATTTATAGTAGAAGCAACAACTCATCCTTAACTACAGTTACCTCTGCTATAGTGCTGTCTTTTGGTGTGTAGACATGCTGATATGTTTGCTCAATAAAATGTAGCTTTCAAGACATACTATAAGTTTACATGCTCACTAGAGTGAGAGGGCTAAAGCTGAAACAGAAGAAAAGCTGAAGAGAATTAATGTAATAAAAGCTGGGATTTAACAGACAGGGTTGAGCAAAATAAGTGTGAAACAACAGGTGTCATCAGCTCTTATCAGCATTTTTAATTAACATCTGTTTTCAGCCCAGAGTACTTTGGAAAAGTATGCTGGAGTGTGCCTGTATTTAAAGATAAAGGTAGACTGTTGAGAAGTTGCTGAACAGTAAGAGGTTGGGGAAAAGAAGAGGTAGGGACGTGTTGTGCAATGGGGATATTTGCAGCTTTTGCAGTCCTGAAGGAAGGCAATTTTAGCAACATCCCTACAAAATATTACCATGGCAACAAATATTTCCTTAGAGGAAAATGAGAACGATAAGGAGTGTGGGAAATTCAAAGAGAAAGAAGATTCTAATAAAAAAAAGTGTGGGCTACAGCATTGCTGTTAGAATTAGTCAATTACAATTATAATGCTATGTAGCCATTGGTTTCTTTCCTAAAGAGCCTCAGAGCCTTTCAGCAATTAAAAGAATAAAGCTACATGATCTTCCTGTGAAAGTACTGCCATCCTTTCCAACAACATAAGAGCAAACAGAGGGTCATCAGTTCTATGTAACTTACGGCTAGCACACATCAAAGTAACATTGGATGAAGTCTTCTTAAAATTGTTTGCAGCACTGTCTATCTCCATATAGATATCTATTCGTATACAGCAACCCGTTAGGATTTTTTTTTCTATGCCACTGTAATGATATATTTTTAAAACTAAGGCGGGTTACAGACCGCCGAGAAGCGGTGGTCTGTCGCCGCTGCCGGTTGCTGCGTCCGGGAACCGCAGCAGCCAAACGCGCGGTTCCCAGACGCAGCAAAGAAGGAGCGCGAAAATCGCGCTCCTTCCTGGGTCCTGGATGTGACGCCGCGAGGCGCTAGTCGCACACTCACGGCGTCATATCCGGCGCGCGACGTGCGGATGCAGAGCATCCACTATGTAAAGATGGTGGCCCCCATGTGGATGGGCGGCACCATCTCTTATGCACTCCGTGCGTACTAGGGTTGAGGGCCGTGAGGAAGAGACGGCTCTTCCTAACCCTAGTACGCACGGAGCGCGTACTATGCGCGCGTTTGTAACGCGCCAGAGAGTGACGATGATGTTTAGCAAAAAATCTGATTCATAGCAAGGCCAGAGCTTGGAAAATTGGGTTTGAAAATTAGTTTGATGATGTTAAATGCTAATAATTCAAAAATTATTTCATTAGCAGAAACAATAATAATTGATAGTTTTTTGTGGGGTTTTTGGGCTATGTGGCCATGTTCTAGAAGAGTTTTTTCCTGACGTTTTCCCAACATCTGATGTTTCGCTGGCCATGAACGCCTTTGACTCCACAATAATAATTGAATTAATTTAATTGGTCATTCATTGTTCAGCAACACTGAGGTTAAAATGTTAGTGCTAGGGTAGACTATGACATTTACAGAGATTGACATGGAACATTTCTTTAACCTTAGAGGAGCACATTTTGTTAATGGTTCCTTAAAACGGAACCCTTTAAAAGTTGCTTTCTTCCAATTTGGAATTTCCCCCCACATGGGCTATGAAGTCCATGGTAGGATTATTACTTGGGAATGGTGGGACATCAGCACTTCTAGGAACTGTCTGTTTCAGGAAGGCTGTCCCGTCTTGCCACCTCTTCGTTTCAAGCTGGCATTCTTCTGCATGTCTCATTTCTTTCCAACTCCACCAATATGTATATTTCCCTCATTCGTCAAATGTATCGTTTGCTAAATGTTAATGAAAAATGATATTTAATAGGCCCGCCAACAAATTCCTGATGGGGCTTGCAGATAATTTCCTAAATATTTCAATAAAGAAACAGCATATTATTTTGTAAATAAATTCAAAACAATGTCAATCGATGTGAATCAATCTTTCCATTGTCACCCTAGTAGCTCATTTAGTGCCTTATAACCTGAGAGTGTCATCTTCTGGCACTATCTTTTGTTTCATTTTGAATTGTCTTATCGCAAGGTTCTCGTGGTAAAAGACATTCAAAATGGGTTTACTGTGATTCTTTCTGCACAGTACTAACAAGTGTTAGCTATGTTCCCATTGTGTTAGCTATGGTGCTATTGTCATTGTCTCTGAGAGAACCTATGCCAGAGTTTGCCTCATTTAGTCTGGCTCCTCAGCAAAAGACTGTCTGACATAGGAAATCTCACCTGCAGCAGTGCTGCCGTCAGCATAGTCTCTTGACTCACATGATCACAATCCCACTACTTTACTAATTTTCAAATCTAGGTTCCACTGTAAAGTCAATAGGCATGAGTGTATGGGTCAGATTGCAATTGATAATGTTTGCCACACAGTTCTAACCACAGAAACTGTTGGCAAAATACTGCATTTTTTTTATAAATTGAAAACCAGATTCTGTCTGTTTAAATAAATTTGCCCAAAATGAAGATTCCAAAGCTAACTATGGTGGATTACTTACTTTAAGTGCATATGTTCAAAAATTATTACAAGAAAACAGACATGTTCAATGGTGCGTGAAAAGATCTGGAATGCCAACCCCTCCTTCTTTAATTGGAATCTGCATCCTTTTAATTGAAATTTTATTTGTTTTCATTTGTTATTTGAAAATACATATAAATTCCACATAATTATAAGAAAAGCAGGCTTGGACACAAAAGAAGGAGGAGTTAAAACAGGAGGAAGAAATATCAGCAATCTAAAATATGCAGATGACACCATAGCCCTGTCAGAAAACCTCAAAGACCTGGAACACCTACTAAGGAAGATCACAGAAGAAAGTCCAAAGGCAGGCTTAATGTTGGACATAAAGAAAACAAAAATAACGACCACCAAGGACCTTCACAAGTACAACCTAGACAGTGAAGAAATACAGTGGACCCTTGTTATACGCTAGGGTTTGGTTCCAAGATTGCCCGTGTATAACAAAATCCATGTATGCTCAAGTCCCATTAAATATAATGACATAGCAAAATGGTGTCCCTTATTAAAAAAATGGAAAAATCAAGGTTTGATATTTGAAATTTATACCTTGTTTTTACATTTTCAAACCATGTATGCTTGAATCCGTGTACAAGAAATCCATGTATAAGAAGGGCCGACTGTAGAAATAGTAAAAGATTTCCCATACCTGGGATCAAACATTGATAGAAATGGGGACTGCAGTCAGGAAATCAGAAGAAGATTAAGAATGAGGAGGGTGGCTATGAAAGAACTAGAAAAGATTCTAAAATGCAAAGATACACATCTCAGCACAAAAGTTAGAATCATACAAGCCATTGTATTCCCTATTACCATGTATGGATGTGAGAACTGGACAGTTAAGAAAGTTGAGAGGAAGAAAATTCATTTGAGTTGTGGTGTTGGAGAAGAGTGCTGAGGATCCCACGGACAGCCAAAAGGACAAACAAGTGGGTCCTAGAGCTGGAAACCTCCCTGGAAGCCAAGACGACCAAACTGAGGCTGTTGTACTTCAGACACATCACGAGAAGGAAAGTCTCATTGGAAAAGACAATAATGCTGGGAAAGGTAGAGGGTAGTAGGAAGAGAGGAAGTCCACATGCCAGATAGATGGCCACTATTAAGGAAGTTGTGGATATGAGGTTGCAGGAATTAAGCAGAGCAGTGGAGGACAGGGGGTCTTGGAGATGTCTCATCCATAGGGCCGCCAGAAGCCAAAATCGACTTGAAGGCAGTTAACAACAACAGTTCACCTTAAGGTTGCCACAAGTTGGCAATGACTTGAAGAACAAGAAGCACAAGCTAGTAGCCAGACAGTATTTTGTTCAAATGCTTAGTAAGTAAACTGTTTCTGCTTCCACTTGCTGGCCTAGAAACACTAAGAACCTGAGATGATTGGCAAAAATGACACTTGTCACTTCTATTTTATTAAAAATACTGTAGAACAGAATCTTTATTACAGTAATAGACCAGCACAGATGAAAGGGGGGATACTCAATAAAATAAGGTAAAAACAATTTAAAAACAATATTTAAAATATACTTTTAGATTCCAATATAGCGAGACAAGATTGGTATTAGTCTGCTGTGGAGGTCATTGCCTGGTGAATTTTAACTGCAGCTACACAAAATCTGGCAACAGTTGTATCAGGCTTGATATCTGAAAGTGACAGAGAAGTATGAAATTGACTGGTGTGTCCTTAGTATTTATGCAATAAAGGTGAAATAAGGCCGATGAGGATGTCACTGTAGTATGAGCACTGAAGTTGTGCATGCTCTGTTGTCTCTATTTGGCCACAGTCTGTCTGAGAAGAGGATTTTCTTACATCATCCTTCAAGGAAAGCTGAGAGAAGCATGATATTGTGCCAAAGTAAAGGCTCTCTGGTGTTTAAGTACTTTGAGTTTAGCTAAGTATGCCATAGGTGGTGTCAAATATCTATTGGAGTCACTAGCAATAAAATTTGGGGGGCTAGCTAGATCTAGTTGTTGCTCTGTATTAACCACCCATTGTTTGACGGTTGCTTTAGCCTTAACATATTCCACGCTGAGCAAAATAAAAGCCCAGTGATGAAAATTTGTCATCACCATCTGTTTCCACATAGATGAAAATCATCGATCAGGTTTAATGGAGCAATGCGGGTGGGGAAGAAGGATAGTCTGAGCCAGTAACTGGGTATAGTCACCCACACTCTGGCCTCCATTTTAATAAAGGCTGACTCGGGTTTCAGAGTTGCATTAGGGACACATTTTGGAGCATGGAATGCGGATCTTAGAAACTTGGATTGCACAAGTTCTAATGGTGCAGAGTTGGGAAGGGGTCCCATTTGGAATCCATAAATCAGTTGTGTAACTGATTTGGCTTCAAAACGTTTGAGTGCCACCAGCATATAATGGTCATAAGAAATTGGAGGATGGCTGTTGAGCTCCTCTGTGTGTTACCAGCAGCATACTCCCTATGTACTTTTCTACTACCAGTAGTGTGAAAGATTACCCCCAAATATTTGAAACAGGAGACCTGTTCAAAATTGTGGCCATCTATATTCCAGTTATGCTTCT
Organism: Sceloporus occidentalis; assembly: GCA_023333645.1. Lineage (NCBI taxonomy): Eukaryota > Metazoa > Chordata > Lepidosauria > Squamata > Phrynosomatidae > Sceloporus > Sceloporus occidentalis. Next base: position 8,171,002 of record JALMGF010000004.1, on the reverse strand, counting down.
TGGACCTTTTAGCAAATGCCACGATTTTAATTTTTTAATATTTGAGTACTAGCTGATCCCTCTGCAGTACTGTGTTAGTGCTCTTGGTGCTCTTTTTAGACCAATGGGTGTTCTTGAAAATACTACTGCATCATCTGCATAAAGCAGAGCTGAGATATGCCTTCCCTCTCGTTTCAGAACATGGAGGTTTGTGTTGTTGAGTTGACCACCTTGTCGTTGATGTAAAAGTTGGACAAGAGTGGAGCTAGAATGCAACCTTGCTTTTACACCCTGTTCAGTGTCAATGGCATTGATGAAATGACCCTGGGGGTTACATCTTTCTTTGAGTGAGGTCCCTTCATGCAGCATACGAATTAGGAGCCTTCTTGATTCTCAGTTGAGCTACAAGGTTCTTGATCTCTGTCTTTGTCACTGGTGTCCACCTTGGGAGATTCTCTATAATTTGGTTTGCAGATCCATTTTCTACATAAATATCCTTATAAAGTGCTTGAAAGTGTTCCTCTCAGATCCTTTGGGGATGTGACCATCCATGGTAACTGGTGCATTACTTTGGGAACTTGATGTACTGTATATATTCATGTATAAGTCTAGAAATTTTAGTTAAAAAATTTACCCCAAAAACATGAGTCGACTTATCAGTGAATCAATATAAGTACTTTACTTTATCTCTTATTTTAAAAAGGAATCATCCCCTGGTGATAGGCAAGAATGTAATCTGTCCTTGAAGCATTGACCCCAATCTATTCACTCATCCATTCAGCCTTTAGTATGAGCTCAAACATGCTTGCTGGAATTTTGTAAGTTTTTTGGCATTGTTTTCCTTTGTTTCATCCTTTAGATCCTTTGTTATATGCCTCTAAATTTTGCCCTCGACTTATCCACGAGTCATGGCAAAATCCGTAATTTTGGCCCCAAAACATGCTCTCAATTTATACATGAAGTTGACTAATAGTCGAGTATATACGGTAATATGCCAGAATAAAGCTAAATTAATGAATTTGACTGCCTGAATAAGTTGTGCCCAATTGTTTTTCATGGTTTTTTTTTATTGCACACCAGCATTTTTTGTAGCCTCTCTTTTGCTGGAGATGTTTTGTCACAGCTTCTGACATAGCATTGGCTACATAGCCCTGGTAAGTGGTAATGAGAGATTTTTTAGCATTAACACATTCCTTGTCAAACAGTTTTTAATGATGGTGTTGTTGCCTCAAGTGTGTACTATTTTGCTGGTTTACATATTGGAATAGCACTTGGATAAGATTATTGTAATTCTTCAAAAGGATTCGGAGGACTTCATCAGAGGCTCGTTCCAAAGACACTGAAGGCGATCTGTGGCCAATACTTCACTTATTGTTTGATTTAGTTGGAGGTCCATTTAGCTCACTGATAAGTCCTTCCTGATAGCATTAAAGAGAGTTGGTTACAGTCCTTGTTATGTGTCTCCTGAGTGAAACTGCTTAGTTGTAGCTGAATTGGAAGATTACTTTCAAACCTAGGCATAACTTCTAGATCCTTGGTATAGGGGAGAAGGTCCCTGGAAATGATTATATAGTCAGTGGCACTCATTCTGGACCCAGAAAGATAAGTGGATTTAGCTGGACAGTCACTTTTCAGAAACACCATTTAGGATACAAAGGTTTAATCTGAAGACTGATTGAGCCAGACATAGGCCTGCGAACTTTGATTTCTTGTCTTTTGAGCATCGGATGAGGTGAATTTCATCATCCTCGAGGTTAGAGAGGGGTGTACAGGTTATGGTCATTGGGGCCCAGTCTAGCATTCAAATCTCCCCCAGGATAACAAGTGCATTTGGATTCTGAAATATGAGCTTAGCAGTGTATGATTCCAGTTCAGCCCACAGGTTTCTGATTTGAGATTTCTTCTTCATTGGAGGCATGCAGACATTATCAGCAGAGTGCAGTGGTTAAATTGGATTAGCACTGCCATGGTATCTGTTTTAAATGTGAGAAGAGCACATAGAGTGGTAGGAACCAGGCCTCTGAGGCTTTATCTTGCTCTTCCACGCTTTCTCCCAGACTCCGCTACACCTGAAAATGTGTAAAAACCATTCAATACCAGATCATTAGCAATCCATGGCCTGTTACAGACTGCCAAAATAAAGCTGCTTCGGGTCTCTTTGGACGTATGCTGTTTAAATGGTGCATGCACCCTAAGAATCCAGAAGCTGCACCAAAGCTGCACTCCAGTGCTTAGGAATGGAGTGTGGCTTTGGCATGACCTCCGGACTCTTAGGACCCATGCATCATTTAAATAGCATACCTCCAAAGAGACCCGAAGCAGCTGTAACAGGCCCATGTTTCTTGGACCAGTATCATATTGTTCAAGGAAGACAGTGAAAAGGGGATCTCTTTTAGATGTATACCACCCAGCGATGTTCCATCTCATAAGGGCAACCTTATGCTGGTCAGGTGAATGTCAAGTGGTTGCAATACAGGCTAAAGGCTAGATGGGTGATTCTCCCAGTGGTAGTTAGCTCACATTAGCCAATTGCTGGGATAACTGTAGCAGTGTCTTTCTCTCTGGATAGTGGTATAGCACATCACATTCTCACTCTTCTTGCTCCATCTATTCTGATATCAACCAGTTGAGCATGGGCAACAAAATGAGGATCAGAAGCAAGCAAAGATCTCATTTCTTTGGCATGGGGAACATCCTTTGGCTTATGTGGGATATGAGATGTTACAAGTGGTGGTCAGAGCTGTCTTTTCTATAGGCAGGGTTTACACAGGTTTGAGACCCCTGGAATTTAATTGTAGGTGAGGCTTCAACATCTGTACAAGTCATTTTAAGAGGGTTGTTTGTTACTTGGGATTTCATGGCTCCCATGAGTGCTGGTAGAGAGTCATCACTTTCTCTGTATCGAGGAAATCTGAGTGATGTACTGACAGTTTCATGCAAGTCTGTGTGGACTTATAAAGTTTGTTAGGGATAGATGCCTGATTAAAAGTCAAAAATATGTGTTTGGTTGCTCTGAGGCTGGGTAAATAGTGGTAGTCTTTGAAATCAATTTCTCTGATGTGGCAGTTTAACTGCTGGGAAAGGAATCTTGTAATTGATTTCTGGGTATTCCAGATATGTGCCTTGTGATAAATTTCTAAGAGAAGTTGATTTCTCTGTAATACACAGGAATATTTGGCTAGCTCTGAGTGTCCTGAAGAAACTGAGCAATCTTCCTCCATGTGATCAAAATCAGCTGCCTTTTTAACCTCCTGTTTGTCATGAGGGTTTTCCATATGAAAGGCTTGTTGGGATTTCTCTATCTTGTTTGCAATATCATTTAGTATCTGCAAAATAAGAATCAATGTTTCTTCAGACAAAAGGCAGATGTCACAGAAGAGCTGACCATTATTACTGCCAGTGAATTCTGGAAGTTGATCTCCATTATCTTTGTTTTCTTTATTTTCTCCCTGTCCCTGTAAGTAGTTTATATTTGGACTTTGAAAAATTGAAGAGGCTGTCTTACTTAATTCATATTTCTGTAATGATTTAGGGAGTAGAGAAGGAGCTGTACTTACAGATCTGTTATTCACGAGTTGCGTTGTCTCTGTCGCTGAAAAAGTGAGTCGGTTCTCATCTGTTTCTCTGCTTTGAAGGATTCCTGGTATTCAGTATTGATAGGGCTCATCCAGCTTCTTCTTCTTCTTCTTTTTTTTAACTTTTGGTGGCATTTTAAGTTGTATGGAGGTGATAAAGCCAGATAATGTTGGGAGGCTAATTCATCAGTGTTAGTCTGTAGCTATCTTGCCTTCCCCTTCACTATTTTATTACAATAATTAATTTAATCTAATTTAAACATATTAAATTGCTTTGTAAAAGAACTCATGTTGTATTATGATGCCCCATGTTGCATTCTTAAACTTATTCCTCTCTGTGTGCCTTCTGTGGAACAACCCAACACTTCTGTATTACGTATGCAGGTCACTCCTCTGAATGCAAGACCAGGTCCAATGGGTACCACCATAGGAGGCATGTATATGTCTCATGTTGCCCGTACAGAGGAGATGATTAGAACCTGAGGCTGCAGCTCGTGTATCTAGTTAGCTGGGATAAAAGTCCATCAAGGACAATATGCATAGGCTTGCACTATAGATATACAATACATAGTATTATGCATTGGCAGATATCCAAAGAGCACATTTCAAACATATTGAAATCTTAAGTCACTTGAAATATAGGGTGTGCAGCTTTTACTAACTAACAACAGTCTTGTGGCTGATACAGAATTTTGCTCACCAGAAGGCTGATAGCTAATATTAAAACTAAAAAAATGAAATGAATTCTATAAATGTTATTCCAACAACTGGCTAGTCAGTGAAAAATACATTATTTAATTTTCCAGTTGCATAGAAATATAATATAAATCACTGCATAGTACACCAGTTTTCTAACCTTGTAAATAAAGTCAGTTCACTGTTGTCCTTCCTTTTTAAAAATATTGTGCTTCCTTCTGAAAACTATACCAAACTAGTAATGAAAGCAATATGTTTTTATTCTAAATGGAGTTGATATTCCATCAGTAACATATTAATTCTTACAATTTTAAACCTTCCTCCCTTCTTAATTTTCTTTCAAGTAGATAAGGAAGCATTGTTTCCCATTTTGTAAAACCATGCCTATTGTTTCTGTTCCAAAAATTGTTAATACAAGAATCTGAGGAAATTGTTTCTGATGAATAATTAATAATAGTTCTTCAGACATGGGCAACATGCCTAGAAAATGAATGAAAGAGTGCATTATTAAATTGAAATACTAAATAAAATAACTGAATTAAAAGTGATAATGTAAGCTCTGAAGTAAATGTTTGGTAGCTGTACTTGATTTAACCTGTTTTCATCATCCGTTCATATGCTTAAATACAATTGCTCAGTGTTAAATAAATGCTTGAATGATATTACAAATAGTTAGAAAATTTGCATATACATTTTGGAATATGAACAAATTAAAACTTCATTTCATTTGGATTTGATTACATACAGATTGTTTCCAATATTCATTATTCCTATTGTCTTTCTTTGGAAGGATTTTAAATTCTAATTTACATACCACACATCATCCTTCACTGGACTTCCTGATGAGGCAGATTCTAAGACTTCTTCATTTATACAGAAAGGCTTATAAATTAGAATTGTGGTGCAGCCCTTCTGCTATAGATTCTTACACTGTGCATTCTTGTGGAGGGGTGTGTGAAGCAGTACTCCTTTTATCAGCTCAGCTCCAGGAATATGCTTACATGGTTAATAAGCATGTCTAAGACAGCTTGTTGGTTGTAACTAGTCACAAAAATTATTTTTCAGTATTGGTATCTATACCACCACCACCCCTAGACAGGTATAAATAGGAAAGTAAAATCATGCATACATATCCCAACAATTATTTGTTTTATTTTTTTATTTTTGCCCTTTCACATGACATGGTCCTCAAAGTTAGACTGACTATTGTAAAACACTGTGGCTATGATCAAAAGGAATGCATGCGGTGTTTGACAGGCATGTAGTGTTGCGGAGGCAGGTGGAGGCCTTTTAGTCCCTCCTGCTTTCCTATCCTTTTCTCCCTGAAAAGGCATCAGATCTCAGAGAACCTTCTGTATTACTTGACATATGATTAAAACCTGCCCATAACATTTATTAGTGGTGGGAAATAATCTTGTGGATCAAGTAGATTTCATCGGACTTTTTTTTAAATGCAGCTTTCTTCATCATTTAATTTTTCGTGCAGATATGTGTAAGAGGAAATACACATCATTTTTAGGTCTAAGGCTTTCACTGTTATAAGATAATCTCTTTTACCTTCTTAATGTTCCTAAATAGCCTTGATGAACATATGTATTATGTAACTGAGACCGATATTGATAGAGAACTGGAAGCTATCAGAGTCAGATGCGGACTGTGTTACATGGCTCATGTCTTGTCCTTTGTGATTGTATTTTATGTATAACAATTGCATTTTATCCTTTTATCTCTTTTATCTCTTTTGCTATTCATAGCTGTAGTGCAATCTAAAAGTTTTTACAATTAGAGCTTAATATTGGTTTTTGTGATTGCTATTGTATTTGCTGGTCAATGACCGAATAAACTTTATTACATTATATATGTATTCAGTATTGAACCATAACGATTTTCCCAAAATGTTTTCTGTTGTTTCAGATGACTACAGTGGAACCTTATTATACGCGGGGGATCCGTTCCGGATCCCTCCGCGTATAAAAAAATCCGCCTATGCTTGAACCCCATTGTTTCCAATGGGGCTCGTGAGCAGCGGCGCGGCGGCGCGTACCCATTCAATTGAATAGGACGCTCCGCCCCACGCGCGCCGGTGGCTTTGAGCGCCTATGCTCAAAGCCGCCTATAAAAAGACCGCGTATGCGGAGGCTCCACTGTATAAACTATTTATTTATTCTTTCCTTTATTACTAAATACTTCCCATATACTATTTCAGTAATCTTCATTTGCTCTGTGTAATAATCCCCATATTGCAGTTTGGAGTCTATGGGTAAGAAATGATGGCCATCATTTTTGTTGTTAACTGCCCTCGAGTTAATCTTGACCCACGGCAGCCCTGTGGATGAGGCATTTCCAAAAAAACCTTGTCCTCCACTGCTCTGCTGAGTTCCTGTAAACTCATTCCCGGTACCTCCTTAATACAGTCCATCCATCTAGCATGCAGCCTTCCTCTCTTTCTACTTCAGCCCACCTTTCCCAGCATTATTGGTTTTTCCAATTAGTTTTACTTTCTCATAATGTGTCCGAAGTATGACAGCCTCATCTTGGTTTCCAGGGAGATTTCTGGCTTGATCTGCTCTAGGACCCTTTGTTTGTCTTTTTGGCTGTCCATAGAATCCTCAGCGCTGTTCTCCAGCATCACATCTCAAATGAATAGATTTTTGTTCCTATCTTGTTTCTTAACTGCCCAGCTCTCAAATTCATGCATGTAATAGGGAATACGATGGCTTGTATGATTCTAACTTTTGTGCCCAATTGTTTATCATTGTATAGGCTCTTTTCTAGTTCTTTCATAGCCACCCTTCTAATTCTTAATCTGCTTCTGATTTCCTGGCTGCAGTCCCTGTTCCTATCAATGTTTGATTCCAGGTATGAGAACTCTTTTACTATTTCTATTTCTTCATTGTCTAGGTTGAATTGGTGTAAATTCTCCATGGTCATTATTTTTGTTTTCTTTATGTTCAACAGTATGCCTGCCTCTGCACTTTTTTCCTTGATCTTCCTCAGTAATTGTTCCAGGTCTATGAGGCTTTCTGCTAGTATTATGGCATTGTCTGTATCTTAGATTGTTGATATTCCTTTCTCCTATTTCCACTCCTCCTTTATCTGTATCCAAGCCTGCTTTTCTTACAATATGTTCTGCATATAAGTTGAGCAGGTAGGGTGATAAGATGTAGCCTTGTCTGACTCATTTGCCAATTGGGAACCATTCCGTGTCTCCATGTTATGTTCTGACAGTAGCCTCGTGTCCTGAGTTCCTCATCAGGACTATCACTTCCATCTTATAGCAAATAAAATAAACTTCACTTTTGACTGAAATATATATGTTAATGTATGTTCAGGCCTAAGCATACTGGCTTTACAGAACTTTTTGAGGCTGAACTCTTAGTCTCACTGTGATAAATTTCCATTGATATTTTTGCAAAACGTCTTCTCCCACAGGTGAATAGCTGATATGAACACTGTGCTCGCATGAGTATGGCTACTATCTAGGTGCAGTTCTCCATTGCACTGAGGAAATGATCACCTCCATCTGTGAGAGTGTATCACTAATACAATTTCTGTTGTAGGAAAATCTTAACTCCCATTTTTGTATTTCCAGCATTTGAGAGATTAACCGCTGGCCTGGATTAAGGCTTTTGGAAGTAAACAAGCAATACATTCTCAAGGCAGAATTGGCAGCTCTCTTGTCTGGAAAAAGGAAACCATGGGGGCAGGGTTCCCCACAGAAAAAAGAAATGACTCTTGCTGGATAACAGAGCATGTACCATGGCAGGCAGTTTACCAGCAATGGTACACATGTGTTAGCCATTATTTAACAAGGCATGAAATCAAATTCTTCACTTTAAAATGTGTTGATTTCAGTAGTTCTCCTAAAGAAATCTTGCTTGAATTTGTTCATATTCATGACACATTTAAAATTTACTACTTATAAACTGATGTGTTGATAGCAATACAGTACCTATATAGGGAGAAAGTGATAAAAGTTTACGATTTCAGTATATATTGTTTTCTGTTCAGTTCAGTTTGAGGTAATCTGAAGCAGGTGGTAAAGACAGACAGACAGGGAATTCCGGTTTGTTTTAGAATTGCCATGTCTGGGAGAAAATAAAAATAGTGTTTTAACCATTTTTTCACTAGCTTCACTGCTGGGTCATTGCCCTATTACAAGCAATATTTGGAATTCCTTGTAGTTTCAAAAGTAGTTGATTGTATTGGTGGGGTCTGTGGTATTAAAATCATTCTAAAATCACTTGGGTACATGTGACAAATGTAATTGTTCTTTGGGATTTTGACCAATACCTGAACCCCTAGTACTTTTTTAAAGTATTGCCAGTTTGAAAGGTTCTTTGTTGAATATAACGCAAAACATTCACTTTAATGAATGGGCTCTGCATAATTATAATATATTTGTACTTCCTATTGCTATAATATACAATATATGCTATAATAATATATGCTATAATATATCAAAATGTGCTTCTTGGGGCCAGGGCAGCCATACCAGCTGCCCCTGCGGCCTCAATCCGATGCTTTTCCAGGCCATGGAGAAGCGGCAAAATGCTGCTTCCCCATGGCCTAGAAAAGGGGTGTCCTTGGGGCTTCATGCCCCTGGACACCCCGTGAGCCAAAGCCATGGGAGAAAGGGGCCACTCCATTTTGGAGCTTCTTCTAGTGCTGCAGCCAGTCCGCTGTAAGCGGCCTTGGGTGGCACGAAACATCACGTCCGTACCACACCATTTGGATGTGGCACATGCGTGACGTCATAATGGTAGCGCCCGTGTACACAGGGTGCCGCCATTATGCCACTGCTGGCACATACTAGGGTTAGGAAGCATGTACATGGTGCGCGCTCCCTAACCCTAATACTGGCGCTGGTACACCGCTTTTTGGTGGTCTGTACCGCGCCAAAATTTACCAAACACTTACGTTCCGTCTGTACCAAGCATGCTTAGCATCAAGTTCTAAACTAGCTTCAGTGAGAATTATTGTTATTGTTACTGTTATTTGTATCCCGCCTCCTTCCCAGGTTTGGAGCTCAAGGCAACTTACAGTTTAAAAGAGCTATACAGTTAAGTACATGCAAAAAGTGAACATTAAAACAGAATTAAACCAAAGAAATGATGCTGAAAAAATGAAATGTATTTAAAATACCTCATGGGCCTGCTTCAGTGCTTCTTATGTTAATTACTTTAAATTGTAAATTATTTTTATAAGCAAATAATAATAATAATATTTGATAATTCAGGGGAATGCTGTGAATGTACAGTATATCTTCATTTCAGTAAGAATTTTGGCACGGTTCCCCATGACCGGTTTTTAGACAAATTGAAAAAAAATGAGGGCTAGTTTCTCAGGCTACCTGATGTTGGGAATAGTATGTTCTTTCCCCCAATGTGCCATGGACTGGTGCCATATTTATATCTATTAGCTACAATTCTTTATTGCCTATACATTTTCCAGGGACCACCAGCAGATGCCTTCTATACCAGCACTGATCTGTGTACCAGCAACTTGAGCAGTAGTAGGCTGGACAGGACTAATATTGGATGGATTTTAAACTATTTGACAGACTGAACCCAAGGAGTGCTCATCAATATTTACTGTTCATCATGGAAAGAAGTTACTTGGGTACCTTAGGTTTCTGTCCTGGGCCCAGTATTGTTCAAAAACAATTGCAGTCAATGGGTATAAATATGGTACTGGTCACTGGCAAATTAGGAGAAAAAATGACCAGTTCCCCACATTAGATATCCTGAAAAACACTGCCCCAAATGGCAGAATCAACATTCAAAATGACCTTAACAGATTGGAGAGTTGGGTGAAAACTAAAAAAACAACTGACAGGGACAAATGTAAGGCAAAAAAAATTAAAATGCATTAATTGTGATGGGCTTGACATCAGTATGTGTGAAAAGGAGAAAGTGGTCTTAATAGACCCAAGCCAGACATGAATCAGCAGTGCAATATGATGGCCAAAAAGCCAATGCTGTTTTAGGCTGCATCAACAGAACTATAGTTCTAGATTGAGGGATGTTATGGTAACACTCTATTCTTCTTTGAGCATCATCTAGAACTCTGTCTAATTCTGGGCATCACAGTTCAAGAAGGATATTAACAAGCTGTAATGTGTCTAATGGAGGGTGACCTAGATAGTTGAATGTCTGGAAATCAAGCACGGTGAGGAACAACTTAGGGAATTGGGTATGTTTAGCTGGGAGAAAAGGAGATTGAGAAGTGGTATGATAGCCATCTTTAAATATGTAAAATTACATCTAAATATTAGTAGGACCCTCCTAGTAAGGGTTACTTGAGAATGGAATGGACTGCCTCAGAGAGTAGTGGACTATCCTTTATTAGAGTATTCAGGAGTACTTCAGCTATGTATTCCTGCATGACAGAGTTTTGGATTAGACTGCCCTTCGAATCCTTTCCAACTCTGCGATCTGAATGATTAAAAAGGAATTAAAAGTGAAGTAATCAGTGTCACAAAAACAAGCATGAAGCCAAGCTAGTTTGATCTAGTTTGAAGGCGGCTTCTGCCCATATTCACTGATTGTGTTCAGAATGCTGTGTGATCTGAAGCCTTGCTTTGTAAGGTTTTCCAGCTGTGAGGAGTCTCCTCTGTTCAGCTGAACATGTTTAGAAATCCCTTCCAGACCTTCCTGTTCAACAGGAAGGTCTTGCTAACTCACATAGGAACTTATTGTATCCCCTTATACAAATTAGAATTTCATGGTAAGGTATGAGTCCTGAGAAGGGGGCTTTTTTGTTTGTTTGTTCTAGATGGTGTTTGGAGAATATTTCTGAAATTACTGAGCTGATATAATCCAGCTCTATAGTTTTTAACAGGTGCCATAATGTAACAAAATTAAGAATACCGATTAAAAGGGAAAACCAGCATTGGTGTGAATTTCAGAACCGGGTAAAAAGAAAATGCTACTTCTCTTCTTTGAGCATGTTGTCTTCCAAGATGTAATAGATCCTACTCAGATTGCATCCTTATTTATTTCTCATTTTAAAATACCCATACCAAAGTAATGTTATTTTCCTCAAGTTCTCAACACTTCCATGGCTCAATGATAAAGTTTCATCAGCATCATTAACCCACAGAGTTCAAATGGTCCCTTTTGTTTCTCTTTGTCTTGCAGGTATCAAAGATTTGAAAAAGCATTTCTACTTGCTCTTGATATAGGTGCCCATGATTTGTTTATGGTAAGTTATTTCTGAAGAATTTTCAGTATATTACTTTGCTGCCATAGGATGGATTGAGTCAGTAATTTGCACTCCCAGTTGATTTTGTGAGTTTTCTCTGATGGGTCGGTATCAAGGGGTAATTTTATTGCTTGCAATCAACAGATTCTAGACTCAAGCAGTAAGAAGGAATGATCTACAATGGCCTTTCACAGCATCACATTAGCACATAATAATCAGCAGTTGCCATGGTAAATACGGTGGTGTAAGCGCTACTCAAAGTACAGGGCCCTGCACTGGCTGCCAGTCCCTGGCAAGTTTCCAGAAAAGAAACAACTGTAGCCAATGGGCACAAATATGGTTATCAGTCCCTTTCATACAGTCCCCAAACTCAGACAGTCAGAGGTGCCCTGGTGGAGCAATGGTTAAATGTCTGTGCTGCAGCACTCACTCACAAACCACAAGGTTGTCAGTCCGATACCAGCCAGGCACTCAGGGTCAACTCAGCCTAGCATCCTTCTGAGGTTGCTAAAATGAATACCCAGCTTGTTTGCGGCAATGAGCTTACACATTGTAGACCGCTTAGGGAGTGCTTGATAAGCGGTATAGAAATGTACTTACCATTGCTATTGCTGTCGCTATAATGGGCGCTCACATTATCTGGGCAACTCTGTTGAGGGCTGTAGTCTCCCCTCCAACTAAACAAAGGGTTAATAATGATGTTACATTTATTAGGACAGTGTCATGGAGGAGTCATGCGAGACAATTGCCAACAGGGTAACCACTTGGGCAGAGTGCACATCTTCAAAATGCTTCTCAAGAGAGGTTATAGAAAACTTGAGTTATCACTAGTGTGAGAGAGAGAAGACAAAGAGAGACAAAGGATTTAGGCTCCTGTCCCACCTAACGGAAGTTTGGTTGAGGCTGGACAAAGGAGTCCAAACTCCCCATTAACATCGACGATTCAGACTCCATTGATACCGTGAGAAGAATAAGACATGTCTAGATAGGTCCAGGTTGTCCAGTCGTGTACGACTGTAGGGAGCGGTGCCCATCTCTGTTCCTAAGCCGAAGAGCCAGCATTGTCAGAGACTACTGTGTGGGTCATGTTGCCAACATGATTGCACAGAATGTTGTTTACCTTACCACCGAAGTGGTACCTCTGTATCTACTTGTATTGGCATGCTTTCAGACTAGTGATGGGAGCTCACCCCATCACACAGCACCTGTGCTTCAAACTACCAACCTGCCATTCTTGCAATCAACAGAGTCAGCGTCTTAACCACTTGAGCCACCGTGTCCCATTAGGACATGACTAGATAACTGTATTTCTTTTAATGTCAGCTAAATGTGACCTAAACTGTTTGCATAAGTATTCTTAGTTAATGCCTGATGGGAATTGCCTTCATATAAAAGACACGTGTTGGCCAGTGTAGACTGCTTGCTTAAAATAAAGCTTTCCTTTAAAGATCTCATTTTCTCCACACTTTTCACATGCCATGCTCAGTGTGTGCATGTGCATGGATATAAGATTCTCATCTCTCATGAGGAAAGATGAAGGAAAGCCTCTGCATAGTCAGTGATTTAAAAAATAAATAAAAAGCAAGTCCCTCAGTAACTGTCCACTGAGTTACTGGGCTGAGTGGGTTAAAATCAGTAGATGGTGGCAGATGACCTCAAGGAGTCCCTCTCCTACTCAGGAGCAGGAAGGGGATCCCATTGCAGAACTACTGGTATAAAAGACCTCCAGTAGTATGGCTCTACAGTTTTTCCTTACTCGTAGTAGTGTGAGTGGTACTCTAACTAAAATTTGATCTTACGCCTCCCAGAAGGAGTCCCTGCCCTAATTCTTGAGCAATCCTACTCTACCATCGAGAGCTAGCATAGTGTAGGATTTGAATGTTGGACTATGACTCTGGAGACCAGGGTTCAAATCCCCACTCAACCATGTAAACCACTGGGTGACCTTGGGCAAGTCACATTCTCTCAGCCTCAGAAAGACAATGGCAAACCCTGTGGGGCTCAGAATAGGGTTGACATAAGTTGGAAACTACTTGACAGCATGCAACAACAACAGCCTACCATCATCAACACATTCAAATATGGATGATTTTATTTTATAACAGTTATTGTGGTTCCTTTGGGCCAATAAAGCACAGAATATATGTTCTCTGATGTGCTATATATACATAGCTAAGCAGGATCAAGCCTGATTAGTTCTCAGATGGGGGGCTACCAAGAAAAACAAGGTTCATTAGGTTATATGTCAGAGGAAGGCAATGACAAACCACTTCTGAATACTCCTTGCCTAATGAAATTATGATATTCATGGGGTTACCATAAGTCAACAGGTAATTTGAAGTCAGTGAAGATATAAAGTGCCTGGTAGCACTTGATCTTTTGGGTATATCTAGACAACTAACATAATTACTGATTTGATAATTGATTAACTTTTATGGCTTCCTCTTAAAGAATCCTACAGTTTATTTTTTGATTATGGTGCTGTTGGAGATCTCTTATAGAGTTTTTTCTCTTAGCATTCCCTGGAAAACGGGAATCTGATGAATCAGTTAAGTCCATGGAATATACAAGACCTACGAGTGTCTCGTTCAGCAAGAACACATTATTTTTGTCTTGAAGTCTGCTAATACAAACTTGATCAGCAGCTGTCTATTGGAATCCCTTTCAATGTGTAGCCTGACATAGTTTGGGGATTGAGCATGCCCTGGTTGTTTTGGTGGATAACCTTGTTTGGAGGATGGATAGAGCCAGGAATAATCAAGTTGATTCTCCTTGGATCTCTCGGTAGTATTTGATATGCTCTATGCACTCATGTATAAGTCTAGAAATTTTAGTTAAAAAAATGGACCCAAAAAACCTGGGCCAACGAATCTATGGGTCAATGTAAGTATTGTACCTTATATCATATCAAAAAAGGAAATGCCCCCTTCTCTGAGTGGGAAAAGGCAAGAACTTAGTCTGGGAAAGCAAAAAAGAAGTAGTGACCCCTGCTACTCTGTCCAACATGGTGTCACTTCTAGCCTTTTTGAGTGCCTGGTTGGGAAAATCATAGTTGTAGCAGGTTTTTGGCACTTTTCCTCAAAAAGACTCCAAGAGAATAAAGGGGGTTGATGCTTCTTTTAGGTTCTCCTGGAGCAGAGTAAGCTTTCACCACTCTACTCAGAAAAGGGAATAGCTTTTTTGATAAGAGTTAATACTGCACCTTACCATTTGTCTTTACATCCTTTTTGACATGTGCACATTTTCTTAGCCTCACCCAAGCCTGGTCAACTCCCCCACACATTGCACAGCCACTATTTACCATAGGTCCCTCCTCATCTATCCAGTCTTTAGGGTGTGCAAAATCTTTATACCTTCCAGAATTTAGTAAGTTCTTTGGCATCATCTTTCTTTGCTTAGTCCCTTAGTCTTTGCCCCTAGGTTTTATCTTTGACTTTTCCATGGGTCATATCAAAATTCATAATTTTGCCCCCCAAACCTGCCCTTGACTTATACAAAAGGTTAACGTTTACCCGAGTATGTACAGTAGTCAACTACTACATTCTTCTCAAAAGCTTTTCCCAGCTATGTGTAGCAGGCACTATTTTGTATGGATCTACCCTTTCACAAGGGGTAAGTAAAAGCTGCTGCTATGAGACTGGTGCTCCACCTTTGGCTTTTGGTCGCATCTATTCATGTCATCCAGATAGAATGCTCTAATGTGCTATATATCAGGAAACAATTGAAAAAAGGAAACATAATGGAACTGCCACTGTTAAGCTGTTTGGAGCTGACTTTTTCAAAGTTTATTGGCTCTCACTTGGTTCTTAGTCCAATATAGAGTAACTGATTTGAGCCCAGTACAGAGAGATTGAAATAGTTTGGGACCATATGCCAAGGGTCTTTATCTCCCATATGAACCTACCTGTATATACTGTTTATCTTGCTGCTGTCTGAAGTACAGTGCTTGGTTTTGTCAATTACAGTGTTCTTCATAATGTCAGTTGGTCCACAGGTGTTTGTGGCTTGCTTGACTCCCTCAGTGTTGAGGTTCACAGTATTGAAATGATTATGAAGCTAAGAGATTTCTTTTCTTTTAGTAATTCCATTTTGATGTAGTTTCTACTCTGGATTGATAGTGTTGTATTTTAATGTTCTATTATTGATTTTATTTGTTATTATGAGACATTTGTGGCTTCTGTTGAATGGAAAAACTAGGTACAAATATTTGAGGTGAATAAATTGCAGCTTCTTTGAGGTCCTGAATAGTTTTGCAAAATATTTTCAGGAGCCTACTTGACAGGCTTTGAATCAACTAGCCTCAAGCTGAAGAAGATAATGGGGTCATTTTTGGAGGGTTCATGTTTATAAACTCAGATTTTTTTAAAGTGACACAATTAATATGCCTCAGAGGCTAAGAGCTATAATCCCTAGGTAGCAAGGCAAAATGCATCCAGTGGCAAGGTAGGGTAGGTTAAAGCCTACAGAAGAAAAAGCATTCAGGTTTGGGAAACTATCCATGTTTGTTACAGCCAGTCAAAGAGAGGAGTCTAGCACTCAGTTTGGCATAATATAGAGATGGTTTTTATTAAGTTCCTAGCCAGTGAAAAGGTTGGACCGGAAAGCATTCAGATCATGAGAGGAAAATATTGTATAATTTTAGTGCTTTCTGTTTTCTATTTATTATTTATTTATTTTAAATGCTAATATAGCATTTCTTGTTGCCAGAATTCCAAGGTGATGTATGAAATTCGTTAAAATAACAAAATAGACAGTTAAATAAAAAAGTCTCAACAAATTAGATGTTAAAAGGGGCAATTCTAGTCAGATACATTATTAACAGCTGCCAAAACTTGACCAGTATTGGCTTCTGTAGTACTACAGGGGAACAAATTTCAAAGGCAGTGTGCCACAACAAAAAATGCTTTTCCCCAGCTACTGCCAGATGAACCTGTGCCAACAAGGGCCCTTGGTCTATAAACCTCAGTGAACAAGCAGTAATACAGGAGAAGGCACTTTCTCCAGCAGTCTGGTCCCAAATTGTTAGGACTTTTATATGTTAATAACATCACCTGGCTCTACAATACTGGCAGCCAATGCAACGTTTTTGGACAGATGCAACATAAAATAGGCTGTCCCATACAATCTAATTCCCAGGTTCTGCAGTACGTGCAGTTTTCAGAGCAATCTCAAGAGAAAATGAAATGCATTGTGCGCCCAGCAGTTATTGTTGTGTGCCTTCAATTCATTTCTGGCTTAGGGCGACCCGAAGGTGAACCTATCATGGGGTTTTCTTGGCAAAATTTCTTCAGAGGAGGTTTGCCATTGCCTTTCCCTGAGTCTAAGAGCATATAAGCAGTACTTGAGAGGAAAAGTACTACCAGCTGACATACAGTCACCCAATTCAACTCTCTGTAACAGTTGTACAGAATAGGAACTAATCCATTTTCCTAGTCATTTTTTTTTCAGGGCATCCGAGTAGATATAGTCACTCAGTAGAACTGAAAGCCTTAAGAGCAGTTAAGGAAAGAAATGAATGTGACTGTGACTGCTGCCACGATGGCTCACATTTAGTACTCTGTCTTACATTTGCTGATCGAGCATCGAGTCCATTTTGTCTACTGAGAAATGGCCTGCTTTAAAGTTGTTGCTGCGTTTTGCCACAATGGCAGATAGAATTTCAAGATCTTGGTTGAGTGGCACTACAGTCCTCAGCTGGTGATTCTCACTAACTGTTTTTGGAATTGGAGCCCTGCATGCTCTGTTCCTGTTGAAAGAAACAGCAACTTTGGACTCCTCCTTGCAACTCCGTTGTCTACTAGGACTCAATCAGTTATATGTTGTTTGCTTCCTTAGCTCTATTGAGCCTTTTGAATTGCCTCGCCCCATGTTGGAAAAATTGACTTGCTTCTGGGCCCTGAATTTCACATGTGTCCACAGCTTTGAAATAGGTGTTCTAAGAGCTGGTCGACAAATGTTTCACTCCTTGACTCAGAATGGCTAATATTTAAGGATAAACAAGGAAGAACTTAAGATTTAGTAACTGCTTGCTAAGCTTTCTGAAGTATGTAGCAATATAAGCTGTCAGCTGCCTACATACCCTATCATTTCCATGTAGACACTGAAGTCCCCCAGAACTACTATCCTGGGCTTCTTGAATATCACCTCCAACAGCTCAGTCAGGGAAGGAGGGTAGGCCACCAATACAGCTGGACCTCGGTATCTGTGGGGTATCAGTTCCGGACCTCCCCCCCCCCCCCGATATGGATACCAAAAAATGTGGGACCTCAAGTCCCATTGTCCCTAATGGCAGCACGACATGCACATGCCTGGTGGTGTGACTACATGCTCAAACCACCATTAGGGACAATGGGGTTTGCTGTTTGCGGATGCTTAAATCCACAGATGGCAAGCCTGCAGATAACAAGGCCCCGTTGTACATTGCAAAATCTGTCTCTTGGCCCAACATTAGGTGACAACTTCCATAATCTATGCCAGAATGACAGGGTCTCTTGGAGATGGAGAAGGTATCCCTTATGGACTCTGAGGAGTTCCCTGATTCACAAGCTCTCTAGCCTGAGCTGGTACTGCCATGTTGATGACCCCATCCAAGTCAACTATTCAAGTCATTTAATATATGCCAGATTGCCTCTTCTCATCAGTGATCAAATCATGTGTGAAGAAGGTCATTTTGTACCAACCTGGCATTCAGTGTCAAGCATGAGCAATGGGAGAAGGACCAAATTGAGGGGACAGTCAGCATCCAAGGCTTCCATCTTTGAATAAAGACTATAGATTCTATATCCGTGAGAGGCATCAAGAATTCTAAAAGTAGCCCTTTCTTTAACAGATTTTTTTTAAAAAAAAATATATGTTCTGGCATATAATTTAAATTTATGAAGCCAGCATAAACTATTCATCACATTTCATATTTTAGATTTATCTGCCTGAAGCCAAATGTCAAAATAGGAAGAAAATATTAGCACTCTTACCTCCATCCTATACTATTTGCAACAGGAGCAAGATAAACCATTTCTTACAATCTTCAATATGCAAACTCCATAGGAAGCTCTTTTCTTATAAGATCTTGCAGCACAATAGGGCAGTGAGACCCAGTGGGTAAAGGCATTTGTGCATTCCCAGTCTCCCAGCACATTGTTTTCGATCTGCAGGCAATTTCATGTTTTTAAAAGAAAAACAATAGGGGGAAACCCTTTTGAGAGTCACGTATGCTCAACTCTTTTGCATAATGAAGACATTCTGTTTAAATTAAGCTTTGACACTAGAAGCTAATATCATTTATCCTATTAAGCTACTTGCCCTGCTAGTTTGATCTTCATATTTAAATTATATGTTAAATTGTACAATTACATTCTTCTTTTATAGGTTATGAAAATTCCTTTCTAATTATACAAAAAGAAATTGCATGAACCTTTTAATGCTTTTCAATGTACAGCTCTAATCATCTAGCTTACTCTATCTAATTAGAAAGATGTGTCTGCTGTGATAAACTTTCCTAACTAAGCAGGCTTCAAAAGAACATATTGAAAATGCTGTACTTCTGAGGAAGTAATTATATATGTTGTATTTATTTATATGTAAATGTCCTTGCTCTCCTCTTTATACTTTCTAAAAATTCAGCTTTCTCCTTCTCTATTGCTATAGAAGTCTCTTCTTTCTACATTTAGAAGCTAAAGATATGTGGAACTGATGGTAAAATCTTGTAGTGTTTATTCAGAAGTGAATCTCATTGATTGAGTCCTACAGAAATAGTCATAGGGCTGGAGCCTAATTCTCCAAAATGCAAAGGACTTAGATTTGAAGTGTTGAGTGGTACAGTTTCAAAATTCTCAAGTACTTTACTAGTTATTGAAACAGCTGTATCTTATCTGAGCTACATCTCTTTCAAACATGACTTCCCCCTCTATCTGCTGCTAAACCCTTCAGGCCATGCTCCTGCCATCTGTTTACTTTATTACAATAACAGCCTCTTCTTTTCTTTTTGTAATATCTTCCCACTGTGTACAACCTCACTCTTTAGTCTTGTTGGTGTCTCACTCAGCTTCAGGCTCCTGCCTCCAACTTCTAAAGCTTTCCTGGTTCTTTCTTTTCTTTCACCCTTCTCCTTCGGCATAAATTCCCTTGATGTTGCCATTTGGGCTTCTTTCTCCTTGCTATCTTTTACGAAACTGTGTTCTGTACCTGGACTGTATATTCAAAAAGCCAATGAGGATTCTTGCTTCATATTCTAGATGAAGTCAAGGACCAAATAGATCTAAAAAGGAGAAGATGGTCTCTCAGCCATAGAAATACCAATCTGACAAAGCTTGGAATTGACTTCTGGTTCTGCAGCTCCACCTCAAAGGCAGAAACAAGCAGCTTATAGCAAAAAGTTACATTTTTTTAAAGTTTTCTGATTTTGGATTTCCAGATTAAAGAAACCTGTATTTCTAATGACCATACTCTTAGATGTATTCAGTGTCACTTCTCATACAAGCAACTGACTGGAAAAAAATCGCTGGTGTACTAGTTATTGTATCTAGGTTGAGCATCCATTATGTAAAATGCTTGAGATGAGAAGTGTTCCATATTTTGAATTTTATCAGAATTGAAATATTTGCATGTACAGAATGAGATATCTTGGAGATAGGACCCAAATCTAAACATGAAATTTATTTGTGTTTCATATACACCTTATACACATATCCTGAAGGTAATGTTATACAATATTTTTAATATGTTTGTGTGTGTAATAAAGTTTGTATACACTGAAGCATCAGAAAGCAAAAGTGTCACTATTTCGGCCACCCATGAAAAAAGTTTTAAGCATTTCAGATGTCGGATATTTTGATAAGGATATGCAACCACCCCGTGTGTGTGTGTTTGTACCATGTTACTAAAAAGTTATACTAACCTCTTAATGTGTTCATGCAGTTGAGGATTGTGTCCTTCAATATAATATTATAATAACAATCATATAATTCTCTGAAAAATATCACGTCAGATATAAATAAGACAATGGCTATTAATTCCTTTGAAGTTCAAATACCACAGGAAAGGACATATCATGATAAATGCCACCTACTTTTATTGAGTAGCAACTAATCCTATGTACGACAGCAAGGATCAAGCAATATTAAAGTTGTTGGTTTAAATCCTTTTGTAGTGTGTTGCAGCTTTCAACTGCTGACAATTCAAAAGGGCACCCACTCTACTTCTAGGGGGAGGGCAGACCCAAAGAACAGACACTTTAATAAAAGTGTCAAATCTTTAGTGTTGTAAAGTAACAGTAAAGAAGAAGAAAATTCTGAACAGTACATGGAATTTTGCCCAGAAATATGTCATAAAGATAGTTGTACATCAGGTGCCTGTCAGATGCTGTGAAAATATTGAGATGATTTAAGTTGACAAAAACAGATTATTAAAAACAACAATATACAAATCAGAATACTAGGAGATTTCACTATTTTCCATGTTACCAATTGCTTGACATGCTATATTTTTTATTTGTCTTATTTCATATACAAAATTACACACATATTTTACAATAAAATACTCATTTCGTAATATAATTTAGTAACATGCTCAAAAGTCTCTTTTTTCAAAGCGCTTTGTACATTTATGAAAACACTCAAACACATATTTAACTTTTAGAGGCAGAAAATCCTTAGTTAATATAAGCTATATAACTGCAGGGGAATTATTAGCAGTAGTGTCACTGGAGGAGTGCTGGCTGCACCAGGTGACACCCAGTTGGCCTCCTGCACTGGCAGGTGCTCCTTAGGGACTGTACGGGTGCTTTTCAGGCCTGTGTGGGCACCCCTTGGCCCCAGGTGCCCGTGTGGGTGTGCTTTTGGCCTTCACGGCTGCTCACATGTTTCCCCCCGCCACACCCAGAAGTCCTGTTCCAGAAGTCCCGTCCACAGAGGTCCCACCCCCCCCCCCCCACTGGATGACACCCATTGCAATATTGCTACTGGTTATTAGTGCTTCAGTTTGTGTTTCAGAAAAGATAAATATATATTTATTTCAAAGTAGTTTTGTGACTTGCAAATATTATATAAAATTTAATTATTAGTGGTCTAAATCCATAATTAGACACACATGTAGCTGATGTGTGTCAACTAGAGTACACCCATTGATTCAGTAGGATTTTGCAGTTGTTTGTTGTTAACTGCACGTTAACCCATGGCGATCCTGTGCATAAGACACCTCCAAGACTCCCTATCCTCAACTGTTCTGCTTAGATCCTGCAAATTCAACCCCATGACTGCTATGATTAAGTCCAGCTATCTGGCATGTGGTCTTCCTCTCTTTTTTTCCACTTTCTACCTTTCCTAACATGGGTGTCTTTTCTAATGAGTCATCCTTTCTCATGATGTGGCCAAAGTATGACAGGGTCACTTTCATCCTCTTAGCTTCCAGGGAGAGTTCAGGCTTGATCTCTACTAGGACCTATTTGTTTCTCTTTTTCACTATCCGTGATATCCTCAACACTCTTCTCCAGCACCACATCTCAGACAAGTTGATTTTCTTCTTATCCGCTTTCTTCACTGTCCAGTTTTCACTTCTGTACATAGTGATGAAGAATAAAATGGCTTGGATAATTCTAACTTTAGTGTTCAATTGAATACACTTTAGGATTTTGTGTAGTTCTTTCAGCTGCTCTTCCCATTCCTAGTCATCTTCTTTGGATTTGTTGGATTTATGTTAACTTTTTTCTGTAATGCTATGCAGCTTAAATGGAATCGCACTCCTTTTGAAAGATGAGAACAGCAGTTTTGGGAGTGCTCTTAGATATTGCGCCTAGAAACCATATGGCTACCATAGTTGGAAGTGCCTTTGCTGAGCTTTGATTGGTATACCAACTGTGAATCTATTTAGGGAAAACATCTTTAGCCACAGATTACTAATTAGATTTGCCCTGTTGCAGAATGTGATGGCCAGGCTGTTGACTGATAAATCTTTAAAGACCACCATATCACCAGTCTTTTACCAACTGTACTAGCTTCCATTTTTCTTCCATGTTCAAATCAAGATGCTATTTTTATTTATAAATATCTGGGAGGGGAAGCAGAGTATCTGAAAGTGTGTTGTCATGTCAGTGAAGGCTTTGTTATCCCACCAAATAGACAAGATGTAGGCTACACAAGACAGGGCTTTTTCTTTACAATACTTTAATTATGGAGCTCCCTCCCAAGGGAAGTCAGTTTGTCTCCATCCTTACTGAGCTGCTGGCAGGCACCAATGCTGTCCTGCACAGCCTTTGGTTTTTAATACCAGTTTTGGAGTTGGCTTTTCAGTTGTATTGCATTTTAAAACTGTTTACAGAGCCATTTAATTTTATGTTTCAGATTTTTTTTTCCTCCTCAATGAGAAGCTCTGGCAGGCTGAGAAGTTATTTAATTCACACTGTGAATTAATTAATTAATCAAAGCACCCAATAATTGATTCAGTGCATCTATGCTAGTTGGAGTAACAAGTGAATATAGGCATATTTATATACTATATTTATACTTCAGTTTTCTCTTATTCTTAACGAAAGTATCATTCAAAAATACTAATGAATCAAGTCATAGTATATTAAGCTTCTGCATTAATTCCTGAGTGAATATTGCATTGTAACTTTTATTATATTGTAGCTTGTGTAGCTGTGAACGTCATTTACAGTCAGCCCGCAGTATCTGTGGGGGATTTGCAAATACCAAGGGCTGACTGTACTGATATGGGAACAGATGACTAATATTTCCATCATTAGTATTTTATTGTAGAATCACTGTGTAGTGGCATTTCTTGCTATGTGCCTTCCAGTCATTTCTGACTTACGTCAACCCTAAGGCAAACCTATCACACTGTTCTCTTGGGCTAAAAATAGGTGACTCACCCAATGTCATCCAGTGAGTTTCCATGGCCAAGTGAGAAATTGAACTCTGATCTCTAGAGTCTTTGGAGATTACCACATGAGGGTGCTTTTGCACTGTAATCGTGCAATTTCTTTAGTGGGATTACAATGAAAGCAACAGCATTATTAATGCATTTATTTCTACATTACCTTTCAATAGCACAACGGTCCTTAAATGTTTCTGGTCTCTGTTTTTCGTACAACACACATGACCTCAGCCTCCACTCCCTTTGATCCTGCTTTGCACTTGCATCAACCTTGGGGTTGACATTTGGGAACCTTCAGCCTGGCAAAAGGCCACTTGGACAGCAACAAGAGCTAGAGCAGCACCCTCCTATTGGGTATGCATACCAGGGCTCACTGGCATTGATACTGCTTCCCGCAGCATCCTGATTTTATTCAACTTCCATAATCAGGACAGGAGAGGCTTACACATTCTCATTTTATAATTTTTACCATAAAAACATGTTATGCTTTTCTACAACAAAATGCTATTTATTCCCAGATAGATTTGTTTACTGTCAGAGCAGCAGAAAGAAACTCCATTTTATTTCTTTAGTCGTGATGGTATCATGATTGAAATGAGTTTAAAATGTGAACTTTCAGATAATCAGAGTCTTTATCAGACTTGACAAGATGTGAACTATCTAGTTAGTTGATTTACTGTAACTTATCAAGAATGTAGAGGTGCTTGTATAGAATAGAACCATGGGAAGATAAATGCTTACTTGTATGCTTCACAGCTGAAGAAATACATATTGCCATCTAATGGCATGGCCCTATGGAACCACTGAGTTCAGATTTTAAAATTACGTAGCTGCACCCTGACTTAAACTAACAGTACTGTATAAACCTTTATCCTTTTAAGAACTTGCTCAGGGCTCCTTTCTGACAATCTTATTACACTATGGACAGAGGAAGTACAATATTTATGGCAAATTCTTATTACTTTGCCCCAAGGCATACATTCTTCTAAAACCACACCTGGTTTAATCTCACAAGGAGTACTAGGCCTATACAGACTGCTAGAATTCTGAACTGTATGTGTTCATGTTCCACTTTTTTCCTTATGCCGCCTAAGGTTGTTTCTGTGCCCTAATCCTGTATGTGGTTTTAGGTTTTACCATTTAAGGATAATATTTATATAATAATTCTTGAAAGAAGAAGAGTGCTTACTGCTATGTCCCTTTATCTTTACCCTTACATTACTGATTTATTACTTCCTAGAAGAATAAAAACAAGTTTTACAAGTTTATTTACAAGTTATGACTGCATACACTTGAGTAAGGATTAGTTAGTATAATTAATAGTGAAAACACTGCAGAATACCTATAAATCTTTTTGTGAACACTTGCTCTGTTTGCAACATCAATTGTGACATTCTGAAATATAGTAAAAATGTTTGGACCGCTTGTCTTACAAATGCTGTGTTGGTAGCAATTAAAATAGATCAGGGATTTTTCTTGGCAAATACAATCAAAAAAGCTGCAGCAAACAAATTAAATATAGATGATTAAAAAATGGCTGTAATTTCATCTAGAAACAGGGGCAATTCCAAAGAGTAACGCTAGAGAAGTTCAAATGTTGGGCCACAAAAGATAGCAGTTCAGTTAGCACAGGGATAGGCAGCTACCAGGGGCTGAGGAATTGCAATGGATTCTTGAAAGAACACATATCTCTGTGGCATAAAACTCAGGACAAACACACACAGACCGGAGAGGACAATTTTACTACATTTTGGGAGGCAGCTGGATTTCTTTTAAAAGCCCAGGGAGAACTTTGACAAGAAAATTGAGTTTTATTTTATTTTGCTCTTAAATAAAAGCGTCCCTTGGCTTAAAGCAGCTGAGAAGTTCCAAACTGTGTAAGAATTGCCCTGCATGTGCCCTAGGAGTGGGTGGAAATGGTCAGTTCACAGGGCTACACATTCCCCATCCTTACATCAGCATGATAAATAAATGGACACCACATATTCATATATTTGCCCTTTTTAGTGCCTTTACTCACTTTTAGTTTTCATGTGAGCTTCTGAGAGAGAGCAGTGGACCCTCTCTTTTCCAATCAGCTTGCTAATGTCAGCCCTGTGTTTTCACATGGTGA
Organism: Sceloporus occidentalis; assembly: GCA_023333645.1. Lineage (NCBI taxonomy): Eukaryota > Metazoa > Chordata > Lepidosauria > Squamata > Phrynosomatidae > Sceloporus > Sceloporus occidentalis. The sequence continues at coordinate 8,145,565 of JALMGF010000004.1, read as the reverse complement.
AACTCATCTTGATAGTCCACAGCCAGTAATAAAGCTACACAGTATTGATGGGAAATATTTTCATTTTTTCGAGTAAATACAGAAAGCAGCAAGAGCACTTTACAGTATCCTATGTGCTGCCCCATTATGACTAAATATTATGAGGGCAAATATGTGTACACTTTGAAGATACAGAAAGGTAAACATTTCTATGGCCTGTTACAGACTGCCAAAATAAAGCTGCTTCGAGTCTCTTTGGAGGTATGCTATTTAAATGATGCATGCATCCTAAGAATCCAGAAGCTGCACCAAAGCTGCACTCCAGTACTTAGGAATGGCGTGTGGCTTTGGTGCGACCTCTGGACTCTTAGGACCCATGCATCATTTAAATAGCATACCTCCAAAGAGACCCGAAGCAGCTTTATTTTGGCAGTCTGTAACAGGCCCAAAATTTCATAGAAAGAACTGGAACTTCGGAATAAGAATGCACAAAAACAAAGAAATAATTCAGTGTCTCATACAACTTATACATATTGCATTGTCTTATATACAGCTGTTGTTTTTTTTTAAATGATTCAGTGGGTTGGAGTCATGGTTTTTAGTTCACTGGCAAGTGCTGTTCAGACCAATATGCCCCTCCCCAACTGGTGGAAGAAGAGGATATCATTTTTACCAATTCACCCCTTCTTGTGTAGCCCTCAGTGTCATTACCCCACTATTCTGAAGAGTCCCCAGAGAAGAGTTTAGGGAGAGATAAGCTGTGTAAACACTACTGCTTGCCCTATGAATAGAAGGAGCTGAAAGAGAATGTATGCTGGATTCAAATCAATTCCTAAACTGAAACATCAGAAACGAGCCTGATTCTGTGCCCTATGATGACAGAGCACATGCTTCTTTCTAAGAAAGAAGTGCCATGCTTTCCCCCCATCTTACAAAGTTTACATGTCAAAGCCCTCAGTTCTGATTAATACTTGCATGAGAGACCACCAACAGATACCAGGTGCTGTAGGCTATATTTCAGAAGTAGGAAGTGGCAAACCCACCTCTGAATTCCTTGTATAAGAAAACCCTAAGAGATTCATGAAATCACCATAAATTAACAGGTGACTTGAAGGCACAGAGAGAGAGAATTTCAATCCAAACAGAAAGCAAGATCCAAAAGCACACATGCTAACACAATTTAAAGGGTAGTAACTTCCATTCAGAGAGACAATCTAATATTTCTCCCTTTAGACACTGCTTTCCTTGCTTAGACACACATTTTAATCAAAATCTGGATGATTTTATCTGCAGAGAAACCAGAAATTTTCTCACAGCAGGAGGGACTTGCATCAGCAGCCAAGTGGAGACAGTCTGGATTAACCAGACTACCTACCACCTGGAACAAATCCACTGATTGAGGCTTCACAGATAACACATTGGAAGCAAAAGGAATATTTCCTTGTTCTTTTCTTCTTTTACCATGCACACATAGTAATGACCTAAAATATAATTCAGATAACTTGACTTAGTAGAACAGAATAAATAGATTTCTCTCTTTCTAACCTCTGTTGCCATTTGTCTTCAGGTCACAGGCAAAATGGAAATTCAAGGAGTAAGCCACTTGATATTTAAAGACATAAGGCCAAGGCCAACAGAAAAGAAACACACATTCTCATGTAACATAGCAGCACCATTTGGATTTAGGACATGTCTGCGTATTTGAAAATGTCCATATTCTTTTCAGCAATAAAATACGTATTGTTTGTACTTCCTTCATCAAGGAAAACAAATCTTTCTCCTCACTGTTTTGTTCTGAGATGGAGAAAAGAAATGGGAATAGTTTTTTCTGTACAGTTGCCCCTCATTTCTCACAGACTTGAGAACTGCATTCTTGATTATTCATGGAGGGGTGACCTCCATTATTTTCAATGGTGTGTGCCCCTGTGGGCACGCGTCCCGCCCCATTCAAGCCTGTGGGGCTTGAATATGTGCGTGTCACTATTTTCATGGGAGGGAGGGTCCAGAACGGATCCGCCGCAAAAACGGAGGGCTGACTGTGTTTCCTTAATTTATGTAGGTTAAGCTGCATTTGAAAAACGCATTCTATCTATGAGGAGGACATTAGTAATTACAATGTTCTTGAATTGTTCGCATTGTCTTTTTCAAGCAGCCTTCCAGATCCAGCCGTAAAATACTGTTGAATCTTCCAGCAGTAATATAATACAGCATATACGGTTGCCATATCCCATTTTCCCCCGGGACATTTCCAGTTTTTGAGGCTCTTTGGGATGTCCCACCCACGTTTGGTATCTTGTCCTGGACCCGGCAAGGCCTCCCTAACCCTGGCCCTTTAAAGTGAGCCAGCATGATGTAGTGGTTTGAGCACTGGACTACGACTCTGGAGACCAAAGTCTGAATTCCTGTTATGCATGGAAACTTACTGGTTGACCTTGGGCAAGGGAAATTGTCTCTCAACCTCAGAGGGAAGCAAAGGCAAACTCCCTCTGAACAAATATTGCCAAGAAAATCCCACAACAGATTCACCTTAGATTTGCCATAAGTTGGAGGACAGTTGAAGACAAACAACAACAGTCCTTTTAAAGTACTGGTATCAATAAGAATAGCATTAAGCCTTTAGGTGCAGCAATAGTAGCCTATGGGATGGTTGATGAGGAAGGGTAAAAAACACAGGCCAAAAGGGTAATCAAGTCACTTACAACAAAGATATAGTATAGTGTTCCACAGCAGCAGGCTTACCCTAAAAAGCCTCTTATGATCTGTCAAGGTTTCTTCTCCTGTAGCAAAGGAGGAAAAGAGGTAGACACACCATACAGTATGTATTCACTCATAAATACGTGTTTCATGGTGCTGCTTCTGAGCTTTAAAGCTCAACACAACATGGGACTAGGGTACCTGAAGGGTCCTATTTGCTTGCCTGTATCACTACAGTCATGAACAGAGACCTCCATCAAGTAACCCTGCTATTAGACATACAGTGGATAGCTTTCTCAGTGGTGACACTTTGCCTGAAAAATGTTTTCCCTAGAGTGGCTTCCCACACACCTATTTTGATGTACTTTCAGTTCCTTTTTATTTACTTCATCTAAGATGAATTATTTTAGCTCTTCAGTTCTCTTTATTTTTATCCTGTTGCCTGTTTTCCTACTTTTTTAATACAGTGTTTTTTTTATTTTATTTTAAAAAAATTGTTCTAATTCTAAGCAACTTTGAGTACTTACTGAGGGGCAGGGTTGAAGAACATTAAAACTCTCTTAACTACCTGAATTCAATGGGTACTTACTCTCATGTGTGGCTAGAACTGCAGCAAGAAGGGAAGAAGGAAGGATATCAAACAGGGGAATATTTAGAAATTACCTAAAAGATAGTCTGCCCAGATGGAGCCAGTCTGACTCCCTTGGAAGAAAGTTCCAGAGTCAAGGTCAAGATAGAGGAAGCCCTATTGCAGGGGTAGGCAACCTTTTTGAGCCGGGGGCCGGGTTGGTGTCCCTCAGGCGACTGGGGGGCCGAAGCCGGGGGTGGAGCTTCAACCCTCTGGGGCGGGGCCACATGTGAGGGGTGGAGCTTCCACCCTCCGGGGCGGGGCCCTGTGCCGGGGGTGGAGCTTCCACCCTCCGGGGCGGGGCTGCGTGCCGGGGGCGGAGCTTCCACCCTCCAGGGCCCACGCCTCCCCATCTTTGCTGGCCCCTGACGGGGCCCCAGGGCCCGTCAGAGACCGGCAAAAAAGCTGGTGGGAGCCACCAGTGCTGGAGGGCCCCCTGGAGGGCCCCAGCGATGGCACCGGGCCTCCCAGAGGCCCCCTGCCGCCATCGGAGCCCTCCTGGAGGGCCCCAGCGATGGCAAAAGGCTCCCCAGAGGCCCCCTGCCACCCTCGGAGCCCTACTGGAGGGCCCCAGGGATGGCAAAGGGCCCCCCAGAGGCCCCCTGCCACCCTCGGAGCCCTCCTGGAGGGCCCCAGGGACGGCAGCAGGCCCCCCAGAGGCCCCCTGCCGCCCTCGCAGCCCTCCTGGAGGGCCCCAGGGACGGCAAAGGGCCCCCCAGAGGCCCCCTGCCACCCTCGGAGCCCTCCTGGAGGGCCCCAGGGACGGCAAAGGGCCCCCCAGAGGCCCCCTGCCGTCGTCGGAGCCCTCCTGGAGGTCCCCAGGGACTGCAAAGGGTCCCCCAGAGACCCCCTGCCGCCCTCGGAGCCCTCCTGGAGGGCCCCAGGGACGGCAGCGGGCCCCCCAGAGACCCCCTGCCGCCTTCGGAGCCCTCCTGGAGGGCCCCAGGGACGGCATAGCGTCCCCCAGAGACCCCCTGCCGCCCTCGGATCCCTCCTGGAGGGCCCCAGGGACTGAAAAGGGTCCCCCAGAGACCCCCTGCCGCCCTCGGAGCCCTCCTGGAGGGCTCCAGGGACTGCAAAGGGTCCCCCAGAGACCCCCTGCCGCCTTCGGAGCCCTCCTGGAGGGCCCCAGGGACGGCATAGGGTCCCCCAGAGGCCCCCTGCCGCCCTCGGAGCCCTCCTGGAGGGCCCCACGGACGGCAGCGGGCCCCCCAGAGGCCCCCTGCCGCCCTCGGAGCCCTCCTGGAGGGCCCCAGGGACGGCAGCGGGCCTCCCAGAGGCCCCCTGCCGCCCCCGGAGCCCTGCTGGAGGGCCCCAGAGACGGCAGCGGGCCTCCTGTTGCCGCCGCTGCCGCCCGTCACGGCTTTTCGCTGCTCTGGGCGCCGCCATTTTGGTTGGCAAAATGGCGGTGAGGTCGCATGAGACTTCGCCGCCATTTTGGGTGAAAAAATGGCGGCGCCCAGAGCGGCCTCTGGGGCTATGGGCGCCGCCATTTTTTCGCCCAAAATGGCGGCGAAATCTCGCGCAACCTTGGGGGGAGGTCGCGCGAGACTTCGCCGCCACTTTGCCGCCCAAAATGGCGACTAAAAGCCGCGATGGGCGGCCGCGGCGGCAGCGGCGGTGGGCCTTTAAGAGGCCCGCTGCCGTCTCTGGGGCCGCTCTGGGCGCCGCCATTTTTTCACCCAAAATGGCGGCGAAGTCTCGCGCGACCTCGCCGCCATTTTGCCAACCAAAATGGCGGCGCCCAGAGCAGCGAAAAGCCGTGACGGGCGGCGGCGGCGGCAACAGGAGGCAGGGGCCGGCCGCCAGGCCTCTGCGGGCCGCATCCGGCCCACGGGCCAGAGGTTGCCGACCCCTGCCCTATTGTATTCTGCTACTTAACACTGCTGAGAAAAAGCCCTCAATCAACTCAGATCAAAGGATGCTTTTTCTCAGCAGTGTTAAGTAGCAGAATACAATAGGGCAGAAAGGATATATATAAAAAATATAATCAGAGTACACAGAGTTTGGAAGTGATTGGAAAAGGAATACTGTATATCATACTGCTGATAATATGTATCCAATGCTATATTACATTCAGTCACTTCACAGTTTGGGTTCAACCATATACTTAACTATTTTACCTCTCTGCCTCTCGCACTTTTAATTGAAGATCGGTTAAGATTTCAGTTTGCTCACCCATACAAAAACAAAAGCCAAAGCATCTATTAAAGATTTGGCTACAAATCCAGGGTTGAGAGCTCTTTTCTTTCTGTTAATAATTAACACTTTATTCATTATTATATGTCAGAACAGAAGTACGAAGAGGATAATAAACCTGCATTTCAAAAGAGCAACACTGAGGAAATTATAAATATAGTCTCATCACTTCCATCTGTGTTTCTAAGCAATAAAGAAGCCCTTTTTCCTTTCAAATTCTCCTTTGTTACTTGCCCAAGATTCATTTTAGATTAATCTTTTATTTTGCTTTTTTTCTAAAGGACATCCATTACTTTGCACTAGATAAGGGTGAATTGGCACTAGCTGAAGTGGCAAAGAAAAAAGCTAACGACATTGACACAGAATCAATAACTACTGCAGCTGGTAAGAATTAATGGTGTTTTTAAAAATGGCTTTTTTTTGTTTTAATCAATACTTGTTCTTGTATCACTGTCATGTTATGCTTGTAGCAGAGTTGTTGGTTAATTGGAATTGTTTTGGGGGTGGGAGGACAATGATGGCATCTTTGCTTAAGAGGGAAATTTACCCATTCAAAAACAGCTTTTAGATACAAAAGTTGAGAATGGTGGAATTGTAGATACCCCAAAGAAAGGGGGGAGTTTAATGATAATTATTTATATATTGCAGAAAGACTGAGAAGACATAGGATCCAGGAACCCATACTGATATATATATTAAGAAGCTTCCTTTAGGGTCACATTTGAGAAGGCTTTCACAGAGCCTCCTTTACTAAACCAATTAAATTCAGTAAGGACTAATTTTCAAATCATGTGGTCCGAAATTATTTGTATTGAATCATCAACTTGTGAAAAATATGTGGACCAGATTTGCAAATCCCTAGAGTTTGGGGGGTCTTAAAAATTATTAGGGTTTTGTGTTCTGAACACTTCCTGGTATTTGAAGCGTATTCAAATGTATATATTGTGCTTAAATATCCCTGTTGTTGTTGTTGTTGTTGTTGTTAGCTGCCCTTGAGTTGACTTTGGGGCCATTCAGATTACCTTTTACCTGAATCAGGAACCGAATTATGCATGTGAAGTTCATATTCGCCCAAATTTCCCACAAGTGAATCCGAGGCTTCCACAACCGTTTCAGGGCAAATGCCCCTTGGCGTGGGTCATTTGGAATTGGGGTAAAAGCTGTATCTTTTGGGGAAAAACGGGTTCAGTGAATATGAACTTGCCCCCAATCTTGATCAGGGCAAGTTAGGGGAGGAGTTTAGGTCAGAGGGAGGGCAGAGGGCAAAACTGGAGAAAGGGTGTCAAGAGTGACGGAGGAGGAGGGGGATGAAGGAGCCGGGGGGAAGAAGGGGGCCATGGAGGGCAATCGGGGTAACAGAACAGGAGCAGGAGGAGAAGGAAGGAGCCAAAGGGTGCCAAGAGAATTGGTGATGGAGGAGGAGCAGGAGGAGGAGGAAGGAGCTAGAGGTGGGGAAGAAGAGGCCCTTGGAGGGCAATCTGGGTAACAGAGCAGGAGGAGGAGAAGAAGGAAGGAGCAGGACGAAGGGTCAAGTTCAGGGAAAGAATTAGGTCAGAGGGAAGGCACAGAATGGAACAAGCCTCCGCTCTCGCACCAGGCAGCTTTCTCTCTCTCTCTTTATTTTTTTTAAATTATTTTTGGCAGACTATGCACATTTTTTGCTACAGGTAGATAGATATATAGATAGAATGTGGCTGCCTGCCTGTTCACTTTCCCTTTCATTTCCTTGCTTCCAGCAGCAAGGCACTTTGCAGGAAGCTTTTTTTCCTTGCGAATGCTACAATGCGAATGTTACAAACGTTTCTCTTTCCAATTTGGCAAATTGATACAGAATGCTTTTGCTACTGTCTGTAAGGAATTCAGGGGTAGCTGGGGGAAAGCAAAGGATGCATGGCTTCCTTTTCTGGCATTCTGGGGTGAGGAATTAATTAATTAATTAATTAATTAATTAATTATTACATGTGTATGAGGCACTCTGGGGTGTCAAGGAGGGAGGATGCAGGATGCAGACATGGCATTAGATGGCATTTTGGTTTTGAAAACGGGGCCAAGGGAAGATCCATAACCTGCAGTGACCCAAATACCCACAACACACACACACACACACACACACACACACAGAGGAGGTTTTTAAATTTGACAAACTATGCACATACTGGTGCCTGGTGTTTTTTTTAAAGGAGGGGGGAAAGGGGGAATTCACCCATCCGGTGGCCCAATCGCTGTAAGAAACGTCACCTTGACGAAAGCGGAAGAGAATTTGATTGACAGCAAAGGAGCTTTTTTAAAAACTGGTTTGGCAAATGAGAACTCTCCCCGGAGCTGCATGGCATTCAAGGTTAAATCACTCTGAGGTAAATAGTGGGCACTTGCCTCCGGAGAGATTTGGGGGGGGGGGGGGGAGATCCTGATCTACTCAGATCCATCCAACACAAACAGCTCAGTATGAATGGGGCCTTTGACTCATGACGACACTTTGGAGGAGATATCTCCAAGATTCCTTGTCCTCAACTGCCCTGCTCAGGTCCTATGGGCTCTTCATGTCTTCTCTTGATGTGGCCAAAGTACAACAGCCTCAGTTTGGTCATCCTGGTGTCCAGGGAAAATTGGATCTGTTCTAGGATCCATTTGTTTGTCTTCTGGGCTGTACACGGTATCTTCAGCACTCTTCTGCTGTACCACATCTCAAAGGAGTTGATTTTCCCTCTATCAGCTTTTTTCAGCTATCAGTTTTCTTGTGATGAGGAATACAATGGCTTGGACTATCCTCATTTTAATGTTCAGAGTTATATCTTTGCAATTTAGGATCTTGTCTAGTTCTTTCATAGCTGTCCTTCCCATACCTAGTCTCCTTCTTATTTCTTGACTACAGTCTCTATTCCGGTCTATGTTTCATCCAAGTTATGGGCACTGTGACTATTTCAGTTTTCTCGTTGTCTAAGATGAATTTCTGTAGCTTTTCCATGTTTTCTTAATATTCAGCATTAAGCTTACCTTGGCACTTCCCTCTTGGCCTTCTTCAGTAATTCTTCCATGTCTTTGCTGGTTTCTGCTAGTAGTATTGTATTGTCTGAGTATCTTAAGGCCCATACAGACAGGCCAAAATAAAACTGCTTTGGGTCACTTTGGAGGTATGCTGTTTAAACAATACACACATCTTAAGAGGCCAGAAGCCGTGCCAAAGCTGCGCTCTAGTCCTTAGGGCTGGAGTGTGGCTTTGGCATGGCTTTTAGACTCTTAGGACGCATGCATCATGTAAACAGAATACCTCCAAAGTGGCCCGAAGCAGCTTTATTTTGGCCTGTCTGTACAGGCCCTTAGATTGTTAATGTTCCTTCCCCCAATTTTTACTCCTTCTGCCACTGACTTTAAGCCTACTGTGTGAACGATTATTTTTGGCATACAAGTTGAATCCCTAGCAGTCAATGTTACGTAAAATAGGAAGTAACTCAGACGAAAACACATTTTGCTCTCTTTTCCAACTTTGCTTTTGTATCCTTGTGTCATCACTACATAGGGCAGAAAAAAGAGGATAGAAAGTGCTGTATTATCAGTCTGAGTTTATGTTACTTTACTCATTGCAAAATAGTTAAGAATAAAGCTGCAAATGAGACCCATATTATATAATTGTGGCTAACTATTGTTCTCATTTGTTTTGTAAACTATGCAAATATATGACATCAAATTATGTGTCCGTGTACTTTTTGTTTGCATATTAATATACAAATGCAAACACAATAATACTTATCAGTCTCCTTGATCTCATAAACTATATTTTTTTTCCGGAGCTACGTCAGACCCCAACACTGAGGCATGCTTCCTGATTGTAGCAAATCCTTTCCATCTTATGTCAATGAAATCTAACAATTTTATCTCTTTCCCAGCCAACTCCTATACAGAAATTTTTCATCCAGTATACTACCCATAACCAACAATAAAGACTATTATTATTGTTTACTGTGTACATGCTTCTACTGTCTTGTAAATGCACATACACATTGAAAAAACTTGATTGAGATGTTGATGGCATCTCAGTGCTTGCTGGATGAAGGGAATGCTGTGGATATACTGTATCTTGATTCCAGTAAGGCCTTCGGCAAAGTCCCCCATGATATTCTTGCAAACAATCTAGTAAAATGTGAGCTAGACAATGCTACTGATAGATGAATTTGTAATTGATTGACACATTGAACCCAAGGGCACTCACCAATGGCTCCTCTTCATCCTGGAGAGAAGTGACTAGCTGGGTGCCACAGGGCTCTGTCCTGGGCCCAGTCCTATTCAACATCTTTATAAATTATATTATATTAAATTATATTCCCAGTCCTGGGAAAAGAGCAGGATTTACTTGGATGATAAAATAGAGGGCATGCTTATCAAATTTGCAGATGACACTAAATTCGGAGGAGCTAATACTCCAGAGGACAGGATCCAAATTCAAAATATTCTTAATAGATTAGAAAACTAACAGAATGAACTTCAACAGGGAGAAATGTAAGGTACTGCACTTAGGGCCAAAAAATAAAATAAAATAAAATAAAATAAAATAAAATAAAATAAAATAAAATAAGTGCATAGATATAGGATGGGGGGGACACCTGGCTTAACAACAGTACATGTGAAAGATCTAGGAGTCCTAGCAGAACACAAGTTGAACATAAGTCAACAGTGTGATGCAGCAGGCCAGTGCAATTCTAGGCTGAATCAATAGAAGTATAGTGTCTACATAAGGGAAGGGATAATGCAACTCTATTCTGCTGTGTTCAGGACTCACCTGGAATATTGTGTCCAGTCTGGGCACCACAATTAAAAAAGGATGTCGACAAGCTGGAGCATGTCCAGAGGAAGGCCACCAAAATAGTGAAATGTCTGGAAGACATGCCCTATGAGAAGCAGCTTAGGGAGCTGGGTATATTTAGCCTGGAGAAGAGAAGATTAAATGGTGACATTATTATACTTTATTTTATACTTTATTTATATAGCACTGTAGATGATAGCCATTTTGAAATATTTGAAAGGGTATTACATTGAAGAAGGATCAATCTTGTTTTCTGTTACTCTAGAGACTGGGACATGGAGCAATCAATTCAAACTACAGGAAAAGAAATCCCACCTACACTTTAAGAATCTGTTTTAGAAACTTTAGAAAACTGCCTTGGACTATGGTGGAATCTCCTTCCTTGGCAGTTTTTAAGCAAAGGCTGGATGACTATCTGTTGGGAGCGGGTTGTGTGGCAGGGGGTTGGACTTAAGGGCCCTTGTTGTCCTTTCCATCTCTATAATTCTATGATTCTGTGAAATGTCAACTTACAATATTGCAGAGGTCATTATTTATCAGACTAAACATTCTAGTTTTAGCTCCTTAAAGGGACACCATTTACAAATATATGTTCTCAATAAATGAGAAAGAAAGGAGTCTGTGTCCAGTGAAAATTAAGGGTGATATGATTTTGCAACTCCTATAGTTTCTCTATTGCTATAGTTTCTCTTGATTTCAAGAGATCAAAGCACTGTTAGTTTCACTTGATGTTGCTGAAGAAAAAACAAATTCAGCTCATTTTCCTGCTATCTCCTGCCTGCTGCCTGGGCACAAACGAACATTGCTAAGATTAATTTGATAAAAGCTTTTTAAGAGGACACAGTCTCAAAGGGCTTTTTATGTTTGAAATCCCATGTGAGTGCATCTTCTGGCATTATGAGATCAAAATAACACTTTTAATTCTGTGAAGTATAATGTCCCGCTCCTCATTCACTCTCCTTCCAGTTCAAATTGAAACTAGGTGGCTGCAGAGGATTTTTACATGGCACTAGAGAGAGAAAATTTAATTTAATGCAAGAATTGCAGAGCTAGGTTTAAAAAACTGATTTGTAAACCTTGATAGCTGTCAAGAGGAAAATGTATTTGTTCTCAATGCAGGGAAAACAAAAAATTAATTCTTGTACTAATTATGAATTTATTATCAGATTGCTAGCTTTTAAAGAAACAGTGGAATTTATAGAAACACCTTACATAGGCTGCCAAATAAATTGTGCATAATAAGATAAATGTGCATAATTCATACAAATTGGTGGAATACAGCTTTTGTTGTGACAGAGCATTGGTTACACTGACGCAGAATATGTTTGTGTTGGCATGTGCAGAACTCCTTGCCCCAGCATTCCTCTGCCTATGTACTACTCAGGAGTAAATTATGTTACGCATTACATAGACCTTACTCTGAGATAGATGTATGCAGGACTCAATCTGCTAAACTTTAATTGCAACAATGTCAAAGTGAGTAGGAATTACAGGCTCTTTAATGTATTTAAAATAAAGAATTTTAGGTATAGGAAAGCATAGTAATCTGGCTAGTTCAGAATAGGGCAAGCAGAAGAAAATGAGAGTAATTTGAGATATCTTCTTTCTTTTTCAGTCTCTCTTTCACACACCCTTGGCCAGTCCTTCATAATCTCTGGCCTGTTACAGACTGCCAAAATAAAGCTGCTTCGGGTCTCTTTGGAGGTATGCTATTTAAATGATGCATGGGTCCTAAGAGTCCGGAGGTCGCGCCAAAGCCACACTCCATTCCTAAGCACTGGAGGGCAGCTTTGGTGCAGCTTCCAGATTCTTAGGGTGCATGCATCATTTAAACAGCATACCTCCAAAGAGACCCAAAGCAGCTTTATTTTGGCAGTCTGTAACAGACCTCTGTCTCCAGCATTTTCCACTTTTCCTTCCTGGGGCCAGAGCTTTAATTTAAAAGGAAGAAGAAGACAGCACTGAACCACATGGATCCTCTTCCTCCTCCTCCTCTTAAGATATCTAACTGCAATGAATAAACTAGTCCTATTTAATTAATGATTGCCAACCAATGTTAGTGATTGCCCTTAACCAGTAAGTTAACTCACAAGTCTGTTTGGGGAAGGGATGTGAGTCGGTAGATAATTTAACTACCATAATTATTTTCAGGCTGAGGAAAAACGAATGCTTTTTGGCGATTTGATTGAAAATAATTAATTTCTGAATCTCCCAAGTCAGGGCCTGGCTATACTGTTTAGAAGCTATATTGTTTGGAGGAATTGCTGCCAAAATTTGCTGTGGCACCAAAGCTCTCTGACAGAGAAGGCTAATAAATGTTTCACAAAACTACAGTTCCCAAAAATCCCTAGCATTGAGCTGGGACAGTTAAAGTGGTCTCAAACTGGATTATTTCTGCAGTGTGTTTTGAACCATAGTTGCTTCCCTGCTTCTAGAAAGGAGAGGATGCCAGATGTCAAGTCTCCCTTGCAAGAGAAGCTACAGCCCTTAAAAATAACAGTGCATCATTTCCTTTAGCAGCTGCTGTTCTTAACAAGGTTCAGTTGCACTGACATAGATATATCCTATGTAAGAATGATTCAGTTGGGGCTTTTTCTTCATTATATGCCACATGAAGACATGTAACCAAATAAGCAAAAAATAAAATAAAGGTAAGGTAAAAAAAGTAACATTTCCACAGAATCTCTCTTTTCAAAAGATCCAAGCAAAAACAAACAAGCAATAAGAATATCAGATGCAAACTACAACAACCCAGATCAAACCTCATGTAGTGGCAAAACTCAGAAGGCGCAAAGCTGTGTTTAAAAAACATTAAATATTTACCTTTGAATCCTTAGAGAGGCATTCAAGTAGAAGAAAAAGAATATTGCCACACAAAGTTGGCACAGTGGACAAGTTTTTACCCCATTTCACATTACATGTCTTCCCCCCCCCCTTTTTTTTTTTTTTTTTTGGTCATACCTACAATCAGCATTCATTCAGTTTTGTGGCAGAAAGCACATGTGTCTAGGAAAATTATTGGATGGAAGCTAAATATGTCCATCCCAGTTACAGGTTTTATCTGCAGAAGCAAAATTTTCCAGCCTCAGCTATGCCCATCATAGCCTGTTTACTTTGTTCCATGTGATTCAACTGGAGCTATTGAGAACTGAGCCAGATATTATCTGTGTAGCCTTGCTTTCCATCTTAATCATTTAGAGTGTAGTGGAATCTTTGTATAATAGAACTGTTGGGCGTATTAAAGATAGTCATAAATAGAATACAGAGTCAGTGGTGTCATTAGAAAGTGCAGGGGGCATGGGCTGAACCGGGGGACACCCCAGAAGAGGGGTGACACCCCATTGCCAGCACCCCCTTGCTGTCCCATTCTTCTCTAACAAAGAAGGACAGGGTGACCCCAGAAGCCCCACCTCTGGAACCCTGCCCCCCAAACTGGATGGCACCAGGGAGGGGACACCACTGTATAGAGAAAAAGGAATCTCTCTTATAAGCAACTCTGGAGCTTGTGTTCAGGCATTCACAAACTGTCTAACCTAAACCCATGAGAACCTGATAGCCCCATCCATCAAAACTTCTGTCACTCACTTCACACAAAGGAAAACTTCTTTCATGGAGCTTTGTATATTCATGAAGGCTTTCCACACAACCAAGAACACTGATTTGCCAGCATTCTGGATCATATGGAGATGATATTATGGGTAAAACAAACAGTACTCTTTTTTAAAGTGTTTTTAACTTAATAGTATTTAATGCTATAATAATGGTTTGATAGTGTTTTAGCAGGAAACCACACCGTCAGCTCTTAATTGTGCCTGTTTCAATCTTGCTGTGCACTTCCTTCACTTCACTCCTGGGAGAAAGGCAGGATTTAAATCAAATTAATAAATGCATGCCATACTTCCAAATTATGGAGACAATGAACAGGATGTGCTCAGTATCTTCTCACCTTGCTTGCATGCATTCCCCCACCTCCACAAATAGATGATCTCTGTTGTAGAGAGAATGCTGGACAGGATGGAAGAACAAGATAAGTCAAGGGCAAGATAGGTCAAGCAGGACAAAGGTGCAAAGATCTTTGGGGCAGTTACAGGACAAAGATATTTGGAGATAAGACTTACGTGTGGAAACCCTCCCCTTATCTCTGCTTTGGGGCTATGCAGGTGAGGGTGTATGCCTACATCGACTTAGTCTGATTCTTAGTCTTAGTATTCTTAAATCCCCCAGTGCATGAGACTTGTTATGTAGGAAATACCCTAAACAAGTTAATACTATACTTCTTACATCTCCTATTCTGCCACACAGATGGTGAAATATAGCTATTTCTCTCTTGAGATAATAATCAAAGCTTGTAGATTTTCTGCAAATTGAAACTGGCCATTTAAAATGCCATCATTACTAAAGACTTGTGGAGGTGAGTAACCCAGCCATTAAGACATTACTGTATTAACTCAATGAAAAGACTATGTTTAAAAAAATGTCAGGATGTTTCCCAAGGCCAGCTTCCAACAAATTGCATTGCATCACAGCAAGATGAATTTATTTTAACCTTCAAATGAATTGCTTTCACCCAAAGGGATTCATGTTGGAACAAGACAGCCCAATAAATGCTGTCTAGTTCAAAGGCAAATTGTGAAGCCCCATCATTTTATAAAGAAACTGTATTTTCATTATATTTTTAGGTAACATCTGTAACAAAGATATCATTTTTTTTATTAAAAGGAAAGAGAGAAAGAAAGCTGTGATGTGGCAGTTCTACTGCTGTGTAATAAATCACACAACTGATTTCTTAAGTAGGCCATTGATTGATATGCATACATGATTATTTTCTGTCCTTTCTAGACTAAAGAAATAGCCAATTCTCTGTATATGTGGATTATTCAACCATCCATGGACCCAAATATTTAAAATACTTTTTAAAATACAGTCACTCCTCCCAACTCGTGAGGGATCTGTTCCAGACACCACCACCCCTGCGAAAATGGTGACTTGCACATATAGGAGTCCCATAAAAAATAATGGCACACATACCTGTGGTGCATGTGTGGGGCTGCACGTGAGCGCATGTTCCCATTTTAAAGATAGCAGCTTGTCCTTCCCACAAAAAGCAAGACCATGGTCTCCAAGTCCACCCATATGGAGGGACGACTGTATATAAATTCCCAAAAGTAAAGCTCTTGCCATTTTACATAAGGGTCACCTTTTGTATTTAATGGGACTTGAGCATCCACGGATTTTGGTATCCTGGGGGTCCTGGAACCAAACCTCAGCAAATATCAAGAGCCCACTGAAATTTCTGTAGATTGTAGTTATTCATTTAATTTAACCACTTCTTAAAACAACTTTATTTTTATCATTTACATTTACAAATTTCTGTATTTTAAATTGGCCAAGCAAAATAAATACTCCATGGCTGGAACTACAGTTTTCTGTATGAGAGGTTTTCGTCTCATGGGCCTTGTTTTGACTTAAAATGAGCCACTGCCTCCTTGCTACTATTGTCACCTAGAAGCATGTTGCTATGTCTTTTGAGCATTGGACTATAACACTGGATTCAAATCCCCACTCTGCCATAGAAATCCAAATGATAATCCTGGGCAACTCACACTATCTCACCCTCAGAGAAAGGCAATAGTAAACCTCCTCTGAACAAACCTTGTCAAGAAAACCCTGTGATAGATTCACCACCACCACCACCTTGTTTTGGCCTGTAGCAAAACATGAAGTAACAGTCAGAGTAAAACAAGGCAAGGAGATGAGAAAACATTGCAAAATATCAGTAGTGTCTTTCTCAGATAGTAAGGGGTGCTATTTGCCATTTTCATGAAAAAGAAATAATTCCCTTAAATTTTATTTTACCATTTTTATCCTTTGGAGTGTACAAAAACAGTCTTGCACTCACATGCAGCGCATGGGTTGCTCTTTGTCCATCCCTGCCGCATAGTGTGGCAGTTAAGAACAAATTTCCCCGAAGCTAGAGAAAATGCCCCTATATGACATGAGTTAGTTCCATCATATAGTGATATTTCCCTGTCATTACTCTGCATTAAAGATCTTCTAAAGATTTAACAGTCTTCCAAAAAGCAGTCCACGGCAAAGTATTTTCACCTCCTGGGAAGAGTGTATCAGGACTTTTGATGGAACAAAGCTTCTGAGAAGGAGCAGTGTATCATTTTCCTTGTCCTTGATATAGCTCCCTTAGATATATAGCAAAATATCCATGGTGCTATATAAGGAATCATTTTAAAATCTCATCCACAGTACTATTTCTGTACTTGGGTCCTTTCCATCTTTCATATTTTTCTGAAGCAGTGAATTGCAATTCACATCTAATAACATCAGCAACATTTTGTGTTTCATAGTTGGTCTGATTATAGAACACAACCACATTAGATTCCACCATCTCTAATTGCCTTTATTGTATAATGTTGTTGGTTTTGTTCAGTACATTCCACTGCAGGGCACCTTAACCTAATAATTATAAGTACATCAAAGACAGAGAGTCTATATTAGTTTGTACATACCATGATTTTGTAGTTTCATTTAAAATGACAAAATTATTTACCTTTTCTCTTTCTGTATCGTATCACAATAAAATGTGATTTTAAATACACAAGAGAATATATCATTTTATACTCTGGACAATGTAGTGATGTTACAGGGTTGTTTGGGTGCCCAAAATATATTTCCTTGTCCATGTGCTTAGTCAAATCAAAGTTCTACCACTGGTAACTACTAGTTTCAACAAGGCACACATATTTCCAGCAGCACAATAACACTGATATTCTGATGAGCAACAGACTCTAGCCACAGTGTAATTCCACTAGGAACAAGAATAATCTCTGCAGGTAGATAAGTCATTCACCACTGCTGGTTTAAATAATGATAAATAAACAAAGTGTATCCCTTCATGTAGTCTTTTTCATTCATGCCTTCTTTTACGTAGTTACCCGCAGAGTAGTTTTTGGGATTTTTGCCTAACATCATAGCAAAAACATACCAGCCCAAATTCTGGTGTGAATAATTTTAATGGTAATTTTCATGTACATTTCATGTATCAACAAATAAATAAATAATCCCAAAATCTGGTAATTTAAAGTTGGTGTGTAAATACAATTTACTGTTGTGTTTCACTTCCAAGAGAAATGGTGCTCACTCACAAACAAATGTGTGGAGAATTTCAGCCAAAGGTTATTTGATCCTCTGCATTGTCACACCTGAATGCACTCATTAGACAGAAGTTGGCAAAAACATGTACTTGTTAGCAGTTGGTATGCACACTAAGTTTATAACCTTTCTTCTGTTTACTCTCTGAGATATAATGTGATGTGACAAGGTGTAACACATCACAGACGTGATGTGTCAGCTGAGGAATTTCAAGAAGAACTGTTTTCTTAGGCTTGAAAATAAGTGAAGTTTTAAACAAACAGTGCTTCCTGAACATTAATAGTTAAGGGGGATATTTTATCTTTTATCTGTTTGATCTTTTATCTTATTTTAGCTTTATCCTCTAACAAATGTTTCAAACAGAATATTTATTAATTGTTCATTTAGAAAGTAACTATCATGTCAGGTCTGAGGCAAATAAGTATAATCTATACACGTGCAATTAGGTATATTATTTATTGGTCAATTCATATGTATGCCTATGCTTTCTAAAAACATATAACTAGATTAGCAACCAAATTAAGCAAATTTTAAAAGTCCCCTAGTGATGGTGTTGTACTTTCAGTCCAATAACACAGTTTTTTTGGAATCCAAGTATTTTCTTAGATCCAGCAACTATCCCAGTGCAACAAGTCTGGAGGCCCTCCTAAAGAAGGGAGGTGAGCTTGGACAAGGAAATACAATCTGAGCAGCTCCAACACTTGGCATCAGTTCTCTGCTTCTACTGAAGTCACACACTTAAAAAAAAAATTCACTTTACAAATCCTAGAGGCAGTTCAACTGCTAACCGCAGAGGACAGGTAAATATGAAGAATGTTGACTTGTAGGAACTAGACGGAAACATGGGTGCCTCAGCCTCTCCATCAAAACATAAACAGAAAAGACAGAAAAGGGAGTAGGAACTTATTCCAAACCCACATTCTATTTAGACAATGTGCTATAGAAGCACAAAAGGTTGTGGACTGCGCAAGGCTTCCCTTTCCATTATCTTAAGATGGTAAAACTATATATGTTTAGAACTTATTTAGAAAAGGTGCTCCCTCAAGTGGTGACATGTGGCCGCATCTACACTGCAGAATTAATGCAGTTTGACACCACTTTAACTGCCATGGCTAAATGTTATGGAATCCTGGGATTTAAAGTTTGTTGTGGCACCAGAGCTCTCTGACACAGAAAGATAAATGTCTCATAAAACTACAAATCCCAGAATTCCATTGCATTGAGCCATGACAGTTAAAGCGGTGTCAAAATGCATTATTTCTGTACTGCAGATGCAGCCAGATGTCATAGCATTTCCTTTTCCTCTCTGTAGCTTGTTTTGTAGCTGGTCACTGGAAGATAAACACGTGCTTAATTTGCAAGTTTGATTGCTGACTGAGGCACACTTTTGTTTATTATCTCCAACGAAATCTTATTTTGGGAACGAAAACAAATTTCGCTATATCCACACTGCAGAAATAATCCAGTTTGACACTGCTTAAACCTTCTAGACTCAATGCTATGGAATCCTAGGAATTGTAGTTTGTTGTGGCACCAGAGCTCAGTGGCGACCGAGAAGGTTAAATGTCTCACAAAACTACAATTCCCATGCCATGACTCATAGCAAGAAATGCCATGACTCATAGCATTGAGCCATGGCAGTTAAAGCAGTGTGAAAGTGGATTATTTCTACAGTGTAGATGCAGCCTCAATTGTAGGGGCACATTTCTCTCAATGTGTTGTTTGACTGCAAAGTGTTCTGTGTTGTGAGGCGGAGAAGGAGAAATGCCACTTCTACCCGCTGTGTTGTTATGAGCATACGTACTTTTTTTCAAAACTGGTACATTTCTTTTTAAAAGTCTAATATTCAGTGAAGAGGGCAAACTGTTTTAATTATCACATTTTTAAATAATTGTGTCTGATTAATACAACCATACCCATAAAAGCAAAATGCCCCTGAACATGGACAGAGTTGAATTTCCCTCATCATTGGATAGCCATAGATCTGAATCAAAGGAAGGTTTGGGCACTCACACATCTGGGGTTTTTAAAGTGAAGAATGCATAAGAACAAATATCCCACATTATTAAAGCAGAGCATTTAAATATAAGTTGTTCCTTGTCAAAGGTTTGTCCCATGTTTATGTAGTTATCTATTTATTCTTCAGGCAGCATAAACGGTAAGATTTCTTTAGTGTCTGTTCTGCAGATTGTTCTGCAAACAGCATATCTGCATGATACAAATGTCACTCAACACAGCTCTAGAAAATCTTTCATCACCTATCTAAAACAGATGTTCAACAGAAGCAATTCATAATTTTAAAATATGAAAACACAGTCTTTACACCTGAAACATCAGTCTCTTTATATCTGATCTGTTTCAAAACCTTCAGATTGATTCATCTACAGATTACATCAGAGCATCAGGGTTAGAGTTTTTGTTTTTATTTTTAATTTCCCTAATGATCTCAGAGAAGAAATATTGATAACATCTACAGTGCAAATACAAACAATGCATTGAGTTAAAATTTTGTCTCACAGTAGAAAGCAGGCATACACATGGCTCAAAACAGCATTGCTTCCAAAAAGGTAAATACTGACTTTGTTGCTACCCAGCCTAATTGTATCTGCATCAGAAGAACAAAGCACATACACCAGCTTTTACTACCCATAATCTCTACTTTTTACAAATGAGCTATTGACCACTTTTTATATTTGATGGGTTTAAATATTTATTTGAAACCCTTTCACATTAACATGAATGCATATTGTCTCTTGGATATGTGTTTTTTAATGAGCCATCATGTTATAGAGGTTTGAATGTAGGACTAGGACTCACACCATGGTTCAAGTATGATCTTGGTCAAGTTACACTCTCTCTCAGCCTTAGAAGAAGGCAATGGCAAAACACTTCTGAACAAATCTTGCCAGGAAAACATCATAATAAGGTTACCATAAATCAGAAACGACTTGAATGCATACAACAACAATGTACTTTTTGCCCCTTAGTCATAATTTCTAGGTCATTTAGAGGGAATCAGCCCTTTTCATCATTTCCGTAGCTGTTGTTAGTTTAGTGTTACAAGGAAGGCATTACTTTATTAAAGTGGTAGGGGAGGTGAGAGGAGGACAGACCAAGTATATTTCATAAAGGAGTTCTCTAACTGTTTAACTAATTCAGGTGCTACTGTAGATCAGATCTGGGAATCCAAGTGTCAGCTTTTGTATCCCGTAGATCCACTGTGGGACACATAAATACACAGATAAAAAATAAAACTGGAAATGGATTGAAGTTCACTTTTGTTTTTAAAATACATTTTTGAGAGGGTGAAATAAGGTTTGACTGAAAAGCTTTAAATACCCTTTTTGACTGGCCTTACCTCGAAACAAACCTAGCAGATAATGTACAAAAGTACTGAGTTTATATGCGGCTTTCTTATTTGTTACTTCCTATAGTCCCTAAGACTCCACTCTTAAACACCTGGGAATAAGCTGTATTCACTGAGACATAACTCTGAGCAGGAATGCAGGTTATTGGACTCCTAACCCATCTTGGAAATTCTGTTTATCTATATTATTTTTAAAGCCTTTGGGCATTAAGTCCACACAAAGTAATATTAGGTACTGGCATGCCTGTGCAACAAAGCACTTGGACAAGAAATGGCCATAAGTATATAGCAGAAAAGCCAATGCTTATATCTGCTTCAGTGACTTTAGTAGCCACACACCCTTTTGTAAATTACAAACTGTCAGTCATGGTTACAGAGTGTGTTTAAAGCTAGTCAAGTTCTGATACCCAAACCTCTTTTATGTCTACTGCCCTAAAGGTATATTTAGAAAGGACATCTCTGTTGCTTTTTCTGATGTAGCATTTTTCCAATGAAAGCTGAAAGGCAACATTTAACTTTTGTATAACATACACATCATCCACTGCCATTAACATAAGTACTGTACAAACTGCATTAATGTTTATTTAAAATCAGCACATTATCCACTTTTTAAAATCCTAAATTAGCTACACCAATGTATAAACATCCAGTCCATAGGTAATGTTGCAGGCCTTAAAACTATGTCTTACAAATAAGGAATAAGTATTCTGGGCACCACAATTTAAAAAGGATGTTGAGAAATGAGCATGTCCAAAGGAGGGCGACTAAAATCGTGAAGGGTCTGGAAACCATGCCCTATGAAGAATGACTTAGGGAGCTGGGGAGGTTTAGCCTGGAGAAGAGAAGGTTAAGAGGTGATATGATAGCCCTGTTTAAATACTTGAACGGATGTCATATTGAGGAGGGAGCAAGCTTGTTTTCTGCTGCTCCAGAGACTAGGACCTGGAACAATGGATGCAAGCTCCAGGAAAAGAGATTCCACCTCAACATTAGGAAGAACTTCCTGACAGTAAGGGCTGTTCGACAGTGCATACATTTCTTTGGAGTGTGGTGGAGTCTCCTTCCTTAGAGGTCTTTAAACAGAGGCTGGGTCGGGGATGCTTTGATTGAGATTTCCTGCATGGCAGGGGGTTGGACTGGATGGCCCTTGTGGTCTCTTCCAACTCTATGATACTTATGATTCTATGAGTATAGTTCTCTAAAATAAGAGAGAGAGAGAGAGAGAGAGAGATACTAACCATGGTTAATGTGAATCTCTTCCCTTGTAATCATGGTTTCCAAGCTATTTCAAACTCTGCTTTCAATTTCCAGTCTACAAAGGAATCTTGATTATCATTAACTGTAGTTATCAGTAGTGCATGTACAGTTCTGTGTTTCAATTAACCACAGTGAGGGGAGAGAAGGGAAATGCTATGGCTAACTCTTAAATTGCAAACCTAGTTTTTGCAACAACAACAATGAAAGAAAGAAAGAAACCAACAAAACCCATATATTATTTATTTATTCTTTATGTTAGACAAATTTTACTTCTGCCCATAAACCACTGAGGTCTGACTATGGCTACAGATACTAAAAATGTCTTCCACCGAAATTATTGTTTAGTGTTATAAATATGCTAAGAAGACTACAAAAGATTAATATATAAACATGAGTATAAGGAAGCAAAAGCATGGATTTAGCAGTCAGTGGCATCACTAGGGGGGTGCGATGGTGCAAATTGCACCAGATGACACACCACCCGGTGTGGTAGTACACCCCAGGAGGAGCAGGTGGCTGACTTCTGGGTCCAACACAGCCATGAAGGTTGAGGGGAGGTGGCTGCCTTCCGGCCCTGCATGGCTATGACTACATGGGACTCGGAAAGCCAGGTTGGCTGCTGAAGGCTGATTATGCCCCCCGCCTTGCTGTTGCAGCGCCATTCTGCACACTGCAGCAGTGAGATGGGAGGAGTATTCTTTTGACTCTGTCTCCTGGAAGCCCCACTTCCCCACACCGGGTGATACCCCAGGCAGGAATGTCACAGTTGGCAGATGATCAGTTATTTTGGAGACAGCAATTCCAGATGAACACAGAGGACAATATTATAGCAATTTAGGCAAGAGCTAGAGGACATGTCCTGGAATCTGGAGACAATAGCTAGCGGAGATGTAGGATTATAGTTGGGTTGTTGTTCTGTACCTTTAATCCATGTCTAATTTACCCTATTACAGTGTTTCCCTGGCAAGATTTGTTCAAAGGTGGGGTTGCCTTTGCTTTCCTCTGAGGCTGAGAGAGTGTAACTTACCAAGGTCACCCAGTGAGTTTTCAAGACTGAGCAGAGATTCAAACCCTGGTTTCCAGAGTAATAGAAGATTATCACACCAGTCCTTGAGCACTGGTAAATCACCTCTCAAACATTGAGGAAGCGTGCGTGTGTGAAAGCCTGGCACGCTTCCTCAATGTCAGGGAATCATTGGTTCCCTCTAGCATCACTGAATCATTTGGGGAGAGGCAAATTCCCATGAACACAAAGTTTCTGTCCATAGGAATTTGCCTCTCCCCAAACTATTCAGTGACGGCAGAGGGAGCCGACAATTCCCTGACGTTTAGGAAGTGCATCAGGCTTTCATACACATGCGCTTCCTCAATGTTTGAGAGCTGATTTACCAGCGCTTAAGCGCTAGTGTGATAATCTTCACTGTCCAATAGTCAAATTACTGCACCTAAGAGGAATAAATTAAGATATATATTTTTATTATGTCATGTTTCATTTGGAAGGGGAAAAGATATAGTAATATAGTATAGTAATATTAATAAAGTGGGTTTAGAATAATATTGTACTATATTACTATATCTTTTATTAATATACTATATATAGATATATAGATATAGTAATATAGTATAGTAATATTAATATAGTGAAGAAAGAGCCAAAAGACCCTGATAAATGGATTATGAGATAGACAGGAAGAATAATAGTATTAGGTGGCACCAAGAACTGAAAAGTTAGACGAGAACAACAGGTCAAGTGAACAATGTCAAGTGAGCCAGGGGGAAAAGGAAGTGATGCCACTGACTGCTAAATCCATGCTTTTGCTTCCTTATACTCATGTTTATATATTAATCTTTTGTAGTCTTCTTAGCATATTTATAACACTAAACAATAATTTCGGTGGAAGACATTTTTAGTATCTGTAGCCATAGTCAGACCTCAGTGGTTTATGGGCAGAAGTAAAATTTGTCTAACATAAAGAATAAATAAATAATATATGGGTTTTGTTGGTTTCTTTCTTTCTTTCATTGTTGTTGTTGCAAAAACTAGGTTTGCAATTCAAGAGTTAGCCATAGCATTGACAACAATGTAGGAGGAAGAAGGACCACAAGAGGGAAATGGAGAGGGAGAGATTTAGAGAGTTTCAAAGTAAACAGTTCCAATTATATCATGGAAAATAATGCTTAATTTGTGATCTGAATGGGAGGGTGAAGGCTGTGGGGCAGGCGTTGTTATAGCATTAAAGCAAGAAGAGGTAAGACAGACATATTCTTAAAGCTGGAATGCATCAAACAGGAAGTTTTGCTTAGTCAAGAAAACAACAGGGGGGAAAGAAGAGAGAATGCACTTGTAATGCATCGAATTTCCATATTTCCTTGTTTTTCTGCATGTAAACAGATATAAGCATTCAAATGGATTTAGTAAACCAGAGTTTGGTATTAGAGGGATGAAGGATTTGTTGGAAGAGTGGCATAAATGAGTTGTGTGGGAAACAATGATGAGGTGAAGGTGGAAACTACTGAGAACGGGTGTGAAAGGAGAGGAAAAAAGCCACAGGTTCATTGACCAACAGGCAAAATGTGGGATGGTAGATTGGGCTATGTACAGTGCTGAGAAAAGTATAATGATAGACAGAGGGCCATCCACAATAAAAAGGTCAGAGAGAGAACTATCAAAATAAAACGTTCTCAAATTAGTGATGGGAGTCAGTGCAAAGGTGAGAGCTTAGGGAGAGGAGGCGTGAGACAACCGGATCAAAGGACTTCTAGATATGCTTTATGTGACATTATCATGAAAGAAGGCAAGACAAAGTGTGGCCCATGAGCTGTATGTAGGGTTGCCATTTGTCTTGGGAAACCTGGAAAATCCTGGACTGAAAAGACTAAAAAATGTCCCAGCTA
Source organism: Sceloporus occidentalis (assembly GCA_023333645.1). NCBI lineage: Eukaryota > Metazoa > Chordata > Lepidosauria > Squamata > Phrynosomatidae > Sceloporus > Sceloporus occidentalis. Next base: position 8,120,584 of record JALMGF010000004.1, on the reverse strand, counting down.
GCTGGGCCAGCTGAAGTAGTAAATCCCAGATTTCTCCTTTGTCCCAGGCTGATGGGTAGGTTAAAGTGTGGCAGTGGTGATGGTGCAGGTAACCATGCAAGAAGACTAGCACTGGCGGGAGCCTCATTCTTATCCTGCAGGCTCCAGTTAGTACTACATAGGCATACTGTTGCCACCTTCTTCTTACATTCCCTCCCCACTTCCCCTGAAAGACCCAGAAGGCAGGAAAGGAAAGGAGACGAATAGAGACAGCCTTGTGTTGTATGGTGATTGCGTCAGCAGCTTCAGCCTAGGGCTAGGCGCATGGAGGAACTTTACTTCCAAACATCCATGAGAAAGTAGTCCCTTTACTCTCTGGGGCTCCTTGGAAGCCTCCCTCTCTTCACATCAGCTGGGGGAGAAAGAAGGAAATAAGAGCCATGGTGACCATATAGCAAAGTACAATAACATCCAAAATCCACAAAACTGATACCTTTATTCAGTCAAACAAAATGCACAAAATACATACTGAGGATGAAACATAATGGTAGAAAAAGTACAATGATTAATGAGTTGAATTTGCATAATATGCAAATTAGATGCCTGGGCAGCAAAGGGACTAAAATGACTAAATTATACCCGAAGAGGTTTCTGGGGATATGACTAGCCAGGCTTTGGCCAAATGCTTTATATGGATGGGCAGAGACTAATCTCCTAAGGCCCTGGAAGGTTACTTTGGCCTCCAACCTCTGGAAGTTATCCATCTCTGTCATACAGGAAGGTAAAGTCAGTCTCTTCAAGTTCTGACGTTAAAGTAGAAAAGAAGCTAGGGTGACACTGAAGGGGAGCAGTAGCAGAGCTATGTAAAGAATAAAATGGAAAGCTTGAGATATGGTAGGATGAAATAGGCAGGGGCTAGAGGCGGCAAAAACTAAACACCATCATCACAATATCAAGGGTATGGGAGGAGAGACCTCCAAACAAACAGTAGCAATGGTCAAAGGAGGGAAGCCAAGTTCCAGTGGCACGTCCACAAGGAAATGGAGCCATCAATAGAAGAAAAACGAATAGGGGATGACTACTTTCCAAATGAGAAAGCAGGAATTTGGAGGAGAGGGGAGGCAGCAAATGGAAATAAGATTTTGAAAGTAGTGCTGGCCAGGAGTCATAATTCTGTGCAAGTAAGGTGGATAGAAACTAGAAGCAATTAAAAAAGAGATGGATGTTATAGAATGAAGTGATTTGATTCCAAATGTGCGGTGCCTTCTGGCCCTAAGTAGTTAGCTATGTGCTAACAGTGCCAAGTTGGTTCTATCCCTTACTTCTGTTGGGTACGGGCTCAGAAATAACATTTGTCCTCTAGAGGCATTGCTGAAAACCCCCCAGCAAAATCACATTTAATGTTGAAGGCATTCAGAATCATTTTATGAGCAATTTTATTACTTTTAAAAAAAGCCCATCCTGGTTAGAGTGTAAGTGTTCTCTTAGAAACTTGCTCAAGTGTTTTCTCGGTATTACTGGAAGCAGATAATTGACCTGATACTGCATGTTTAAGGATATGTGTTCAGGCTAGATTGCTTTATTAGTGCTTCTTAATCATATCCAATGCGATCTCAGAGACAATTTCTCCAATACTCAAAAACTGTTGAGAGCAAATTTCTTAATGCAGTACTGTAATTCCATTTTTGGACTTGGGAAAGGTTGTTCAAATATTTAGATATTGTTGAAATGGTTGAATGAATGGGTGTAATTAACAGGAAATATGGTACTCAACATGCAGGAAAGTGGGATAATAATAATAATAATAATAATAATAATAATTTATTTCTATTCCGCTTTTCTCCATGGAATCAAAGCGGATTACAACAAAAACATTAGGTACAAAAAATAATGGATTGATTTATTGTATGCTGACAGAATTAGCAGTTTTGCATGGGTTATAAACTCTCTAGTTTCCAACCCAGTACTCACTCTCTTTTTTCCCTCTGCTATTTTTCTCTTTCTCCCACCCTAGTGTCATATTTTCTTCCTTTGTCTCTTATCAAGCAGCAGCATACTTTGTCTGTCCCTTGTTCTCTTTTACAACTGTTTGAAGACTTCAGAGGCCCTGCAGAGAGAAGTACCAAAGGCCCTACTGAGAACTGAGGGCCCATACAGACAAGCCAAAATAAAGCTGCTTCAGATCACTTTGGAGGTATGCTGTTTAAATGATGCATGCGTCCTAAGAGACCAGAAGCCGTGCCAAAGCCTCATTCCAGTCGTAAGGACTGGAGTGCAGCTTTGGCGCAGCTTCTGGCCTCTTAAGATGTGTGTGTCATTTAAACAGCATACCTCCTGAATCTCCCAAATTTGCCTCCAAGTCTGCTTAGGAGAGGTTAGGTATGGCACCTAATGGTTTGAGATGGTACTGCAAACTAAGAGATTTTTAGTTAAATCAAATCAGTTGATCTGATTTAAAAATACACTTGCTTAAAAATTGAAAATGATAGCACTTCCCCAGAATCTTCTCAATGTCCATGCCAGGTTTCAGATTCACATTCTCTTTTTTGTCAATGTAATCTGGAATTCAAATTCAAATTGTAGCCATATTGATAGTTGATACACGTTTATTTTTTCAATCTTGGTTTTTTTTTTAATTATTTCATTCTGTTTTTAGTGAACCTTAAAAAAAAATAAAAATAAAACAGTAGTATTTGGTCCCTTCACATTTTTTCTTCCCTCTCCATTACACCCGAAGAGCTTTTACCATTGCTCTCATAATTGTTTTTATGGTGTGTAGAGACAAGGCATGGTGTTCGTATTCTGACATTGTTTAGTATAATTAGCCTATGTGGTCTAGTTAGCAAAATACTGTATGCTACATATTTTAGTATATATTTTAGTATATATTTTGGCAAGAGGGTCAGGCAAGGCTGCATTCTATCACCCTGCTTGTTCAACTTGTACACAGAAAATATCATATGAAGGGCAGGATTAGACTCAAGAAGAAGGAGGAGTGGTGATAAGAGGAAGGAATAGCAACAATCTTAAGATATGACACCATACTACTAGTGGAAAATATCATAGAATAATTACTAAGGAAGATCAAAGGTGCAAAGGCAGGCTTACTACCGACTATAAAGAAAACAAAAATAATGACCGCAGAGGATCTACAGTACATAATTCAACCCATATAACAAGGAAATCAAATAGTTAAAGATTTTTCATACTTTGGATCAAAGTTTGATCACAGTGGAGACTGGAGTCAAAAAAATAAGAAGAAAAGTAGGAATGGGAAGGGCAGTGATGAAAGAACTAGGCAAGTTCTTAAAGAGCAAAGATACACTATTGAGCCCTGAAGTTAGAATCACCGAAGCCATTGTGTTCCCCATCACCATGTACAGATGGGTCCTTGAACAGATCAAGCCTGAACTCCTAATGAAGGGCAAAATGATCAAACTGAGGCTGTTGTACCTTGGCCACATCATGGGAAGGCATGGCTTATTAGAAAAACAGTAATGCTGGGAAACGTAGAGGGTAGTACAAAGAGAGGAAAACCAAATATCAGGTGGCTAGACTCAGTCATGGAGGTCATGGCCCTGAATCTACAGGACGTAAGCAGAGCCATGGAAGACAGAGGGACTTGGAGGTGTCTCATCCACAGGGTTGCTATGAGTCAAGGTTGCCTCAAGAGCAGTTAACAACAACAAACATATTTTATCTTATGCTGTGCAATCAAATTGTATTGTTGACAATATATACTGACAGAAATAACAATGCTTTGAGCTTCTTTACTGTGGAGATAACAACCTCATCTTGTTTTCCTCAGGTGTGGTGGTGGAAGGAAAGTTGCCTTTAATTTTTAAACAGATAACACCTTATTAGGATATCCTTTGCCTACTCAAGTTTGATTGCTTGAAATGGTACTGGATCAGAAAGCCAGTTTATTGTCTTCTAAGCTTAAATGTTATGTTTTAGTCCCATGACCATGGATTACCAAATCAAATGCCTGCGCACTGTTTCACTTTCTAGCTGCAGTACATTCAATATAGTTGCTTTAGCAATATTGTATGTCACTAACTACTCTTTCAGCAAAAGCCTTGAGGGGCACAGGTGGGCAAGATGCTTTCACTGGTGTCACCTGTGGGGTCCTAGATATCTTTTAGCCTGACCATGTCCTAATAACGATATCTGGTGAGGACTGAGTTGCTGACAACTAGAGAATGTGAACACCTGTAGGTGTTAGATGTTTAAACCTAAATCAGTTTTGAAGTAGCAAGAAAGGGTGAGCATCTGGGTCAGATTTCACTTACTTGTCAGCTAAATGTGTGCACTGGGCCATTAAAAATTCGGCCAGGCACATCTTGTCAGTTCAGCCTTTCATTCTGCTCTTAGAAAACAGCTATAACTTTAAACATAGACCTCTACGTTGAAAGCCTTGCTATTGAGATGAAATTGTGATGGTCATATATTTTAGAGGTTAAAATAAGTCAAGAAAATGTTTCAGCTATCAGTTATATCTACTGCCTGATGAGACTTCCATTCAAAAAACTGCAAAACACAAAAGTCTCAAACTTTAATACAAGAGTCTCAAAACAAGGGACAGGCTTGCCTGCATTTTTATGGAATGTAAAGTAAAAGTGAGCAGCATGTCAGCCTGAAATGTAATTGTTTCACCTGGCTTAAATTTGACATATCTAGCTCTTATTAGCTATTAACATTTTTCATCAAGAAGCTATATGCACTTAGCACCCTTATTGTGAACATTCCCTTAAGATGTTTTGTTTACTTGTTTAAAATTAACACAATAGAAGAAAAAGCCTTTCCAAGTAAGTGTCACGTCTTCCAACACAAAACATCTCAAAGTGTTTTGCCAGTTCTTTTGGTAATAACAGTATTGTTTATTTAGCCTTGAGCCAAAATCCAAATTAAGCTCTGGGTTTACCATGTTCTTAGGAGTCTTTCAGCATACATAAAATAAGAATACTATGGTACGTTTTTTTTAATTATGATGAATGTGGTAAGTTGAGGAATTAGGGATAGTAATGGCTATAGGTAAGCTTTTTAACAATTTATGTAAGTACTATAAATGGGGTAGCTGAAAATCTCCCCATATATTAATGGTTACCCCACTTTCAGCAAAAAAATTAGTTAAAACATAAAAATAAAAACAATAAAAGAATACATACACCTCAATAAAAGTAATTAAAAACAATGGAATTAATAAAAATACAAGAATTATATACAAAAATTATTTAAAGCTATTCAAGCTTTAATGATGTTCTGTAGGTAATGTGCGCCTTCAAACCATTTCCATTTTATGGCAGTCTTAAGACAAATTTATTATTTTCTTGGAAAGATATTGTTCAGAGGGGGTTTCCCTCTAAGGATGAGAGAGTGACTTACCCTAGGTCACCCAGTAGTTTTCCATGGCCAAGCAGGGATTTGAATCCTGGTTCCCCAAAGTGCTAGCCCAGCATTCAAACCAGTACCCATGCAGGCATTCAATACTATTGCCTTTCCCATCACAATACTAGGCCCACTCTCTTTAGTAATTGAGCCACAGATTTTGTATTGGCCAAGGACAATCCCACATAAAACAATAGTTGAAGTAATCAAGTCAAAATGTTATTCAAGTTGGTTTACTGTAACAAGGTTATCTCTGTTTAGGTGTGGTTCATTTGATGCATGTTACTGAATTAATAAAAGGTGTTTCATGCCATGGAAGCAATTTGAGCTTTCAGATTATAACATACCTATATTAAGTTGAATCCAACTTGACTAGTTTGTACTACAGTCTTTTAACAATCATAATATGTAAAAAAAAATAGATGATAGGTTATGATTCTGCAGTATAAAGTACATGAATAACTCCCAAAAAAACAAATGGGACTTGAACATGCTTAACAGTGGCTGGATTATGGTTTTATGGTCATCACATTGGCCAGAGAAAAAGCTAGCGAACCTTTGCAGTGTTAAAATAGAGATTATTCTCATTAGTTGTCACTGCACAAAAATAACCCATAAATAAGATGAAACTGTTATAATTATTGTTTTATTTCTATCCTACCTGTCTCCCAGAACTGGGAGTCAAGCCAGCCTGCAATTTAAAAAAACAGTACAGCTAAATTGAACTGCTGCATTGCACACAGACAGAAGCAACTCTAGTGCTAACTAATTTTGTCAACAACTTTGGAAAACAAAATGATGGCCAACAGACGATCAATATGTATCCCCATCCACAAAAAAAGGATGCACAAAAGATTGCGGCAACTATAAGACCATAACATTAATTTCGCACACAAGCCAAATTGTGCTCAAAATTCTGCAGCATATATGGAAACAGAAATCCAAGAGGCACAAGCAGAATTCGGGAAAGGAAGAGGCACTAGGGACCACACTGCAAACATACAATGGTAAATGGGGCACATCAAGGAATTCCAGAAGAAAATCAGCATGTGCTTTATAGACTACAACAAAGGCCTTGACTAGACAGATGACAAAAAGCTATGGAATGTTCTTAAAGAAATGAGAGTGCCACTACATTTGATAGTCCTGATGAGAAATCTGCACTTAGGACAAGAGGCTTCTGTTAGGACAGAATATGGAGAAAAAGAATGGTTTCCAAATGGTCAGGCAAGGCTGCATTCTTTCACCTTATTTATTTAACTTCTATGCAGAAAATATCATACGGAGAGGAGGTTTAGACTCAGAAGAAGGTGGAGTGAAGATAGGAGGAAGGAACATCAATAATGTAAGATATGGAGATGACACCATACTATTAGCAGAAAACATCATAGACTTGGAAGAATTACTAAAGAAACTTAGGAGCTTGTAGCATTAACTTACCTCTTCCGGTTTAAATTCAGGATCCGGGATGCCCCTAGATATAGTCAAACCTAAATTGCCACCGATCTAACCCGGATGCCACTGCCTAGATGCATCCCAGGTAGAAGCCTCACTCAGCCAGCAGTTTTTTGAAGTCGGGGAGCTTCTGACTTCAAAAAATGCCAGCTGAGCAAGACTTTGACCCAGGATGCATCTGGGCAGTGGCATCCCGGCTAGATCAGCAGCAATTTAGGTATGATAACATCTGGGGGCATCCCGAATCCTGAATTCAAGCCAGAAGAGGTAAACCAGTTTATTTGTTAATTCTATAAGCTCCTTAAAGAAGAAAGTGCAAAGGCAAGCTTGCTTCTCAAAAAAAAAAGTAAACAAAAGTAATGACGGCAGAGGATCTACATAAATTAAATGAGGATATCAAAAAATCAAAAAGATTTAAAGATTTAAAAATATTGATCAGAACAGAAGCTGCAGTCACGAAATCAGAAGAAGATTAGGAATGGTAAGGGCAGCCATGAAAGAACTAGATAAGATCTTAAAGTGTAAAGATATACAGTTTAACACTAAAGTTAGAATCATCCAAGCCATTGTTTTCCCCATCACCATGTACAAACGTGAGAGTTGGACAGTGAAGAAAGCAGACAGGAAGACAATCAGCATATTTAAGACATGGTACTGGACAGAATGAGGATACTGTAGATGGCCAAAGAGACAAACAAATGGGTCCTAGAACCGATCAAGCCTGAACTCTCTCTGGAAGCCAAGATGACAAAATCGAGACTGTCATACTTTGACCATATCATGAGAAGGCATTACTCATTAGAAAAGGCAATAATGCTAGGAAAGGTAGTGGGAAGTAGAAAGAAGAAGACCACGTGCCAGATAGATAGACTCAGTCAGGAAGGCCACAGATGTGAATCTGCAGGACCTCAGTAGAGGTTTGGAAATGTCTCGTACACAGGGTTGCCATTAATTGGGGTAGACATGAAAGCAGTTAACAGCAGCATAACAGCTAAAAACCCAGAAAAAGTGAACATTAAAATGGCATTAAACTATTGACACTATTAACTGGTGGCGCAGTGGTTAAATGCCTGTACTGCAGCCATTTACTCGAAACCACAAGGTTGCGAGTTCAAGACCAGCAAAAGGGCCCAAGCTCGACTCAGGCTTGCATCCTTCCGAGAAGGGAGCTAAAATGAGTACCCAGACTGTTGGGGGCAAATTAGCTTACTTGCTGTTCACCGCTATGATCTTTGGAATAGCGGTATATAAATAAACAAATTATTATTAAAATAATTGAAATCTTAAAAAGATTAAAAAGATAAAATACAATTAAAAGTGAAAAACAATAAAACAGTTCAGATTTAAAACAGTACAGCACTCAGAGCCCAAACCTTAAAACATTCTCTTTTAAGAGCACTGCCAGTGGAAGGGCAGCAGGGAGGGACAATTGGCCTTCTTGGGAAGGGAGTTCCAGTGTTTAGGGGCAGCCACTGAGTATGCCCCCTCTTGCATCCCTACCGATTGTGCTTGTGATGGTGGTGGGATGGAGAGAAGGGCCTCTCCTGATGATCTCGGGACCTAGGCTGGCTCATACAGGGAGATAAGTCTGCCAAATAGCCTAGACCTGAGCCATATAGGGCTTTATAGCTCAGCGTTAGGTTTCTTGATATTAGGGCCAAAACAGACAGGCCAAAATAAAGCTGCTTCAGGTCACTTTGGAGGTATGCTCTTTAAATGATGCATGTGTCCTAAGAGGCCGAGAAGCTATGCCAAAGCCATGGCCCAGTCCTAAGGACTGGAGCACAGCTTTGGTGCAACTTCTGGCCTCTTAAGACATGTGTGTCATTTAAACAGCATACTTCCAAAGTGACCTGAAGCAGCTTTATTTTGGCCTGTCTGTTTGGGTCCTCAGTCACAACCCATGATCCCAACATCACGTTCTTGCTTCTTTATATGTATGTGTACAGTCACCTGTTGTTTTTGATCATCACAACAATTTTCATCTTATTTTTATTAAAGTGTTTCTGTATTTTATATGAGACTACGTTATATTTTAAATGGTTCCGTGGTTGCTTTAAAACACAGCACTTAAAACCTCAGCACAGAGCAGATAAACAGCCAGCAGCAGTATTTTAATGCCTGAGCAAATAAAAAAAGTTTAAACTTGGTGCTAAAAAGTTAATTGGGTTGGCGCCAAGCATGCCTCCTCAGGGAGAGCATTCCACAACAAGGGCACCACACCTGAAAAGGCCACCCTCCCTCCTACTCTGACTTTCATATTGACCTAACTCTCACCTGCAATAAAGAAAGCATTTGGAAGAGGATTTCAGCTAACAAAAATGCCAGATTCATGAAAAGTGTCACATGCACAGACACACAGAGCTTTTGGAACTGTTGTGCTTAGTTTTTAAAGTCTGCAGTGATTTAGTCCTTGGGGTGGGCAACTGTGGGAAGCTGGGGTCTGCATTAGTCCCCTAGGAGACCTTGGGGGTCTGAACACACCCACCCCACTGGGGGGGAAATAGCTCCCCAGTGCCCTCTGGGCTGTGGAGAGCATTTTGCACTTGCTTTCAGACTCCTCTGGCCCATTTTAGGCCGAAGAGCAGGGTTTTTTCCAAAACAGGAAGCTACTTCAGTGTGTCAGATTACAAGGAAACTAAACATTAGGAGGAACCTTCTAATAGTAAACGCTGTTTGACAGTGGAATAGAGCAGTGCCTCTCAGTGGTGGTCCAGAAAGCATGCCAATCCACAAATCATCTGCTTCTGGTCTCTGGAAAATTTCCAGGAAAGAAGCAATTATAGCCAATGGGCAGAAAAATGGTACCATTCCCCGGTTCCCTATAACAGATAATTTAAGCACTGGACTAAACTACCTTGAAAGGTAGTAGATTCCTATTGGAGTTTCAAAAAGAGATTAAATGTTGATTTTTCCAGGATTCTTTAGTTTAGGATTTCTGCTCTAGCAGAGAGTTGAACTAGCTGGACCTTGTGGTCCTTTTGAACTGTAGGATTCTGTGGTTTTTGATTTCCAGCAATAGTCTTTTTAACCCAGAGGGAGGAGAGGAGCACAACTTGTTTGAATCGTAACTCAGACTAGTCACACCACTTTTTCCTCCTTAGACAATTAGGCTAATGTTTGTAGGAGAGTTCTTCCAACTAATCTATCTTCCAGATAGAGTCAACTCAATGTTGCAGCCTATTCCTGGAGCAATCAATATCTTATCTTAAAATCTGTTAAGTGACATGTTGTCATCCATCAGCACCAACATTACAATTTAGTCTTATAAGATAATTGTAAGGTATACTTACTTCAATTTACACTTAAAATGATTTTGCAACCTTTTGTGAGATATATTAATTGGCTCTAATAAAGATATTGTCCAGTTGTGGATAAAGTTGTAGTTTCCTTTCTAGACATTAAGGCCAGTTTAAGATGGTTGTAGCCTAGAAGAGATCCAGAATCAGGAATTCTTTGCATGCATGTAAGCAATTTAGGAGTGGTGGCACAGAAATGTCATGAATAAATTATAAAATAAAAATATAATGTACAATAGAGAGAAACATGTCACTTTTAACATGAGTACAATCCACTCCACTCCAAGCCATGCCATCCCATTCCACCTTGCTGTTACAAGATGAAGGGGGACCAAGAAGAGGCCTGCAAGGGATATTAAATGCTCCAGGGTCAGAGGATGGACCCCAAGTACATTTGGCCATGGTGCATTCGCTCCTAAGGCACCAGGGATAATCCAGCCTTGTTAGACATCCACCTTGTTAGACATATATCTGCTTGCATATGTTAGTGTTGATAGACAGGCAAGAACTGAAAGCTACTTCAAGAACTCCTTTGTTGCCCCTCAAAGGTTTTCATTCAACATTAAGAAAATATGCTGTCCCTCCCCCATACCTAATTCAAGCAGTTTATGGAGTTATTTTCCTTCAGAAATCATTCTGTGATTTTCAGTATAAAATCCTGTGTACCCATACATAACACAATCAGTTTAGAATTAAACATGCAGTGACACTCCTTTATGCGATTGTGTCATGAGTTTTATAGATGTTGAATGAAGACAAGGAAAGTGGGGAATCTAAAATATTAATTGGAAATTAATTATACTGAAAGTTTCTCTGTTTCCCAGTAGCATGTGCCATGCACCTAAGGGGGTAAAGGATCATTCTGCTTAGTACTGACTTGCATCCATCAATATTTTGAGCTTTATGAAAAGGTCTGCAAAATTCTTTTTAACCAAGGATTTATCTCTGGGCATCCCTTATTGTAATATTACACATTTTGCCCCTGAGGTTACTTCCAAGTAAGTAGAAATAGGATCCAAATCCTGACAGCCTTCATTCACCCTTTAGTCAGTGTGTCTCATGGGATTCCTAATGCTCACCTTGGCAAGCTTATCTAGGTCAAGAAAATTTTGTTATATCCCAGCAAAAGGAAATAGATTTGCCTCAGTATTCTGATTCCATGTCATAGTTAGCACTACATGTATATAGTGTTTTCATTGAAAAAGAACCTAAACAAGTTTCTAACTTTAGGCTATAACTCTAATCCTCTATTTTACAGTGCTTACAGTCTTGTCTTTCTCTACTTATCTTGTGTCTGTGGGGATTTTTTTTATTTGTCTTTGAACAGGCAATGATTTGAATCTGACCTAGTAGTTCATTAGGATACATCTGAAACCCCTAAATAAAATAAACCCCACCACATAACTTTATCTTTAGAAGAGTTACATTTGTTGAGTGTAGTGGATTTTTTCAAAAATCAGCATGATTTCTGATTAAAGCGTTACAGCATTTTAAAGGCTCCTTCTGTCCCTGTTACCTAAGGTCATACATTATGATTGCTCTGTAAACATCGGATTGTGCAGAATTGGAAGCACATACCATGCAGACTGCAAACATATATAAAGATACCAAAATGGCTTATCTTCCACTTATCAAGTTTATTTTTCATGCCAAAGAAGCTATTTTAATAGAAGAGCAGCTGCTACTTTGTGAAGATTAGAATAGTTCCTGTTAAGTAGAGCTGTCAGTGCTACAAACAACATTAAGAGGCCATTTTCATGCTTCCATGCCATCACATGCTTTTAAAAAGTATTTCATTGTAGAAAATGCTGTGGAGGTTTTCTTGATCTGTGGGCAGCGTGCCAACACAAAGTAGGTGTATTTTCTTCTCTACATACAAAAGCATATAGGGAAGGTCTACTCAGAATGCCCCTCAGGCCAAGTTACAGGAACATTTGTGACGAGTGTCTTGTAGAAATAGGTGGCTGGTTCTTCCAGCCGGGCTAGTAATGATCATCAAATTAAAGAGGACCGGTTATACATATCAGTCCTAAATGTATACTGCTTCACTCTGACTACTTGCCTCATGAAATTACATCACAATTTCTTTGTCTAGGCAAGTATTACATTAACTATCTGAAGTTGTGCATTTTTTTAAAATCATCCAGTAAGAAAAAGATAAAATCATGTCTAATTTGGAGAAAATCTAGATAGCTTTCCCAGATTTAAGCCATTTCTAAATTGGCCAGAAGCAAGAACTAGCCTATTTTGTGATATGTGTGCTATATTCATGTATATGATACTGTTCCACAAGTGTAACTATATGATTTTTGGTTTTACTTTTGGGTTACAGCTCAGAGGTCTTTGATTACATAGTGGTAATACATTTTCTCTTTCTGGGGTTTGCTTGGTTTTATTTTATTTTATCAGTACAGTTTGAGGTAGTACGCTTCAGCTGAAGAGTGGTCAAATGAATTAAATAAATAAATAAATAAACACAAGTTTTATTAAATATATCCATAGAACACAGGAGTAATGCAGCAAAAAAAAAACCCAACAACAACAAAACCCAAGTGAAACGTGGACAGCATCTATGCCAGCCACATATGTGCATCTGAGAATCCTCAGTCCCACAGGACACAAGATTAATTAATAGCTACATCCCCATCCAAGGAGAACTGGCTGGGATATGGGTACTGAACATTATCAAAAATCTAGTATTAGCAAGATATGAGATATCCAGTACCCCTAAAGTCTTTCTGACAACTTTTATCATATATAAAAAAACTTTGTGAATTCATTCTTCACTTTTTTGAGTAATAGTCACTCTTCCTCCATGATCAGAACAAGTGTAATTTAGGCCTTTATCACATTGGGGTCCTCTCTCAATAAACAGAGCTGTTATTATTATATTATGTTTATGTTTATTTGAATCCCGCTTCCCCCCAAAAAAATTGGTAAAACACTGTTTTAAAAGGCGCTATACAATTGGGACTGCTCTCTTCCCTGTTGCACATTTGGAATCCTTGCACTGCAGTTTTCATTTGTGCTAAAAATCGCTGCATACAGCATTTGGCACAATCTACCAAGTGCTGCCCCTTTGCACACACAAACATACATACACACACACACATACCACCACCCCCCAAAATATAAATTATAAATTAAAGGGTTTTTTTTTTCATTTCCATTTCCATGTGTGTGTGTCTGCCCCCTCAGAATGGAAATACAGTATCAAATGTCTGTAAACAATAGCAGATGAAAGTCAGCAGTTACTGATCTAGTCTGAAATACCCAGAAAGAAAGGAAAATGTCTGAAACAGCCAGAGACAATAAAATAAAATAAATTATTTTATTAAATTGTAACACTGTTTTTGCTTTTCCTCACAGTATATGTATGTGTGTGTGAATGAGAGAGAGAGAGAGATGAGGCCACCACAGCATCTAGCAGGTGTGAACAAAGTTTCAGCTTCTAACAAGTGGAAAGAGTGGTCATTTGGCAAACCGTTTAGAAGTTTCTCGGTGATACAAAAGAAATTAAACTGAAATGTCCACCCCCGCTTCTCCTCCTTCTCCTCTGATCATATTTCCCCACCCAAAGCACACCTACTATCATTGAAGTGGATTTTAACTTTCTCACTGTAACCAAAACAGGATAGTTAATGGACTTGGGACAGAAAGTAAAAAGAAACTCTTTCAAGATAGTCTCGAATGGGACAGTAGCAGGATGCCAGTGATGCCATGCGGTGAGGCATAAGCACTAGCAGCACCGACCCATTGCTATGATGCTATAGTGTCATAGTGCGACAAGGTATGCTGCATCTCTGAGGCTTTTCTAAAATCCAGCCGAAATTGGATGTTATGGCATTTACCTATGTCCGGGCTTTAGGCAACCTGTATTCCTTGGGCAGCCAGTCTGCAACCTGCAGCTTTTTCAGGAATGAGATTTTCCCGTTCTTGAAAAAGCTGCGGAAGAAGTCCAGGTAGCAGACGGGCTGCCTGAGTGGATACGGACTGCCTACAGCTCGGACACAGATAAATGCGATAGCATCTGGTTTTGTCTTTTCGATTCCATGTCTCTCCCACTGGGATTCCTGGTGCGATAATCTCCATTGCTTCATAATATTGAAAGAATGCAGAATTGTGTAAAATGTAAACCTAACAACAGCAATAATTACTTCTGTCCCTCTTTCCCTGCAACTCTTTCGCCTTTGCCATTCTTCCCACTAAATAAAAAACAACAACCTTGAAACCGTGTCTGTGATATATTTTAGTTTCTCAGCATTTTTAAACAGCAAATTCCTCTAAATTGAAAAATGTTTGCTCCTGAATGCCTAGCTAGGATTGCCCTGTTTGTCTGTTGTCATCATAATCTCTTTCTCGCAACTGAAAATAAAAAATGACTTGCCTTTGTGCAACCAGAGGGTTTCCCTGGCTGAGCAGGGATTCGAACCCTGTTCTCCAGAGCTATAGTCCAATGCTCAAACCACTACACCATACTTTCACTCTCATTCATCAGTAGAAACACTGATTTATTGTCTCCCATCTTGTGAAAAGAGTCCTTGGTGGCAAAGTATAATGAGTATTTCCAGGCTTCTTTGCCATCCTAGGATGGTTAGCCTTTTCTGGTATTTACCACAAATGTAATAACACATAGTATGGTGTAACATCTGCACTTTTAGATTAAAACTGCTATTCATGATGTTAACTTGGGTTATATGGAAACTGAATTTCAGAATACAGGGACTCTATAGCACAAAAATATATAAAACAGTATTTAAACGGGAATGGAAAGTCTTATGCAAGAAAACCTTTTTAAATCGACATAGGCAATAGGATGTTTTTTCTCAATCCCAGCTTTGCAAGCATGGGGTTTATTTTTAAAAGTGTCCCACATAACAGTATGTGTTTATGCATTTTCTTTTTAGATTAGGAGTTGTCAAAAATAATTTCAACTTTAATTTTAACTGTTTGGTTTTGGAAATTTTAAATAGTTGCTATAAAGATGCTACTCAATCGGTTTCCTGACCTATTTATAGTCACTGTCCTAAAAAAGAAAGAGGGAGGAGAAAAGAAAAGAAGACATTACTGCTGTTACTAACTTTAATTGAACTGGCACAGCACTTCAACTGAACTGTTGGTCTGAGAGAAATGGAAGTAAATATTGTCCAGTTAATCAATGGGATTAAAATGTGTTTCATGTTCATCATAATTCACTAGGATTGTCAAAATGAAAACTGTACATCTAATATCTGTGTTCTTGTTGTTGTTGTGTATCTTCGAGTCAGTCTCTCTTTATTGCAAAAATCAAAGTAATATTACGATACACATAAAATTTCCATAAAAACAGTATACAACAGATTGAACCAAATAGCAAAAGTTTGACATTGACAATTGTGGATAACTTGGATAACATGAATGTGTTAAGATTCACAGTTGGACCCTTTTAGATCAAATTATCTTCGAGTCATTTCTGACTTACAGCAATCTTAATGTGAACCTGTTCTCTTGGCAAGATTTGTTCCAAGGGGTTAGCCTTTGCCGTCCTCTGAGTGAGTGACTTGCCCAGCTCACCCACTGGATTTCCATGGCAGTGCAGGGACCCTGGTCTCCAGAGTCATAGTCCTATGCTCAAACCACTACACCATGTTGGCTTTCAATGTCTGCATAGGAGAGGGAATTTCAGCAGGAGTTGCTTATTGCCTGACAAGCAACATATGCTGAAATTCCATCTTCTCCACAACAATTCAAGGTACATGAAGAGTCTTTAGTTTCCAATCTGGCAACCATGGTTATAACTAATGAATAAGAAAAGAAATGATTTTAAAAGCCAATTATTTCACTTTGACATTATGTAGTAAAATTATTTCCCAACAGAGATTTGTGTCATTCCTATTTGTTTAAATAGAGAAAAAGCCATTTAGCCAGTTCCAGACAGAATGTGGCCCCTCCAGGTTTCACTGTAATCAATGGGATATAAAAACTAATCCTGTACATGTTTACTCAGATGTAATCTCCAGTATTGACAATAGGATTTACACCCTAGTAACAGAGTTGTGAATTACAAATGAAGTGGCTGTACGCGCTGGCATGTGAACACTCATCAGTCACTGTGCCAGCCCAGAGAGTGAACTGCAGGTGGGATACCATGGGGGCTTCACTCCATAGGGCTGACCTGTAGCATCCCACCCATGCATTCAGCCCCTTAAGTGCTTAAATACACTTAATTTAAGTGGTTCCCAAAACTTGGATCATGCTTTATATGACTTCTTGCAAAGCTTGCTTTTATGGGGCTATGAATCTTTTAGATCAGGGCTGGGAAACATTCATACATTGGCTGCAACTCCCAGCATTCCTCACCTTTAGCTATTCCAGCTAGAGCTGTTGGGAATTGCAACCCAATGACATCTAGAGAGTCAGATGATCCCCATCTCTTTAGATGCATTACCAATAACAAGTCAACTTTTCCCAGGAATTTCACTCATATAGAAAGAAAAAGACTTCCTAATTATTTTAAATTACAGTATATGATCCTGTTTTGATCAATGTTTTAAGAGACTGCAAAGGTTACCTGACAATTGAGAAAGAAATTTGCTATAGTAAAAACTATTTTAACAGGCACTAATCTAATGTATAAATTAGAATGGGAGGCAATTGCAACCGCCTATAAATCTTTGTGGCAATAAAAGACTTAATTCTTTTTTTCCCCTTTGACTTAGAAATTCCAGGATATATAGACAGAGGAGATGCTTTAAGTGAAGCTTTTGTGGATCTGAGTTTACTGCCACAAGAGGAACGGAGAGTTGAAAGCAGTCTCCCAGCCTCCAGTACAAATACTCGATCCTTCCCAAATTCAAGACGTAACAGCTACACTAGGTAAGGTACTGAAAGCATGAAGCAAACGTTAGAATATTTGGAGAAGAAATGTGTGACATTTTAATTATTAGTATCATTTAACATAAGTGCTTTCCATTGTAGTCATATTCAAAGGCATATCCATGTTAATCTATTTCAGTATAAAAAGTTTTGACAGAATCCTAGAGCACCATTGAGACCGACCCAGAAAAATAAATTTCCAGCATAAGGTTCCAGTCCAGTTCATCAAATGTATGGAGTGCAGCCTCTGTGGACAGCTAAATCCCCTGTCCCACTCTTTGTTATACTACAGAGGCTTCATTCCAGACATCTGCTGAAGTAAAATGGAGTCCATGGAAGTTTGCTTGTTTTTTCTCTGTCTCAAAGCTGCTGCATATGTGGCAGGGTCCCTTTATATCTTTTTATTTGGCATAAAGTTCCCAAAGTAGACCTTTTAATCTAGCAGTTAGATATACAGTGATTTCAAAATGTATGCTGCAACCCAGGTAGAATTCACTGAAGACAAACTTCTATAGTATTAAGAATATTGTCGGTCATACTTAAGGTTTAACATTAAATATAACAATTCTGCCTTAACTTTTCAAAATGCAGTCTGAACCTTAGTTTCATATTCTGATTTATAAAATGTACCATTTTCCAATTCATCCATCAATGGGTAACTAGGTTTTGAAATTATGGGTGGAGTCCTAGACACACATCACATACATGAAAATAAGCTCCAGTAACCTCAGTGAAACATAATTGTGAAGAGACGTATATAACTTTGTAATTCAGACTGGACAAATAAGTGGAGAGACTAAGAAGGCATGACTTGTTCTCATGCTAAAAACATGATTTATTGGACTGAGATTACTATATCTTAACTTGGCCAGTATGACACTCAATTTTAAGCTTTTTTTATTAGCTATCAGGTTGTTTGACCTCTGTGAAATGTACTTCCAAGTAAATGTGCTTAGAGCTCCTGCCCAGAGGGTGTTTTTTCCCCCAAATAAAACCTAATTAGGTTATAGCATCAATTTATAATCTAAACTTGCATCTTTGAAAATACATTCCCTTGAATGCAGTAGGAATTAGGTACGAGGAATTAACATATGAGTTCTCTTGAGTCTTAAGAGAAAGAACTGAACAATATTCTATGCAACCAATTTATTGCAGTAAATATATTTTAGAAAATGTCGTTTCCGATTCCTCTAGCGTAACACACATTGCAGCTCGTAGTTAATCGTTAGCTTTTGGATTCTCATCAGACCAACAGTTCTTCAGCTTTAGTTTAACATCTTGTCTCACTGTCTTGCACACTGCAAGAGATCAGCTAAGGTGGGTCATCACAAATCATTAATCCTTCCAACTGTGAACCTCTTTGCAATAACTGGAGCTCCGTAACCTCCTTTCTCCTCCAAGGCTGAGATTACCACTTGGTGAGCTGGAAAACTTGAAAAGAGCCTCCAAGCCTCACTAACTGCTACTTTATAACACTAAAATCCAAATGTCTGCTTCAACCCTAAAAATAAGGCAGATCTTTTTCTCTCCTCTTAAGCTACCAAATACAAAAAATAAAATCTCCAACCCTTACCAGTAAATCTTATAACTTCAGGAGTCACAAAAAATTCCACCAAACCTTAGGCAAATTGAGAAGGAATTCCCTTTAATAATATCCGATTGCCAAAGAATTACTGCTAAAGGCCATGAAGCTGAGAAAAAGCACATTCGCAGTTAAAATACTTTACAAGTGAACACAATGTACTAATTCAAAGTAGCAATTTGCATGTTTGCAATTTGCATGTTACATTTGCACATTGCCAAATTCATGTCTCTGTCTCGCTCTCTCTCTCTGAGGTAACAAAACTTAATACATCTTCCTTTACAGTACACTTTAATACATATTCCTTTCCTGTCCTACAGAGATTTCTGAAGAGAAAATATACTGTAAAAATATAATCAAAAGATTATATGTATAATATGTATAACAAAGTTTGAGTTATATTCTAAGGCTGAATCAACCACTAGTTGGGGCTGTGCTCTTAAATATATGTAGCCAAGTATCTTATAAACCATGATAATCCTTATGACTCCCAAGATCCCTAATCTCCTTATATAAATCTTTATCTTCTCTAAATTTCTATACCTGTAAGGTGTGGATAAAATCTTACCTATGTTATTGGAATGTTAGGAAACAAAATTAATTTTTGTGAAATTTTTGTAAAAAGGTCCTTTCAAGGATGTATTATTCCAGGCTGGGTAGACTTCACATGTGGAGGAACTACAAGAAAGAAAGAAAGAAAGAAAGAAAGAAAGAAAATATTGGTAGACCAGTTCAGGGGGCATCGCTAATGATCTGTATACCATGAGCTATACAGTGGGTTCAATCAGTCAGTATCCATCAGTAATCTATTACATTCATAGACCAGCTTTGTAGGTTCACCTAGATAGATAAGAACAAATCTTTATCTGAATTAATATACATAGGGATTTTAACACAACACTGAATCTGGTCAGCAGAATGGCACAAAAATCTTATCAAAAGTTACCAATCAGTACTCTCTGTTTTGCAAATGACCCTCAGAGTGACAAGCAATTACTGTTAACCAGCCTCAGCATTAAAAAGAATATCCTTTGCAGTTTTACTTGCTATTGTTCAACTATTGGAAATTGGAAGTCCTTGTTCATACACTGCATGTCACCTGGAATTGTGTTAGTACATCCTGATCTACTTTCTGCACACTCTTCTGTCATTCTAGTTTATCAATACAAATGAAGATGTTTGTATCTGCCCATATGTATCTACTGAAGTTCTCCTACTAACTTTGAATCACCTGAAATTTCTTAAGCACCCTTTTGTTATAAGTTTTAAAATACTTAAATATTTCACAAACATTGTTTTGTTTCCTTTCTGACTGATACAGAACATGGCATGTGTGAACAGATAAAATCCTCACTTCTTTTACATTCCTATTAAAGAACGTTTGCCTTTCATCAAGCAGGTAGCTCAACAGTTTTGTAATCAATCTGCAGTCTTTTGCTATTCCAGATCCCACATTTACATTTTATATTCCATCAAAAGTGCATAATTAACATTACTGTAGATTCACAATTTATTTTTCACTATTTAAGTGGTACTTAAATCACAATTTCAATTTCCTCTCTTCCTTAATTTGCAGTTTGGCTTCTCTTCTGCTTTCTTAGACAGTAGAATATCAAAATTTAAACTCTACTTACTCGACAGTATCCCATTTTACAGATATGTGGTCTCAGTTGGCCTTATTATTATCAATTAGAGTGAAAACCCTTGCTCTTTATAGTCAAAACTGGGCACATTCCATTTTAAGTGTTTGATTTCAATTCATTTTTCAGGCCTGTTTAAATTCCTGATGTGCTTTTATTTGCTCTGCCAAATGCATTTCCTTTAGCATCATTAACACAATTTTGGACAGCCATTTAAATCTTACACTATAAAATTTAAATAAATTGCAAACTTTTTACTCGTTTTAATGAAATGAATGCACTCTACTCTTAACAGTGAGCGTCTACACATTTGTAGTATGTTGCATATCTGTAGTGTATATAGAATTAGGCATTCTTTTCTATGCTATATTGATAGAAAGACAGCAAAATGAACAATGTTTCTGTCAAGTTCATTTTTCCCTTGAACTGCTAGTTATTTCTTTTTTCTCACTTTAGACCTTTGAGCCAAGAGGCAATGCCAACACATAAATCATATTAAGGTGTGTCAGAAAGAGAGTTCTCTAAAATAAGCCATGTCAAAACATTCTAATCATCCTGCTTTTAAACACAGATGGTTGAACAAACTGGTTTACCTGCATAGCATTTCGGCATTAAATTGCTGAGTGGATCCATTTTTAATCTATATTTTTAAGTATGTTTATTGATATCACATATAAAGTTGTTAATTAAAAAGAATACTGCTTTCAGGAGATTCAGAACAGGAGTGAATTTCAAAGCCACTACTTCAAAAGGACCACTATTTCAAAAGAGGCCCACATAATACCTATCCTGCATATGAATTGCCCAGAGAAGGGGTGGGGAGTGATGGAGCAGCAGGATGGAGCAAGAATCAGCTACATACATAGTTAGACATATTCCTACATAGTTGCAGTAAGATCCTAAATAGATTCTATACTGATCCTATATAACCATGGAATCACATCCTTTAATTTAAGGCCAAGGAATCCATGGGTTTAACTCATTCATGGGCTTCAATCTGGTGTCTTTCATTCTTTGAAACAATCAATTGTTCAAAGATATAGCCATTTTAGTCTGGAAAATCAGTACACAAAGTGATCTTGTAGCACTTTTGAGACTAACTGAAGTTAGTAGCATGAGCTTTCATAGACTTGAGTCTACTTCCTCAGATGCATGTGCCTCCACGCATCTGAGGAAGTAGACTCAAGTCTTCAAAAGCTCATATTGCCAACTTCTTTTAATTAGATTCTAAGGTGCTGCAAGATCCTTCTGCATACTGTTGAATTGTTATTATCTTCTCCCCTTTCTTTGAACAAATAGGCTTTGTTAGAAACTGAAGCTGTGGCATAATGTAAGGAAGTTTTCAGTATTCTTTTCTCAGGGAAGGTAAACAAGGCATCTGGCAAACGCTCTGCTAAAACATTTTGTAATATACTATGCAACCTGCCTGTGCCAAAACAGTCACCCTGATAGAAATGTCTAACCATTATTTTTACACTAATCCATCCTGGCCTTGTCCGGAGTGATCTTCCTTACTCTTCTCACAGCCTTTCACTTCACATTGAACTTGACAATATGAAGGAGTGTGGAGCATAAGTGTGGAGCATAAGTGCATCTAAGAAAGAAAGACATGTACTACTTTGAGTACTTCTACTGTACGGAGCTTTTAGGTAGATTTATATGTATTAGATAAAAGTGGCTAAGTTGCTTTTATCCCCTTCTGGGCTTTTCATGTTTGTTGACTTTAATAAAAACTAGACACAACATCTTCTAAGCCTTTTGGATATATACGAAATCCTCCGAAGCACTGGCCAATTTTAAAGAAATGTCCAAAGAGGATGGACAGCTTTAAGCTCTTTTAAAAACATAAAAATAGAAGGGTTACAGCAATTTGGCAGCCAAAAAAGCAATTTACAGGTCACCATGGAATCCTCAGCTATGTCTAGGAAAGCTGATCAAGAGACTATGGAAAAGATAATGGAACTGGACAGCAAAAGAATCAGTTTTGAAAGTCACTTAATCTGATGTCCAATGAAGTCCCTTAGTTTCTTTTCCTGAGCCATTAAAGCTTAGTGGGAAGTGGTAGTTGCATTATAGTAGCTTTACATGGCTCAGGAAAAGCTGAAGAACTGCAGTGTTGTTATATCTTCACAGCTGCCTGCATTAACTACTCTCGTTCATTTCTGTTTATTTGTTTTAGCTATGACAGTGGGGTAACAACCCATTTTAGAACCAGTCAGACAGTAGAACAGTCTTCACTATATTGACAAAGATTTCAAAAACGACATTTACTTGTCCAAAAATTATATTGTTGTCAGTAAGAAAGGAGGGAGTTTCAACTGAAACACCATCATTGTCATTATCAAAGGCTAATGAAACTTAACACACCAACTAGCAAGCTAGTGTGCAATTATGTAAGCAAATTTGCAAGCGTACAATTTATTTGCCTCAAGTGAAAAGGAGGCCCTTGATAATTAAGTTACAGACTTAGCAAAAGGCAGGTAGTGTTATAGTTCTGCAAATTAGTAGATATTTCCCTCCTTGGAAGGAGATCTTTTCCTACTTTCATTCTTACCATTAAAAAAGTTGGATACTCAAATTGTCCTGAATTCATTTTCTTACTCTGATCGTATCTCTGTTTATTTGTTTAACCAGTGGCCATCGTAGTGTATGTGAGAACATGAAAAATACAGATTATAACTAGTTTTGTATTGAAGGAGGGCAGTAATCTCTGGGTATTTTAACCAATAGCTTGTATAATAAAAATGTGATTGCATTTCTTTAAGAAGGCATTTGTCTACAAACACTGCTAAATGTTATTACTGCCAACACTTCAAAATATGAAGAATTAGTACATATTGTATAGTATGTAAATATGTACTCTCTATAATCATATTATATTTTAGGGAGAGTTCACATTCCACCTGTACATTAGAAAGAACTTCCTGACAGTAAGAGCTATTGGACAGTTGGATACACTCCCTTGGAGTGTGGTGGAGTCTCCTTCTTTGGAGGTCTTTAAGCAGAGGCTGGATGGCCATCTGTTGGGGATGCTTTGATTGTGAGTTCCTGCATGGCAGAATGGGGTTGGACTGGATGGCCCTAGTGGTCTCTTCCAACTCTATGATTCTATGAAGATTCTATGTACTGAGGAAATAGAAAAGCAAGAACGCTAAGAGCACAATTTTTATTGCTTTAGTTCCAAAGCAATGCATAGTCTCTGACCTGGAACCAACTAACTTGGTCGGTATGGGGGGAAATCCTTTCTCAGCTGTTGCCCCACATCTGTATGGTGTTTTAAATGTTGTAAGCCACCCTGAGTCCCAGCTTTGGGAGAAGGGCAGGATATAAATAAATATATCATCATCATCATCATAATCATCTGTGGAATAAGTACCATTTGGATTTCTCTACTCTCTGTTGTTACAGGCTTTCAGAGAGTCTCCCAATTTATATTTTTGGTCTCTTTATCTTAATTTGGATTTACTGGGCTGCTGAAATGATCTTAATTCAATTAACAGTTTTTGATACATGTATTCAGCTGGATGTTATGTTCTTGATGCTTTCATTGGTTATTGGAAGCTATCATAGCATCATCAGAGGGTTTTAATCTTGGAGGTAGTTTATGAATATTTGTAATTAATAAATATTAAACAAATAAAATTTATTTTGAAATAATAAAGTGTGAAGATCATATAGTGCTGTTATAATAGATATTTTTGTTTTGGGGCGCTCAAATAGTAAGTGAAACTTATAGTGCATGCCTTGGGGGAAATAATTCAGGTTTTAAAATGATGTACTTTGTTTTGAATCTAAACATCAGTAAATCATTGCCTTGCAAAATTTGGTGACAGGAGCCACAAAAACAGGTAAAAGTATGGGCTAGACCTCTACAAAAATGCAATTTACAGTATAATAAGTCCATTTTTTAAAGATCTGTTTTTTCTAGGGAAATGGACAAAAAGGAATATTCATTTATAAGAGAGGTTTACACTACACTGCAAAGGGACAAAGCTGTACCTTGGTGTCAGACAGGTAAGCATATTGACAATTGTGTATAGCTGTGAGTGTTATATATATGTCTGGAAAAAGATTTGAATGTGGAAACAATTCACCAACTTTGGGTATTCATAGTAAGCTTGTCAAATGTCCATGGAGCAATGTGACTATTTGATCTGACTAATTAGAATAGTGAAAAACAAATAAAGTGATCAATTTTAAACTATAGTACATTCTATGTGTTAACTCCTCATCTTCACAAAGAAATTGGTGTGCCTAAAGTTAAACATGTTACTACGTTCAAGACAGATCCTATGCTGCCACAATACCATGCAACTCCTTTGTCTCTGTATGCTCATATGCTCAAGTGGCAAGGACAGAACAGCTCATATAACCGTTCTGTCCTTGTTTGCTCTATATTTGACTTAGAATTGAAACTGTGAACTGTCCAAAGTAGTATGTTTGAGGTAGAATGAGAATTGGTGTTTTAGCTTATGGTATCATGTTCACACATGGAGTCAAAGGCTAGAGTTCAAAAGATATGGAGGAATTTGAAGGGAAAAGAGAATGAAATCCACAAGTATAAACAAAATTGATATTGTGATGTCGTAAAACCTATTACCAATATAGTCAGTCCTCCATATCCACAGATTCTCCACCCATGGATCCAACCATACATGGCTTGAAAATACCCAAAATACTCAAAAAATACCAAAATGTAAATCTTGATTTTGCCATTTTATATAAAGGACTCCATGTTACTACACCATTGTATATCATGGGACTTGAGTATCCATGGATTTTGGTATGGGGGGTGTAGCATCAAACCCCAGTGAACACCAAAGGCTCACTACATATTGAAGACAGTGAAGGAGTAAATACAGTCGGCCCTCCGTATTCAGATTCAACTATCCTCAGCTTGAAAATATATATATATATATATATATATATATATATATATATATATATAGCAAAGCCTGATTTTGTCATTTTATATAAATATAAAGGACACCAGTTTACTACACCATTGTATATAGTGGGACTTAAACAGCCACAGATTTATGGCATCCATGACACAGTCCTGGAACCAAACCCAGCAGATACCAAAGGCCCACTGTACTGACCACGTGATGGTTTATAATGTGATATTTAAGTAGAGAAATATGTACAGAAAAAAATTAAAATGCATAAGAATAGGGAGGATATATAGGTGGTGTAGAGAAAGTATCTATACTGTAGTATAGGTGTTGGTAGAGAAAGTATCTATACTGGTGGAAGCAGTAGAAACAGTGTCACTGTTGAGAGATGTTAAATAAAATGATAAAAGAAACTAAAGGCTCACAGGAGAGGAATCAGAAAATAAGAACAGTGGGCAACAGAAGACTTTGATACTAAAAAGTAGTCCAACTACAAAGGTGGTCGGCAAGTTGATACAGGTTACTGACGCAGCACTCTGAGAAAGAAATAAAGGGACAAGTTATGTGTGCTTTCTCTAGCAGGAGGGGAGCTCAAAAATAATGACATTGGGTTGCAATTCACTTCCCTGAGAGTAACCCCATGGAATTCTGTGGAACTGTCTAGATTCTCATACTGTTGTTGTTGTTGTTGTTGTTGTTGTTGTATGCCTTGAACTAATTTCCAACTTATGGCAACCCCATCATGGGGTTTTCTTGGCCAGTTTCTTCAGAGGGGGGTTGTCCGTGCCATCCTCTGAAGCTAACTGTGACTTGCTCAAGGTCACGCAGTGGGTTTCATGGCTGAGCTGGGAATCGAACCCTGGTCTCCAGAGTCATAGTCCAACACTCAAACCACTATCCCACACTGGCTCTACTAAACAATATTACACTCCCAGCACATGGCAGGTACTGTATCCATGTGCTCCTTGCTTTTGCTGCTTCCTGGGAGGAGGAATGTGTGAAAAGGACAACAGAACAGCTGATTTAGAAAGATGCTGATATTCTACAACTTGCCAGTTTCATTTTCCATTATCATAGAAAACTTCAGTGGCAAACTGGAGAAATCACGCACTTGTGCAAATATTTGAAACAAGACAAGTAGTTATACTAGGCCAGAAGCAGGATGTTTCCAACATGTCAGTACTACCACCCATATTTTATTTTTCCAGACTATACAGGATGATAATGATGTGTGGTAGCTCACACAAGCACATGCAGGCTGTATGAATAAACACAGAGGTGAAGGAGATATAGATGTCATCCTTACATATGTACTTATGAAAGAACTGCCCCAATATGGAGCAGTATGACATTTGCATGTGTGGATCCTCTCTTTAAATACATGTAATAACTGTGAGCTGTATCCAGCCCTGTATAACAGCAGAATCCAGTATGGGAATGGGTGGTCTCCCTATCGTGCCTAAAAACAAACAAACCCAGCCCCCTGAGGTTGGAAATTCTTCCGTCATCACCTTGGTCTGTAGATTGGGGAAAAGAAGGGAAGATATGTTGGATTTTGGTCTATATATAAAATGTATGAAGATAATTTAGCAAGTATACATCTTTGATTTAAACTTTGTAGAATTATTTATTCCCACTTTCTTTATTTTCACTGAACTAATTATGTATTTGTTATGTTTTATTTTTAGAAACATCTGAGGAAGAACATGATAGAGAGGTAAAGAGCTGTTGATTTATTTAACCATAAAATTCCAAGCCCTTCCCACATCTGTTGCATTTTTAAGATAATGCTAATCATTTATATATCCTCTTTGTGCACAGTATTTTAGAAAATACAAGAGGACAGATCTCAGCTGTAGGGCTGTCTACAACAATCTGAAATTCAACAAACAAAAATGAAGAGGTGAAGGGAAAACAGGGCTCATCAGGGGAAAATATGCAGTTATTTCAACTACATATACTTAGGCTTGTTTGCAAGGAATGGTAATTATGCAGTAGAGAAAGGATCAGCTTGAATCGGGGCTTTCCTATTTGTAAAGTCACATTAGAGTGACTCTGTGACTCTGTGCACAGTTTTGCACTTGCAATTTGCAGGCATTCATACAATCTGGAATTAGAGTCCTGGCCTAAGAGCCCAGCTCTTAAGAAGCTGGGGATAGTTTTGAACTGGGCAAAACTCTGCAGAAGATATTCCACAACTGATGTGATATTTCTGGGAAGGCCCCTTCCCTAGTAACCACCTGCCATATCTCAAAATGCAGATGACCATCAGACAAGACCTCATAGCCTAGATGTAAGCAGTAGCTGGGAAGCAGTCCATTAAGTACCCTGGCCCCATATTCCATCTTCAAACTTCACTTTTAAAATGAGCACTTCAAATTGGTCCTGGAAAAAGACTGCAAACAGCTAACACAGAACCAGCATAATATAATTAGACTGTCACAGTTTTCAAGCATGCAGGCATATTTCTGGACCTTTTCAAAGGCAGTTGCATGTACAACACATTAGACTAATCAAATTAGGAGGTCCCTAGAGCATGGAGAACTGTAAAAAGAGGTTTCTCTGGCCTGGCAAATTCACTCCTAGCTCTTGTGATTTTTGTAATAATGGTGGATCAAGGAGAAACTCCAAAGTGTGAATATGGATAGAGGGAGAATCCAGACCCTTGCAGAACATGTTGCATACCACTCACCTGGGTAGAGAAACCGGCTGCTTGTACATCAGTCTTGACTGTATTGGATTTCAGTTTCTTGGACTTTATCCAGTCCATTAGCCTCTCCTAGAGTTGATGTGTGTATGTGTGTAAAAGAAAGAGAGTTGTATGTCATTGGCATACTGATGACACTTCAGTCTAAATTTCTGGATGATCTCAACCAGTAGTTTCATGAACGGTAGGTGTTAAACAACTCAAGGAAAATAAGATGGAACCCCAAACACAAAAAAGTCATTATGTAGAAATCCCCCAGCACTTCTTTCTTGGGGTTAGTCTTCCAAGTAAGAGCAGAAGTACTACAGTACAAGCAGTGCCTCCAGTTTCAAACTTAACTAGTCTATCCAGGAGGATGCCATGATAATTTGAAAACAATTTAAAGCATCATCTTGCCTGTCTCTCAACAGAAGTCATCCCACAGGGTGACCAAAGTGGTTTCAGTTCAGGTTAATGGTGTTAAAGGACATACTTTGTTTAGGATGCAATTATATTAGTAAATAGAATAGATGTTTTTAATCATGCAGTAAAGTAGCATCGATATCAGCAGTACTCTACATTTCTGAAATGTAAGGCTGCAACTGATAGATGAAGTGGTGGGAGGAGGACACACCCATACCCTTCTTAAGCAATCCCCAAATTACTGTATTCCAAGTTTCAAAATACAGAACAGATTTGAAAGATTTTTTTCAGTCTCCAAACAACAGAGAGATTTCCAACCGCTAAAACCACTGTAGTTTTGGAACAGGAATTCTGGGGTCACAACTGTTCAAAAAAATATATATCTCACAGCTCCAAATAGATTTTATTTATACAGTATTGCAAGAGGGTTTTGATATGTGTGGTTTCTGGAATGTACAAGGAAATCGGAATTGGTTTTCCTTGGACAATTGCAAAGGAATATACAGTAGACTAGAAGGGAGCTTTGTTATGTATTGTGGTGTTAGGCTAACAACTCTTTAGGGTTTGATAGGCAATAAATGCAGCATACGGAAAGCAGACCACATGGCTGGAAGATACAGGTACAAAAGTATTTTTGTTGTTGAAATACAGTGTGCTGCAGTTTGTTTGCCTTGCTGCTAGAACAAGTATACCATGAGATGGAGCTGCTGGTCTTTCTCAACCTATCCACTCTGACATGTGAAAGTTTAGTTTAAAAAAAAACCTTACAAATTCCATTTGGACTTGCCAGCACATAAATAAGCCTGAAGCAGCCTTAACTTGCACGCTTCTGCTGCCAACTTTTATATCTCTTTACTCAAATGACTCGAATATATGTTGAATACTGCAGTGAGACAAGTTTCCTTTTGTTTCAAGGTCCACACCTAGTTTTCTTTACATCATGAACAGTGAAACATACATATGCAGATATAAAAGGAAGTAATGCCACATTGCAGAAAAACGTGTTCTTTAACAAAAGGATGGTACTGTATACTATATGTTTTGAAAGAAAGGCAGGATATACTGTAAATGAATATTTTAATAGTGGTAGTGGTAGTAGTAGTAGTAGTAGTAGTGATTCAACATTTTTAGAAACTGTCATCTTTTTAAAGAAAAACATTTCAGGATTTTGCTCATGAATGCAAAGGTATATGCACTTGAGGTTGACCCAAACTGTGTCATTGTTTAGTTATATTTTAGTAAATATGATCTAGAATAAAGTTAACAGAATGAAGCCAAGAAATAAAAACAGATTAGTCTCTTTTGAATTAATACTTGTGAAAGCTGATGTTTGTTTTTTAATTTGTCTGGAAAGCGAAGAATACAAGACTTCAAATCTAGAACGTGTATTTTATTTACACATTGAAACAAGTGTTGATGTTTTCTGTCTGCAGGTAATCAGAGGAAGCAGCTCTGTCAAAGTAGTGCATTTTGGTCTGGTATAAGCCAAAAATGGAAAACCTTATGCCCTGAAAGAAAGTTAGAGCCTTGTTTACTATTTGCTGAGATAGAAGAGAACTTTTCCACTATTTTAAATTCAGCCAGTTCTGAAATCTTATACTTCAATAGCACATATGAAGCCCTTTTAGTAACTGTTATTTCTTTCTGAGAAAGTTAAGCAAGTGCTTAGATCAAGATGATTTAATCTACTCAACTTTGACAAGAGCCATCTACTGATTTTCAACACAGCACAGACCTGAAACCCATTTATGCTACACACTAGGCTTCATCTCTAGTGTGCTACTCTGCACATTCCAAAATGAAGTCCTAGGCTAGGTCAGTTGTCCATTAAATCTTTTGTAAACATATACGCATAGTGTTTTGGCAAAAAAGACTGCAACTTTCTCATAAGAGACCCAGTCAGATAACCACACAGTCGATCATGGAAAAAGACCAGCCTGAAACCTTTCCAAAGAAGGTGCTTTTATATGTCCGGTCTGCACTGTTGTTCCAATTCCACAAAAGTTCTAATTGTTTTCTAAGAAGCTTGCCTATCTAGGCCTAGGTTCTCCCATCTAACAGAACCACAAATAGCAAAAAAACAGTTTTGCACAGAGCAAAGCAAACAGCGCATTACAGAAATGACCTTCAGGATTATGAAGGACCAAATCTAGGGATCTGAAAGACCAAGACGCAGTGGGCCCCAGAAATGTTTGTCTCCCATCACGGATGGTATAAAGTACGGTAAATAAATCTTTTAGAGTAAATGTGTGGAAAGGCTAATTTTGAAATGACTTCATGTTCCTTGGAGAATATCCAGTTCCTCAACTCCAACCCCTGAAGAAGCAGGCTGTCCAACAACCCTGGCAGCCTCTTCCTACACCTTTCTGCCTCCTTACCTACCACAAGCATCGGCTGAATCCTCCCAATGGCACAAGCAGCTGTTAAAAGAAATCCAAGCAAATCAGAATTGCCTGCTCTTTCTTACATTTGAATGCAGATTTGAATTTTAACTTAAGGCTCTGCAATGGATATTCTTGCAACATTTTAATATATACCACCTTCACTTGGGATACCTCTGCAAAAGATCAGCTTTTAACAGTCAATACAATGTCCTGAAGAAGAATGCTCTCAGAGTTCCAATCTTGCTATTAGTTTGGTTGAATAACCATTGTTTAGCTTTTTAAAAACCTAAACTTTAAAGAGTACTTATTTTGCTTTTTCAGGCATTAACAGAAAATGGTTTGAGAAGGAGGCATTATGTTGTATTTTCTATAAGTGTACATTTGCACTAATATATTAAGAATGCTTTTTCCCCTCCATTCTTTTCCAGTGTAGTCTGAAGTCTGGTATAATATAGTATAAACTTAATCTTAGCCACTCAGTTTAAGATCAAAATTACTTGAAATTTAGTTATGCCATTAAAATGTACTCTTGCCAAATAAAGAGATGGGAACCGATTTTTAACATTTTACTTTTAATAGAGTCTTTTTTCAAATCTGCATTTAAGATATTTTGAGGAGTTTTTTTAGGTCATCTTTTTTAAAAAAAACCTTTAGAAATTGTACAACACATGCCTTGTGGATGATAGGTTTAGTAGCAAGAAGAGGGAAATAAAGCACAGAGACTTATCAGTAATAGTCAGATGAATGCATTAAATCCATGCTGAAAAGCTTATGTCCTCAGCAGACAAAAAGTAGTAAAATGCATACGATTCTCTGCACTCATGGGGGGTGGGGGTTTATTAGTAACGCAAGAGCTGTGAGACAGATACGTCATTAACCATGCAGTATTCTACCGTGTATAGCTGTGTATAAAACAAAATGGTTTTATGTTTCTTTTTTAAAGAATTACTTGAGGAGAGCATGTGGCTCATAAGATATTACATGTAAATGCACTTTCACTGGTAAATGCAGCCCAACAACAGATCAAGGGAACCTTTTGCTTGTTCAACCTAAGGATGCTGAAATACGTTACTTAGCCACGGAGCTATTTTGCTGAATTGCAGCCATATTTCTGTCAGTACAAGTGATGGTCTATATGAGGGATTAGTCTGACACCAGACAGTGATCCTTAATCCTTCAGTATATCATAATCTATTTACTTTGCATGCTAAGAGGATTTTGGTTTTAAAATATACAGGAAGTGATGCTAGAAATGTACAGAAGATCAGGAATGCCGTTTCCTAAAATCTCAGTTTTTAATAAAATCCCTTTAAGGATTTCTTGGAGTTCTGTCCTTTCAAAGAATTGAATAGGGATTTAGCTGGAAATGGGCATATGTTTTTTCTTTATACAACAGCCCTACAACTGTGTTCCTTCCTACTACTGCTCTGCCACTTTCATTTATGTGCTTGTGCACTGATTGTAAGACATGAAATGAAAGCATTTCCTCTACTGCAGATTATTTTCAGTGTGTTAACATGGGAGTTTTTTCTTGACAAAATCAAAGTAGATCCCAACCTTTGGGGCATTTTTATGTTACTACTGGGTCTGTTTGTTTATTTGTTTAACATAAAAAGAATTTACAAACTGTACTTTTATTTTAAAAAATGAATGTTGCAGTGGAATACATTAAAATTCCAATCCTTAATACAATATAAGAACATAAAAAATTATACACCATTGTAATAAAATCAAGAGATGTAAACATAACTATTCAATCTGCCACATAGAATATTACAACCAACTAAAAAGACTTTAAAATGCAAATAGCATCATGTCCTGGCACACACACAAAAAGTTACAATGGCAATGTTAACCATGCCTCCCTTGAGAGGTTGTTCCAAAGGCAAGACCACAGAAGGCAAAATATTGCTTGCTTGTTGAAAGAACTTGAAAAAAGGCCTCATTTGAAGATCTTAATTCATGCAAAGGTTGGTATATAGGAGGTGCTTTTGAATAGTTTGGGATCCAAACACCTTTAGGACTTTAAAGGCAAGCAATACTATTTTAATAGAGATCAGAAGGAAATAAAAAGCTAATTAGCTGACATACATAACTTGATCAGAATTCTAGCAGCCATGTTCTGCTCTAGCTGAAGCTTCAGGGGCACTCCAGATACAAGACATTACATTAATCCAGTCTGAAAGGTCCCACGGCATGGATCACTTTAAGCAGAATATCCCCAGCCATAAAAGACAGCTGGTAAACAAGCTGGAGCTGGTAAAAGGCAGTCCCAGCCAACAAAATTAAATGTGGTACTCACAGAATCATAGAGCTGGAAGAAACCGCAAGGGCCATCCAGTCCAACCCCCTGCCAAGCCACCAAGGCTAACTTTGTTGGATCCTGAATCAACTCTAAACTCTAAACTGCGTGCACTTCAGGAGAGTGGAACTTGACTCAAAATAGGTTGAAAACCCAATTTCTGGACCCAAGAATCGTATCCTAAAATGCCTCCATCTGGAAGGATTCAGATTCTATTTTCTATTTTCAGATCTTCATTCAGCCCATTACTGAATCCAGCTAATGGCTGAACTCTGCCACAATTTCATGTTTCTAATGATAACAACAAATGCAAATATTAATTCAGTACCTATTGAATGATCTTACCCAGAAGCTTCGTATGAAGCATGGTACTAGAGTAGAGCCTACTGCCTTTGGCCATTTTATGGAAAAATAACAGAGAAGTTCCAATGCTGCTTTCTGAAACTTGCCCTGTAGGAGCGAGTGAACGAATTACTGAAATCATCTTAAGATATGTCAAATGCCACTGAGAGACCGAAGAAAACAGGGCCCAGTTCCCCATCTCTGTCCCAACAAAGGTGAGGACATGCCAAATTTTGGCCTTAATACAGGTTGAAGTGGTTCCATGTAACTTACGGTGCCATGCTCCAGATTTGGTCAGGTTTTAGCTGGATACTAGATGTCATTTGGACCACCATCTGGCCCAGATTCCAGGCTTTCATCTTTTCGAAAGTAAGTCTCTAGCCCTTTCAGCAAGAAGCAAGGAAGTGGGTGAAGGAGCAAGAAGGAAGGGAGAGTGATCAGTGTGTGTGACAGAGTGCAAGGATCTGGTGAGGGCACAAAGTGAGGCAGGAGAGGGGTAGGAGGGAAAGGAGAGTGAGCTCTGGGAGTGGTGAAGTGCAAGAAGTAAGGGGGAGCCTTGTAAGGTAGGTTTACTGAGAGGTAGTGGTGGCCCAAGGGCACATAGTAAATTCCATGACCAAGCAGAAACTGGAATTTGGATGTCCTTGTTCAAAATCCAACACATTAAATATTATTCTCCCAGATCAGTTGCAGATAAAAACTTATAAAATCTGAAACATGGTGAAAGGAAATAATGCGACAAATAATGTGCTGAATTTACATAATATTTGTGGAAGAAGCAAATGGCAACTTTAAGATATCTCGACCAGTGGTGCCTAAGGTTGATATCCAGCACCTGCTCAGGCACATTGTTCAAAAAATGGATATTTGTGATTGCACAACAATTTTTTCAATCTTCTGGGCCTTCTGGGGGGTTTCTTAAATAATGGTGTTCTCCTTGTCTCTCTGTATGCTGTCATAGCATTTCTGTGCACTTTCCAGAGGGAGAAAGTGGTAAAAGCATGCCTTTTGTCAAACAGATTTTTCCAGCTTGACAAAAGACACACTTTTTCTACTATCTCCCTCTGAAAAAGAATGCAAGTGCCTCAACATCATGTTGAAAGACACTTCTCTCTCAATGCATCTCAGCTTTCTTAGTCATGAGACAAGGCTTAGTTTCAGTTGGTTTCAAAGATGCTACCAGATCCCTTTGCATACAGTTTAGAGAATTAATTTTTAGCATAATACCTCCTTTTTTACTTCATAGCCATTATGGTTACAATTTTTTTAATCATGTCATTCCCCCCCAAAATAACTTCTTGTTGTTGTTGTTGTTGTTGTTGTTGTGTGCCTCCAAGTCATTTTTTACCTATGGTGATGCTGGCGAAACGTCAGGAAGAAACTCTTCTAGAACATGGCCACAGAGCCCGAAAGACCCACAAAAAACTATAGGTCTGACAGTTCTTAGGCATAAACCTCAAAACTTCTCTTCCATCCAGACTACCAGGTCAAGAGTGTCCTGAAAAATGTGCTCAGCTGACAATATACACAGACCCATGTTTGTCACTGCAGCTGTGAAATCCTGAGCAAACCCTCTCAAGATGATAAGTGTCCTGAGAGTTTCCATGACCCTCCTGGAACTTCCACACCCAACTTGTGCAAGCAAACTGATGGGCGGCAGAGTTACTGGTATTCACACAAAATCACTAAGCTATCTCTTTGTGCCAGAGCCAGATCCAAATACTGAAACCTGTTGGAGGAAATGAATTTTTTACAGCAACACCATGCCTTCCACTGTCACATGTCAATACCTCAAGGCTGCCTTTTTACCACAGAGACTCCTTGTGAAAGACCCTTGCCCTCCATCCACCCTCAATACAATTTCCTTAAATGTTTAAGGCTAGGGTCCCCAGTGTCATTTTCTTGTAAGTTTTAAAACTATGGTAGTGCGTTTCCTATTGTGATGAATTTACCCAGTCCAAAGCTTTTCTTGAAAAAGCAAATAAACATTAACTTCATTTAAAACATGTAGCAAGTTTTAAATTCTGCCAGAATAACCTGGCAGTTAGATTTAAATATGGATATATCAGAGGGAACCTGGGCAAGCATCTGGTCCTCCTCCATATATAAATCAAGATCAGCAGTTGCAAAGGAGAGAGCTATAAAAGCAACATGCAAATGGTGTTTAACCCCTGGGAAACTGTCAAAGATATTGCAAAAGGTTTCACCATACTGTTGGAGAGGCTGTAAGGTTCAAGGTTCTTACACACACATGTGGCTCGAATGCTCGAATGTCCTAGGAGCAATGCTTTTTGGAATGCAGTACGGATGCAGATACCTAACGTTATAGAACAACCAATGAAATTTTGTCCGGGATTGTTATTATTATCAATCTTCAGCAAAGCCAATAGTCATCTAAAACACCGAAGACTCATATTCCTAATCTCTGCAGCCAGAACTGAAATTGTGAGATGCTGGAAGAAATTTGTTACTTGAAAACTGGTAGAAAAAGGTCTGAGACACATGGTTGTTGGAAAAAAAATTCCTATTCCTTCAAGAATAGATCCAGACAAAAAAAGACACATACGTACATCCATTGAGCATTGGTCTGTTTTTATTGATTATGTCAATAACACTATATCTCATTTTGCTCCACCTTCGCACCAAGCTGGTTTTTGGAAGGACATCTTGGACACTGACCACCCGACTTTGGTAAAATGATGTATGGTTTCCCCTTCTGGATCTTTTTACAACTTCAAAAGAATATATTATTGGACAGAAATTCTTTTTGCTCATTCCCAAGGTCTGTTATTTCTATTGCTTATAAGTTTGTTATTTGATAAAACTTAATAAAAAAATTAAAAATAAAATAATTCTTTGAACAAACCACTATGATCTATGTAGGAATAGCGGTATATAAATAAATTTTCATTCATTCAGATGCTGGAAATGTTACCAAATGATGAGGACATCCTATCATGTGCAGTGGACATGTGAAAAAGCTCAGAAACATTAGACTGAGATTCATTTGATGATAGGAAGATATATTGAAAATTACATTAGAAGAGAGATTGTATCTGCTGGGAATACTGGAGGAGCAACTGGAGAAAAAAATGAAAGAGTGATACAGTAAATGATCACAGCTGCGAAATCTGAATTAATATACAGAAATGGATAACTGAAAATGTCCATTAAGGAGAAATCATTAGTTATTTTTTTAATAGATTGGGTTTTTTCATCACATTATTAAAAAGGAATGAGGTTTATTTGAGAATGTGGATTCTATTAATAATTCTAATTCATTAGTAGTAGAAGTAGATTTATAGCATCACTATAGGGAAGTTTAAGTATAATCTCAAGTATAGCCAAATGTTTTGGGGAAGGAAGTCGTTATATTTGCATTTTCTTTGTCTTTTCTCTTTTTTGTAGGCATATTTGCTAGTTTTCTCTTCTCTTTTCTGCATTATCTTCTGTTTTTGTTTGATTTGTATCTTTTATATGTGTAGAAAATGTGTGTAGTGGGTTTTTTTAAAAAATGAAGAAAAACTAAATTCTGTAAAAGACTCCATCAAAGGAAGTCACAAATAAAGCACACTTGTATATAGTTGCTTATTTTGCACAATTTATTCTACCATTCACAGAAGAAATGCATTTATGGCCCATAAAAGACCCAGGCCTGTTACAGACAGCCAAAATAAAGCTGCTTCGAGTCACAGTGGAGGTATGGTGTTTCAATGATGCATGTGTCCTAAGAGTCCAGAAGCCACACCAAAGCCATGCTCCAGTCCTTAGGGCTGGAGTGTGGCTTTGGTGAGACTTCTGAACTCTTAGGACGCATGCATCATTGAAACACCATATCTCTACTGTGACTCGAAGCAGCTTTATTTTGGCTGTCTGTAACAGGCCCCAGTCTTGTTTGCTGACCTTGTTTTCATACATTCAGAATCTGAGTGTCACTAAGCAATGTTCAAACCCCATAAGGTTTATCTTTGCTGCCAAAAACATTTAGTTATTTTGTTTTTGTAAAGGGAGCAGAGTTCATCAGAAGACTAAATTCTATATTAAATTTCAAATGGCACTTTGAACACTGGGAGGCTAAAAAAAAACCATAGCCTTTTGGTATTTCTGCGGCAAAATATAGCCAATATTCTTTGCCAAGACAATTCAAACTACTTTAACATTTCAAGCTGTGTAAGCATGGGATATTTAACATTCCAAAGACAGTGAGAAGAAATGGTTGGGACTATAATAAATGTTTCTCCCTTGAGTATGGTCACTTGCTCCAATTCTCTAGAGCAGAGATGGGGACAAGTTAGCTCAAGGACCACACATATATTTCCCAAGGCCTTTCTGGTTTTGCCCTTTGTTTTTTTGTTTAGTTCTGTTTTTTGTTTTTTCCTGTTTTCAAGCTTAGTGAAACCTACAGCATGTGCTGGAGTGAAATTCTGCCATTCCATCCCTGCCAAAGTTGCCCATCCTTGCTCAACAACATGAGTCGGCAGCAAAGGACTACTGCATCTGAGAAGGCCACATTCTTCCTACCAATTTCTTTTATATTTTATAAAATAAATGTGTCCAAATGGCCCCCTTCAAGGATGAGGAGACACTCACCTAACTGGGTAAGGAAATGTTTGACACAGGGGGATTGCATCAGCTCATCTCCTCTCTCTAGTTTATAATAATCCAGCCCTACACAAAATACTAAATGGCCAACACAGTCCTCCACTGGTTGCCGGATTGCAAGTCCCAGTATTCCTCATCATTGCCTATACTGGCTATTGCTGATGGGAGTTATAGGCCAGCAACATCTGGAAGGTCACAGTTGCCCATCCATACAATAACTGAGACATGCCCATGGCCTGAATTTTGTTTAGAGCATGCCCATTGAATTAATTGTTGAACAGTGGGCCTACACTTACATAAATATCATTGAGTCTACATAGGATTCAGTCCCATAATTTTCTCACGGAGGTGTTTATTGCATGCGCTTTTCAATCCGATCTGGACACGGAATGGAATTGGGGTGGAATGGGAACAAATGGGTTTTATTCTATGCAAAATTGCTGCTGTGCTGCTGCCCGACCATCACCCGTCCCTCAGCCATGCTTTGCCGGCCAATTTTGGTGGTGCAGAAAGCTTCCATAGTAGCAAAATCACCGGGAGAAGCACGGCTGGAGGACAGCAGCAATGGTCAGGCAGCAGTGCAGCAGCAATGTTGTGTGTAATAATACCTGTTTCCCCATTCCAGCCTGATCCTGTTGCGTGCCCGGATTGAGCTGAAAAGTGCATGCCACAAACTCTTGAGTCAGCCAACCAGGGGTGCCTGAGTAGGAATGCAGAGGCCTTCAGAATAACATTCCAGAGATAACACTGGGTTATGTGGCTGTGCAACTATTGAGAATATAGAAAGCAGCATAATACAGAGTAGTTTTCCCATTTCATATTATTTATGAAAACCTCAGAGGACCATGATTCCTTTAAACAAATGTAAAACTTAACTGAAATAGACTCAGGATCTTCAGATGAGCTGAGGGAAGCTCACCCTGCTTCTACTCTTTTCTGCCATCAAACTGCTAGCCTTTGCTGACTAGCACCAAGGCATTTTCTGCTTTCCTTCTAAAAGAAGAAATACACAGGAGACTGCACACTTTACTCTCAAAGTTGTTAGTGCTCATAATCATGACATATGCAAGCCTGCTGCCGAATCAAAACTCACATTCACTCAGTTCCTGTTTTAAAGGCTATTTCAGTACATCTTTGATAAACATAATCATCTTATCATGAGCCATGACTCTTCTTGCCTTACACAACTTAAGGCAAGCCTCACCTTTGATTGTACATGCTGTACACAAAGACAAGGCGTGTTTTTGCAACATGACACTTCACATCCTTGCTCTTGCAACTTCATCCCAAAGAAAGAAATAATTCAAGTTGGGGAAGTCGAATTTCACTTTTCTTCTTTTAAAAACAAATGGCTGTCATGGAAAAATAGCTGCACTTCCTATAGTGCCAGTGGGTATGCACAAGGGAAGATATAAATATGTATGCACAAAAAATAAAGGGCTGAGATAAATCTTATATTGAGAGATGTTTTGGAGAATGTGCTCTCCATTTTACAGCATGTTTTAAAGCAGACACAGTGGCTCAGCTGTAAGGAAACTGGCTCACACATATTACTAATGGGTAATAGTCTGGGATGTGATGGCTCAGTGGTTAAGACGCTGACTCTGTCTGTTGCAAGATCAGCAGCTGGGCACTTTTGTTCCAAATGTCGCTTGATGGGGTGAGCTCCCATCACTAGTCCTAACTTCTGCCAACCTAACAGTTCAAAAGCATGTAAAAGTGCAAATAGATCCAT
This sequence comes from Sceloporus occidentalis, assembly GCA_023333645.1. NCBI lineage: Eukaryota > Metazoa > Chordata > Lepidosauria > Squamata > Phrynosomatidae > Sceloporus > Sceloporus occidentalis. Next base: position 8,081,017 of record JALMGF010000004.1, on the reverse strand, counting down.
AGGTACCACTTTGGTGGGAAGGTAACAGCGTTCTGTGCAGTCATGCTCAATGAATGTGGCTGAATGCTCAAATACTTCCTTAGTCATTTTCTGATCACAGATTGATTGGAACACCTACCTTACAGCTTCCCACCTCTTTGGTGTTACATTCCTACCATATCCATTGCACACTGACTCCTCTGTTTATAGAAACAGAGGTTGAGGTTAAGGTGGTTTGATCCAGAATCTAACAAGCTCAAGCAGACTGATTTAAGATTTAAAACTGATTAAGTAACTGAAGGGACTGAATTGTCGAATCCAGAACATGGAATTCTGAACACATTTTGAACAAAGAAGGGGTTACAATCATAGAGTTGGAAGAGACCACTAGGGCCATCCAGTCCAACCCCCTGCCATGCAGGAAATCACAATCAAAGCATCCCCGACAGATGGCCATCCAGCCTCTGCTTAAACACCTCCAAGGAAGAAGGTTCCACTACACTCCGAGGGAGTTTGTTCCACTGTCGAACAGCCCTTACTGTCATTAGGAAGTTCTTCCTAATGTTGAGGTGGAATCTCTTTTCTTGCATGCTTGCATCCATTGTTCCGGGTCCTGTTCTCTGGAGCAACAGAAAACAAGCTTGCTCCCTCCTCAATATGACATCCCTTCAAATATTTAAACAAGGCTGTCATATCACATCTTAACCTTCTCTTCTCCAGGCTAAACATCCCCAGCTCCCTAAGTCATTCCTCATAGGACATGGTTTCTAGACCCTTCACCATTTTAGTCACCCTCCTTTGGACACACTCTAGTTTCTCAATGTCCTTTTAAAAGACTGGACACAATATTCCAATTGGGACCTGACCAGAGCAGAATATAGTGGCACTATTACTTCCCTTAATCTAGACACTCTACCTCTATTGATGCAGCCTAAAATGCCATTGGCCTGGTTAGCTGCCGCATTGCACTGTTGACTCATGTTCAACTCATGGTGTACTTGGACTCCCAGATCCCTTTCACACGTAGTTTCATTCAGCCAGGTGTCCCCATCCTATATTTGTGCATTTCATTATTCCGCCCTAAGTGCAGTATGTTACATTTCTCCGTGTTGAATTTCATTTTGTTAGCTTTGGCCCAGCTTTCTAGTCTGTTCAGGTCATTTTGAATTTTGATCCTGTCCTCTGGGGTATTAGCTACTCCTCCTAATTTGGTGTCACCTGCAAATTTGATAAGTATGCTCCCAATTCTGTCATCCAGGTCATTGATAAAGATGTTGAATAGCACCGTTTCTACAAGAAGCTGCCTTATACATAGCCAAGTAGCCCACTTAGCCCAGACTGCCAACTGCTCACCTATAGGTCTATTTCAGCCTCAATTGTCTGTGATTCCCTCGGAGTGTAGTGGAGTCTCCTTCTTTGGAGGTCTTTAAACAGAGGCTGGATGGCCATCTGTCAGGGGTGCTTTGATTGAGATTTCCTGCATGGCAGGGGATTGGACTGGATGGCCCTTGCGGTCTCTTCCAACTCCCCGATTCTAAGATTCTATGATTCTACTCCAGCTAGCATTTCTTCCATTGTAAATTCTGTATGAATTATATATTATGATGTATTATGTGTCTGTGGCCACATCACTGGCAACCAGTGACCTTCTCCCTCCTTCCTGTTCAGTACCCAAACTATGCTGAAATATCAGCTGGAATCCTGTTGGGGACTCCCAACTACGGTAGACCCAGTTGGAAAATGGTTAGTAAACACATAGGTAAAACCAACCAAGTCAATGGCTCCACTCTCATCAGGAGCAATAATGGGGTTTAGGCCACTATATTTCTTTGCAACTTCTCATGTGTAAGAGCTGAGTGACCTTGTCATCAAGCCATCCCCCAACAGAGACACCTTCAAGCCATCTGCAGATGTCTCTTCCCGAAAACATTGCATCATCATTTGATGGGCCTTATTCTCATATATTTTTCTTTCCTGGCTGTGTGCGTCTACATTTGCAGGAGGGAAGGGGCACTGAAACAAGACAAGCATATAATATGGCCCTTTTCCACTGTAACAAATCTTTCTTTTATTAGAAAATATAAAATGGTGCTTCTAGCCTGTGTGCTTGTAAGCCCCCCATTTCCGTTGAAATCAGTGGAACACATTTCTACACAATTGTACTGCATTCATTCTAGATGCTAAGAAAAGCTCAAAAATATCCATATAATATCCATAGAATTGTGGGCTCATTTAATGCTTTGATGTTACACTGTAATGCAAGGACATTGCATGTGAAACAAAAAACGATATATAATGTAGAAAATGTCCCTCTGAAAATATATATAATATGCCATGAAATTTTATCATACCTTTTCCCTGCTTGCCTATGCCTTCTGCTTCCCCTGCTGTTTCCTTGCAATTTATTTGTTTATTGGTTTTTAATGCAAACAATCTAGTATACAATCAAATTCAAAATGATATACATACAGAAAATACATACAGAAAATAAAGCAACAGAGAGGAGGGAAAAGAGAAGCTATTTTCTTGTCCCTGATGAAGACTGTAATCCCTTTCAGATGGAGACCTGTTATACCTGTTCTTTGCAAAGCACCATGCATATAATTGGTATTACATACATACATTATTAATAACCATGGGTGTTTATTATTAAATTTGTCATTGTTGCTTCAAGTAAAATTATTTTGTATCTTTGGTTAAAATGACAGCCTAGACAAAATTACAAAGGGGCCTTACTTCAAAACTACACTTTAGATGTAGGCTGTGCATCTCATCACCAGGAATGATTAATTGTACACATGTGGCTCTAAAAATGCAGGTGAGAACTAGGTAGATGTGTGTCATAACTATTTGTCAGGTCTAGCATTTGGGAGAAGGCAGCTAAAGGCAAAGCAACACCGAAAACATAAATATGTGGAAGGCAATCTAATCCAAACGAACTAGGTATGACACAACCATTCTGACAACAGTAAGTAGACAGGCATGGCTGGCAGAAAAGCTGGTAGCCCATGTTTTTGCATCAAGCTGTAAAATGTTAGCCACAGAGCTATGTTTGCTACGAATATAAAACATTCACTGCCCAAGACTGACAATCTGTTTAGAGAGCAGATACTGTTTTATTACAGAGAGGATGTACTCTTCATGCTTCAAAATGCATAATGACATCTTGCACTACTCTTCCTAGCACTTAATCAACAGTTGTAGGGAAAGGCATAAGGAATGCTTGCTAATGATTGCTTTGGCATCATCATTGTTCAGAGCTCCAAAAAAAAAGTGGGTAGGGAGCTCATTATTTTAACAATCCTGGACTGCCCTTCTTAGAATTGGTAATTACATGTTACTGGAGACGGAAGGGTCTGGGTTATAGAGAATTCATTCCGTGTTAGTTTCTGTGTGAGTGTTTGTTCTCAAGTAATTACTAGACCATTTGAAGTGGCCCCAAATTTCTTCCCTTAGATTTCTAGAACTGAAAACAGAAAATCTCAATAGTGTGGCCACTTGTGTGGGAAAAAAACCAAGAAGAGGAAATGTTTTTTAAAAGTTCCTCTAATAGAGAAGCTCCTAGGACGGAAAATCTAGTTGCAAGATTTATTTATTGGTAAAATACCATTGTTCTGATGGTTTCAAGAATAAGGCAAATAACAGGTGCCACAATACCTATCTTCAAAAATATGTGTATGTTCGATTTACATAGAATTTTCCATTAGCCAACATATAGTTAGAGAATATAAAACTGGGTGACTATGACCATAACTGCAAGTGGTGAGTCTGACTAAATTATTCCACTGATGGAACAGCTTCTGTCAGCATAAATAGAAATGTAACAATTCCTTCTACCGCCACAGCTTCCTTAAACTCATCCAACACAGATTTCTGAGCTGTGCAGGGTGCTATGGCTGGAGTACAGGTAGGGATGCCATATCCCGGAGACCCCCGGGACAATCCCGCTTTTGGAGGACCCCGCCCCGCCCCGCCCTGGTTTGTCCAAAATCCCGGCTTTGTGCCCGGCCGCCGGGCCCGCTCATGCGGCCATTGCTGCGACCGCTAATGTGCGCGGCCGGCGGCCACCCACCTCCTCCTCCTCGGCAGCGCCACCCTCCTCTGCCTGACTGTGCCACGCGGTACTTGCCTGGGCAGGCAACAACGCGCTCTTGGCCTGCTAGCGCACCTGCGCGTGGGGCTAGAAAAGAGGAGGTCTGCCTTATTTCTTTTATTTTTTAATTATTTTTATTCTTAATAATAAACAACCCTTCCTTTATATTTTATTTTTATTTTTATTCTTAAAAATAAACAACCTTTTTTATTTTATATTATTTTTATCTGTCTAGAAATAACGCCAAAATGTCCTCCATTTTGATCATGCCTAAGAAACATGCATTTATATTAACATTTTTTTTAAATCACCAATTTTTTCATGTGTCCTCCAATTTTAAAAAATGTGTCCTACATTTGAAAATGTTATCCTACATTTGTCCTACATTTGTCCCGGTTTGGAGGTCCTGACTTATGACAACCCAAAGTACAGGGAAAAGAAATTCCTGTCCCAGGGTCACTAGTTGGGTTAAAGCTGAGGTTGTCAAGTCTACTGTCAAATTTATTGGGGGGGGGGGGTGTATCAACCTCTGTTTTGTGGATTTCAGGGTTCTAGGTGGTTTTTTAAGTCCCCACAAATGCTCCTGAAAGTCCACCTCCAAAACAGGAGACACACCTTTCTACCTAAATGTAATGCTTTATACTTATCCTTGTTGAAATTCAGTTTATTAATTTTGGCCCAGCCTGTTTTGATTACAGTGCACCCGCGCCATACGTGGATGCACTATACATGGCTTCCAGCTTACGCAGAAGCTGCACAGCAAGAAAAACAATGGCATTGCGCACGCATGGCACACGGATCCCCCGCATAAGGAGAGGGCCCACTGTATTTTGAATTCTGAACATATCCTGTGAGGCATTAGCTACCCTTCCTAGTTTGGTATCATCTGCATATTTGATAAGCATGCCTTCCAAGTCATTTATAAAGATGTTAAGCAACACTGGACTCAGGACAGAACCCTAAGGCATCCAACTAATTCCTTCTATATTTTTGTTTCGCTGCAATTACAGCAAATAGCAGGACTGTGCATCACCAAAGCAGCACCATATTGCTGCTGGAGAGAAAATGTGACATTGGTTGTTTCAGTTCTAGTACCTTCCCATTTCCTTAAACAATGTGATTTCTTTGAGATAGCAGGCTGGTGTGATAAAGTCCTTACAGTAGCTAGGTAATCCTATACTACCTCTTTTCCTATTCGGAGCTATAGTCCATCGGTTGCATTATTTGTTCTATTTTCATCAGATCAAGCAAGCTTTTACTTTGAAATAAGACCAAGGCAAAGAGACAGATACAAAAAATGGAAGAAGGGGAAATCACCAAACTGGAAAGCAAACTAATAGCTAACAATTGTAGGGAAGAAATCAGAAATGCTAAAGTTGAGAAGTAGCTCAGGCTTGCTAGAAAGGTTAAAAACAATAAAAGGGGATTTTGGCGACATTCAGAGGAAGAGGAAGAGCAAAGAAATGGTAGGGCCACAGAAGATACGGAAAAGTTAAAGGGGGCAGATATTATTATTAGTAGTAGTAGTATTAAGCTTTATTTATATAGCACTGTAAATTCACACAGCGCTGTACATACAATCTTTTTAATTAGACGGTTCCCTTGTCCTCAGGCTTACAATCTAAAAAGACACAACACAAAAGGATAAGGGAAAGGTGGTGGGGAAGAGATCAGGACCAGCAGTTCTTCTCTCCCTCTGAGGCCTGGACCAAGGCAGATGGACAGTACTGTTCAGTACTGATTACTAATGTTACCCAAGGATATTGCAGTTGTTGTTAGCTGCTTCTGAATCAATCTCTACTCATGTTGACCCTCTGAGTGAAACGTCTTCAAGCCCCCTGTCCTCTACTTCCCTCCTTAGATCCTGAAGGCTCGGACCGATGGTGTCTTTGATTGAGTCTAACCATCTGGCATATCGCCTTCCTCTCTTTCTACTTCTCTCCACCGTCCACAGCATCAATGTTTTTTCTAACAAGTCTTGCCTTCTCTTTATCTGAGCAAAGTATAACAGCCTTAATCTTGACTTCCAAGGAGAGTTCTGGCTTGATCTATTTGTTTTTCTTTTTATCTGTCCATGGTATCCTCAGCACTCTTCTCCAGCACCACATTTCAGATGAATTAATTTTCTTCCTCTCTGCTTTCTTCACTGTCCAGCTCTCACAGCTGTACATAGTAATAGAGAAGACAGTGGCTTGAATGATTCTTACTTTAGTGTTCACCTGTATTGAAGTAGACCAGTAAAAAAAGAACTACAGACAAGTTCCGTGTTGACTCTGAAAGCCATTTTTCTCACTTGCAAAACATATGAACCAATGTGACTGGCTTGCATCATGTCCCACAACCTCAAGAAAGACAGCTGCAAAGGGAGGGCTTTGGGCTTTTTCGAAGTCAAGTCTTTGCTTGATTCTTTTTTCAAATGTTGAAACATTTGAAAGCCTCATGTGTCTGCATGTAATTCACTGATGCGCAAGGTTTCTACATGCAATTCCAGCTGAAACTGGGCTGGCAGTAGTCCAGAGGGAGCAGATGAGTGAGACTGATGTTTGCAGCCAGCTGAGCAGTGTTCAGTACTGGATTTTTATTTTTATTTTATATTTTGGGGATGGAAATCTAAACTAGACACACCTCTGAACTGTTATATTATTCGTGGAGAGTATAGAGAGCTATCACAAATCAGTCTTGCTCAGCCACAACATCCCGACTCCACCCTGCATTGTGGGAATAGTGTACTTTATTGGCACATGACTCTGGCCTGACAAATAAATGTTCTTCACATTAGAAACTCATTTGTCGTCAAAAGCAAGATAATGCTTTAATGAGTAGCAAAAAATAATATCTAGTGTCAGTTTAGGATTAAACTCTTACTCATTAGTAATATGTGTGAGTCAGTTTCCTCACAGTTATTTCTTGTTGCCTCTTGCTGTAACATGTATAACCAGAAGAGAGGAGACCCAGAAGGGAGAAGAGAGTCCACCATTTCAGAAGCCATCTTCTTGTCAGAGCTTTGCTCAGAAGGACGGCTGAAGGCAAACTACAGTTAGGACAGTATCTGTTAATTTGGTCTGCCTGGGCCATCTGAAACTGGGGTCTAAAAATCAATCATTTTGAAGATAAATATTTTTATGGCTTCTTGCAAGGCTCCAAAGGTGTGTCCAGGTTTAGCTTTTGTAACAGTTTGGAGCCCTTTTAACTGTCAGTGTTGTTCAGGTGCCTGGAATAAACCTGGCTTCGCCTTCCTGTCCAAATGCCAATGTGTCCTTGTAATCCTGACCCCAGTCTCAGCCTTACATATTTATTTCTGGACTTCACTCCCTGAACCTGTCACTCCCAATCTACAAAAAGGGACAGCAGGACAAGCCAGATTTAGTTGGTGAGGAAACTGAAGATAGATCACAACAAACTTCTCCCATTGATGGCAGTGAGTGTAAGCTTTACTAAGACCTATCTTCTCCCTCTTAGGAAGAAATGACCAACAAGTGCGACAACTTGAAGATGAAGTGTCAAAAAGCACATTGCCAATTTTGCTGTCCTGGCATTAACTACTCTGCCCTTGGCAGACAGCAAGTGTGGCATTGCCCATCCATCAAACCATTTTCACGCTAGGTAGACATGCACCTCTTGCAGAATTGCTTATTGTACGTATGTTTGCTTTGTAACAGAGCTTGCAAAGATGCAAAATGGTGGCTGGGACATTTCAGGTGGCAACCACACCAGGGGAAAATGAAAAAGTACCCTGGTCCTTTCTTTGGCACATGGCATGGAAATGTGCATGTTAACGGCTTGCTTTGGAGAAGACGGAGTGTGATAGAAAAACCAATTTGCACCCAGGCTTTTCTCAGAATTGTGCTGTGTCTGAAAATATCTTGCATCATACAAAGCTTAAATGTGTGGAGGAACAGCACATACAACCAGACATTTAAGCCTGTTTTACTCCCCAGAGAGTTGCTTCTCTAGCATGGCTCGCCAGAAACATCTTCAGAGAATCCAGAGGAGTTAATTACTCCAGTGAGATGGCAACAGAACACATTTTTCCATTCCTTCCAGTCTACTGTTTAGGGTATGGTATTCTCACCCTGCCACATGGGATGGACAGTTTTCCCTGCCCTTTATTTGTGCATTGACTATGTCCCCTTCAGTATGTCCAGGAGACAGACATGCTCAGGAGTACTGGATCCAAAATAGCGGTCACAGTGGGATGCTTGCCTGTCACCAACACACAGCTTAACTGTGTACAGGGTTTCTTCAGCATCTCTGTGTCTTCCATGTAGGAGCTTGCTGTTCAGGGAGGGAAGATTGCTTTGCCAGGGCATATGACAGTCAAGAGATAGACATTGTATGTTAACAAAAGGGGAAGAAACTGAGGGCCCGATCAGACAGGCCAAAATAAAGCTGCTTCAGGTCACTTTGGAGGTATGCTGTTTAAATGGCACACACATCTTAAGAGGCCAGAAGCTGTGCCAAAGTTGTGCTCCAGTCCTTAGGACTGGAGCATGGCTTTGGCATGGCTTCTGGCCTCTTAGGATGCATGCAGCATTTAAACAGCATACCTCCAAAGTGACTCAAATCAGCTTTGTTTTGGCCTGTCTGTTTGGACCCTGAGAAAGACACAAGAGAGATTTGCAGCAATTTAAGATTCTTTTGCATCATCTTTTATCCCACAAGGGCTCTCAAGGCGATTAACACTTAAAAACAATTAAAACATTTAAAAAACACATTAAAACACACTTTTAAACCTTTAAAAACAATTTCAAAACAGTCCTAAAGTGCAGTTTTAAAACAGTTACTTTCTGTAAACTGGATATTGGCTGCCCTTGCTCAACTGTGCTCGGAGTGCTTTGTCCTTGCATTCCCAGGTGCAGGAATGGAACAGGGATTGTTGTTTCTATTGAGTCCTGACTACTTTGTCAGGAAGCATTTTTAGTAATGCACCCTTCCTATATGTTGTGAAAAGTTATTTTTCCTGCACAATGCTATATAGTACCCATCCCTAAAGTTCACTTCTGGGGGCTCTAAGTACTGTATGCACAACCTGAGTCTGGAAAGCTGTACAGCCCCAATGCCACCTTCTTTGACATCTGACTTAAAGCCTTCATAACTAGTTTTATGTTTTAGTAAATTCTATATCTATAATTTCAATAGTTTAGACTTTTTAGTGCATACAAATGTTGCTTATACTACATTTTAATCCACAGTGAAGAGAAGGGGACAGCTTTCCATTCAGAAAAAGAACAAAAGTCTATATAATCTGAAAGGACTGAAATGTATGTATCTGCTTTACTAGACAAAAACATCTTGAAACAAAAGTAGATTAAAACTAGATTATATTCTAGATTCTCCTCTAAAATTTATATTAAACAGGGTGAGTAATGCACTTCCTGGTGCCTTCTAGGTATGTTAGACTATAATCCCTATTATCTCCTATCTTGTTTCCACATATCTGGAAGGCACCAAGTTGGGAAAGGCTAAATTCACAGATCACACTTCACAGCAAGCCATACTTTGTAACTCTGGCATTTCTATTTTGAAATCTTAATTTTAAAAGAAAACAATATTGCAAGGGAATGACCATAGTTTCCTGTGCATCTTTAAAAAAGTCAGAATACACCGTTGCATTACTCTTCAAGTTTTTTACTTGATGCCAAAGGATTAGCAGAAGAGGTCTATGTGGCCTCTTTATTATCTCAAATCCATTGTGGAGCTGCTGCTTTCTCCATTTTTAGCTTCCTTCATCAAATCACAAGAGTCCCATGAGTCTTTAGATAAGGGCTCCCACTGAATGCTAACTCACACATCTTTACACAGGGCGGGAATTGTACAGCCTGCCTCCCAGATGTTAGAATCAATGAGTTGGAAGGGGCCTTCACTGGTAGAATTGGTGAGAACACCACCTGTGCCTCTCAAGAGGGTGCAGGGGATGCAGACTGCACCTGGGAGAAGGTGGGTGTTCTCATCCATCCCAAGACCTGCCTCTGGCTGCCCCCTCCACCAGACAGGGTTCCTCTGCTGTCATAGGATCATAGAATCACAGAGTTGGAAGAGACCCCAAGGGCCATCCAGTCCAACCCCCTGCCATGCAGGAACTCCCAATCAAAGCATCCCCGACAGATGGCAATCCAGCCTCTGTTTAAACACCTCCAGGGAAAGAGACTCTACTGTACTCCAAGGGAGTGTGTTTCATTGTTGAACAACTCTTAGGGGTTTATCACACTGGAGGAATTTCTCTTAATTTTGAATGAAAAGAAAGTGGGGCCAGAATGCATTCATGTGAATTTGCTAGTTCAGCAAATTTACGTGAATTCTAATTGCGTTCGAATGGACTTTTCATTGCCTGAAAATAGCTTGCCATTGCCCATGATTGCGTTTGGACTGACTTTCCGTTGCCCAAAATTGCGTGTGGTAGTCTATCATGCAATAACATTAAACCCCATGATTGTGTTCAGATTGCCATTGGATTATACTTCCAATTTCCCTTGTCTAATAAACTCCTTACTGTCAGGAAGTTCCTCCTAATGTTGAGGTGGAATCTCTTTTCCTGGAGCTTGCATCCATTGCTCTGGGTCCTAGTCTCTGGAGCAGCATAAAACAAGCTTGCTCCCTCCTCAATATGACATCGTCCACTCGATGGAAGTTAACATCAACAACAAAAGCAGATTTAAAGCAAACATTTCAGTGTATGGACTTTCTGGCTCATGCTCCCTTACCTCTGTCCTTGGGGTATTCACCTGAAGGCTTCAGAAAACTCAAATTATTCATAAAGGGATAATTTCCCAATGATACTGCAAAAAGCCAGGATGCAATTATAGTTTTTTCTGGGTTTTTCGGGCTATGTGGCCATGTTCTAGAAGAGTTTATTTGTGATGTTTCACCAGCATCTGTGGCTGGCATCTTCAAATGCCATTCTCTGAAGATGCCAGATGCCACAGATGCTGGTGAAATGTCAGGAAGAAACTCTTACAGAACATGGCCACATAGCCTGAAAAACCCACAAAAAACTATGGATGCCGGCCATGAAAGCCTTTGACTTCACACAGGATGCAATTCTTTCACATTCATGTTTCAGCTGTCGAGAGGACCAGAAGCTGAATTGGTTTGTACTGATGTGGACACCGACATGAACTTTGAAATGAATACATAGTTCCCCCCAAAATTCTTTGCCTCTCTCATTTTCAGAAGGGAGGAAAATGAAGAGGCCTTTAATAGTAATTTCGGTACACATCACACTAACTCCTTCTGCAGTCACCTGAGAGAATATATCTTAATAATGGGCTGCAGGGGAGACAGGTTCGCTCCACTCCTCCGTTTGAAAGGTACAGTAAAATAGGTATTGTAACAGTGCCCAGGAGCACTGCTGTAATTTAAGGGTCTGTCAACATTTTCATAATAAACTGGTGGGGTTTGAAAGCTTTTCCTTTTTCTCTCCCCCCTCCTTTTAGTATTTCCGATTTGTCTGTTGAGATGTTGCTTCAGGCAGATGGCATACAACTGCAGTGTAGAGGAATGCTTTTTATACATGAACACAGCAGGGACTTTCAAGCCAGATCAGCAACCAAATTTAAGGCACCTTTAGTTCCACTGGAGTCAAAGTACAAAATTCATGCTCTTTGCCTCTCACACCATTTTATCATCCACCCATGTAAAAGACAAAGGTACATTTATTTCCTCGGTACTTGGCAAATGACGCCTCTTAGCACTCCGAAACCATGGAATTATTGATATGTGGCACCTCTTGTAACTTCGCCATGAGCTAAAAAGAATAGCAAGTGCCAATTGTTATTTTGGGGAAGGGGAAACAATTCCCCCCCCTTATTATATCTATTTTAATTTTTTTTAAAAGGCAAATAAAACAAAAGCTATAACAGGTTTTGTAACACATGTAAGAAAATGCATTGAAACAATACTTCCACAGACCCTCTTAAGTCTGGTCACAAATCTATACAATGATCTATGAAATAGATCTATGATAGTGTCCCCCAAAGATGCTGGGAGCTGTCTTGGTCCATATCCACAAACCAGCTTCAGCAGTTTTCATCCTCCACCAAGAGCAAATCTTTTGTAAAGTTTGAGGGTTTTAATTACCTGTTGAAGATCAAGCAGGCCCCAGATCTCTGAATTACAACAGAGATATCTCACGATCATAAAAGGTTGCCAGAGAAAACTCATTTCTGCCTCAGTCGGTCTGACAGTTTCAGCTAAACTTTGAGGAAACAGGGATCTCCCCCCCCCCCCTTTCTCTCTCTTTCTTTCTCTCTCTGTTGGAAGTATCTTTGTCACTCTTAATCAAAAAATCTGGTGGATTTGATCTTGTCAGCTCTGGCTGCACTACGCACTGGAGAAATGTCGGTCCTGGCATCTGGAGAGTGAGAATGAAGTTTTAAAAAAGATAATCAAGGCCTGTTATAGACTGCCAAAATAGAGCTGCTTGGGGTCTCTTTGGAGGTATGCTGTCTAAATGATGCATGGGTCCTAAGAGTCTGGAGGTCGCGCCAAAGCCACACTCCATTCCTAAGCACTGGAGGGCAGCTTTGGTGCAGCTTCCGGATTCTTAGGATGCATGCATCATTTAAACAGCATACGTCCAAAGAGACCCCAAGCAGCTTTATTTTGGCAGTCTGTAACAGGCCCAAGATAGTTTTTTGTGGGTTTTTCGGGCTATGTGGCCATGTTCTAGAAAAGTTTATTCCTGACGTTTCGCCAGCATCTGTGGCATCTGGCATCTTCAATATAATCAAGATAGCAGTGATTCAGGAGAAGTAATTCGGCTGACTTCTGCGATCAGAATAAAAAAGAACTGCAGAGCTTTACATTTCTTGAGCTTCCTTCTAAACAGCCAGATCTACAAACGAATTCAACAAAGCACTTGGATTTTGCCCAGTTTAAGTAGTGGGTTGCAACCAAAATCTCTTGTGGACACTCCATAACTATGTTGCTGTATGGGCTTGTCGACAGGGCGGGAGGTTTCTAAAGCTCTGCTATAGATTGAATGTTTCCTGAACTAGAAGCCGAAACAGCCCCATCGAGAACTCAGTCAAAGGTCATGTTCAGTTAGAAGTTGTAACGTCAGGTGATGTCAGCAGTATTAAAAAGGAAAGAATGCCATTTAATTTAATGGTCACGGTTGTAGGGGATTATTATGATTGCAAATATTCCTATGTGAGTGTATGTTTAAACACTGGAACACTTTCGTCGGCTTACCAAGTTAAAAGATCTGTATTTACCACATTAGTAGAGTGGAGCTACACTTAAAGTTAGTTCATATTACCAGTTGGTTTGTTTTACCTTTACATTGGCACAATGGCTGCTGATGAGTATGTTAGCATCTTCCATTTTACCAGAAGCTGTGCAAGCAACAAGAAAGCAAGTGAAACTTTTGAAAGCAGATCCAGTTTTAAAGTAACTACACAGGAACAAAGATAAACAGGTCTTTCGCTCTGCCCCACCATTCTTCTGAGGTGCTGATAGTGCTCTGTATTACCAGAACAGATTATGATTAAGCAGTGGTGAAAATAGCCCTCCAGATTGCATCTCCTAGCAAGCACAGCCAATACAACAAATGGTAAAGAATGCTGGGAGATGTTGGGAAGTGAACAGATCCCTTTGAACTATGAAGCCTTGGGCAGGAAAGTGAAGATATTAGAATAGCAGTGTCACTAGGATTGATGTCACTCCAGTGTGGTAACTTATGCTGTCACCTCTAGGTTGCTTGGCACATACCCTCAACTTACCCAGACCACCGCTGCCATAGTAGAGATAGGGTGCTACTGCCACCCAACAGTCCTTTCCAGATCTGGAAAGGTAGGCAACTGGCTTTCCTGCCTGGCCAGCAGCTCTGCCAAACCTGGAAAGCAGCCCCTTCCCACCTGCAACCACTGGTGGGGGTGGGCTGCTGCTGGCCCAGGAGCCTTTTCTCCATTAGGCCAGCAGCTCCACCAGTTCCAGAAGGAGCTGCTGCCTGGGAGCACTACCCTATCCTCACCAGTGGCCACAGCTGATGGAGCTGGGGATGTTTAGCCTGGAGAAGAGAAGGTTAAGAGGTGATATGATAGCCCTGTTTAAATATTTGAAGGGATACCATACTGAGGAGGGAGCAAGCTTGTTTTTTGCTAGGACCCGGAGCAATGGATGCAAGCTGCAGGAAAAGAGATTCCACCTCAACATTAGGAAGAACTTTCTGACAGTAAGGGCTGTTTGACAGTGGAACAAACTCCTTCCTCGGAGTACAGTGGAGTCTCCTTCCTTGGAGGTCTTTAAGCAGAGGCTGGATGGCCATCTGTTGGGGATGCTTTGACTGAGAGTTCCTGCATGGCAGAATGGAGTTGGACTGGATGATCCTTGCGGTCTCTTCCAACTCTAGGTTTATGTGATTCTATTAAAGGCTCTGCACTGTGTTCCTCCCAGAGTCTTAGCTTTCTGATTTACTCCATCCCAATTGTCTTCCTGAATTTTATTTTTAATTAATCATTTTATTTAATATTATTCAATTTTTTTATTCTGTGTGTGTGTGTGTGTGTGTGTATTAAAAACTTGATTTTTAAAGGGTATTTTATTACTGTCAGCCTCACTAGATGTCCTTTTTGGCAGAAAATTGAAGTAATTAATAAACATACAAAATGTTCCCATTGGTGTGAGCAAAGCCCAGAGACTTGTTGGGGACTTGCAAAATGAATTAAATGGTATTCCTGCATCGGATGCATCTGAGGAAGTCTACGAAAACTCATGCTGCCAGCTTCTTTCTTTCAGTCAGTGTCAAAGGTGTTACAAGATTTCTCTACATACTGATTCTGCAGACTAACATGGCTATAGCTTTGGATGATGATGATGATGATGCTGATGCTGATGATGATGATGATGATGATGATGATATGCATCTGAGGAAGTAGACTGAAACCTAGGAAAGCTCCTGCTGCCAACTTTTTTTTCTTTTAGTGAGTCTCAAAGGTGCCACAAGATCTCTCTACAGACTCAGTCATCTTTTTCTCATGAACCTATGTCTGTTAAACTGCCTTGTTGGCTTGCAGTGTTGTTGTTCCCCTTTGAGAAATGTGTCTTCTTGGCAACTTGTCCTCTCTGCAAATAGAGGGGTAGGATGGATGCTTCTAAAGCTCTTTTCCCTCCAAGAGCACCATCAGACAAGACTTGAACCCAGAACTCAGGACCTGTTTGCTTCTCGGAGGGGGTGAAAGACAGCAAACATGTTAGGCAATGGGCTGCTTGAGGACACTCTGCAAATGTAGAAAGGGTTTCCTCCCCCTTAATTTCAACCCAATGGACAAATGAAAAGAGTAATTGAAATGTAAATCCAGTCCAGGGTTTATTGCTGGTAAAAGTACAATTGTAAGAATTTGTCTTGCTCAGAGTTATAATATAATCATATTGAAACCAACAAGGCATTGAAACAGAAACAGGTTCATCAGGAAAATACAAGAGTGCATAGTAAAAATCAGTATATGACACATAACAACAACAACAACATATTTATTTATACCCCACCTCTCTCTTTTTGTACATTATGTACATAGCTGTACACCAACCATGTGGAATGAATGCATAGTTCTATGGATGTTCCTTTAGCTTTGACTTTGGTCCTGTCCTCCCTTTTCCTGGCATGTCCTCCAGAAATCATCATCAGCCTCGAAGGGACAAGAAAATTAAGGGGTGAATATAGAAAGAGAAGTGTCGGATCAGTATCCAGATCCTAGAGGCATTGCCATGGGTTTCAGCAATAAACGGATGCGTTGTCAATAAGCCTGATGCTAAACTACACACAAACGTGAAGTGCAAGGCTTTCACAGCTGGAATCCATAGTCTTTTGTGGGGCTTTGGGACTATGATGCCATGTTCTGGGTGAGTTTATTGCTCAGGTTCCTCCAGCATCTGTGGCATCTGGCATCTTCAGAGAATAATAAGGTCAGGAATAAACTCTTCCAGGACATAACCCGAAAAACCCACAATAAAACACTTCACACAAATGGCTTTTGGATGAGTACTTTCATGGGAATCGGTAAAGCAAGTGGTTTCCACAGATCAAATGTCTTGTGGACTGAGACCGAAGTGGGCAATAATAATAATAATAATAATAATAATAATAATAATAATAATAATAATAATAATAATAATTTATTTATATATAATCCGCCTTTTCCCTGGGGAATCAAGGCGGATGGCAACAGCAGTGAAGCATTGTTTGGCACATGGCCGCTTTGATTAACGGATTATTCCAGAGCAAGAGAGCAAACAAGCACACGAAAACGAGAGAGAATTAGTCTCATAAAAAGGAGGAAGAAAGGAGGAGAAGATGTGGCTGCAACCTTTAACGACTGACTGACTGGTTTTTATTTTTCGCAGGCGTTTTCGTGGATACAAACCCACTTCTTCGGATGCCTCAGCCTTTTTAATTCCCATCGCTTTGAAGACAGGAGGCAATTAAAAGAAACAAGGAAATTATCATTTGTAATTTAGCCTAAAGTCGGAGGACAACTAGGATACTGAGGATTGGTGCCTTTATTGTGTTTAATTTAAAATAGCTTTTAAAACACACACACACAACACCACTTTTGAAGTCTGAGTCCTTAACAATATTGTCTTTAGAAATTAAGGAGTTTGAATCCAAGTAGATAACTTTTTTAAAAGTTTACTTGTTATATATATATATATATGCCAGGTTCCTCCTCTGAATATCGCTTGCCTATGAAAGCCCTATGAAAATCATTCCTAGGGTAGCCATAAATGGACTTGAAGGCACATACACACACACACACACACACGTGTCTATATAGGGAAACTGGCGTGCTTCTTAAAAGAGGAAGGTCAGGGGCTGCTTTGGCAAATGCGGCTTTTGTCGGCTTTTCTCTCTCTCACTTGCTAAAGGCAACCCAACCTTTTCTCAAGCCTGATCCGGATCAAGGGGCATTCCTGCAGATTAGGATCAGGATCAAAACCGAATCAAGAAACCAGTCTGGTGCCAGAACCAAAATGCCTCCCATCCTTCTTGCCACAGCCAAGCGGTAACGGGTTCCTGGGCATTTCCCACCGAGGAGTAGCAATAGCAATAGCAATAAATAGCAAGTACATTTCTATACCGCTTTTCAGTGCATTTAAACACTCCCTAAGCGGTTTACAATTGGGTAAACTGAGGCACATTGGGGTTTTCTCAGTTGCGAACTGGGATCCTGCTTGTACCTTTTCTTCAGTTCTCCTTAAATGATGCCAACTTACCAAGCTGTTATTACTTTCAAGTGGTGAAACCGGATTGACATTTCGCACTGAGATCTTTTAAGTACACGGAAAAGTTTGAGTTTTCAGATCGTGAAATTGTATTCTGCTCCTTTCAGGTCTCACTTTCAGACCTGTTTAGCCTAAACTAATCTTTATTTTATCTTTTAGAGGCGGACACTACTTAGGTCCGGGATCCTGGGGTTTAAAAGAGGGGAGGATAAAGCATCACCAACGGGAAAAAAACCTCCCAGAATTCCATAGCCTTGAGACAGACAAAGAGTTAAAGCGGTGCCAAACCGGGTTATTTCCCCAGTGTGGATGCAGCCCAAGAAGCCCAGAGGCCACCGGCAGGGTGACCTCGAGGGTCAAGTCCTCCTTTTCCCGGACCTGCCCTCCATTCCCAACTTCTGTCCAGGAGCAAAAAACCCTTCCGTTCGGAAGCAGGGTTAACAAATTGACATTTCTGGAGGATGTCCTAAAACAAATGACTTGCCCAAAGAGAAATCATGCTCGCCCATAGACTCTAGAACCATTGATTCTAGAACCATTGATTCTAGAACCATAGACTCTAGAACCATTGATTCTAGAACCATAGACTCTAGAACCATTGATTCTAGAACCATAGACTCTAGGACCATTGGTTCTAGGACCATAGACTCTAGGACCATAGACTCTAGAACCATAGACTCAATAGAGAATCATAGGGGAATACATGCCCATAAGGAACCTATACTTGTCCATAGGGAAACATAGGAGAATACTTGCCCATAGAGAAATATTGGGGCATATATGCCCATAGGGAAACCATACTTGCCCATAGAGAACCATAGGGAAATACTTGCCCATAGGGTAACATTGAGGAATACTTGTCCATAGGAAACCATACTTGCCCATAGGGAATCATTGGGGAATTCTTGCCCGTAGGGAAACATTAGGAATCAACTTGTCCATAGAGTGTCATGGGGGAATACTGTACTTGCCCATAGAGAATATAGAGAGACTGGCGTGCTAAAACATTCAGCATCAAAAAAGGGAATGCATAAAGGATTCTTTGTAACAGTGCTCCCCAAACTGTGCCCTTGATTAAGGGATTTTGGACTTCAGCTCCCAGAATCCCAGACTATTGGCCAAAATGGCTGAGGCTTCTGGGATCTGAAGTCCAAAACCTCTAAATAAATAAATAAATAATCTCTTAATAAAGGGCACAGTTTGGGCAACCACTGCTCTATGGGAAAGTATGGTTTCCCTATGGGCAAGTGCTGCCATTGGTTTGAGTAGCTCCCCATAGTGTCTTGGCGTGTTTGGAGCTTCTCATGTGCTTCTGTCCCCCCTCTTTTCTCTAGAAGGTCCTCCATTTGGAGGCTCCTTCTCCTCCTCCTCCTCCTCCTCCTCAGTGTTGTAGTATTAGCATCAATGCTTGTTTTGAAGCTCTTTTGTCGATCTAAATAAATAAATGTGTTTACTTTCCTTGAAAAGAGGAGTGTCTCCTATGCAGGGACACTGATGTCTATCTCTCTGGTCATTTGGTCAGTGTTGCTTATGGAGAGGTCATTTTCCATACCCCTCCCTTTATTACTTTATAAACTTTTATTACTCATTCATTCATTCATTCATTTATTAGGCATACAAACGTTTATTACTCTTTTTGTTCAGTCTCCCCCCCTCTCTCTGCTCTTACAAATCAGGCTGCGCTACTAAAGATTTGCTATTATTTTAAGCGATGTTTTAAACTATTAATTGTTTAATTGTATTTTAAAGAGGGGGTGGGATTGTGGAATATGGACTGTATTTTTATTGGGATGTATATTGTAATGTTGTATATTTTTACTGGAATGCATATTTTAATATTTTAATGTTTAACGTGGCGCAGAGGGACAGGATAAAAATACATTATTATTATTATTATTATTATTATTATTATTATTATTAAGATGTTTTTTCTCTTCTTACTCACATCCATGAGAGTCAGCTCTAGGGACTCTTCTACCAAGCATAGATGTCTCTACTGATTAGTTATTTTTGTAGCACCTAGATGTAGCAATAAAGTACATTTCTTTTCACCTACCAATGCATCCTGTTCATTTGCCAGAAGCTCAGACCCAGTAGATTTTTACCAAATACCTGTGGAGTAAAGGCTTGTTGTTGTGTTGTTGTTGCTGCTGCTAAACCTTCTTAACCACTAATAACCCAAACCATTATTAAATTTTCTAACACACCAAA
Source organism: Sceloporus occidentalis (assembly GCA_023333645.1). NCBI lineage: Eukaryota > Metazoa > Chordata > Lepidosauria > Squamata > Phrynosomatidae > Sceloporus > Sceloporus occidentalis. The sequence goes on along the minus strand of JALMGF010000004.1, from coordinate 8,061,513 downwards.
CATAGAAATAGAAACTCGGGCTTCTGAGAGAGGGTCCATATGGAGGGCACTTTGGCTTTCGACTCCTTTCGTCCTACATTTCATGGCCTTCTGCCCAGGAGGAACCCCAAAAGGTCCTCCATTCTGAGCAGGACCGAGAAGCATGGCATTTGCATCTCTGGAAGGAGTGCCTTTAGCTCAGAAACTAAGCTCAGGGCCAAAACACACTGCAGAAATAATCCAGTTTGAGACCGTTTAACTGCCCTGGCTCAGTACTAAGGAATTTTGGGAATTGTAGTTTATTGTGGCACCAGAGCTCTCTCTGACAGAGAAGGCTAAATGCCTCACAAAACTAAAGTTCCCAGAATTCCCTAGCATTGAGCCAAGGCAGTTAAAGCGGTCTCAGGGTGGATTATTTCTGCAGTGTGTTTTGGACCTTCTCAGGGAGAGAAGAAACTGGCCAAGGAAACTTCATGGTAGGTTCGCCATAAGCCGGAAAGAACTTGAAGGACCGCAACCTGAGACAAAAAGAGTCGCCGTCCTCCTTTTCCCGGACACGTCCTCCACTCCAGCCTTCTGCCCAGGAGGGATTCCCAAGCGTCCTCCTCCTTTTGGAGCATCCTAAGGAACATATGGAGGAGCATCCCTCTCTGATGAATGTCCTGAGCTTTCATCTCTTGTGTCGCGTCCTGCAGTTTCCTCGAATGTCCTTCATTTTGGACCCCACAACCAACTCCAACTCCCAGAATTCCATAGCAGCCTTGATCTAGACAAAGAGTTAAAGCAGTGCCAAACCGGGTTATCTCTCCAGTGCGGATGCAGCCCCAGTCTTCAGTCTTTTTAGAGAAGTCGGGTAACATTCGCACCCGCCTCTTGACTCCGATCTCCTCCTGCGCCTCGTCAATGACCGCAATTAATTATTTAGCAGCAATTAATAGGCTGCTTAAACCCAGAGGCTGGGAAATGGCTCTCCTGAGGCTCAACTGATCTGGAGGATTAGGGGTTTGTTGTTTTTTCTCGGACAAAAAATAAACCCCGGTCCAAGGATGAAATTGGTAGTGATGCTCTCCCCGTTTGGACACCGGCCTTTCCCCACCCGGAATAACCCCGCCGGGATTTTTATTACTCGGTCACACCATGCAGCTTTCTTTGGTCAAGCCGTTTTAGTTACCTGCATATATATATATATATATGTATATATATATATAGGCAACTAAACAGGTTTGACCAAAGAAAGATGGGAGTGAAGAGTGGGGGGAAAGGTAAGAGTGAAGGAATAGCTGGACTTCGGGTGGAAGTCAAAGGAAGAGGAAGTTTTTGAAAGCCCATTAAATACACACAGAGAGACATATAATATAAAGTCTACTCTGTGTGTGTGTGTGTGTGTGTGTGTGTGTGTGTTTATATTAGTCCCCTTCCCAGTTAGGGTATAAGTCAAAGGAAGAGGAAGTTTTTGAAATCCCATTTTATATACACACACACACACACACACACACACCATTATATACGGATTTATATTAATCCCCATCCCAGCTGGGGTATGAGGAAGGAAGAGGAAGGTTTTGAAATCCCACGTACATATACTCTGTGTGTGTGCCTATGTATATGTGTATGTCTGTATGTGTATATAATCTCATTCCTATTATCTCCATATATATATATATATATATATATATATATACACACACACACACACACATACACACACCAGTTGGGATAGACAGACAGACAGATACAGTATGTGGATATATATATATATATATATATATATGGATTTCAAAAACCTCCTCTTCCTTTGACATCCACCTCGAAGTCCAGCCGTTCTCTCCCTCCTAGTCTTACTACTCTGTTTCTAAGCCTAGGGTTAGCTGTGATTATTTTCTAGAGAGCGGTTCAGGAGAGTTCCTCCTAAAGAGCTTGGGGTCTGGATCTCTTTTGGGGTCTCTGCTGGGGACGAGAGCCGCCTTGGAGCAAACAAACAGCCGCAGCCCAAACTGCCGCGGAGGCTCAAGTCCCGTTGAAACACGAGGGGCAGTAAAACGGTGTCTCTCTTAGATAAAAATGTCAAAATCAAAAGTTCATATTATCTGGGCATATTTGCGGTTTGTCCGTTATACAAAATGTCAAAATCAAAAGTTTGCTTTTGGGAATTTATATCGGTTTGGGGGATATTTCCAAGCCGCGGATACTTTGAGTCAGTGGATAAAGAAAAATCAGTGGATATGGAAAGCCGACTGTATTTAAGCAGGGCTATCTTTTTACCTCTTGATAATTTTGTGAGGGAGGGTCGCAGGTGGAAAGAGAGACACCCACAGCTCCGGCTTCGTTGGGGGGGGGGGTCCAAATGGCCCTAACCAGGGTCCTGTCTTCCCTGGGATCCATCCTTAGCTTCCCAGCCGGCCCTCTGCTCCCCAAACCCGGCGTTTGCCTCCCTTTCACTCTGGAGACCTGGGTTCGAATCCCGCCTTAGCCATGGAAACTCCACTGGGCAAGAAGTCACACTCTCTCAGCCTCCTCAGGGGACGGCCATGGCAAACCTCCTCTGAACAAATCTTGCCAAGAAAACCCCATGATAGTTTGGCCTTAGGGTCGCCATAAGTCGCAAAGGACTTGAAGGCACACGACATCTCACAAGAGGTGAAATCCATTAAATCCAAGGAGGAACTCTTAGACAGAGCTACACAAAGAAAGAGAAACTCTAAGAGAGATCTGCATATTCCAAAATGATATAAATTCCAAAAAAGCAACCCTTGACTTTGGCATTTCATATAAGGGACAACATTTTACTACACCGTTGTATTCAATGGACTTAAACATCCACTGATTTGGGTATCCACTGAGGGTCCTGGAACCAAACTCCAGAACCTTTGAAGGGAAGTTCTATTAAGGAGGGAGCAAGCTTGTTTTCTGCTGCTCCAGAGAATAAGACACGGAGCAATGGATGCAAGCTCCAGGAAAAGAGATTCCACTAAACAGTAGGAAGAACTCTTTGACAGTGAGGGCTGTTTTGACACACTCCCTCAATGGAGAGTGGTAGAGTCTCCCTCCGTGGAGGCCTTGGATGCTTCAATGGTGAGTTCCTGCATGGCAGAATGGGGTTGGACTGGATGGCCTTTGGGCTCTCTTCCAACTCTAAGTAGGGCAGGAGGAGGGCCAAGGTTAGTGTTCCAGAAACATCCCTCCCCAACCGGACTTTTGTCAAGTGTACAGTCTTTGAGGAGGTGCCAATCCGGTTTAATGGGGCACAGCCAGGGAGGTTTGTAGGGGGCATCCTCAGGACCCAAAGGGTGCTGCTAGAGGGCCCTGGTCCCAGCCCTGGCAAGTCTTGGCTCTTCCCCAAAGTGGGCTTCCCCAGCGTCTAGGGCCCTTCCAGATGGTTGGTTGCTGGCCAATCCAATGGCAGACCTTCAAAAGCAGTGCGGGGGGGATATCTTGGGAAGAAGGCCTCCCTCCTCCTCTGATGCCTCCTTGGGGGACCCCCCACCTCCTCAGCAAGGACCACACAGACAAGGGCTTTCTTTCATCCGCTGGGATTTTATTAGGGGGGTACGAAGAGGATGGAGGGGAGGTAGGGTTTGCCTTACATTTCAGCTCCCTGCCCTTCTCTGGAAAGAGGGGCCTTGGTCGAGGGAGGGGACCCCTCCTCGCCCCCTTCCTTCCCCCCTTCCTTCCCCTGCTCTCTCTTTCCCCCAAGAAACCCACCTGCCCTCTCCTTCCAGACCCACATATCCCCCCCCCATTGAAAAAGAAAATAATTTTTAAAGCTGGGGAGGAGGAGAGGAAAAGTCGGGAAATGCAGGCTGGACTCTAGTGTCGCCCTCCCTCCCGCTGCCCGGTTTGAACCCTGGATGCCAAAGGGGTCCCCCTAGAGATCCACTATCCCTGCCAGGGGTGCTTTGATTGAGAGTTCCTGCATGGCAGGATGGGGGTTGGACTGGATGGCCCTTGGGGGTCTCCCTTCCAACTCTCGATGGTTCTCTATGGACACAATCCCTGCAAGGCGAGCCAAAGGGAAGGGGGCGCAGGAGAAGGAAAGGAGGGGAGATGGGGGGGGGGGCGTTACAAGAGCTATACACAAAAAAGTCTGCTGTGGGCCAGCAAGCCAAAGGGAAGGAAGGGGAAGGAGATGGAGGAGATGGGGGGAAGAAAGAGTGCTTCTTACCCTCCCAGGGACCAGGTCAGGTCTGGAGCCCAGGGATGGATGGATGGATGAATGGATGGATGGAGGGCAGGAGGGGCAGTGGGTCAGTCCCAGATGGAGCTCCAGTTGCAGTCCTTCCCAAAAAAATAAGTGTCAGGAGAACATAATAATCCCAGAGAGAGCGAGAGAGCGCCAAGGAACAGACCCAGCAGCCCATGCTTAGATACTGATATAGATGGATGGGGAGAGGTCTCTCTCTTGTCTTCTCCTCCTTCTCCTCCTTCTTCTTTCTTCCTCTTTTTCTTTAAAAATAGCAGTGCTGCTGAACCCTCTGGCTCTGGAGGAGAGCAGAGGAGGGATGGGGGGGTCGGTGGGGTGTATGTAGATATATATATTTATATTGAGGGGGGGGGATCTGTGTATGTGTGGGTCTTTCCCCTCCTCACAGGACCTGGAAGCGCCAGGAGGCCTGCTCCTTGTAGTCGAGGCAGTCCGGGGAGTTGAAGTTGAGCTTCCAGGAGGAGGCAGAGGCCGCGGCCGCGGTGGGCACCGGGGGGCTCTCCTTGTAGTCCAGGCAGTCGGGGGCAGCGTTGAAGGCGAGGGCGGGAGCCGTGGGGGTGGCAGGGCCATAGCCGGGAGGGGGCTGGTGATGGTGGTGGTGGTGGTGATGGTGGTGGTGGCTGGATCCCTGGCCCAAGGGGTGGTGGTGGGGGGTGGTGAGGGTGGGCATGAGGGTGGGCACCGGCCATGGGGCTGAGCTGCGGGTGGTGGGCATGCATGGGCAAGTAGGACCCACACTCCACGCCCCCGAAGTAAGAAGAGGCGGAGGAGGGAGGAGGAGGTGGAGGAGGTGGAGGAGGAGGAGGAGGAGCAGGGTACCCTTGCCCATACCCTCCGCTTTGCCCGTAGGGTGCCATGGCCGAGTAGGAGCGCTGCATGCAGGATGCCCCTCCGGATGCCAAGGGCTCAGCCCCCGGGGAGATGGAGGCCGGGCTCCAGATGGACGAGGCCCCCACCGCGGAAGGGATGCTGGTGGTACTGGTGCTGCTGGTGGTGCTGATGCTCAAGGAGGTCGAGGAAGGGATGGAGCCCGCAGGAGTCCCGTTCAAAGCGGAGGAGGAGGAGGAGGACGAAGAGGACGAAGAGGAGGACGAGGAAGCCGAGCTGGAGACGGCCGGAGGGGTGAACTGACCACTGCTCTCCGAGCCTGAGCTCTCCCTGGCCGGGGAGGCCTTCTTCTTGGCCGGGCGGCTCTTGTTCCCGCTCCCGCTCTGCTGCTGCTGCTGCTGCTGGCGGCACTTGGCCCGACGGTTCTTGAACCAGACCTAAGGCAAGGCAGGGGGAAGGGAAGGGGCACAGACACGGATCGTGGTCAGTAGGGACCCCCACAAGCCCCACAAGCCCCACACACCCACCCAAGCGGCCGCAAAGGAGGAGGGACTCTTAAGACAGACTTGCGCAAAAGAGGAGGAACTCTAAGACCTGTACAAACTATGAGAGAGACCTGAGTAAAAAAGGAGGGACTCCAAGACAGTCCTACACAAAGAAGAGGAACTCTAGGACAGAGCTGCACAAAAAGGAGGAGAAACTCGAAGGCAGAGCTGCACAAAGAAGGAAGGACTCTAAGACAGAGCTGCACAAAGAAGAAACCCTAAAAGACACCTCCATAAAAACTGGAGGAACTCCAAGGCAGACCTGCATAAAAAGAAGAAACTGTTAGAGAGACCTGCATTAAAAAAAGGAGAAACTCTGAAAGAGACCTGCATAAAGAAGGAGAAACTTTAATACAGAGCTGCATAAAAAAGGGGGAAAGGGGAAGGGGCACAGCGGAGGCACGGTCCATAGTCAGCCAGGGACCCCCAGAAGCCCAGACCCCCGACCAAAGAAGGCGAAACTCAAAGACACAGCTGCACAACTTGGCAGTAGGTAGGGGCCAACATTAAAACAGGCTAAACTTCTTTAAACATCTTTTTCCAAGGAGGGAGGGAAGGAAGAAGGGGCACGGATCACAGTCAGCCCCAGGGACCCCCACAAGCCCACCCACCCCACCGACCCACCAGCCCCCAACCCAAGCTGCCTTAAAGAAGGAGGAACTCTAAAGACCTTATCACAGAAGCAGCCCACTAAGAAACGGGATTTAAAGTACACTTGTCCCTCCATATTCGCTGGGGTTAGGGGCACAAGACCCCCGTGAATATGGAAAACCCACAAATAACAAAAACACCACCTTTTCCCCTGAGAGGACACCTCTCTGGGAATCTCTAGGTCCTCCAGTCCAACTCTGCAGTCAACATCTGCCAGATATTGACCATAGAACTGCACTGGAAGAGCTACAAATCCTTAGTAGCTTCTTCTCTCTAGGACTCTCTAGGTCTTTCAGTGCAACTTTTGGTTAAAGTTGACCATAGAGTTGCACTGGAGGACCTAGATATTCCTAGAGAGAACATAGTCATCAAATCCGTGAATAACCAAATCCATGAATAATCAAAGCCGCAAATACGGAGCGATGAGGGTAGATTTACAATAGAAAAAAAATAAAGTTTGAAGAGAGAAAAAACCCGCAAACGCAGGAGGTATTTCACAAACCAGAAATAACGCGACAATAAAGCGAAGGTAAAGGGGACAAAAATGACACCTTTTTAGGGACAAAAACTGACACCTTTTTATTTTCGGGAAGAGTTCCGAAGACAGACCTGAACAACTTGTCAGGAGATGGTGGGCCAAAGTTAGAGCAGGCTAAACTTCTTTGGGCCGCAAACAGGTTTTAATTAAATATTAATTCATTCATTATTATCAAGCAATACTAATTAATGTGATTAATATTCCACCTTCCTCCTCCTCCTCCTCCTCTGCCTGGACTTCTCCTCCGGAGGAGACCAAGTGACAGAGGAGCCTTGAGGGGCAAGCATTATGCCCATCTTCTTCCTCTGCCGCCTGGGCTTCTCAGGAGGAAGCTGGGCAAAGGAGGATCCTTGCAGGGCCACATTACCCCTTCCTCCTCCTCCTCCTCCTCCTCCTCAACATGGCCCTCTCCTCAGAAGGAGCCTCAGCAGTGGAGGAGCCTTGAAGTCCCCTCGCAGGCCACCCAAAATCCTTTGGCGGGCCATATGCGGCCTCCTATGTTGTGCCCTCCTGCTCTAAGAGGACCTCTTAGGAACTCTAAGAATAAGACAGTGGTCCCCGAACCCTTGAAGGGATTTTAGACTTCAGCTCCCAGAATCCCAGGCTATATTGGTCAACGTGGCTGAGGCTTCTGGGAGCTGAGGTCCAAAATCTCTTAATAAAGGGCACAATTTGGGGATCGTTGACTGTAAATTAGTAGCAGCCTCACTGGCCGACCAACTCTTCCATCTGCAACTCCTTCCCAACTTCGGTAGAATCATAGAATCATAGAATCGCAGAGTTGGAAGAGACCCCAAGGGCCATCCAGTCCACCCCCATCCTGCCATGCAGGAACTCTCCATCCAAGCATCCCCATTGACAGACGGCCATTCGGTAGAGACCCCTTTCCACTTCCAATGGTCAGCCTCCATACCGCTCCCCTCTTTTGTTCAGTACAAAGTAGACAGCTTAGAACCCACTTAGAACCCTCCAACCATCGGAGGCTGGCCTCCAAAAAAATCTAATGGCCATCTCTAAAATATTCAAGCAAAGAGAGACAAAGTCGCAAAGTGGTTTGAGTTTTGGACAAGGATGCTGGGGGGAACAGGGTTTGAATCTCATGGAAACTCACTGGGTGACCTTGATCAAGTCACACTCTCTCAGCCTCAGAGGGGCAAGCAAGGGCTAGCCTCCTCTAAAGCAGTCGAAAGCTTTCACTGGCTGGCATCCAAAGGCTTTTGTAGGTTTTTTTAGGCTATGAGGCTGAAGGCGGCTGAAAAAAACACACAAAAAGACTCTGCCAAGAAAACTCTGTGACAAAACTCTGTGAGTCAAAAACGACTTGAAGGAATACAACAACAGCAACAACCACCGAACTTATAAGATTCAAAAGATTCAAAAGACATAGCTATGTCAGTCAGCAGAACCAGTGCGTAGAGAGATCCTGTAGCCTCTTTGAGACTAAATGAAAGAAAGAAGTTGGCAGCATGAGCTTTCCTAGACTCCGGTCAACTTCCTCAGATTCAGTTGGGAATAATAATAATAATAATAATAATAATAATAATAATAATATAGAGAGATCTTGCAGCCCCTTTGAGACTCACTGAGAGAAAGAGGCTGGCAGCAGGAGCTTTCCTAGGCTTCAGTCTACTTTCACCAAATGCATCTGAGGAAGTAGACTGAAGTCTAGGAAAGCTCCTGCTGCCAACTTCTTTCTTTCAGCGCGTCTCAAAGGCGCTACAATATCTCTCTGCATACTGATCCTGCAGATTATTATTACCTTTGGATAATAATAATGATGATGATAATATGCATCTGAGGAAGTAGGCTGAAGACTACAAAAGCTCATGCTGCCAACTTCTTTCTTTCAGCGAGTCTCCAAAGTGCTACAAGATCTCTCTACAGCACCGTCCATGCTCCTTTTATCACTAACACACCAGAGCAAGGCAACGAGAAGGCAACTGGTCTCTGCACTCCTCACAAATCCATTCCCAAAACTGGACAAAAAGGGAAGCAAGAAGGCTAGAGGTATGCAAACATTCTAGCAAATAATAATAATAATAATAATAATAATAATAATAATAATAATAATAATATATTTATACCCTATTCTTCAGCCAAAAGGCTATCAAAGATCGCTACTGCTACACTGTACTATAACCCCATACCTAAAGAAAGTGGAGGCCATAAGTAAACCTACTCCACAGCTTTCAGTACTGCATCCAGATGAGTCTCTTCCAAATCTGTCCTCAGAACAGTCTCCTCGCTCTCTCATAACTTCTTTCACTTATTAATTATTGGGGGATTAGTTATCAGCCTCCTAATATAGGCTGCTCTGGTGTGTGTGTTGGTGGGGAAGGCGATTAGACACTAGTCTTTTGGGAGATCATGGCCTTCTAGCCTCCACCGCCCTCCAATTCAATGCCTTTAAGGCCTTTTCTCTCCAAGAGTCACTTTGCTCCAGAACACACTGCAGAAACAATCCAGTTTGAGACCGCTTTAGCTGCCCTGGCTCAATGCTGGAGAATTCGGGGGACTGTAGGTTTGTGGGACATTGAGCCTTCTCTATCAGAGAGCTCTGGTGCCACAATAAACTACAATTCCCAGGATTCCCCAGCACTGAGCCAGGGCAGTTAAAGCGGTCTCAAAGTGGGTTGTTTCTGCGGTGTGTTTTGGACCTTTCTCTCTATTTCGAAGGGGGGAACCGTTCACCTGTAGCATCCAGCTTTGTGGATACTAGGTATGTACTACACACATGCACACACCATAGAGAAAGTCTCCCTCTTTCTCTCCTGTTGCTCCTTAGGCAACCTGGGAGGCCCAAGTCAACAACATCCTACAAGCCCTCCTGCCAATCACTCCTTCCTCCTATTCCTCTACTCCTCCGACAGCCAGGCAACTCCTTTACAACGCCAAGAACTCAAGATCCCTTTGTCAAGACAGAGATCCTAGAAGACACTCTATTCTCGAACTGGAAAGGGAAGGCACCTCCATCCCAAACATTCAGTAAATCTATGAACCCTCACTAGCTACCAGTACGTTTGTTTGCAACCAGGCCTGAGGAACCTATATATATATATATATATATGTATATATGCATCTGAGGAAGTAGACTGAAGTCTATGAAAACTCATGCTACCTACTTCTTTCTTGAGTTAGTCTCAAAGGTGCAACAAGATCTCTCTACATACTGATTCTACAGACTATACAGACTATAATTCCCTTTGAATAATTAATAATAATAATAATAATAATAATAATAATAATATGCATCTGAGGAAGTAGGCTGAAGTCTACGAAAGCTCATGCTGCCAACTTCTTCCTTTAGTCAGTCTCAAAAGTGCTACAAGATTAAGACTAACTAAAGGAACTGCGACTGATTCGCTGACACAGTTTCTAGTAACTCAATGAACAATGAGCAACTTTATTGTATGTGTTGAATAAATTTATGGGAAACATCAGAGTAATTTATGTAAAAGTCAAGTGTTCTCAAGGACATTAAAGTCCAAAGTATTCTGAAATGATAAACATGAAATAAAAGAAAAAGCTTTCTCCGTCCACTGCATAAAATCCCAGCAGTTCCCTTCACTCTTTCCAGACTCAGGTTTTCCTCCCGGCCAAACCAGCCGCAATCACCCTCACCATCTGCCCACATTGCCCCACATTGTAGGGCACAGCCCCACACGCCCTCGTTAACCTTAGATACTCTGTTACATGTCAAAGATGGGCCCAGTATGGAGCTCCAAGTCAATGGCATCTTCAGCACCACCCACATTATATAATTCCACTGTGTGAGCAACACAGTGTCTCTCCTGTTTCACTGCTCACTTTCCCATGTGGGCTCACCTTTAGGCCACTGCAGACAGTCATGCACAACCATCTCCCATTTCTAGGGACAAACTTCACCATCCCATCCATCCACTACTAAAGGACGAGAAGCTCCTCCTGGCTCTTTCTCATCAGAGGGCAAGCTGAGGATCTGGGAGCCCAGGAGAGCAACCCAAACTCTCCTTCCTTGGAGGTCTTTAAGCAGATGCTGGGTGGCCTTCTGTCAATGGGGATGCTTTGATTGAGAGTTCCTGCATGGCAGGATGGGGTTGGACTGGATGGCCCTTGGGGTCTCCGAGTCCAACTCTACGATTCTATGATTCTCTCGTGACAGACTTTGGAAGACCATACCTAGGTAGCTAGGAATGGCCCCTTCTTACACAAACACACACAGAGGCACACCACAAACAACAGCACAGCTTCTTCAAACAACAACTTCTTTCCATGTGCAGCCTTCCCTAATTACTTTGGCTAATTGGTTAAATGAAGCCACTTTTCCCAACAGGTGGACGAGACTCTTAGAACCACTTCAGACACATAGCGCATGTTGCACACACATGCGCGAAGTGTACAAACGGCGTGTAATATCATTTTCTAACCTCTTTCTTCCTTTCTTTTTAAACCTTTTCTTTCTTTTCCTCCCTCCCTTTGGCTTTTGTCGCTGCATGCATTTCTGCCCAATCACAGCTTTCCAGTACAAGTATTGATCGTATGTGTCTCTTCCAACTCTTCTATGATTCTACAGTTCTACAGCGGCTGTGTAAATTTACAGCGCTATATAAATAAAGCGTAATAATAATAATAATAATAGTGAGGACATGGTTGTTATACAGCTTCAAGTCTTTTCTGATTTATAGACATACCAAGGCGAATGAATGTATGACTGAGGTTTCTAGGACTGAGAGTGTGTGACTTTCCAAAGTCAGTGGGTTTCCTGATCTCCAGATCCCTGATTTCCAGAGTCACTCAAACCACTAGGCCGCGCAGCCTCTCATCCAGAGACACACCGAAATCACCACAACCGCATGTGTTACATTTCTTTTTCCTAAATGGTTTCCACGTAGAAAATACCTAAGGCTTGAAATGACCTTCAAAGCAAAAGAAGAAGGCACAACCCCGACAATTAATGCAAAGGAGGGATCCAGCTTGCCACAGGGAAGGTGTGGTTGTGGTTTTAATAACACCTTCTAGACTGTCTTCTTACACCCAAACGAAAGAGCTGGTTTGGTGCCTGTCCTTTCCAGAGACACTCATCGAAACCTTAAAATTTAATCCCCGTATCTCCGTCTTTCCAGGGATTCCCAGAGAAAGTCGCAATCCTTACGCAGCCTCTAAATTCACTCAGATCCCGGCTTAAGGAGCCATGTTGAGCCTAACCGATCCGATCCTATGCTCCATCACAGGCATAGCAGGGAGGATGAGAGATAAGGCAAGGTCTTGTTTTCAATTGATGAGAACTCATCATGGGTTCAAACTAAGAACAAACTTTCTTGGACGCTTCTGCTCCAGTATCTGCAGAAGCCGCAAAATTAAGAATAAAGAAGACGACTGAGGAAGAGGAGAGAAGCTCCCTTCTTCCTTCTCTGAGGTTTTTAGGAATCGGATTTCGTCCTACATTTAAAATAAAAACCATGCCTCCCTCCATTTATGTATGTGTATGCATGCATATAGTCTCCATAGGTGCAGGCGCGCTTTCCTTGAAAATGTAACTGCTGCAAAATCAGCCAAAAAACCCATCAGACATCGGGGCAAAACCAGCCAGTCCAAGCCAGGGGTCCAAATTTCCAAACACATTTCATACTCTGTATCCACGGATTCAAGCACCCGCGGCTTGAATGTATATGTGTGTGTGTATATATATATATATACACATATATACACACACATAAATTTAAGCCAGGGATAGATAGATGATAGATAGATAGATAGATAGATAGATAGATAGATAGATAGATAAACAGATTTTAAAATACATAAACTCCCAAAAGTGAACTTTGATTTTGCCCTTTTATATCAGGAGGGCACCATTTTACCATGCCCTTGTATTTAGTGGGGCTTGAGCCTCCATAAACTTTGATATCCTGGGACCAAATCCCAGCGGATCCCAACAGATCCCATTGTAACCATCATCTGAGATCAAATTCTGGCGAAGGCAAAAGAAAACTTTGAGAGAGGGACAAGGAGTGGGAAATCCTCCTAAACTGGAAAGTAGCCAAAAAGGGCTCTCCGATTTTCCTTGTGTACGAATTTTATAGAAGAGAAGTCGGGGAAAAGTTGTCTCTAGAAGTCCAAACAAGGGGGTGGGCTGGGGGGGAAATCTTAACTTTAATTTAAATTTTAACTTTAATTCTAATCTGTTTTATTGTGTTTTGTTATTACTGTGTTGTAATCCGCCTTGTTTCCCTAGGGAATAAGGCGGAATATAAATACATTACATTATTAGTCTTATTGTGAAGTCGAAGGCTTTCATGGCCGGCCAAACATCCGTGGCTGACATCTTCAGAGAAGATGCATTTTCAGAAAAGATACAGAGAAGATTTCTCTGAAGATGCCAGATGCCACAGATGTTTGGCGAAATGTCAGAAATAAACTCTTCTAGAACAGGGCCACAAAGCCGGGGAAACCCACAAAAATACATTATTATTATTAATAACAATAATTTGGGAATAAGACTCATCAAGAGGTGGACATCCCATGGGAAGGAGGCACCCACTTTGGCGTTTAGGAAGAGGGTGTAATTAATAATAACAACAATAATATGTTTTTATATACCGCCTTTTCCCATTGGCAGTCAAGACGGATTACAGCAAAAATGGTCCTCTTCTTTCCTGGGGGAGTGGGAGCATTTAAAGGGGACAAGTTGGGGGGATACAAGTAGAAGTCTCAAAGTCCTCCAAATACAAAACCGGGGCCCTGCAATGCCACCCACTCACCCCACATTTCCGTCCCTTTGGTTGCCCACCTGGACCCTGGACTCCGGGAGGTTGATCTTGAGGGCCACCTCTTCCCTCATGAAGATGTCTGGGTAGCGGGTCTTGGCGAAGAGGGCCTCCAGCACGTCCAGCTGCGAGCGGGTGAAGGTGGTCCGCTCCCGACGCTGCTTCCGCGGGGTGGCTGCCAAGGAAGGACCAAGGAGAGGGTCACTTGGAGGAACAGCACCCCAGAGTCCCCCCTAAAAACCCACCTCTCTAAGGAAAGGCCTGCCATTGAGCCACCCCCCTGTCCGCCCCGTCCAGGCCACTAAGCAGAGGAATGACCCAAGGAGTGACTCCAGAGGCTCCAAATGTGGGGCAAAGCTAAAGAGAGGGTCCAAGGCTTTCATGGCCAGTATCCGTAGTTATTTTTGTGGGTTTCGTGGCCGGCATCCACAGGTTTAGAATTTTACTCAATTGGCTTAAACCCTAGTAATTCACTTTAAGTGAATTTGAGCATCGTGTGGACATTAAACTTTCTCTGCCCATTATATACCTGTGCAGAACTTGTTTGATGCCGAGTAAAAGTAGTGTAAACAAAGTAGGCCTTGGTTGTCTGGATTTGGTTGGCATGCAGAAGGGGATATATCTATAGCTGATATTTTCGGGGGAGTTGTCAGAGTTGTCTTTATTAGTACCATGGTAGGGAAAATACAACAGATGTGGCTTTTTGTGTTGTAAAAGCAATGTGTGTGGGTGCGTGGGTGACAAAGTACGTTTCTATAGTTTTTTGTGGGGTTTTGGGGCTCTGTGGCCCTGAGGTTTCGCCAGCATCTGTGGCATCTGGCATCTTCAGAGAAGATCTTCTCAAAGGAGAGAAAGATCACAAAGGTCTGAAGATGCCAGATGCCACAGATGCTGGCGAAACCTCAGGAATAAACTCTTCTAGAACATGGCCACAGAGCCCGAAAAACCCACAAAAGAACGAAGGAGGAAACCGACGGCTGTGACTTTCGATGGGGAAAAGGTTTTGGGGCTGGAAAGAAGGGAGTCACTGCCCAGACAGCCTTGAAAGCTGGGTGAACCCTTGAGGATCCCTGACCCATCGGAGTGGGTCCAGATCAATTTCCTTGGGAGCCGACAAGCAATGCCCCCCCTTTCGGTTTCCAGCTTCTAGGTCTTAAAGGAGGATCGGGTATTTTTGGGAGGAGTAAAGTGTGTCCTTTGGGGACCCCCCACTTGCATCCCCTCCTTTTGTTGGAGGGCCTTGCCTTTAAGGAAAAAGCCAACTCCGGCCAGGGCCGCATTTTGTGTTAGATCTGCGCATGGCTTAGGTTTGTGCATAAAAGAGAAAATCCGCACCGGTGCAATGGTTTGCGCAACCAGGGGGGCCACTGGGTGACCGTAGGCAAGTCACACTCTCTCAGCCTCAGGGTGAAGCAAAGGTAAACCCCGTCCAGAAGAAACCTTGACCCGAAAAACCCATGTCGGAAAGGACTGGAAGGCCCGCCATAATGACTGGAAGGCTCCCAGTCCCCCGACGGCGGAGGAGCCCTTAGGGACAAAAACTGAGGTGTGCTCTTAGTAAAAAAGGAACTAAGGAAGGGGGCTGTGAGCAAGGAATAAAACTATCATAGGAATTTACATTCTGTGCGTGGAGGGGGGAGGATATCAGAGTAATTTAGCTAAAAATCAAGTATCCTAAAGGACATTTAAGTATTCCGAAATGATAAAAAGGAAAGGAAAGGAAAGCTTCCTCCTATAGATGCATTCTCCTATAAGCCTCGAAGATATTCCCCTGGAATGTTTTACCAAAATCTAAAATCCCTGGAATTCCCCAATATTTATTATTATTATTATTATTATTATTATTATTATTATTATTCAGTCAAAATCCCCCGGAAATAAATTAATTAAATTTCCCAGATTCTGTGTAATTCCCCACAGCTGATGCTGAGGGATGCGAAGTTGCTAGATCCCAACAGCAGTTTCCCCTGGGAGGATCATCCCGAACAGAGATGAAGGGTCTGGGCATCCATCCATCCATCCCACAAGGGACCCTTGGGGTCTGGCTAGGGACACTTGGGGCCAGGGGCCCTATTTTAGGTTTTCTTAGGGAGGTCTGGGCCCCCAGGAAGGCAGGGAATTGAGGGCGGAAAGGACCCCCTTGCAGAGAAGGCCGTGGCCAACCTCCTCTGAACAAGTCCTCTAGCAATAGCAAGTGCATTTCTGCACCACTTTATCAGTGCCCTTAAGCACTCACTCCCGAAGCGGTTTACAAGGAGTAAACCAATTGTTTTATTTGTGGGTTTTTCAGGCTCTGTGGCCAAGTTCTAGAAGAGTTTATTCATGACTTTTAAGAGTTTATTATTCCTTTTTTATTTTTAAAGAGTTTATGATAGCTTTTTATTATAAAAGTTTTTTATTATTATTATAAAAGTTTATAATAATTGTTTGTTATGCATCTGTGGCTGTCAGCCAAATGCAACAGGAATTTACTGGGGTAACCCATTTGAGCCTCCTACGAAAGTGATGCCTGGCGGAGCTTAAAAAAAGCCGACATAAGTCGGACAGGACTTGAAAGCCTCACAGTAACAACGAAGAGCAACAAAACCAGGGCAGTGGCTGCTTGGGAAGAAACCAAAAGAGGAACGACTTAGGGATCTGGAGATGTTTAGCCTGGAGAAGGGTGGTTAATAGGTTAAGAGGTGATATGATAGCCCTGTAAGTATTTGAAGGGATGTCATATTGAGGAGGGAACAAGCTTGTTTTCTGCTGCTCCAGAGAACAGGACCTGGAACAATGGATGCAAGCTACAAGAAAAGGGATTCCAGCTCAACATTAGGAGGAACTTCCTGACAGTAAGGGCTGTTCGACAGTGGAATGCACTCCCTCGGAGGGTGATAGAGTCTCCTTCCTTGGAGGTCTTTAAACAGAGGCTGGATGGCCATCTGTCAATGGGGATGCTTTGACTGAGAGTTCCTGCATGGCAGGGGTTTGGACTGGATGGCCCTTGGGGTCTCTCCCAACTCTAGGATGCTATGATCCCATGACTCTGAGAAGGGCAGGGGCTCTTTGTCGCCCCATAGGGCTCTCACCCGGGTATCCCACCGAGGGGTGGAGGAGGTCCATAGCCGGCCCGGCCAGCCCCAGCCCGTTCATGCCGTAGGGGGGCTGTTTGAGGTAAGACATCATGCTAACAGCGGGGAAGATGGTCCCGGCGGAGGAGCCCAACCCGAGGAGGAAAGCGAAGACAGCGATGGCGATGGCGGTCAAGCGCAGCAGCGGTCACTCCAAAAACGCCTCCTTCTTTCTCGCCTTGGCTTGGTTTGGTTTAAGTCCGAGGAGGAGGGTCGGGTCTTCCCAGGAGGCCGCTCAAGGAAATCCGAGGGGTCGCAGAGATCTACACAACAACAGCAGCAACAACAACAACAACCAAACAATGGGGACACTTTTAAACAACGAAAATATATGCAAAGTGCAGAAAACTCGAAACAATGGGGAACATTTTTAGAAAATGAAAATATATACAAGGTGCAACAAACTCCAGGCAGCCTCCCCCCGGCTTTGCAAATTGCTGGGTGCAATTATTATTATTATTATTATTATTATTATTATTAGATATAGCCGTGTTAGTCTGTAGAATCAGTACGTAGAGAGATCTTGTAGCACCTTTTGAGACTAAATGAAAGAAAGAAGTTGGCAACAGTGGCTTTCCTAGACTTCAGCCTACTTCCTCTGGTTTTGCATATAATGATTAAGATGATAATAACGATAATGATAATGTAGAGAGAGATCTTGTAGCTCCTTTGAGATTCGCTGGAAGAAAGAAGTTGGCAGCAGGAGCTTTCCTAGACTTCAGTCTACTTCCGCCAAATGCAGTTGGATATAATGATAATAATAACAGTAATGATGATAATAATAATAATAATAATAATGGTAATAATAATAATAATAATAATAATAATAATAATAATAATATAGAGACAGATCTTGTAGCTCCTTTGAGACTAAATGAAAGAAAGAATTTGGCAGCAGCATGAGCTTTTGTAGACTTCACTCTACTTCCACCAAATGCAGTTGGATATAATAATAATGATAATAATACGTATTATAATAATTATAATTACAATAATAATAATATGTAGAGAGAGATCTTGTAGCCTCTTTGAGACTCAATGAAAGAAAGAAGTTGGCAGCAGGAGCTTTCCTAGACTTCAGTCTACTTTCTCAGATGGAGTTGGATACAACAATAATAATAACAACGTAGAGAGAGATCTTATAGCTCCTTTGAGACTCACTGAAAGAAAGAAGTTGGCAGCAGGAGCTTTCTTAAACTTCAGTCTACTTTCTCAGATGCTTATTATTGTTGTATTTTATTTTCTTATATCCCAACTTAGGGACTCAAAAGCCTCCAGCCCCGACGGGCTGCGGAAAGAGATATTTATTGTCATGCAAAAATAAAATCGCAATAGAAATTTCTATCTATCTATCTATCTATCTATCTATCTATCTATCTATCTATCTCTATTTCAGTCTTATCACACAGAGGGAGAAAAGCCGCAAACCATCTAGGAAATTAGACAATTTCTTTAGACTTTTCTTGTTCTCGGCCTTCAAATCTTTTGTTTTTTAAACCGAAACTGAATCCAAACATCAAATGCCGGGGAAACTTGTGCTGGAGGCCAAGCCTAGCATTTTAAGCCTAAGCATTTTGAGACGGTTCTTTCCATCATCGCTTTTGGGGAAAGTTTTCTTCTTGGAAGGGCAGTTGTTTCAAAACCTCAACATGGCGGCCTTTCTTTCTGGCTTGGCTTCCTTCGGCCTTCGAAAGAGAAACCAGAAAGTGGGATGAGGAGGGCTTCCTAAAAAGCGACCAAGAGGGAGATCAAGCCATCCTTTTAAAAGATAGATAATTGGATTAGAAATCAAAAGGAGAGACCGACAACCAAAAAGAGGGAATGATATTGAGTTTCAAAGGGAAGAGAAGGGGACGTAATCCGTCCTTAGAAAGGGAGAATGGTTTTAAAAACAAACTTTCCTTTCCCTGCTACTTGGACATTAATATTTCTGAATGGATGTCGAGAAGAACCAGGGCGGCGGAGTCTGCACCTTTCCCGTCCCTTGAGCATGGATGGACCCACAGCCGGCCATTGGGAGAGAAAGCCGACGGAGAGCAAGGGGACTCACTTCCAGGGGGTCTCGGGGACCATCCGGGTGCTGGGCTTCGGCTTTAAGGGCACAGCCCCTGAAGATGGGATTTATAGTCCTCTGGTTAGCTCCCAGGAGGGATCCGAAGGGCTCTGGGGACTCCTCGCGGGGCGGGCATTGATTTCTCCTGGAGAAAGAAAACACACAGATCCTGAGCGGGGATGATGCCCTACATCCAGGCCTAGGTTGCTTTCTTCCCTAAAAGGAAACAAACAACAACAAATCCATAAACAGAGTAAACAAACGAAACAGAGAGATCCCAAACTCAGAAGCAACAGATGGTGGAAACTTCCACCCGGCCTCTCGGGCCAGGCGGCGGCTTCCGACGCCTTGGAGGGAAAGGCCAAGCCAAAGCGGAGCAAGAAGGGGGACCAAGGGGAGGGAAGGCGGCTCTGGATTAACCGGAGACCACCTTCCTTCAACCAATCCTTCCCTCCAAAGCCGACGGACGGACGGACGGATGGAGCCAAGAACCTGTTGCCCTTTTCTTCCTGGAGAGAGAGAGGGATTCCTCCGACTCCAGGTTGCGGGAAGGAAAAAAGGAGGGAAGGAAAGAAGGGGGGGGGGGAAGAATATAGGAAGGAAGGGAACGAGGAGGGAAGGAAGGAGAGAATACAGGGAGGGAGGGAGGACAGAAGGAAGAACAGAGAGAAGGTGGGAAAGAAGAGAGGAAGGAAGGAAGGAAGGGAAGAAGGAAAGGAAGAGAAGAAGGGAAAGAAGGAAGGAAGGAAGGAAGGAAGGAAGGAAGGAAGGAAGGTAAGAAACAGGAAAGGAAGGAAGGTGGAAGGAAGATAGGAAGGAAGTAAGGAAGGAAAGAAAGAATGAGGGAAGGGAGGAAGAAAAGAAGGAGAGAAGGAAGAAAGGAAGGAAGAAGGGAGGGAGGGAGGAAGGGAGGGAGGGAAATAAGGAAAGAAGGAAGAAGAGAGGAAGGAAGGGAAGAGAAGAAGGGAAAGAAAGAGAGAAGGACAGAAGGAAGGAAGATAAGAAACAGGGGAGGAAGGAAGGTGGAAGGAAGATAGAAAGGAAGGAAGGAAGGAAGGAAAGAATGAGGGAAAGAAGGAAGAAAAGAAGGATAGAAGGAAGATAGGAAGGAAGGAAGGAGGGAGGGGGGAGGGAGGGTTAAGGAAGGAGAGAAAGAAGGAAAGAAGGATGAAGGGAGGGAGGGAGTGAGGGAGGGGTCCTGGCCCGTCTTTGCCCACCGCGAAGAGGGTCCGATGGCCCGGTGCGGTTGCCTTCCTTTCCCCGGGAGGGCTCCGAAGGCAGGGCTCCTAGGCGCCCTTTCCCGAGGGCCAAGGCTTTCGTTGGAAAAGAGGCTCCCTTTCCTTTCCTTTCCTTTCCTTTCCTTTCCTTCCTGCGCTGGGAAGAGTGGGCTCCCTTCGGGGCTCCTTCCAAGGGCTGAGCCCGCCTCCCTTGGGCCGCCCCTTCCTTCCTCCTCCTCCTCCTCCTCCTCCTGGAGGGAAAGTTTCAAGGAAGGGTCTAGCCATCCCAGAGGGAAAGGGGCAAGGCCGGCAAGACAAGCAGAGACTCCCAGAGTTGTTGTTGTTGTTGTTGTTGTTGTTGTTGGGACCCCCGAGGGGCATCCAGCCAGACCCCCCTCCGCCGCCGCCGCTGCTGCAAAGGCGCAGGCGAAAGGCGACCAATCCCCAGAGGCCTCCCCCGAAGGAGGGACGGCAGAGCCCTCAGCAAACCCTCCGGCACCCCTTGCGCCGGGTCCCCCTTCGGAGGGCAGCCCAAAGGAGGGCCTCCCTGGCCCCGACAGAGAGTGCCCTCCCTTGGCAAGGGCACCCCTCCTGCCCCCCTCCTTCGGGGCTCCCAGGGAAAGGAAGGAGAGGCCCTTACCTTCGCAGGAGGAAGGAAGGAAGGAAGGAAGAAACAAAGGGAGGAAAGGAAGGAGGGAGGAAAGGAGGCTGCCCCAAGTGAAGGGAAAGTTTGGCCGCTTCCTCCTGCCCCCTGAGGAGCCCAGGGAGGGAAGGGGCTCTTCTTCCCCTGAAGGAGGGGGCTCCGGCGGGGCTCCCTCTCCCTCTCTCCGGCTCACCTTCCTCGGAGGAGGCTGCTGGCAGTGGCGCCTGATGGGGACGGATCACCTTTCTACTACTGCCCTCCTCAGCGCTCGCCAGGCGCCTCGCCCGCCCCGCAGCCAATCCGGGGACGCCCCCCACCTGACTGACAGCCGCCCGGGCCAATGGCGGGCCCGGACGGGGCTTCCCTCCCCCTCCAAGCCAGGCCAAGCACCCTAGCCCCTGCTGGCCCCAGCCTCCCCGGGAGCCCCGACGCCAGGGCCCAAGGGAGCCAGCCCGGGACCCTTCCTCGGCTGGGGCAGCAGCAGGGCCTCACCTGGGCCCAGAGCCACCCCAGGAGGGGGCAGGGGCTGGGGAAGGAGCCCCGGCTCTGGAAACCTGCCTGGACGCTTCTCCTCCTTCGCCTTCTTTCTCCCCTTCTTCTTCTCCTTCTTCCTTTTCTCCTCCTCCTCCTCTTCTCCTTCTCCTTCCTCTCCTCCTTCTTCTCTTTCCTCCTCTCCTCCTTCTCCTTCCTCTCCTTCTCCTTTTCTTCTTCTTCTTCTCCTCCTTCTTCTCCTTGTTCCTTTTCTCCTCCTCCTCTTCTCCTTCCTCTCCTCCTCCTTCTCTTTCCTCCTCTCCTCGTTCTCCTTCCTCTCCTTCTTCTCCTTGTTCCTTTTCTCCTCCTCCTCCTCCTCTTCTCCTTCCGCTTCTCCTCCTCCTCCTCTTTCCTCCTCTTCTCCTTCTCCTTCCTCTCCTCCTCCTCCTCCTCCTCCCTCCTTCCTTACCTGCCTGAAGCCGGTCTCCTTCCCTCCTCCTCCCTCGCCCCCCGATCCCTGAGAGCGACCCCCCCCCCCAGCCTCCCTTGGCCCTCCTTCCTTCTGGGGCTGCCTTTCCCCTGCCCTCCTCCTCCTCCTCCCTTTCCTTTCCTTTCTTCCTTTTCAACCCACCCTCAGGAGCCTGGCCGGACTAAGCTTTCCAAAGGAGGCCGCGGGGCTCCCCCGGGATGGCGGTGCCTGAGGGAAGGCTGCCCCGAGGGACGAGAAGGAGGAGGAGGAGGAGGAGGAGGAGGAGCGGGGCCTCTCCTTGCCTTCCTCCCCGCCGGACCAGCACCGAGGGAAGCAGCACCCAGAAGGATGAGCCCAAACTCCCGGCGCCGCTTCTGGGGTTCTCCTTGAGGCACTTTTGGGGATGGGGGTCTTAGTATTTGGCAGCAGAAGAAGAGGAAGGAGCAGAGAGCTCTTACGGGGGCAGAGGGAGTTTGCCGGGAAATCACCCTCCTGCCATATGTGACCTGAAAACAGGCACCATGTGTCAATAATAATAATAATAATAATAATAATGATAAGGATAATAAGGATCATACTGTATCAATAAATACTATGCATCTGAGGAAGTAGACTGAAGTCTACAAAAGAGCCCGCTGCCAAACTCTTTCTTTCTGTTAGTCTCAAAGGGACTATGAGAGCTCTCTCTACATTATTATTATTATTATTATTATTATTATTATTATTATATCCACTTGCACCTGAGGAAGCAGACTGAAGTCTAGGAAAGCTCATGCTGACAACTTCTTTCTTTCATTTAGTCTCAAAGGGGCTATAAGATCTTGCTATATACTAATTCCACAGACTATTATTACCTTTGAATAATAATAATAATAATAATAATAATGTGCATCTGAGGAAGTAGATGCTAATAATAATAATAATAATAATAAGTATCTGAGGAGTCTGAAGTCTACAAAAACTTATGCTGCCAACTTCTTTCTTTCATTTAGTCTGAAAGGTGCTGCAAGATCTCTCTATGTACTGGTTCTACAGACTAACATGGTTATGTCTTTGGATGATGATGATGATGATAATAATAATAATAATAAAAACAATAGGTCTTGATTGGAGAGGCAAATTGCTGATGCCTCCAAAGGGGTCTGGCAAGACAACGAAAGAGGCATATTAGGGTATATATGCGCAATATGTTTATGTATTTAATTGAAAACCATCTCGGTGGTGTTATGGTTAGTGCTTTGAGTGTTGGACTCTGGAGACCAAGACTGGAATCTCGGCTTGGCTGCGGAAGCCCACTGGGTGACCTTGGGAGAGTCACACACTCTCAGCCTCAACGGAAAGGAAAGGAAAGGAAAGGAAGAAAGGAAAGGAAGGGAAAGGAATGGAAGAGAGGAAAGGAAGGGAAAGGAATGGAAGAAAGGGATGGAAAGGGATGGAATGGTAAGGAAAGGAAAAAAAAGTAAGGAAAGGAAGAAAGGAATGGAAAGAAATGGAATGGAAAGGAAAGGAAAAGACAAAAGGAATGGAAAGGAATGGAATGGAATGGCAAGGAAAAAAAAGAAAGGAAAGGAAAGGAAAGAAAGGAAATGGAAAGGAAATCCCTTCTGAACAACCTGCGATAGCCCCCTCTTTAGGGTCGCCTTAAACCAGAACTTACTCGATGGCACACAACAACAACAACAACAACAACGACAACAAGAAAACGACAATACTGTACTCCAAAGCATTTTTATTTACTCCCAGTCCCCAGAAAATGTGTTAAAAATGGACCCAAAGGTGGCAAAGCCTGTACACCAAAGTGCACTTCACTAAAAACACACACACTTTTGGGGTGAGTTTCAACGAAACCCAGAGGAAACGTCCCCCTCTCCTCTTCTGCCCAGCACTGTTTTACGAGGCAAGAGCCTCGGACTCTGAAGACGCTCCGAAGGGCCCTCTTCCCAAGAAGGTCCGTCTCCAGCCGGAGTCCCCTTTTGTGCCAAAGGAGCCAGGCCTCTCTCCTCGGAAAGGCTTCGGTGGCCCAGGTGGGGCTTTGGATTATTATTATTATCGACAGGTCGATGTAAATCAAGAAGGAGAGACTTTTTGCCTTCTCTGAGCATTTGGGGGGACGTTTTGTCACCTGCCCCGACCCTCACAAAGGAGATCCAGTTCTTTTGCTCATCAATATTAATAGGAAACTAATCCTCTCGAAGGAATTCTCACGTTTTGTTTAAAAGAAAAAAAGAATGGAGAGGAAAACAAAAAACTTGTAAAGGCAGAAAGAGGAAAGAAAGAAAAAGAAAGAAAGAAAGAAAGAGGAAAGTAAGAGAAAGAAAGAAAGAAAGAAAGAGGAAAGAAAAAGAAAGAAAGAAAGAGGAAAGTAAAAGAAAGAAGGAAAGAAAGAAAGAGGGAAGTAAGAAAAGGAAAGAAAGAAAGAAAGAAAGAAGAAAGAAAGAAAAAGAAAGAAAGAAAGAGGAAAGTAAGAGAAAGAAAGAAAGAAAGAAAGAAAGAAAGAGGAAAGAAAAAGAAAGAAAAAAAGAAAGAGGAAAGAGGAAAGAAAAAGAAAGAAAGAAAGAGGAAAGTAAAAGAAAGAAGGAAAGAAAGAAAGAGGGAAGTAAGAAAAGGAAAGAAAGAAAGAAAGAAAGAAAGAGGAAAGAAAGAAAGAAAGAGGAAAGTAAGAAAAAGAAAGAAAGAAAGAAAGAAAGAGGAAAGTAAGAAAAAGGAAGGAAGAAAGAAAGAAAGAAAGAGAAAGAAAGAAAGAGGAAAGTAAGAAAAAGAAAGAAAGAAAGAAAGAAAGAAAGAGGAAAGTAAGAAAAAGAAAGAAAGAAAGAGGAAAGTTAATAACAAAGGAAAGGAATGATGGTCCAAGTGTTGTACTCCTGGTTTTCTCCTCCTCCTCCTCCTCCTCCTTGTTCCGAAGCAACTGGTGTCTGACCAAAGGGAGGTCAGGGAAGGAGGGCCCTGGTCCTCAGCATCAAAGGAGGACCTTTTCATTCCCTTCTTTTCCCCTTTTTTGGGCGAGACGCTTTCTTTTGCAACAGGGTTGGAGGCAAGCACTCACTCACTCACTCACACACAGAGCCGCCCTGTGTTCCTTGAAGGGCTTCTCAAAGGGGGACCCCAGAGCGTTGCTTAGGACCTTTTGTGGGGCTCTCCTCCGGATCAACTCCTTCCTCATTGAAGCCGGAGCTGAAAGCGAGCTAAATGTCCCAAGGCAGCAGCAGCAGCAGCAGCAGCAGGGCCGCCCTCCCCTTCCGCCAAAGCCGAGGACTTGGGAGGGAAGGGTTGCAGGACAATAATCAAACATCAAACAAGAAGGAGAGGCATTTTTAAAGGGGGCTTTATAGGGGGGGCCTTGAGAGAAGAAAGCAAAAGGGTCTCCGGGGAAGCCATGCTTCAGGTGGGAACCCTGACTTGCTTCGCTCTCAGTCTCTTAAAGAAAAGACCAGCAACCGAACCCCGACATTTCTGGACATCATTAATAATAATAATAATAATAATAATAATAATAATAATAATAATAATAATAATAATCTCCATTGGCTCGGAGTCCAAAGGAGGGATCTTTGTGCTTGTGTATGTGTAAGAGACAGAGAGGTGCCTTTATCGGAGGCCGCATCCTCACTACACAACAATAATCCGGTTTGAAACCGCTTTAACTGGCACAGCTCCATGCGCTATGAAATCTTGGGGCTAGTATTGTGCCATGATCATCTGCCATTGCAGTGGAAGCGGTGTCAAACCGGATTAATTCTGCGTTGAGTCAGGTTCGGGCTCTGGAAAACCTTTTGCTCTCCAAAGGGCGATGCGACCAGGGCTAAAGCCAAAATAAATCACTCCCGGTATCAAGTAGCACGACATCCCTAGGCTTTGCACACTCACACTCACACAAAGACACCGACACACACTTCCCCTCTCCTTTCCCCCTCTTCTCTCTGTCTTTTTTCCCTCCCTTCTTTTCTTTTTTCTTTTCTTCTTCCTCCCTCTGTAATAAGAGCATTTTGTCTAATCCCAAACTGGAGGCGAATTTCCTAGGCGAATTTCCTTAATGCTCATAAAAAAAACCAAAACCCTGGATTAAGGGCAGGGAAAGGAAGGGGGGCACGAAGCAGACAGGAGAGCCAGAGCCAGAGAGAGAGAAAGAAAGAATGAAAGAGAGAGAGAGAGAGAGAGAGAAAGAAGGACTCGCAGGAGAGGCAGAAAAGTTTCGGGAGCGTCGGGGAAGGAAGCCCGCATTCAGCTGGAAGGCATTTTAGGCCAGGTTTATTTCTTTATTAGTTCATTTCTTTATCCTTCCTTCCTTCCTTCCTTCCTTCCTTCCTTCCTTCCTTCCTTCCTTCCTTCCTTCCTTCCTTCCTTTTTCCTCCTCGGGAGAGGACTTTTTCACCTGGCCGCCTGCTTGAGTCTTTTTCGGAGCAGCCGACAAAAGGGCTTCCCCAAGATCCTTCAATGCAGAACTACTTGGAGAGGTAAGGAGCACGGCGGGGAGGAAGAGGAAGAGGAAATGTGGGTGGGGGGGTGGTGGAAGCTGGGCTGCAAACCCCCTTCCCTCGGAATGGTTTCCTCTCTAAGAGAACCAGGCTCTCTCTCTCTTGGATCCAACGAATTAAGGATGGAGAGAGAGAGACGGAGAGAGAGAGAGAGAGAGAGAGAGAGAGACTGAGAGAGAAGGAGGGCAGGACTCTCTGCCCTTTCGGACCCCAAACAGCCTCCCCCCAAATGCCCTCTCTTCCTCGGGGTCTGGAGGAGGGAAGGGGCCCCAGGATCCTGCCCAAATCCTTCGCCCAGACAGGACCCAGGGCCCACGCAGGGAGCCAGGCCGGGGGGGGGGGGTTAAGGGGGGGCTTAGAGGCACATTGGCCGCCCAGACACTGCTTCTTCTTCCACACCTTCCTTCCTTCCTTTCGTTCTTTCCTGCCTTCCCCTTCCTTCCTTCCTTCCTTCCTTCTTCTTTCTTTCTTTCCTTCCTTCCTTCCTTCTCTCCCTTCCTTCTTTTCTTTCTTTCTTGCCTTCCCTCTTTACCTCACCCTTCCTTCCTTCCTTCCTTCCTTCCTTCCTTCCTTCCTTCCTTCCTTCCTTCCTTCCTTTTTCTTTCTATCTTTCCTTCCTTCCTTTCTTCTCTCCCTTCCTTCTTTTCTTTCTTTCTTGCCTTCCCTCTTTACCTCACCCTTCCTTCCTTCCTTCCTTCCTTTTTCTTTCTTTCTATCTTTCCTTCCTTCCTTTTTCTTTCTTTCTTTCCTTCCTTTCTTCTCTCCCTTCCTTCTTTTCTTTCTTTCTTGCCTTCCCTCTTTACCTCACCCTCCCTCCCTCCCTCCCTTCCTTCCTTCCTTCCTTCCTTCCTTCCTCCAGGGAAGAAGAGGAAGAGGGGGGCCTGGGTCTTTGGGGGTGTCTGTGTGTGTCTTCTATTCCTGGGAGCCTTTGGGGCGCCCTCCTGGTCGGGAAGGCGGCAGGGAGAGGGAGAGAAGCCCCCTCCTTGGCCCCGAGAGAGAAGGGCCGGGGATCCGGTCCCTTGGAGCCCCTTCTCCCGCTCCCACTCCTCCAGGGAACCCAGCCGGGATCCGTCGGGGGATGGAGGAGGAGGGTCCCCTGGGCTCTTCCCGGGGGAGAGAGGGAGGCAGGAGGACCGGGCCCAAGAGAAACCCAAAGCCCTCTTGGAGATGCACAGCCCCGCTCCAAAGGCCTGCGGAAGGAAGGCAAGAAAGGAGGACGCTTCCGGGAAAAGGAGGACGTTCCCCCCCCCCCCGCCCCATGGGACTCCCTCCCTTCTGGGCCCAGATTCCCTGAAACCTAGAAAGGGAAGGGAGGGAGGGAGGAAAGAAAGGAAGGAAAGAAAGAAGAAAGAAAGAACCAAAGCAGGAAGGAAAGAAAGAAGAGAGATGGAAGAAAAGAAAGAAAGAAAGGAACGAATAATGGAAAGAAAGGAGAGAAGGAAGGCAGGAGGGAAGGAAATAAAAAAGAAGGAAGGAAGGAAGGAAAGAAAGAAAAAAGGAGAAAGGAAGGAAGGAAAGAAAGAAGGAGGGAAGGAAAGAAAGAAAGAATAAAAGAAGGAGGAAGGAAAAAGAAGGAAAGAAAGAAAGAAAAAAGGAGGGAAGGAAAGAAAGAAAGGAATAAAAGAAGAGGAGGAAGGAAAAAAGAAGGAAAGAAAGAAAAAGAAAGGAAAGAAGGAAGGAAAGATGGAAGGGGACAGCAGGGAATGAAGAGGGAAAGCAGACTGAGGGGCTCCTGGCGTGTGTGTCCCGAGGGGCCTGTGTTGTGTTGTGTGTCTGTGGAGGGGCACCTGAGGAGGGGGGCTTTGGTGGCCCTCCTTCCCTGGGGGAGCCTGGCCTGGCCTCCCTGGCTGGCCTCCTCCCTGCAGCAGTGGGGCTTCTTGGCCTTTGATGGGGATCCTTGGCCTGGGACCCCTCTGCCCCTTTCTGCCCCGGGACCCAAGGCCCCTCTGCTGCAAAAGCCCCAGGAATCCACACTGGGTTTTGCAGAGAGACATCAACACAGCCACCCAACACAGTACCTACAAAAACCCAGCCAGCCCAGCCTTGGGAGAAGAAGTGCCCCTCTTGTCATTCATTCCTTGTTTCAAAATCCCCTCCAAGTTTTTTGAACTCAGGACAGCAGGGGAGCCTGGGCTGCAGGTGTGGCTGCACAAAGAGGGGGTCCTCCTTCCCAAATTACAGAAGCTCCCGTCCAAGAGAGGCGCCTGGGAGTCAGACGCCTTTATTCTCCAGGATCACTTTAATAAAAAGGGTTTCACACACACACACACAGAGGTGTCTTCACTGGAGGACAAGCCCAGCTCTTTCTTTGGTTAAGGCTCTGTCCACTTTAATAGCCCTGGATAGAAACTTCAGCCCACTGAATTCAGAGGGATTCATTTACACCTTAGAGAACATTATGCTAAAGCGTTATTAGCTGTAAAATGTATCAGAGAAACCACACAAACTACTCAATGACCAACTAGTGGTAGCCGTCCTGAAGGCTATAAAACGATTGATCTTGGCTTAGGAGGCCCCTTCCTTTGAAAGTCTTTAGTAGGATACACACCGGAGCTAGGAAGGGAAAATAAAACCCACACAGGACAACAACCCTCTCTCAGATTATTTCCATTTCTTCCAATATGCCTCAAAAAACAAACACGAAACGTGTAAAATTGATTCCTTTAAAAAACGGATTCGTTGTATTTGGTGGCCATTGCACTCCTGAGAAAAACAAACGCTTTCTAAAGATTTTGTAAGACCAGGATAGTTAAGATAAGAAAGATCCA
Organism: Sceloporus occidentalis; assembly: GCA_023333645.1. Classification (NCBI taxonomy): domain Eukaryota; kingdom Metazoa; phylum Chordata; class Lepidosauria; order Squamata; family Phrynosomatidae; genus Sceloporus; species Sceloporus occidentalis. The sequence goes on along the minus strand of JALMGF010000004.1, from coordinate 8,032,819 downwards.
GCTTTATTGAAAATATGTACATAACTTGGTATTGTAATAAATAAACATAACCGTTTCCACAAAAAAAATGAGCAGGACATCCGAGAAAGATATATTAACTGGCAAGGGTCTTTTGTGGTTGTTGTTGTTGTTGTCGTCACAAACAATGGCAAGACAGACACCCCCCCCCCCCCGCCCCCATGGATACAGAATAAATATTAATAGCATTGTGGATCCAGAATGCCGAGGTCCAACAAAATGAAGGGGAGCAAATCTATAAATGGTAAATAAATAATTAATAGGGGGAAAAAAAACAGGATTGCTTCTAAAGAAGAACATTTTTGTAAACTGATTACACCTCAGTAATCTTATTATTACAATCACTTCTTTAGCTTGCAAGGTCCTTGCAGCGTATAGGTTAAAAAGAACTGCTCTCTGAGCGCACAAGGAAGCCTTAAAAGTGGATACTTACAATAAAAGTAAAACTGCGTCCGAAAGAAACATCGGTAAGTATAGCACGCCGTAATAATCAATGGTCTGAGTATGATCTAACTATAAAACTTTTGGGTAGCGTATTACATATTACACATGGCAGGACTACATGAAAACAATGCAAAATGGGTTCTTCTTCTTCTCCTCCTCCTCCTCCGCTCTGCAAAGCTATTATTACGCAGAAGTATGTATTTGTAAGTTCTTCCCGCAACAAACGTTTGCCAAGTGGCAACACTGGGATGCAAACCTACTTAAAGTAATTATGCCTAAACCCTGCAAGTCAATTCCAGTGAAAAGCTAGTTCTGAAGTAATATTGCTTCAATGGAAGGAGGAGAGGGCAGGGGAAGGAAAACAATTTGGGTAAAAAAAGCTGGTCTAGCCAAATGCTTCAGCAGTTTCTGAAACGTCCTTCCTCACGTCTTGGTGTCAATATTTCCAACATGAAAGAAAGGTTAGATGATAAAACATGACACATGGCTTGCTCAGTGGAGGCTGATCACTGAAGGACACATTTCTCTTCTTTCTTAGCCATCTTTCCTTTGCTTTGTTCGAGAGTCCTTTCCAAATGCTCATCTTCTTCTTCAGCTCTATAAAAGGAAAAATAACAACATTTTCTTAATAAAGTTCTTCTTCACATTTCAAAGGAAAAGCTGTTGCACCGACCTCTCCCCCCCAAAGAAAAACCCAGGCCCTAATGCCACATGCCACAGGGACTAAGACATATGCCATCTGACTGGGTTGGCGGCATCACCACCAGAACACTGGATTGCACCGGATCTCTACAAATTTAACAGCTTCGGTGACCTTCCTTCAAAGTTTTCTCCCTGAAGGAGATGAGATGAAACAAGGCCACAGGAAAGAAAAAAGCATGCTTTATTAGTGTTGGCCAAGATATTAAACTCACTGTTTTTCTTGGGCATCCAAATCTCTGACCAAAGCGTCACGTTTATTAACAAGAATAACAAGTTCATCCAGCAAAAGCTGCTCTCGCCTCTTCTGGGCTTCGGTCTTTTGCCAGTCTGGAAAGAAAAGAAAAGAAATCCAGAACTAGGTGCCTTGAAAGCTTAAACCTGCGCAATACTTAAAGAAATCAGAGCCAGATCTTTGGTCTTGACAATGAACAGCCTCTTCCTTTCTCAGGGCCAATAAGGGTTGAAGGATTATTTCATATTCCCAAGGATTGGTATAACCTTCAACTAGCAAGAGGCATTTGACTTCTAGCGCTCCTGTGTGTGTGCCTTCAAGTTTCCTGTCGATTTATAGGGACCCCATGAATTTCATAGGATATTCGTAGGTAGTTACTACTTGATCAGTCAGAGCCAATACTTCTCAGTGAAACACAAAAACAACATTTTAGAGTTGTATCACGTATCACTCACTTCCAAAACGTCCCATAATTATCAGCGTCTGCAGAATTAAATATATTTTCTATTGTGTTCCGAAATCAGGCATAAATCACGCTTTCTGTGAACGTACTCAGTTCTTATTTTGGACTGCACCGTAGTGGGGCGTGTAGGGATTTTGTTTCCGAAAGAGGAAAAATTAAGAAGCAAGAGTACGAAAGCAAAACATACAAAACACTTTTCCTCATCTCACTATAACCTCCTCGCCAATCTAAAGAAAAAAAAAAAAAGCCTATTCTTTGCCTTTAAAAAATTCTTGCTAGGTCTTAGCAGTTGGAAATGTCTCACACTGGGCACCAGATGCTTCGGAATAACTTTAAAAGTCAGCACAGAGAATTAGCATTTTTTCTTTGAGGATAAAGTACATCTGTTGGACAGTATTACCCAGCTTCTTCTGTAACACTGAATATTTGGTAGTTTGTAGGATAGCTTTGTCGTCTCTGTAATAGTTTTGTTTGCCGAAGTTTTTTTTTTTAAATGTGATGGTGGCATGAATCCATGCCCACTTTTTTCCTCCATTACTGAGGTTTTTAATTTCTCGTTCTTAGATGTTACAGAAGAGGCTACCTCGCGTTTATTAAACCTTTTTTTATTTTCTTCTGCCGATTCCACTGCCCGCCGGTTTAATAAGGAAAACCCACATCAGGGTTTCCTTTTAAAAGGGTAGATTTAACACAGGAGCCCTTCAAACTCCCAAACCACTGCTGCAAGGCCCTGTGTCCGTCAATCAAGCGCCAGTCTGTCCCGCCTCCCTCATTAGGAAGGTAAACAATGAAAAGAAGGAGAAGTAGATGATGAGGGAGATAGCAGAACAAATGAGAAGCGGGAGGGAAACAGGATACCAGCTTTAAAAGAAACCTCCATCGCTTCTGACTCATGTGAAGTCCACTTTCCAAAAAAACCAGCGGAAAGGCAGGGAGTGCAAAGCTTTTGGATTTCTCTCTCCTCTCTCCATTGCCCAGGGCAATCATGTTAAAACTCACATGGCTGGTGCTTATTCAGATAAACCTAACAATGCAGACCACTGGTTACCATGTGAATCTTCACAAACCGCACAAGAATGTGCTGGTTCAAATCCCCCTGACCCCCCTCCAAAGCAAAATTTATTCAAGGCAGCAAACTGTTCAGGAGCTTTATGAAAGCGAGTGGGGCTAGAGTGAAGTTGGCCTTGTATTTACAAATTAAAAATCAGATGCAGACTCATCCAATAAACTTTTAGAAACAGCGGTAAAAAGTCAGGAATGTGTAATCCGTTCTTTAAACGGCCTTCACATTCTGAATAGTTAGTATACTGAGAATACACACACATACACACACACACACATCACAGAGAGAAGCAGAAAATAACAAATATATGTTATGTTCTAGGCACTGAACTAACAAGAAAGGATCCCAACAAAGTTCTCAATGTGCTTAAAAAGACATTACCGATGACCTTGTAATTCCTCATTAGTTAGTACTAAAAGTCTGGAATTTTAGTATTATTACTCCCCCCCCTTTAAAAAATGAAATTTTCCTTAGCATAATTTGCGGAATTTGTACATTTCAATGCATACATTTAGAGAAGCAAAACAAGATCAGGACAACAGTCATTTCTTGGTCCAGTATAACCAATGTCCCAAAAATACGAGATGTTGCTTGACTTAAATATCATGAATTTCAGTAGGAGTCATTATCTATGGAAGCTTATTTAGGATTGCTTAAATATGAACTCTTTTTACATGACAAATAATCACAGGATCACTATGTATCCTGTATCTACTCAGAAGTCTTACAAAAACCAACGGGACTTACACCCAGGTAGCCAGGTAAGCACACGTGGCAATACACTTGCGAGATCATATTCTTGCTAGAGAGGAAGTCACACCAAACTGAGTGGGTTTCTAGCTTAACAGGTATGACAAAATTAAGGACTCTTAATTAAAATGGTTGATGACCAGACCTGACCTTTTCTTGGACACAACTTACAGCAATTTAAATTGTGTACTTTGCACACACATTCTATTTTCAATCTTGCTAAGTGGATTGGAAATCTGGAAACCAGGATTCGATTCCCAGCTCTGCCATGAAACTTACTAGGTGTCCTTAGACAAGCCACATGTTCTCAGACTCAGAGGAAGGCAAAGGCAAAACACATGTTGCCAAGAAAACCCCATAAGAGGTTCGCCTTAAGATTGCCATATGTAGGAAACAACTTGAAGGCACACAACAACAACCTAGAGCTTGCAGTTTTCACTGATACCAGCCTCATTTGTAATTTTTGATGGGATACACTTTGTAAAGAATGCTGATAAGTATGCTGACTTCCATTTTCAAAGTCCAAACACCGAAAACAGCAATCCATCACTGTAGGTAGTAAAAGTAGTCTGTCAAACAACTTTACTTACACATCAATTCAGGGCTATGATTGATAGCATATGCAGAAAAAAAAATAGCACTGAACAGTCAATTCTTATTCTCACCTAATTTCTGAATAATTGGTAGTAACTGACTGCATTTGCCGCAAAAACCAAATATTGATGATAAAGGAGGCTGCAAGTCTCAGTGATTTAAATGGAATATTTTTGGGGGAAAATTGCGTAAAATCCCAGTCTCAGTATTTCTTGGTGACAGTTCAGTCCTAAATGCATTTATACAGACAGTAGTCTCCCTGATTCAGTTTGGGTTATTATCTTTCTAAGGACAGAAAATAAAGTTCTGAAGTTTAGAAATAGAGCAATAAAGAAAATAATTTCTACACCATCTTACTACAGCAACAGGATTCTCATTATTGGCCAAGATTTGAAGAATCATGAAACTAGTTCTCTGTGTCCAAGGGGTTGGTGGTAGTTAGACTAGTTTAACTTCAAACAGCAGCCTTGCCTGTTCTCATGCCACAAAGGAAACAGCTTTAGAAAGTAAGGGTGGTTTGTGATATGCTGTTAAAAGGCTGGAAGGGAGGATATGACAATTCCAGTGGGGATTTTCACAGTGCAATCCTACCAACATTTACTCGTAAGTCTCACTGAGTTCAACGGGGCTTACTCCTAGGTAAGTGGATGTGTAGGATTGTTCAAGTTGCTTATTTAAATTTAAGGGGCTTTTTGGTTCTTGACAGTCAGTACTCCTCCTCCTTATATGCTGTCAATCTTATATGGTGTACAAAAGTAAAAACATGTCGAAATCATATTAATTGTGGATATAACAAAGTACAGTGGACCCTTGTTATACGCTGGGGTTTGGTTCCAAGATCCCTGTGGATAACAAAATCCGTGGATGCTCAAGTCCCATTAAATATAATGACATAGCAAAATGGTGTCCCTTACAAAAAATGAAAAATCAAGGTTTGATATTTGAAATTTATACTTTTTTTTGAATATTTTCAAACTGTGAATGCTTGAATCCGTGTATAAAAAATCCGTGTATAAGAAGGGTCGAGTGTAACTGTTATTCTGTTCCTTTTCAGCTTCAGATAATGACCCAGCTAGGTGCATCAAAGAATTGCTTATGTAAAGTACTGGTTTGGGGATTGCTATTCTAAGCAAGTCCCTTTGAAATCAACAGGATTACTCCAAAGAGCTTGTGTCTAGAGTGGGAGGATATTAGTTTAAATTTAAGTACTTGTGAATACAGGTTGTACAATCTCTGGAAATGACCAATTTTCGTGACTTGAAATTCTATTAACAACTTTCAGAAAAAAGTATATGGTGGATGAATTAATTTCTTAAAATAATTAATTCTGCTAAGAAAAGACACTGACATTGGAAAAAGACATATATTAACAGGAAATACCATAATGAAAATACCCAAAATTCTGTAGTTTTAAAAAAAGATCCCTTCAGTCTTGTCACTATAAAATAAGCTTTGCAGTTTTGATGAAAATTAATGCTAGTTTTGTAAAGAGCACATTGGGGGATTGCAGTCGAAGCCTTATCTCTAGTTCCAGTCAACTAGCAATCCTGAAAGAGTTTGCATCATCATCAGAGGAGGCCATTTGATAGGATTCTACTGCTGAACCTAATCAATCTATGGAATACTGTGGCAGCGCCGTGTAACAAAGCTAAAATAGATTTACAAATGGGGTTTTAGGGGATAAGCTCCTCCACAGGATTACATATTGATTTTAAATATAAAAAGCTTATCATATAAACCATAGCTACAAAAATAGTGAACCTATGCATAAATCCTTTTAAGAAGAGCACCCACTTCAAACTCGAAGCCAAGAATGAATCAAGATGTACAAAATTCTAAAGATGATCCATTTCTTGGGCAGAGAAATGAACATGCATCGCTCCTAAGGTGTGCAAAACATGAACTTTATCTTTTCTAAGGAGGCATTACATCTGAACATGAGGGGCAATGCATGCAAGAAAGTAGCTGGTTTCAAAAGACCCTCAATACTCAGCTGGTGGCTGCTGTATAGTTGCACTGTGTTTACATGAGACAACTTGATTTCTGCACTAGTTGTGAACTTCCTTTATGTTTCACAAATGCACATTAACAATCAGCTAGCTAATTTTTGAGACCTTGACCCATAGTCATATAATGAAACCATTTCTTCCTAAAGGAAGGATTGCTATAAACAAAGGTCTTTTCCTTTTCTTCTATTTATTTGGTGAAAAATTTCAAACAATCCTAAATGAAATGTGAAAAGGAAAAAAATGTTTCCAGAAATACTACAAGCAAGATTGTAAAAATAAATGTCTGTAATTTCTGTGCTTCATCAATACAGTTGATGTCTTCCTATGGGTTTGCTGAATGCACAAACCAGCTTCAGGGTATGTGTGTGTGTATATAAGAATAGGAACACAAATCCACTGAGAACATCTGCATTTGGATATGCATCTGATTTATACCTGCCGTTCTTAAAAGCAAGGCTATCTGTGAAACTACATGAAGTTTCCATGGATATCTGTACCATGGGGTGAAAATTCCATGGAAATATACTCGTAGGTATATAAATAAAGTCTTTCCTACTATCTGTGTGACAGTGGTTATGTGTTACAGTACTGAAAGAGAGGTAAAAGCAATAATTTAAGCTTTTCTAAGCCTTGGGTCAGTTGAGCACACCAACTGTTCTACCAGTGCAATGTCACAAAGCACAATTTACTGTTGGCACACAACATTACATTTATGTTGCAGATGGACAACCCAATGTAACTTCTGGGCTAATATTCTGTTAAATTAGATAATAAAGAGAAACCTAAGTGAGTCTTAGTTGTAGAAGACTGGAATAATCTAGTGAAATAATTTCAAACTGAAATTTGTCACCTTGAGGTTCCTGTCCAACAGGACATTTTTTCTCCTCTCCATCCCAAATCTGCCAGTACCACAGCCAGTGGATAAAAGGGAGAATCCTCTTTTCCCTTTTCCATGGATAGATACTGTTCCATCAGTGGGAGGAGCTAATTAGATTCCACCCCAAATAAAATGTAAATTCTAAGGCATAGTAGATGTATACTACCCAACTTACAGTCTGAAGAGCTGATATTATTGTTACCAATCATTGCAATGAAGATTATAATCAGGTCTGATTTTAACATAATGCAAAATGACAATGGCCTCAGATTTAGTTAAAAGGGTAAAGGTAGTCCCTTGACATGAATGTTTAGTTGTAACCAACTGTAGGGGGCAAATGCTCATTTCCATTTCTAAGCCGAAGAGCCAGCATTGTCTGAGGACTGCTGTGGTGGTCATGTGGCCAGCATGACTACACCGAATGTTGTTACCTTCCCATTGAGAAGTAGTACCTATCTATCTACTTGCATTTGCATGCTTTCGAACTGGTAGGTTGGCAGAAGCTGGGACTAGTGACAGGAGCTCACCCCATCATACAGCACCCGGGTCTTGAACTGCCAGCATTCTGATCTTCTGATCATCAGAACTGGTGTCTTAACCACTAAGCCACTGCATCCCTAGCCAGATTTGGTTACATATTTGGATATTATGAAAGGACAGTAGATCGTTAGCTATTTAAGTGATTATTCTTTTTCTACTGCTCAGGATGGGAAGAAGTGTGTGTCTTTTCTGCTTTTTACACTTAGGACCTAGTGCCTTGCTTTGGGCATTATGCACCTTGACTGGGATGAATAGGTGGTGCCTAAAACAGATTATAAAAATGTTTTGTTTTGCTGTGTGTCCTCATTATTCCTAAAGATGTGATAACCACTTTATAAATCTAACTCAAAGATATAGCCATGTTAGGGGCTGTACAGACAGCCTAAAAGGAGCGACGCTGTGCCTCCCCTGGATGCGCAGGGTGGGATGCGGCAACCAGATGCCATGTCTCCAACCTGCCAGGAAAAGTAGCCCTAAAAAGGAGCTTCTTTTGCTGACACTACAGGAGCGGCATAAGGGTTGCATTGCGCCGTCATGACGTTTCCCATGTGTGGCACGTTTATGCGCCATGCACAAGTGACATCATCATGGCGCAACCTGTGTAAACAGCAGCCCTACTTTTGGCACAAAGTGTCGGTCTGTACCAGGCCTTAGTCTGGAGAATCAGTATGTAGAGAGATCCTGTTATCACCTTTGAGACTAACTGAAAAAAAGAAATTGGCAGAATGAGCTTTCGTAGAGTTCACTCTACTTCCTCAGATGCATTTGGTGGAGTGGAAGCCAGGTACAGACATGCATGTGAGGATGTCAATTCAAATTACAAATCTTTGTGTATGGAAATGAAGTTGGACCATTTCCATACAGAAAGATTTGTAATTTGAATTGACATCCTCACATACCAATGACATATATATGTCTGTACCTGGCTTCCACTCCACCAAGTGTATTTGAGGAAGTAGACTGAAGTCTATGAAAGCTCATGCTGCCAATTTAAATTTAACTCAGTTATACTTCCCACATTCACTGAAGAAGAAGAAAGATCTTTGAAAGGACAGTTTCCAGAAGTCTCGGCTCAAAATGTTTAGTTCTTTTAAATATTTTATGATTCTAAGTGTCAAACTCACCTTTTGAAAGCAATGGATATGTTTTAATTTAGGTTTTACTCAGGCCCCCAGTAGTTCTTGAGTTTTGTCAAGAAACTACAAAGAAGTGGATTAGAAAGCTACCTGACACCTTGTGCTTCTCCCTCAAACTATGCTTTCAGTGATGTCTCTAAACTAATTAGAATTGATTTATTATGGATCAGGTACCTTATCAGGTGAAGAAAGAAATTACCATGGACAGTCAAAGGGTTAAGAGGTCAATACAGAATAGCAAAATCAATTTGCATTGATTAGACAAAAGGTCCATTTTACAGAGCCCAGAGGATTAACTTTTAAGCAAACATCTTTGAACTGTTAAAGCCAGAATTTGTGGCTGAAAGGTATAAGTAAAACAGCTTTATTAAAAAAAACCTGGCATATTTAAATAACAAAATAAGCTAAAGCAGTCATTTAACCTATCTGGATGTTCCCTTTTATTATAAATCATACTCTATGTTGGATTACTGTACAGTTATTTGAAAGCATTATGAAGAGGAGGCAATTGTTTAATTTATCCCCTATGTCAATCTGTGCAAGAGTTTTCATTCAGGTGAGGTGATTTGCTTCTTGGAAAACTACAGAGAATAAAGAATATATGTCCAAAGGATTGTAGTAACCTTGCTGTTCTGCCTGATGAAATATTTACTTGACATATGTTTATAATTAAAGTGGATAAGGTTCAACTAATAAATGTTTTAAGTTGTTAAAAATAATGAATCTTATGTGTCAGTTTTTCCATTTTGTACTGAGGAAAAAACAGTACTGTTGGGTCAAAGCTAATGTCATTTTATCTTGAGAAAATGAACAAAAATTGCCAGGACATGAACCCACACCATGCTTTTCCAGTCTGTTTCAAGCTAATTTTAAGAGGGACTCTGCCCTCTTGTTCACACAGGTCTATAGGTTAAATTCACAAATCTGGTTTAGAAATGCACAGTCTGTTTTTTGCTATACCTACAAAATCAGATAATTTTTTTCAAGGGTAGAATTCTTAAACTTTTACATCATTTTCTTACCTTCGATGGCAAGCATTGCTCTTAGCTCTCTGTTCAGCAGTTCGTACCTTCTTTCTAGGTCATGTTCTTTTTCCCTAGGCAAGTTGCAAAAGTTCATCAATATGTTAATTACTAAATCATTAAACACTTAAAAGAACCTTTAATTTACATTGATTTTTGGGACACATAACTGACTTTTCACTTTAGGTTTAAGCTACTCTAAACAAATGATACCCAAGAAAAACTTTTTTCTTCAGGCAAACACTGCTCATTTTAATAAGCAATACTGATGTTAAAGGACTACTGGATCCCTTATTCTATCACTGGAGTCTACAAAGTGATGTAATGAGGACCAGACCCCTTGGTTCCCCCAATAAACATCCTGTCCGTCCTAGATTTTTTTTTTGTAAACTGTACTCCTACTTTTACCTTTGCAGCTTCCAGCCACTTATCTTTCTTTTCTTGATAATGCTTTCCTTCAGCATCATGTGTGTCCACTGGCATTATTAGAAAAGGCAAGACAAGGCTGCTGTTTGCTTTCAGGAGCCTGTTAGAGCTCAAATTACCTTAAAAACTAAAAAGAAAACAGACCTACTGCTGGTCACTAAGTTGGCTGCAGTACTGGGTCTTGGAAGGGCATTGGTGAATCTTTGAGGCTGAGAAAGTGGGCAAAGAACAGGTTGAAAGATGAAGTTGTTGGTTGGCTCTCTTAATTTTGTCTCAAAGATGCATGCTTGCTTTTAGGATGGGGAACAGTGTAGATTGATGTGTTTCTGAAGGGGAGGGTGGGACATGCTATTTGCATAGGATATTTATTAGAGTGTCACCAGTTATCCTTTTAGGACATTGATGTTTTGACAATATGAAAGCCATGCTTTGACATTTGGAGCTCAGTTCCAAATTCTGCCTTGTATTTTCTTTAGTGGCCATTAATCCCATGCCCCATGCATGGTAGTCATTTTGCTGTGGTGCACACAGCAACTTCTAATATTTCTAAGTGTGCTTATTAGCCCCACAAGATTAGAACCCGAGTATCAGAACCAGAGCACTGAAAAATTACTTTTTTGGACAGTATCTCCTAGAATAATCCAGCTAGCATGGCCACTGTCAGAGCTATAGCTGCAAAAACAGCTATTCCAAGCTCTCATTAGAATCTGTAGGGTGTTATAGGGTTCATTTATTAAAATAAAAACAGAAACAAAACACCACCATAGGCCCCTTTCACTCATCACAGAGCCAGCAAAGCCCCAGTTCTGCAAGTCAGATTTTGTTGTAGACAGTAAAGTTTAATCCTTCTGTATCATACACCTTGCATGATTAAATGTGATCACTATAACGTGTTAGTACAGTATCATCTATTCCAGTTGCCCCTCCTAACTTGTGGATCTGGGATCCGCGCCCTTGAATACCTGCGGAGAGGTGACCTTCGCTATTTCCAATGGCGTGCGTGGGGGGCGCCCCATTCAAGCCTATGAGGCTTGAATATGCGCGAGCCTCCATTTTCATGGGGGGGAGGGGTCCGGAATGGATCCCTGCAAAAATGGAAGACGGACTGTACTTCAATACAATAGAATATGCATATGTTCATGTTTACTCAGAGCACATGCATGTATGCGTTTGTGTGTGCGCACACACACACATTGATAAACCCCCATACTAAATATTTGGGGCTTAAATTTGTTTAGCAACAGGACAGTCTGGGCTTCACTTTGAAATGGGGCTCATATCTGAAGCCTATCTTCAATGCCTGGTTTCCATCACAAAATGTTTGCCACACGATGCAGCACCCTGACTGTTCAGTAGCTGGAAACAGAATCCAGATGTTTGAACATTAGGTGCAAGAATTCTTGGGATTTTATTTATTCTTAAAAAGCAATGCTCTTTTTAGGAGTAAATAATCCTCACAAGGGAAACAATTCCTAGGGAAAATCTGAGAAAGTGCCCTAGTGCATTTGATTGCCTTAAAGAGAAGTGCCAAAAGGAACAAGTCACATAATGCAATTCCATGGTCATTCTCATTGGTCAGGGGTTGTTTCACTAATGACACTCCTTCTTTCAACAGAATTGGGGCCAAAGGTGTAAACCTCTCCCTACAGACCCTGATGAACCCTCAAAACCTGCCCTGAGGTGCTGGGAAATACTGCTATGTCAGACACAAATGCAAAGTTGGATTTAGGCAATTAATTCCTGTACATCTTATGCAAGATAAGTGCCTGGTAGAACCTCAAAACAACAAAGTTGTACGTCCAAAGTTGTATGTCATATGTATTCTCCAATCCCAAGTAAGGTTGGAGAAGCTATGTTCCATATTTAGTCACTACCCAGCTATTGGACCAGTGTTTCTGCTTAACAGGATCAACTGACAGTTTGTGTTCATAGGAAATCCGCTCCCCTTGAGATGATTGAGGGACACTAAGAGGGAGCGACGATTGAATGACTATGGAGGAGGCATGCCTGGCTTCCACATATGCATGCTTCCTCCACGTTTCAGGGATGTTTTATGGACGTTTTACCAGTGATTCAGCCAGGTATGGAAATCTTAATTTTCTCATAAAACAAAATATTTCTTTCTGGGCAAATTTTATTCAACTGTATACTTTCTAATATACATTTTTAATATTTATGAGCTAAACTGCACTAGTAAATTTCCAACATTTGAAGGTTAACTATTTTCCAATCCACATATTAGGCTAGAAGATGAGGATCAAATTCACATTGGAATTTACAAAGAGACCTGACTGATATGCATGAATGAATGTATGGCTCCAATCACTAGGGTTGGCGTCACTCAGTGTGGTAACTCATGGCATCACCCCCTCACTGACCTCCTCCATAACATATCATACAGAATACTTAGTAATTTTTTTGTACTAATGTTATTCACAAATCATAATTCCCACATAGCAATGAATATAATTGGCAATAATTGTGACATAAACAACTAACAAAATGAAAATTGTACCTTTAAATTACAAAAACATACGCACATTTACATGTACATTGTTTCATGTGATTGAAGTGAAAATTTGTTAAGATGTGATTTTTTCCCTAATGAAATTTTTATTGAGTTTTTATAATAAAACCCATAAAGTCTGTAGAACAATGACAGCAACAACAATTTACTACAAAGTGTAATGTCTTTAAAGGGAATTTTAACAGATTTTTTAAATTAAAATTTTAAATTAAAAAATTAAAATTAAAATTTTGTTTAAATCTTGACCTCTCCTTTCTCTTCCCATTGAGCCTTGTCCCAATCATATCATCTCTTCAGTGTTTTAAAAGGCCACAGGTGAACACCACAGCCTGTTTCTGCCAAGAGGCAGATGTTTGGGGAGAAGTAGTGTCACCCTCCTTAGGAACCTGGTGTGGCCTAGCCCCCACACTATCCAAGGAGGCCCCGGATCAAGTATGAATCTCTCACGTAGAAAACATATACAGCCCTCTTGATTAAGGTTGATTATGCAAGTATTAGCACCATCCATTTCTATGGTCTCATTTTAGAACTGGTGTATTATATTTACAGAATTACATGTTTTATTAGCTCTGTTTGAACTGCCTGAAAACTGAGCTACTTCAAGAAATCCCCAATACTTGGCTCTCTGGGGGAAGCACTCCAAAGTCTTACAGAAAGAAAGCAGAAAGGTGAAAGGATTTGTACATTATAACTGGCAATACTTACAAGAGGGAGAGCTGATTCATTCTTCTTATTAAGGCATTTTTCTTATTGACTAGCATGAACCATTCCTGCATCATAGCTTCCTCTTCTTCAGTGTTTCTTCCTGTTAAAAAAAAACAGGGACATCTGTATGTATTTACACAAGACAGTGTAATCAAATGATAAATCTGAATGGTCTCTTGTGTAGGCTTTCTGGATAATGACATCATAAAATATGGATATACCTTTTTAGATGTTAATCACAAATATTTAAATGCCACATTTGGGATCCCAAGACTGCCAAGTGGAGAAAATGGCTGCTTCAATTACCCCATATTGCTGCTCTGTATTCGCTCTAAGAAAGCTACTCTGAACAGACGAGCAGCGTTTCTCAAACTTTTGTCCTCCAGGTGTTTTAGGCTTCAGTTCCCAGATGTAAGCATGTATTTCTGCTTGGCAGGGGGTTGATTAGGCCAACAATCAGGAATTCTGGGAGCTGAAGTCCAAACATATGGAGGACCAAAGTTTGAGAAACACCAGACAAGGGAGTGCACAAGGATTCCAAGAGAGGAGTGTACTCACAATATTCCCATGAATGGCCCATAGGATCTACAATTTTTTTTCAAAGTATCAATAATGAAAAAATGTGTATCTCCAGTTTTTTCTCTTTATTCAGTTTTATGTTTATGTACTGCATTTTAACAAACAATGTCCTTGGGCTGGTTTACAATGAAATTCTCCCTTGAGTCACAGTTAAAGGCCAAGGAAAGGGAATGTAATATACTGTCTATATCATCTTGGGGCCGAACCGTACTGTTCACTGTAACTGCAGTCTTGGTCACAGAAACACAGCATCTTAAAGCTCAAACAGGCTGAAAGGGTCATCTAATCAATCAGCCAAGCAGGAATACATATTTACATCACTCCTGAAAGATGGCCACCCAACCTTTGTTTAAAGACTTCTAAAGTCTGCCACTTTCCAAGGTAGTCTGTTCCACTGTTGACCAACATTTACAGGTAAACAGGTTCTTCCTAATGTTTAGGTGGAATCTCTTGTCTTGTAATTTGAATCTATTGGTTTGTCTTCTACTCTCTGGAGCAACAAAAAACAAGTGTCACCTTCCCTGTTCCTTGTACTCTTTTATTATCTGGGGCCTATATCCAATTGCTAGTCCCAACTGGAGTGGACCCACTGTATCAATGGGATTTATTTGTAAAATCCTTGGATTCAATCGGACTGCCCTAATCTGAGCTAGGCTGGAATTTAGATCAAAATGTTCTTCCCTGTCTACCCTCCATATCAGGTACCTGACACAAAACAGATTCTGCATGCTGGTTATTTTAAAAAGAAAATCCTTTAAAAAAAGTAATGACAAATAAGCTTCACATTGCAAGAAGTTTGCTTATCACAGTGGCATATTACAGAAACATGCTTGTAGTGAGCTAGGATCAGAAGGATGAGAATGGATAGGAGAATTATTTTTTCTTTGTTGCTAACCTCCTTGCATATAACTGTTTGGGAGGAGACAGGTCACAATTGCACACTTTGATTTTCTTTGTTTGCTTCTCCACTATGGGAGCCCACCAACTGAAAACCATTAAAATCTGTACTACCACTACCATTGTACCAAACAGTACCAATGGTCTTTTATAAGCATAAATAAGCCTCTCTGCTGACGCTCCTATGATCCATACTCAGAAGTAAGTCATACTGAACTCCGTGGAGTTGGAGTTTGTCCAACGAAGTGTGTGTAGGACTGGAGCCAAAGATCCTTTTCAGTTTCAAATAAATTGCTTGTCAATGATGTTGAGATGAAGAGCCTTATCGCATTACAAAAGTAAGACAAGATGCAGTGAGACAGAAGCAACTTTCTGCTTACCTTCCCGCATGATGTCATAGACCTTCTGTTTTCCCTCCAGAGGGAGGAATGGTCATAAAATCATGCCTTTTGTCAAACGGATTTTTCCACTGCAACAAAAAAACATGCTTTTATGACTGTCTTTCTTGGAAATAGAACAGAACTGCTTCAAGGACATGTGGAGAGGTAAACAGAAAGCCGCTTCTCTATTGCTGTGTCTTGGCTTACTTTTGTAATGAGATAAGGCTCAAAGTGTAAGACAGCCATTTAAGTTACCTTTAAGTCAACATTCTAGTTAATTTAAACTTCAGGCCCGTTCTGTCACAAGCCACTTGTCTCAGGTGGTAGACTGGAAACGTGGTGGAACAAAGTATACCAATCCCAACACCCACTGAAGCCCCTGTCAATTGTTAGCGTGCCTCAGGTGGCAAAATGGCTTAGACAAGCACAGTGATGCAACTAGGACTGGGTTGAGGTGCAGGACCTTGCATGCAGGACCCACCAAATGACCAGTGACAAAGCACCAGTTTGTAGGAACAGTGGTGAAATGGCCCACTGTCAGTGAATGGTCTGGGCATGCCAGGGCCTACTAGTGCCCTCTTAATTCCTATTAGGTTCAGTAAAAGTTACTCTAAGTGTGCACAAGACTGCAGACTGTTCAATTCTAAATGGGGTCACAGAGGGACAGAGTGATGGCTTTCCCATGGTACTTCAAGCTATGCTGGCTTTCACATCACAAATAAGATTTGTGTTTGGGGGAACCATTTTGCTAGACTTTTCAGGCTTGTGAACCACTGTATTTTGTATTTCACCCTCTGAAAGCAATGAAGGGAAACTATGTATGTCAGCTCCAGTCTCGTAACTGATTGGCTTGGCCTGGATAAATTGCACTGGAACAGAATTGCTATGGATGCAGTGGATTCAAAGCCAGCTCAATGGACCACCAGAGCATCCCATTTTGGGGGCTTTTAGCTATCACAGATCACGAAAAGCTGTGGAATGCTCTTTCATGTGGTAATGCCACTACATTTGATAGTCTTGATGAAGAATCTGTGCTTAGGACAAGAGGCTACTGGAAGAACAGAATGTGGAGAAACAGAATGGTTCTCAGTTGGCAAGAGGGTCACAGGGAAGGCTGTGTTTAATCATGCTATCTGTTCAACTTATATGTAGAAAATATCATACACAGAACAGGTTTAGATATAGAAGGAGGAAGAGTGAAGATTGGAAGAAGGAACATCAACAACTTAAGATATGCAGATGACACCATACTCCTTGATATAGGATGGAGGACACCTGGCTTAATGAAACTACACGCGAAAGGGATCTAGGAGTCCTAGTAGACCACAAGTTGAACACGAGTCGATAGTGTGATGCAGCAGCTAAAAAGGCCAATGCTATTTTAGGTTGTACCAATAGAAGTATAGTATGTAGATCAAGGGAAATAATAGTGCCCCTCTATTCTGCTCTGGTCAGGCCTCAGCTGGAATACTGTGTCCAGTTCTGTTTGTAGTTCTGTGCAATATAATTAAAAAAAGATGTTGACAAATTGGAGCATGTCCAAAGGAGGACGACCAAAATGGTGAAGGGCCAGAAAATCATGCCTTCTGCTGTTCCAGAGACTAGAACACGGAACAATGAGTGGGCTATATATACTGTGTGACCCTTGGTTGAGTTGAAGTGATTTACATGTTAATTTGTGTGTTTGTCTGTTGCTAAATGGCAAATCCTCAGGGTGTCTATTTAACTAGTGATCCACTGTCTGCTGGGAAACCCCCCTGACCCTAGGTGGTTTTCATTTGCAATTGGTGGGTCTTGATTTTGGCCACTGAAATCCACAAATACCTAGACAACTTCAACAGGAAAGAAGAAGCCCTTAAAGTAAACAAAGTTTGGCTACCAATCCTAAAAAACACCAAAATCAAGACCCAGTAAGTGCAAATGAAAACCGCCCAGTGTATATACCCCACTCACACAGTGTATACACCCCACTCACTTCCACGCCAGCATTCTCTGAAGATGCCAGCCACAGATGATGGCGAAGAGTCAGGAATAAACTCTTCCAGAACATGGCCACATAGCCTGAAAACCCACAAAAAACTAACAAAGTAAAGGTCTAAACAGTGAAAGAGTAATCAATTGCTTCCTTAACAAATATATGAGGTTTATATGTAATAAGAGGTAGAAACTAAAGGGGTATGCCAAATGATTTATGGAAAAAGTATGTTTTGAGGAAGAATTAGCACAGGGGAGTGGTATTGTCATGTAGGTATTCTGAGAGGTACATGAAAGGAAGGACCACATTCCTGCAATTTGCACAGGGAAAAATGTCATGAGTTTGCAAAGGTCAATATATGAAACAAACAGAGAGAAGATAACTAAACCAAAGATAAAGCCAATATATGGAGTTTGAAATGATGATGAAGAATCCAGAATCAGACAGGTGGATGCGGGATTAGAGGAAGGCAGGAAGTTCAGAGGTAGAGAAGGAGAGCTTGGTGTCACTTGTATATAAGTTGAAATGAAAGCCACAGAATTTAGTGAGATCACTCAAGGATAGTATGATGAGACTGAAGATATGAGGGCCAAGATTAGACCAGCAGTTCCTGTACAGAGAGAGAAAACAGAGGTTATGGAAACACTAAAATTATTATTTGACAGTTGGGAAGAGAACTATTTGAGGGCAAAATCATAGACAGAGAGCATAAAGTGAATCAAGAAGGAGAAAGTGATCATCTATTAAAGGCAGAGGAAAGGTCATGAAAACTGAGCCTTTAGATTTTGCAATGAGATTATTTTATTGGCTTTTGAAATGGCTATTTCAGTGGGCTGGTGGGGGGAGAAATCCAGACTGATGGCGAATCAAAAGGTGAACTGAAAACACCGGAGTAGCAGGGATAAGCAGCATGCTCCAGGATTTTTGAAGGCAAAGGGTAGAAAAGAGTGGGGCTGAAGGCAGCAGAGAGAAAATGGTACAAGAGATGATAATTGAGAACTGGAGAAAGAGCGGCACATTTGAAAAGGTTAGGGAAGGAGGCATCAGTGTGAAGACATACATTTTGTGGTGGATACTGGCACAGTAGATTGCAACCAGAAGCTGGGATAGGAAGAGATGGGACCAAAGAGTCATGTGGAACGATTAGATAAGAACAAAGTAGTCAACTTGACAAGTGTGAGAAACAGAAAAGTGGTTGAGCGAGATAATAGGGACAACTGGAAGAGGAGAGAAGGAAGGGAGATTAGAGTGGATGGTTTTAAACATATTAATATAAATATTTAGAGGAATATAAGGAGGAAAATGAGGAGGAAAATTAGTTGTAGTTTAATGTGTGGGTCTTTACAATCTGCTTCCTGATCTAGAATTTAGGATAGATAGTTCTTTCTCAATTGTATGTATTCCTATATAAACCTGCCAGCTAGATGCTGCACCACATTTGTGTGTACATGCACTGCTCTGCACATATATTGGCTGTGGGGAAGGAAGGGAAAGCAATTCAGGCAACCAAGAAGGTTGCCTCAGGTAGAAATTAAATTTTGGTCTAGAAGGCTGTGTCTCTTTATTTGATATGTGAGTCTCTTTTCCTCTTAACAGAATGCGAAACCCATTTTAACAAGTTATTATGTTTGCGTCATGGACAAACAAGTTATGAAGAGACTATAGAAGTTCTGGAATTAATATTCTGTCACCTGTGCCTCCTTCCAAAACTTGATGATGATTCAACTGATGGCTAAATGACCTGCAACAGGGCAAACATGAACTACTTCAAACACCTTCCTTACTTTGTGGGAAGCTAAACAAATCTGCTTGCAGAAGGGCACTTCTAGATCAGGTCTTTGGTAAAAATGTAAGCAATATAAACATTTATTGAGGTACTCATTTTAATTGTGTGTGTGTGCATGTGTGTGTGCATGTTTTTTTAAACAAAAACCATGCCTTGTTTCAAAACATTAACTGATCATTTGACAAGATCTGTGAAAGAATCCTACATATGCTTGCAGTGTATCTTACCCTGGGAGGGGGGGGGGGGAGCTTTGAGTTTCAAGGCAAATTTGCCATTCTTTGCAACCAGCCATGCATTTTCTTCTGCATGAAAGACAAACTTCCAGCAAAGGAAGTAATGTTTTGAGGAGCTGGGAAGAGGCTGAAGAGATATAATGTCAATAGGATTATGGAAGAAACTCAGACACAATAATGGAAAAGGTATAAAGCCTCCAGAGTGGTCAAAGTCTACAGTGAACAGTCAAAGCCAATCAATCTTCCCAGGAGAGGATCAGAGCAGGAACCAAGGCAGAGAAAAAATGGTCAGTATATATATGACACTATGGAGCAGATGAGGCAGCAGTAAACATCAAGACTATTTGGCTTGCCGCAGAGGTCCAGTTGCCAGAATCTGGGCCTAAAATAAATGTTGGCAGGCTGATGAGATGTTTGCATGACAAAAACCCACCAAAGGGCCATGCTTGCATGCAGTTATTGTTAAAAACCCAAAAACCCTTCACTGTGCCTGGAACCCTGCCCCTCCCATCCCACCCATAAGAAAGGGTGGCTTTGGGTATAGCACTAAGGAAGGAAAAGGTACAAGGGGGGATGTGGCTCTAATGATTTTCCCCTGACTTCTGTAGTGGGACCAATGGGAGACTGGTATGGGCCAGCAAAATGTGTTACAGAGTCTCTTGCACAACGTCACACTATAATTCTCACTAGCTCTTGTACAAAAGTTCACAGAATAGCACTACCACCAGAACATCTTATGTTAATGCATCTCTCAATCCAAAGCTAGCTACTGAGAACTGCTCTTATGAATACTGCATATAATTAAAACCTATTATTCTAATGAATAGCTTTGGCAAGTCACAGAAATGAGATTAATATATGTGTCCTGGCTTTTTGATAGGGAAATACTCAGACAACAAATATAATGATATTTTGTGATTTTCAGTGCTGATAAAGTGAGTTATACCACATAGGTAAACCTTGCCTTTAACTGTCAAAGGGCATGACAGACACATAACTATAGATAAATGCTAAATATTGAAGTGTGTGAAATACATAATTCATTTTAAATGACATCAATCTTTTTCACAGTATTTTAAGCTTTTTTTAAAGTTTAGCTTTCTGTTCTTTTTGGACCACGTGATGCCCTGATGCTAGTCATGTGGTTTAGGTAGTGATAGGCACAAATCCCTGGTTAGCAACAAAGGAAGAAAGAGTAAAAAGAAAAAGCGTGGCATTTGGAAATAGGCCAATTGTAGCCTGATGAAGGCCTTTTTTGATCGCCAAAATGACATGGCCACAGACTTTAATTTTTCTACCAACAACATAAAACACTACAGTTCTGCACAATTCAATGGATTTTATAACTCAAATTGAAAGTTGTTTATGAAATTACCATATGTATAATATATATACAATCTGGCATTTGTCTCCCTTCAGCAAAGAAAAAGTGGTCTGTAGTTCACTAACACAACTTAAAGCTGTACTTGTAATTTCTTTTATTTTTTAAAGATAAAAAACAAGTTTCTTAGCCAACAGCTTGCTTTGCCACAAGTTTGGAAAGCTAGACAGAGATCAATCAGGAGTTATGTGCCTTTTCACTCAACATCTAATATAAAAAGCTTGTTAAGATCATTCTGTACAAATGGGTATAAATAAATGGCTATTCAGAAGATATTCATGTTGTTTCCTGAAGAATCACGACTACACATATTATTTAAATGAAGAGTGAGCCATGTCTGTAAATGATTTAGCATTTGGATACAAGCTCACTGTCATGGAATAAAATATGTGGGGGTTTCTTCCCTTTTTTTGCAACATAACATACACATTAAGCTATTGTTTTGTTCTTTTTAGAGAGGAGGAAAGACCTCTTTTAAAACTAGTAAGTTGGACCATTACAAATTAATCCTGACTTTAATAACTGGTTAAAGACCCCTTCAGCTCTATAAGCAGAAAAAAAAATATTAAAAGCCTGTGATCACAGCGAGCTCTCTCATTTCTCCTCTAACCATTTGTTATTTAATCCAATACTAGTAATCCAATTTGTCCATCAGACTTTTAAAGGGCAGAATGCAACTTCCCCAGCTTAGACACTTTTCAAAGTACAATATATTTTTCAAATGAATGCTGGATGTTTCATTTTTTTCCCAACTGTTCCTCGCTCTAATGTATGAAGGGGGGAAAGAACAAGATGAACATTGTTCGTACTGATTAAGTAAGAGCTCATTAAAGAGCTGTCAGTGCCATACTCTGAATATGCATGAAGCATATAATCAGATCTAGTACCCTCACTAGAAGAGAATACGGTAAGTACAAAGGATTGATTTAATTACTTAGAGTGGGCTGTAGTGGTAGAGCAGTCTTGTTAGTACAAAAAGAAAAGCAAGTTGTATTCTGGCATGGTTAGGGGAAAAAGGCAGTTTTAGCTTCTGCCACAATACCTAATCTCAGGAAAAAGCACTTTGCACTATACAATGTAGCTTAAAATGAAGATTGCCAGTGTTCTGAAAAAAGGCCGGAATTCATCTCATCTCGCTTAACTTCATCTGGTTTACTATCTTGCAGAAGGCACTTTTTCACTTTAATTGTAATTACAGTTAGGCCATTTCATCATCTGGTCACACTAACCATTTTGGAAGAGCTCCTAAAAGAAGACGGTTTTGTACTCTTAACAATTACACTTGAAGTGTCTGAATTTTTTCCCTCATAACACTTACGCACTTTCAAAATAAATAGAAAGCTGGCTTATTGGTTTTAAATTTAATAGCCAGGTATCCTGGGTAAAATATGAAACTTTATTATTGTGACTATAAAAATTCTTTGTGTGAACAACAATATTCACATAATGATGTTACTGGTTATGTGAAGCAATATAAGCAATATCATGTTATGCTTTGTTACTGATCATGTTATATATTATTCTGAGCTCATTTGTTTTTTATCCATTTGTTTTTGCCATAATCAATGTTTTCCATCATAAATTTTGGCATGCAACATTTTCCCTGACTATTAACCTGCAACCTATTCTGGTCTTTTTATCACTTGACAGCCATCATAATCCAACCTCATGATTATAAAACATCACATTCCTGTTTTAGAAATAGAAACAATTGCATACTTCGGTAAACTCTCATCTTCACTCAAATTATTCTATCGCAAGAAAGGGTGAAAAAAGATTCTACAGTTTTGTTCAGCAAAACAAAACATGCTTTCAGAATGTGTTTATTTTGTTACCATAATTATGATTCATTATTCATAATGACTATAGGAAGCTATTGTTCACTTGAAATCTAATGAGCAGTTGTATGGATCAGCAGAAGTTATAAATGGCCTGTTACAGACAGGCCAAAATAAAGCTGCTTCGAGTCACTTTGGAGATATGGTATTTCAATGATGCATGCGTCCTAAGAGTCCAAAAGCCGCACCAAAGCTGCACTCCAGTCCTTAGAACTGGCGCATGGCTTTGGTGTGGCTTTTGGCCTCTTAGGATGCATGCATAATTGAAATACCATACCTCCAAAGTGACTCAAAGCAGCTTTATTTTGGCCTGTCTGTAATAGGCCTATATATG
This sequence comes from Sceloporus occidentalis, assembly GCA_023333645.1. NCBI lineage: Eukaryota > Metazoa > Chordata > Lepidosauria > Squamata > Phrynosomatidae > Sceloporus > Sceloporus occidentalis. Next base: position 8,009,908 of record JALMGF010000004.1, on the reverse strand, counting down.
TGTCTGTTTTCACCAACTGTGGTGAAAACAGACACATATATATATAACTTCTGCTGATCCATACAAACACAAGTTTTATAAAATGCACCTATTCAAACCTTAACTCACTACAGTCATTCATGTGTGAATTATTTATAAATGATTTTAAAAATCACTGGCCTCTAAAGTAATTAATCTGAATGAGAATGTAAACACATAAGGAAACCATGATCAGCAAATATGTGAAAATATTAAACAAACACTAACCAACCATTGGTTGCAACAAGTGGACCCACTGAAGCAATGGAAACTTGGTATATCAACAATTAAGTAAGATTGTCTTGTTTTAAAAGTTGGAAATGACATTGAATTTAGGCCAGAGGCCATGCATTTTAAATGAGTTATACTCTCTATCAAAGAAGTAAAATAAAAATACAATTAAAGACAGAATATGACTAGACAACATCAGCTACTAAATACAGTATCTGTTTTATGTCTTCAAGGCTGCGACAGCAGGAATTGACCCAGACTTGCTGTATTGACATGAAAAACAGGACTATGCAAACAGGGAAAGAACTGCTCTGGTACATTAAAAATACTCTTTTGAGTAGCAGCAGCTACATGTAGAGGCAGGACTGGTTTGCTATAAATGTATAAACACAGTAACTCCTCTACACTTTAATGTGATCATAAATCTGTCAAGACAAGCCAGGGGAGGAGAATAATATTTTTAAAATATCCTTTAAATCTATTTAACTGTTTTGCTAAAATGAATTACTGAAATGAACTAATAAAAGGTTTATATAACCCCCACAACTCTTTATATGTACAGGGAAAAAAAAGTAACAAGTTTGTGGAAATCTTTTTGCACATAGCCTTAAGCAGTGAACATTTAATGTTTTTATTTGTATTGGATAGTTAATCCGTAACAGCCTGTTTAAGACACAGACTTGGATGGTCAGGGGTACCTGGGCAAAAAGGACAGGAGGTGCTTCCTCTACAAATGTTTGCTGAGCCTCTCTTCCTATTGCCATCTACTTTGACAAATGCCTTTGTACTTCAGATGGACAAACAAACATGAGTGCCTATTTTTGGGGTTGGGAATGTAGGCTGCATCCACATTGCAAAAATAATTCAGTTTGACACCACTTTAACTGCCATGGCTCAGTGCTATGGAACTCTGAGAATGGTAGTCTGTTGTGGCATCAGAGTGAAATCCCCAGAGTTCTACAGCATTAAGCAATGGCAGTTAAAGTGGTGTCAAACTGGATTATTTCTGCAGTGCGGGTGAAGCTGTAGATGTAAGGAAGATATGAAAATACTCTCTGTTCTCTGAGCAGATGTTATTATCTAAATCATGTTGTATATTTAATTTATTTTTAAAATTTTAAAATAAATTTGCAACAAAAGTATAAGCATTTGTGAAATAATTTTACACAGAGAGAAAAACACTAATGTTTCCAGTGTCATCAGGCAAACAGAATGTATGCTGGGGTTTGCCATGTATCCCTTCTTATAAGGGACATTTTTATGCCTCCATAGGGCTGGCAGGTGTCCCTTATTTATAAGGAATGCTCCCACTTTGAAGGCTGAAGGGTTTTTCTTTTTATACAGACTGAACAAGGTGACAAAAAAAAATCCTGTATTTTTGGGTTCAGGCCCTTTATAAAGACAGATAAGTGTGCATCACGTAATTTACAAAGAGAACAATATGTTAGTTTAACAGATAAATGTCTAGATTAATCGATCACAATACTTTCATTTGGTATTTAGGTAGAACACAAAACTGTTCATAGCTACTTCCTGATTATTAACCTGCATATCATAAATTTTCAGTGTCCTCATATGAGTGTCAAGATTCACCAAATTTGGGATACAATGCATCTTATATATAATTTATAGGAAATTAGTCATTATCAGATAAATGTTTTGATAAGATGGCTGTATAATTGTATGCAGTACAAACAAACTAACATACAAAAATGCATCGTTTATAGTGATTTACAGTATGGCCAAGGGGTTAGCAACTCTTTCTGTATGAATTGTTCCTATACTGGAGAAAGGCAGAAGAAAAGACATACAGTCGGCCCTCCCCATAGGCTGGCTGGCCTTCCGTGGCTTTGAGCTTACGCGGAAGGCAAGCCCCAGCAGAAGTAATGGGGCGGGTACCTGTGCTGAGAGCGTGCCCTCCATTATTTTCTTTGGGGCTTGAACATACGCTCTTTTCCTCATATCTAGGGTGGGGGTCCGGAATGGATCCCCTGCGTATGGGGTGGGCGGACTGTAGTAACATATAAAATAACAGATCTAAAGAAGGAAACTGGGGTTATTTTTATTGAATTTCCATCAATTTCTTTTCCTGATCTAGGATAAACGAGATTATATCCTGGGCTACAGAATTATAAAGAAGATATGTATGCTGTTCTTTGAGAAAATGAACATTAAAATCAATTGCAATTGTGTGTATGCAAAACAGACCATGGAGCAATTTTTCTTACCCATTAGAGGATTTGAGGAGATTTCAATTTTTATCACTTTTTAAAAAAGGAAATGTTTAACCCAGGTGAAGGTGGAGAAACACTGCAAATACAATTAAAGTCACACATACACATTCTTGATCACATGTTATTGATGGCTTGCAGTATTAGGGATTTCTACCTTCACAGTTGGCTAGGATGGAACACTAGGATCAGCCTAGCCAGGCCATTCTACTTTGGCAGAGTGGAAGTGAAACCTGCAGACATAATCTGAACTAGGCTACAATCTTAGCCATGTTTTCAATGTGATTTGGAATAGTTTGTATAGGCTTTCATAGAGTTGGGTTTTTAAAGGCATGTGTGTAAAAATTTCAGACACAGACACATGCAGTTGCCAATCAGGTATCATCCTGGGCCCTCAAAGACAAAAACCTGAGAGCAATAGTATGGCATGCTATTTTTTTTAAACAAAAGCCTAGCAAAGGAGAATATATATACTTTTCAAGTCAGTGCTCTCATGCTTAGATTCTTCCCTTGCCTTGAAAAGCAGAGAAGTCAATTAAGGCCCTGAGATTTGGGAACATTCCATATATGTCCATTTTATTTAATTTATTCTACTTTAAATTATAAGGAATTACACATGAATAATATTTTTTTAAAAGGAGGGCTAGGGTAGCAAAATGGGAGGAAATAGTGTGAAGACTGACTACAGATAAATAACAGAATAATGGCCATAATAGTTCCTTTAGAGCTACACATTTATAATGGTTGGGGTGTGAAAAAGTAGCTGGGCAGTTGCTATTCTGTGACCCAAGCAATCAAAACAGTATAAAAGATGGGTCGAGACACCATGAGGAACAGCACTAAATGAGTTTTTGACATCAGAAAATATTTTGGTTTTATTTAAAAAATTACCAGGACCATAGATGAAACATAAGAGGAGAATTGTGTCCAGATTTGCTTGAGCTGTGTCTATAAAAACCACAAGGAATCTCCCATTGTCTACCAAACTGTGTGGAGCAGGAAACTGGGGAAAATCTTTAACATCAAGAAAGATAATTTTAAATACAGTTGCACCAAAGGACACTGATTTATTCCAATCTATGGCTGACAGGGGAGCTGCCTAATAAAGTTAACGTATTACTCATTCCACAGGAATAAAATCTTGTTTTTCCAAGATAAATAAAGAGGTAATGAAGAAAACACCTTGAAACAGAATGGGCTGTTTTGAACAGTGGTTTAACTAGCTTAGGATAGAGCACATTGGAGCTACAAACTGAGAGCAACTCTACATTGAAGGAATGTAGGAAGGCCCCAGTGCAAAGTAAAATGTACCTGGAAACATGCTAGAAAGTTCAAAACTCGATGCAAAGGATATTTTGTCAAAAATAATAAATTTAACTCTTCAAGAATTAGTCTATTTTGTCCTACAAATCCACTGAAACAGAATTTCTACAAATCCTTTACGTACAGAATGTAGCTGTGTTGAGAACACAGTAAAAATTCTTCTCTATGATATGACAGGAATATTTCAAAGTATCGATTTATGAGTAATTTCAGAGAAATGGATACCCATCCCTGCACTGACCCAGAACATGCAGTACATCCATCTGGGAAGCCCTCCAGTCACCCCATTTTACACAAAAATGGGACAACTGGCTGCACCCACATGGCCAGGCACCTCATTTCTACATCAGATGGGATGACTGGAGGATTTCTCAGATGGCTCAACTGCCAGAAAGGTAAGGAGTGTGGGGGCATGGTGTGCGCATAGCCCGGTTTTGCTGTGGAGTTTCCTAGAAACCCCTCCAAAAACCAGGGCTAAATTACCCCAGGCTCTTTACTCTGTGGGCAGACTGGATCCTGCTGATCCACATATAAACATACAATCCTGTCCTGGGGGCTTTGGCCTGCATCATCCGCACTAGATTGGGCTGGGGGGGAACTGGGCCATTTGGCCTGTGCGGACAACCCCTGTGACTCACTTAGCAGAATGGGATCTATTTCTGAATCAACAGAAACAACATTATTCATTCTCAAGTATTTTGATTTATCCCCATTCATGCCAATAGGAATTTCTATATTAAAGTGAATGTCTTGATTAAGGTGGGCTTAGTTGGGTGAATCAGCCTGTATGGAGTTTTCTTCTCTTCCATCAGAATAAAACTGAGTGAAAACCTCTAGTGTAAACTCCATCATTTATTCCAGAGTGGGATCTCTATGGAAAACTTCTAATAACTCCTATGACTAATGACATGGGTCTTATATACACTATGATGCTGATTACATGAACAACCGCTTTGCTAAACTGTATTGTTCCCACAGCATACAAATTAGACCAAAACGGTAACAATCATATACTAGAACCAATGTTAATATAAAAATTAGGTGGAACCAGCAGAATCTATATATACAAGGGGTAATTATTGTCCAAAATACTATCTTGCTTTCAAATTAATTGTGTTTTAATGTGATCATGTGCAGTGGGGGGTGGGTGGGTACCAGGTGACAACTTGAGTGGTTGCAACAACACTGCTCCCCAAACAGCAGCCTTTTGGCAGAAATGGACTATGACATTCACTTGTGTCCCTTTAAAAACGTTGAAGAGATGATATGAGTGGGGCAAGGCTCAGTGGGAATAGAAAGGAGATGCCCCAGATTTTAATTTCTTTTAAATATAAATTTTAATTTTGTAAATTTGTTTTTTAAAATATATATTTAATTTTTAAAAAAATATTTTAATTTTTTCTTTAAAAATAATATCTTACCAAATTTTCACTTTAACTACATGAAACAATGTACATGTAAATACATTTAGGTTGTGCACATGATATTGTAATTTTGTTAGTTGTTTATGTATGGCACGGGGTTGGACTGGGTGGTCTCTTCCAACTCTACGATTCTATGAACTATTACCATCACATTCAGTGATATATGGGAATTAAGATTTATGGGTAATGTTAGTATAAAAACATTAATTACTAAGGATTCTGTATGGTAAAGAATGGGAGGAGGTCAATGGGAGGGTGTGACACATGAGTTACCACACTGGGTGATACCAACCCTACTGATGCCACTGATAACATGTTCATTTTCATATCTTTTTATTACTATCATTATATCTTGTTCTGTTTTTATCTTTTTAGTTAATCGCATTGTGAGCTGCCTTGAGTCCCAATTTTGGGAGAAAAGTGGAATATAAATCAAATCAATTTTTAAAGAACATGTTCATGAAATGTTAGCTGCCATATGAAAAAAAAATGGACAAATTCTACTGGTTAAAGAGGTGCATATTTTCTCCACAAATTATATTTCTGTTGAAAATCTTGGAACAAACTGGAACATTTGAAGAAGAATTAGGAAAAATGTATTGAAAACCTGAAGCCAACAGCTATTACAATTTGCTTTAAAAAAAGGAAACTGACTATCAGTCCATGATGAACTCTATAGCTGTACAATAAAACTAAACAACAAGCAAAATAATAATTAAGCAATGCATTTGAAGTTAAATCCTCCCAGTAGCAGAAAAAAGAAGATTGCTTTTCTTTTAAGTCCCATACCTTAAAACAAAAGCTCCCCGAAACTTGTAGAAAAATAGAAGATTTTTGCCTAAATATGTCACGGTACCATTTCACAAACAACAACTTTTTTATATGAAACAATTCAAACTTTGTGATGGTTCACCTGCCATTTGAAGCGGTATGGTACAGGAAGGACTGCAGCTGTTTCTTCTTCTCTACAGCTGAATAGTATTGAAGATATTAACAGATGGTTGTATGGATTCTAACTACTGTAAATGGTGTTGTTATGTTAACAGAAAAGGGCTCCCCTATCTGTCCCCCTTGAAAAGCTTATCCTAAGGGGTAGGCAACCATCTGAAATGTAGTTGCAGAGACTGCTGTAGTAGAATGGGTGCATCTGGTGAAAATTAGGCCTCTACTGTACAAATGGAAATGTCTGCTGCTCATGCAACACCACCTTCAGATAGAAAGCAATGCATTTTAAACCATCTATCTAAATGATGTATTTAGGCATATTTGAACTGAACTATAAAGCCATGTAGTTTTGGGGGGTCAATAACCCCTTTGAAATTATGATGAAAATGATAGACACTCCTTGCAGAAATATGCATTAATATGCATACATGAAATTTTGCATATAATTTATTTTTCCCCATTAGAAATTGATTTTGTTCCACTAGACTAGTCTGGAATGAACAAATTAATAAACACTAGAGAAGACTAAATTTTCACCTGAATTACAAGAAAAATTAAGAGGAACTGGAAAGAAATTGAAAATAAATAAATAAAACCTATCTAGTTCATGGATTCCCTGAAGCCAATCCTTGGATAACCCAGGGGTTCATGGATCCCAGGATAAAGAAGCTGACAAAAAGTCTAAATTTCTCTACTTTTAACATGTCACATCACTGATTTTTCAGGGCAGAGTATGTCCATTAAATATATTTTGGAAAAAAATGACATACAGTCTTTTAGAACAAGATCCTGTTAGCTTCTATCTACTAAATCCCTATGTGAGTGAAAAGATAATAGATAGCTTTTGGAAGATATTCAGGCTTAGGCTTTCCAAACATCTAGAGGAATGAATCTAGATGCAGGCAACCAAGAACCCCTTTCTTTGTATCCTCCTCACTTGTACTTGATTTATATAGATAACTGCAGAGGAGTGCTGTTGATGGGCTAGTGCTATTAACTATGGTAAGGGAAGGTCAAGGCTCTGCATATCAAAGCCAGATCCGTAAACTGTGCCTGAAAGACAGGTAGTACAAACACTAGCGCACATGTATGATGTGATCTTAACAGTACACTTTCATCAGAAAGCAGTCTGCCATGTTCTGTTACTGATATCCCCATTATCAGATCCTTACTGTTTCAGTGCATGGATTTCAACACATTTAGTCCTGATAAATTTAACATGTTTCATACAATTAAAAGAACCATGCTGGATTAGAGCAAAAACCTGTCCAGTCCAGGACTCTGTCTCCACATTGGCCATCACTGGGAAATGTATGGAGCCACACCTTCCTGCTAGAGTTCTTCAGCAACTGGCATTGAAAAGCAAACTGCTGCTGATACAGGAGGCATACTCTAGATTAGTATCTTTATTTTTAATTAATTTATTTTATTTTATTTATATCTCGCTTTTCTTCCAAATGGGATGTATCCTCTGATAGTCATATCTCCATGAATTTATCTAACCCCTACACCCACTATTAGCAAATTCCATAATTTTATGTTCTTAAAACCATGTCATACAAATAGTACATTCCTGCATGAGAAAGTGAACTGAATGCATAAACTAGAGTGCATGGGATATACGTTGTTCAATATTAGTTAATTATCTGCTGTTGTTTCTAGCATTATAATTCAAAAACCAATCTTGGTGTACTTTCTTTCAAATTGTAAACAAATTTGAAGTAGTTTAGTTGACAATCATATACTGCTTTTAAGGCGGGTTCTGGTAAACACAGCTTTCTGTAAATGCATATAGATGACATGTTTAGGGATTTATTTCTGACAATGAATCTACTACCCTCATACACGTCATCATGGACCTATTCAAAGGTTGAACACTTCAAATCATTAGTACAGCTAGAGAGGGTAGAAAGGAGATCAATGGAGGAAAATCACCTGGTTAAAATAAAAATGAAAAGGTGTTGCATTAAAAGGCTTCTGCTGTACATGAAAAACAATAGTGAGAAACCTGTATTTTAGCACTTGTACTCAACAAGCACTCCAAACTATGCCAGGAACAAAACAGAAACCTATCCTTTCTAATAATCTTGTGACAAAAGGTAAAAGACATCATCCTATTAACTAGTGATCTCAACTGCTAATGCAGAGTACTTCCTGGTGCCTTTTATGTAGAATGCCGCTATTAAAAAACCACTAAACATTCACCATGAGCAGCACAGAATCATTCATCTTTTATCTGCATCTCTTGTTAGAAGAGTATGAGTAGGGCTGAAGGTGTCATTGATATTATGGAGTGGAAATTAATCAGAAATTTCTCTCATATTTTCCTCATCACACTAATTTACTTTTGTACAAATTTCCCTTCACTAAAAAGTTCATACCCAACCCCCTGTTGTACTCTTTTAAGTTGAGAATATTCAATGAGCACGTTAGCTGAAAGGCACCAGGTCCTTACACAAAAAGCATTCGAAATTCTCATTTAGTTGTCTTTATTTTGCTAGCGCCATGTGGTCCTTGAAGATGTAGAAAACACGGGAAGCCGAGTAAAGATCAGAGCAAGCTCATTAGCATTCTGACAAAATTGGAGTGGTGGAGATGTATAGTTTGCCTAGTTTGTCATTCTGAAAGCTACCGGTGGTAAGCTTTCTGTTTCATTGTGCTTTTGTCTTTTTGGGGGGTTTTCAACGCAGCAGGGTGTTTGCTAGCTTAGGTTTTCACAGTGCATTGTGGGAAGCTTTGCTGCACATTCAGACTATATAGTATCACTCTAGTTCAAGTCAAAAAGTTTTCTCTCTCTATTTATATAATAATTGCTTATACTGATATGCATTCCTTGTCTTGCAAAGATTCAACTAGTCAAGCATTTGGGTAAGAAAAAAAAATCAACTTTAATGTGCTAGAAAAGTTGTCCATTCAAAACACAGCTTTAAATGTAATACCCTTTCAATTTCAGTAGATAAAATAAAATAAATTAATGTTGATACTAACTACTGTTTACAACAAACTAGGAATCCAGATGTTTAGATTTAAAAGTAAATTCTTTGCTGAATAAGATCTCAATTCTATTTCAGAGACTTTTGAAGAAAAGACTGGCTTACACTACAGAATTATGTAAATAATGAATTACTTCTTAGAAGACCTAAAGAAGTCATTACTCTGGTCATTTGATTTTTTTTTTGAAATCACAACACTCACTTTGAACAGCTAAAATGGTTACATTAATGCTGCTATTGGACATGAATGTTTCCCAAGTTGCAGTGAAATGAATAAAGGTCTTTTTTTTTTCTGGGTGAATTTAGCTAAATCCTTTTGGCTGCCCTCCTATCTTAGATGATGACCCAAAAGAATGTCAACAGCTCATTTCCCAGGAAGCTGGAAAGAGCCACTGTGCAAGTCATAATCTGAGCACCATTTCAAACAGTATATTTCACAAGCTGTTTAAAGCTATTCCTCTCTCATCTCAACTGTCCTTGCAGTACTTTGTTCATTAGTATTTTTGAAATGATAGGCTTAACAAATTTAAACATGACTTCAGGACATCCTTCACACCTTTCCCTCACTCTTTTTAAACTTTATACACTGCATCATGTGCATATTCCCTACAGTTATTTTATATACTACAAAATCATGGTTGTAGTGGACATCAGCTGGTCCAAAAGGCTAACCGCAGCACACAAACTACGGTGTGACAATAACATTTCCTGAAAGAGTGTGATATCCAAGTAAAACCATGGAAAATAGTTTTCTCATAGTCAACATCTTAACATGATCACAGTGCGCATAGCAGAAACAAACAGGAAAATTCAAAGTGGTACAAGTTAACATTTACTGTATTGAATAAAGTGACTTTTGAGAATTTTTTTAAAAAAATATTATGTCATGCTTAAGTTGAAAAACACAAAAAGAAAATATACATTTCAAGGTGCCAATGGAAAGCATTACAATTTACTATAATTTAAAAAACAATACAATGACCACATGCAGCATTACAGTAGATTTTTCTAATAAGTGCTACCTTGCATTATTTTTGTTCCTCTTTCTTTTTGTTGTGCTAGGTCTACTCATGCCAGCCTCTTAAACACCCTTTTACTTCTGTCTTGAACAGAAAGACACTAATAAATTCAACACAGGTAGGAATATAAATAGAGGTAGGAATTCACTATCTTGAATACAAAGGATAGACAGGCACTTTCATCTGGCCCAAGGAAGCACCTCCAAATTTCTCCATTTGTTTTTCACTGCTGCAGTTCCCATGCCCCATCTCACTGTTGCGAAGGGTCTCTTGACCCACAGGAATTGCTTTAGCAGAGTTCATGGGACTGCAGTAGTGTGGGGAGCCAGAAAAGTGCCACTTTGTGGGCAGAGTTCTGATTCACTCTTTTCTGGCTTCAGCTCAGTGAGTGAGCCACAAGAAATTAAAAATGCATGATAATAAATTTTGTTTTATATTATAAAAATGGCACCCAGCTTAAGCAATATTTGGAAGAAAATTTCAGTGGGCATGATTATACCTCAGATGCAGATGAACATCCCGAGGGCATGACGAAGCCCCATTTCATCTCCCATTCTCCTCTGGTCCAAGTACATGGGTCCTTAACATAGCAGATTGTTATTAGGAAGCTGTGAACACCATCTCTATCCTCTTAAACATCCATCCAATTCTCTGCAATGGTTTTGCATGCAGAGTCCTTTATGTGCCAGTGCTAAGTGAAGAAGGGCACACAGGAACAGAGTGATGCTAAATCCTATGGAAATCTCTCCATGTCCAGGCACTGCAGCCATGCAAGGAAGAATTGTCCCCTACATGTTTAGGACTAAAGCTTTAGAACTGTAACTGTGATGATGTTAATGATCTGAATAACATATGTGCAAGCCAATGTGTGTTTAGAACTGGGTGTCAAGAAGAAAATCAAACTGGTAAGCGTTACAGAATGTATCTTTTTGGAAATTATCTTTAAGATATAGAATGGATATCCAAATTCTTATCTGAAGCATGGTTTCTGTTAAAGTTGGCAGTTAGGATTTGACAAAATGTATGCTGCAGTACTGGAGTTATTCATGATAAACATAGAACACCATAAAATAAAAGCTATATATTTGTTCTGGCATTGTCTAGGATTAACTAAATGCAATATTCTGCTATGGTTAGGACTTCACCAACATTACAATCTATTCTGAAACATTCAATATTATTATTATTTTTTTTGCTACGTTCAGAGCTATTACAAATTTAAATTAACTGGATTCTCCTTCTCTACAGCAAAAGCTACCAAATTACTCCCTATACTTTGTGATGTGCTTATGGCTGCAAAATTATTGATCTCCTTCACTGCATTCTCCTACCAAAGTTTTTGGAATAAGAATTGTCTGGACCTGCCATATCAAATTAGAGGGCAGTCAGGAGTGTCTAAGTCCAGCTTTAAAACAAATATCATAACAATTACTTAGCCATATGGAAAATAGGGTATGTCTTTCCAGAAAGCTTTTATACATTTTTAAATCTCAAATGTCAACTTCATTAGAAAGTGCTTCTGACTTGCAACTTACTAGATTGCTAAATATCTACTTGCTAACTCACCATGAAAAGCGTATTTTAAATGATAGAGTTTTCCCTAAAATCCACATGAACAATACCCTAATTTCTAGTGTAAATTAAATGAAGGTTTCATTCCAGGATATTTTCAAAGTTTGCAAACTAACTACTGACTGAAGCTGTGTAATGCAAACCCATAGTATTCTCTACTGCATTAAATGCACATCTTTGGAAAAGACTACATTGTACTTATGTTCAGATTCCTATGACTTAGAGGCCAGATGTTTCACAAATGAACAACAATTGGAGGTTAGAATAAATTAATGACTGATTTCTGAGCTTTGATGGAATTATGCATACTTCTTTTCTCAATGTGCCATGTGAATGTTCCCCAGTTAAACTTTTTTTTTTTGACAAGTGAGGCCACCCAGCAGAAAACAACTGATGCAAAACCCAGGAGTAATCCCCCTGTTTAGTTCAACACTGTGGTTAGCCTTAACACTGCCTCTATTATCCAGTGGATTTAGAGAAACCTTCATTTATTTGTTGGCCTCAGTTTTCAACTTTGTTGCCTTCTTTAAAGGACCCAAGACCTATTCCTATGTAAATACATTTGCATACAGTCACAAAGAGAATGTTCTGGGACTGTGATTAAACATGCACAACTAGAGATAGCTCCTGTGAACATATTTGTCATCCCACATAAGTACTTTCTCAAATACATACAAGCAAATGAAGCTGAACATCAGGTCTCTTTACAAGGACCTTCGTAGTTGAAAAGAAATGCTGCAATCAACTTGGAGACATACAGCAGTGAGCAGATACAACTAAAGAATATAAAATTCTGAAAACTAGAGATATCAGGTTATTTTTAGTGCTGTATTTGCTAATTGGCAGTTGGGCTCATAGCTCCTTTTCTATAATGTTATAACCTGAGTATTCATGGACAGACATATTTCTGTTTTAAACAATGCATTTGTGTTGTTATGCTTTGTACATATTAAAAATGTCTATAATGTCATTTAATATCCTGGCAGCTGTAGCATAATTTGTAAACATATAGCTAAATCAAGACTAATGGCTCTGAATATTTAGTAACTAAATTTAGAAATAAAGGTTTCAGATTTAAGAATATCTATGACACCCCCTTCAGTGGTTTCATAAAATTTCAATTCTGAAACAAAACAAAATTGGGAAAGAACACTGATATATTTTCCCACATAGTGACTACAGGTCTGTTAAGTGAAGTTACTTTTACAAATTATAAATAAAAAGTTAACACACACCAGAGCTGTCTAAATATAATACATGTTTGTCTCCCTGTGTTAATTAAAAATGTTCACAGAATATAGGCATGTTCAATGATACCAGGGCATTTTGGACAATTAGAAAACTACGATAACTCCGCCTTACAAATGGCTAATAAAATAAACAAAACAAAATTTTATTTATTATTTATCATCCTGCTTTTTAGTACTGAATGTGTATAATAAAGATTTATTTTCCCAAATAGTACATCCAAGACCAGTTTCTCTTGTGCACTAAGCATATCAACACCCAAGCAAATGAACTGCCAAAGTGCCCTAATTAACAATTTTGCAAGTGAATGCAGACATTAGTGCTACACTACAACCATTAAAGTCTATTCTGTGCCATATCAGTTTCTGTTAACATTTCAATGGGCCAATTAAATGACCTCCCTCTCCCTCAAACTCAATTAAGCTATTTGAACATCAATTGTTAACTTGCCATGTATTTTATACAAATGATTCAGACAAGAGATTCAACCCTCCCCCCCCATGACATTCTGAAGGGAAATAAAATATTGTAAATGCTTATATGCCTAGTGCTTTCCAGAAGCACAGAGGTGTTGGTGGAAGGCGGTCTTGCTCTTACTGATACAATAACAGAATAGGATCTGTATTCAAGGAGTTTTTCTTATATTTTGCTTTTAAATGCACAGAAGAATATTAGGAGAAGGAATGTTCTCAGTCTAGTTCGCAGTGGAAGGATCTACAAAGTGAAGAATGAGTGGAAGAGCGGGACTACTTTGAGTTTTCCATCAAAGTGACCTTTGGTAGGGCATGCTATTGTGACTCTGTCCATCATAACAAGAATTATTGCTTCTTCTCTAAAAAACAAAGCAGGGAGGAACTGTAGGATATATATTGTCATCACTTCACAATTTTGATCTCCATTATGGAGGTGGAGGTGCAGAAGTAAATAAACTATTGCTGTGTATCAAGATTGTGTGGATGGGTGAAGAACAAGGATCACTTTGCTCAACCTTTGCTAGAGAACCAAATAGAATTTTTTGAGTAAAAAGGTATCCCTCTTTGCTCATATTTGATATTGTTCTCTCCAACTCAGATGGGTATTGCAAAGTTAATGGTGCTGCCATACAGATGTCTGAAGTACTGGTACTGTTGTTCCACCGTTTTAAGGAGAGAGGGTGTAGAAGGAAACTGCATGTAGAGAAGGAATCATTTTCATTGGGGGTTGTGCAACTGTTACTTCATCCTGGTCTTGCATTAATACACACTGTACCCTCACGCAAGTAGGAATGAATTAATGAACAGACACCATATTTTTTGAATGGAAGATGTTCCTGATTCATGAGAAGAATGTCCAAATTCTTAAAAGTACCATCTAAATTGTATTTTAAATTGCATGGTCTTGATTCATTTAGAGAGGACTGTGTTTAAATTTTACACGTCTTACCATTTTATGTAAACTGCCCTGAAATTGTTGGTGGCCAGGAATGACTGATACAGAATTTTTAGATAAAGAAAACATTCAAGTTGTAATATAAGAGATGCACAAATGTTCAATGCACACCTAAGGAGAGAGGGCTGTGTTGGCAATAATTAAAAGCGATGATATTTTCATTAATTTATTTTAAGTTATGATTTAGTATTTCTAAACAATTGAAAATAAAAAATATATGGTTTAAGTTGTTTTACGGGGATTTTCTTGATACTTCAGAAATTTAAATTTTCTGCAGCCAGTCCCAACAGAATACCTGTTTACAAAAGAGGAATAAGAAGCCTCCTTTGTAACAACCTATATGGATCAAGATATAAAAATACGTACAGTTGGCCCTCCATATCCATGGATTCTCCATCCACAGACTCAACTATCCACAGCAAACATCCCCAAAAGCAAACCTTGATTTTGCCATTTTAACGGACACCATTTTCCTA